>OX383961.1:4800000-6000000 GCA_947532105.1 Athrips mouffetella | reverse complement strand
AATTAATGCAGTAGAAATGAGAGCGTTGAGGAGTATGATTGGTGTGAATTTAAGTGACAGGATTAGAAATAGTGTGATAAGAGAACATTGTGGCGTAAAAGAAGACGTAGTGACTAAAATTGAGAAAGGGATGCTGAGATGGTTTGGTCATGTAGAGAGGATGAATGAAGGAAGATTGACGAAAGAGATCCACAAGGCGAGAGTGAATGGAAACGTTGGAAGGGGAAGGCCTCGGCGAACGTACCAGGACCAAATTCAGGACGTTCTGAATAAAGGCCAGGTTAAAAGTACCCTAAACCGACGAGCATGTATGAAAGGATTGATGAAGGTTCAGGAAGCAAGGGAAGTATGTCAAGATCGTAGCAGGTGGAGAACTGTGGTCTCTGCCTACCCCGACGGGAACAAGGCGTGATGTTATGTATGTATGTAACCAGAAGCGAATTAATCCTTTGGGATTTTTAATTCGGTCTCGATTTGATCAAAAACGTAGATTTGTGTAGGTATAAAATGAAGCTATAATTTGGCCTTTTTCTGGCTTTGATCAAAAACCTAGGTTTTTGATTAAAAAAATATTTATCAAAACTTGCGACATACGCTTTAGTTTTGTTATACATTTTTAAATGCCTACCTAATATGTGTATTACGTTTATAAATAAAATAAAATTTTACTAAGTCTTAAATGTATGTTTAAATTAAACAAATAACCAAGATAAACACTTTGCCATAACCCCATAATATATACAGGACGAAATAAAAGCACGAAAATCCTTTTTGTGATTCACAAAATGGAATTGAACAATATTTCCAAAGAAATATGGATTAAATAAATTGTTGCCTCCCTATACAAAGTCATCTATCAAGGAAGTTTTAAAATGCGTCTTTTTAGGGTTCCGTAGTCAATAAAGAACCCTTGTAGTTTCGTCATGTCCGTCTGTCTGTCTGTCCGCGGCATAGCTCTGAGACTTTTAGTACTAGGAAACTGTAATTTAGTATAGAAATATATTTTATTTACGCTGACAGTGGTAAAAATAATCTTGACGAAAACATTAATTAGGGTATCTCCCGTACAAGTAAAGTGTCGTTCGAAAGGTCTTTTAAAAATAATGTCTGTCTGCAACGATATTTTTTCGATTTAGGGATATGTTTGCGAAATATTTAGCTTGAAAGCGCAATTTTTTTGTTGGAGTCGAGTGTTCCTTCCCTACAACTTAAAAGTTGTTATTGGAAATGTGAAAAAAATTACAGTAGTAGTATATAATTGATGAAATTGAAAACTATCACAGCCAAGAAGGCTACACAGGTTAATGACCTATAGCTAAAAACTGAAAATAATAAAAATAGCAAAAGCAATCCGGCACTAGGGCCTCGCTGAGCATTAGGAAGCAAAAATTTTATATTTTGAACTTTATGAAATACTCGTACTAAATCAAAACCTGCTTTGTGATAAAAAAAAATTAAACTACGGAACTCTATACAGCGTGTCACGTACTTGACTGGTTTTTTAAACCACATTTTCTTAGGCAAAATGTTTTCAGTTCCATATTTTAAGTAACTGCTTAAAAGAACTATTGTACTTTTGTACAGCCTATATAAAATAAACTCTCACACTGCTTACGGTAGCGTCAGCATCAACAGAAAAGAAACCATTGAGGCTATGACAGGTTACACCTTAATTTACTAGTCATAAATGATAATGTCCGCTTACGAGCTCAGTGTGGTAAAAAGCAAATAAAAAGAATCAACATTGATATACGAGTGGAGATAATGGTCTGACAGCTGGGAACAGGCAGCCATGTTTTATTTCTCCTATAGTTGTTACCCGTGACTGCTTTTATAGACGTTACTAGGAAGGTAAAATACATTTTTCTTTGAAAAAAGTAAATTTTCTATCCACGAAAGTATTTTTACCTTTATTTAATTCATTGGATTTGTCTGTTTTAATGACATACACCTAAACTTGGTCAAACCCTGCGTAGATAACCACTAGCAAAAAAAAACTCCCGATATTTTCGTACTTTGGATGGCACGTTTAGCGAATTTTATGGCCTAAAAACTATGAAAAACTGCCAAACCATGTCTAGTATTGGGTATGCATTATTTTATGTTAGGAGGGGATAGCAAACTTCGTAGGAAAGAGATACGGTTAGGGCAGTGATGATTGTACCAAATAAATGCACCATAAAGGTGTCAAGAATTTCTATGATATCCCTGGCAGACGAGTAAGGCTATTCAATGTTCTGATAAGCATATTTTATTTTTATTGTCGTCCGGCGCTCCGCTCGGTGGCAATTCCATAATGACTTTCGTGGCAATATATTCCCCTTAAGTGTTCCGATAAATGGTGGATATGAACGGCCATTTAATATAAATGGTGATGAGAGATTTCGGTGTCCAATGCTCGGGAGGAAAAATTATCCTCACATGAAAAGAGTTTGAAGATTGAGAACGTGCATGTAGTACGTATAAAGAATTTTACAATTAACACAATATAATTCAATGTGGTAATTTAGAAGAATATTTGCTGGAGAAGCCCTTCATTCTACCATAAAAAAAAATTATAATTTGTATGTTTACACCGAGCAACACTCCCTCAGTCCCACCACGGTCGAGGGAGACCGCGTCGTGATGCTTGTACAGTATACATGGTTTTAAATGATTGGTGTAAAACCTTCTAAGGGCTAATTCTGAGGGCTAAATTGAACAACTTTTGCACAACGACTTTCCGGAATTGGGCGAAAAATCGGTTTTTCATACAAATTGGACCGATCTAGAGTCGTATTTTTTGGCGAAATCCCACAAGTTCTATAGCAAAAATTTGTTGCGTTTTACAGCCAGAATGTGCTTAAAAGGTTTTACAATAAATTTTTTAAAACCTTATATAAAAACAGTACAACAACAAGAAAGAAACAACACAAAACGGAAACGGATACAACATGGGCGACACGAATACAATGTACACACGGAAATAACGTCATTCATCTTCTCTTTCCATTACACAAAAATAAAATAAAGATAATATTTATTATGAAAATATTTTTCTCATTTTATTTAAGTGAGTTTGTTTTAGGAATTATTTTCCAACGAATGATTTTTGATAATATAGGGTGACTTTTAATTAGTTCTTGATAGCAAAAGATGTGCATGTACTCATGATACTGAACAACTTTTCCCAAGGAACATAGGTCGAAATACGAAAAACTAAATTGGACCTTCCATACAAAATGCAGCTGATGCAGTTTCCATGGGAGGTCAAAACTTGATTTTCGTATTTCGACCTATGTTCCTTGGGGAAAGTTGTCCAATATCATGAAACATTCATACCTTTTTTAGGGTTCCGTACCTCAAAAGAAAAAAACGGAACCCTTATAGGATCACTTTGTTGTCCGTCTGTCTGTCTGTCTGTCTGTCAAGACCCTTTATCTCACGAACGGGTAAAGGTATCAGATTGAAATTAATACCACATATTAGGATCCATGAACCACACCATATCTGAAAATTTATTTTTTTACAATGACGCAATCAAAAGATATGGCATTTTATGTCCTCATGTCCTAATGTATGGACATTTATAAAAAAATGCAAAACCTACAGGGTACTTCCCGTTGACCTAAAATTATGAAATTTGGCAAGAAGCTAGGTCTCACAGTACAAATAATGGGAAAAGTCTTAACTCATTAAATATTACAACTTTTCTCACAACTAATGGAAACCGATTGAGGTGAGCTCCCGTTTCAAGAACATTCATATAAGAGAGGGGTAGAGTTGGATGGTCGCTGAGGCGATTTTTGTTTTAGTTCTATTTAAAAACGGGAACACTTACAAACTTGAAAATTGGTATGTTTATAGTGCATAAGCTATAAAATAACAACAAATAATAAAATTTGGTCAAGCGTGTGTCGGACTCAAAAAATCTAGCACATTAACATAGATAGATAGATAGATGAACACTTTATTGCACACCCTAAAAAAAAAAAACAAATACAAATTAAAACAAAAAATTACAAAAAGTGGGCACATACTGAAATTTCAACTAATACAATTATGATTATGTGGTGGTACGGAACCCTCAGTGCGCGAGTCCGACTCGCTCGCAAATTTCATAATTTTGGGTCAACGGGAAGTACCCTGCAGGTTTTGCATTTTTGCAGAAATGTATGGAGATGAGGACATAAAAAGCCATATCTTTTGATTGCGTCTTTGTAAAAAATTTAAACTTTCAGATCCGGTGTGGTTCATGGACCCTAATATATATTATCAATTTCAACCTGATACCTCTACCCGTTCGTGAGATAAAGGGCCTTGACAGACAGACTGACAGACAGACAGACAGACAGACGGACAACAAAGTGATCCTATAAGGGTTCCGTTTTTTCCTTTTGAGGTACGGAACCCTAAAAATGTATGGAAGTGACATAAACTGTCACGCAACATTTCGTTAGCTAATGTCAACCCCATATATATTCATTCTATTCTACTAGCGTTTGCGATATAGAAAGTCACTTGACTCAGGGTATGTAGTACTATTATTAATTCTGTGCTCAGGGCCTAGGTTTATCATTACATCCCATGAAATGTCCACTGTAGGACAGGCTCCGCTCAGGAGGAGCTCCCTCCAGAATTCTAGCTTTTGCTGGAAAAATGTGGAGGGGAAGTACCATAGTCACCTCGCTGGTCAGCGTTACGGTTGGCATCATGGACCGCGGTTGTAGGTGACCGCATTAAGTAAGATGGTATGTTACACAGGAGAATGCTGCTGCCCATACTCCAGTTTATAATCCTTAGCCGCCTCTTACGAGACCCACGGGTATGAATGGGATGGTACTATACTTTGCCGGTACCATACGGGACAATACTATAGGTTAGACTCTAACAATACTTTTTACTTTTTACTTAGGTACCTCTAACCGTTAGAGGTACCTAAGTATGACAAAAATATTGTCGGCGCTCTACCGGGGATCTAGAGTTTAGCGATTAAAATACTAAAATGACTAAGTTAAGTGTCAATTGCAAAACTATTCATATCTACAGTATCACCGTTTGACGGACCGAGAAAGACTGTTTGTCCATCTATTGACATGATAGAAACAGCTGGGAAAAAGCGACAGAAACAATAAAGGATGTGTACTCAATAATAAAAACAAAGATTAGTTCTATTGTTGAAATCCTCACCAACTGTCGGCATTTTGGCTAACATCACAGAAGTCATTGTTACAAACATACAAAAGCTTAACTGTCTATCCTAACTAATAGTATAAAATAAACTTAAAAATTAAAATTACCATGCCTTATTGTAAATATTATTTACCTAAATACATAGGGTGTAGTCGCCACAGTATGGCTAATGACCATCGATTTATGGCTTCGAATTTAGCTTTGAGCAAACAAATATGTTTGCTCAAAGCTAAATTCCTTAATTTGTTTATGCTCAAAAAGGATTCCCATATGCACCGAGCTATGAAATAATATGTAAATACCGAGTAAGCGATAAGTGTGATAGTGGGACGTAAAATAAATAAATTTTGTTGTTGACAAAATTTATGTGTTCTCTCTCTGTGAGAGTGTTTATGTAAATTCGACCTCGACTGTTTTTACCGAAAGACTTTTAGTGTAAATACAAAAAGATAATAATCTTGTAAAGCTCTTGACGGTGTTTTTATTTGCTGACTTACAGCAAAATATAGCTTTACTGGCTTTTGCCCGCGACTTCGTCCGCAAAAAAAGTATACCAGTGTTTAGGTCGAACTTTTAGCTATCAAACAAAAAGAGTTTCAATAAAATCGGTTCAGTACTTTTTGCATGATGCTCCAACAAATAAACAAACAAAAATTCCAAAAATCTGTTATTGTATTCAGGGGCATCAAAATAGCATAACGTGTTTTTTTTTTATAAAAATCTTTAATGTACGGACAAAATCAATTTACAGTTTTTTTGATCGTGTGTAGATACTTTTTTTACCTTAAAAACACGAGTTATTAATGTTAACTACTGATTTGAGATGTAATCGTAATCTCTGTGCGAATATTAAATTTATTTTCTCGAATTCAGTAAGGTTTTAAAATACTGTTTTGTTTTTAATTGCAAAGCTTCATTTTACGAATGAAATTAAAACGGAGCCGTAAAACTTTTACCGCTGAAGTAATGACAGAAATTAAAGGCGCCCATGTTTTTTGCACATTACACATAAAAGTGTTGATTTCATGGTCGTGTTGACTTTCATCAAAATTTGATATTTTTTATTGCGTTTTAAGTTAATTAGCTGTTGAATGCCTTTTTTTTCTTCGTAAATAATATTAAATCAATCACTTAAAATATAAAAATAAAATTTGTTTGCTTAATTCTCAGAAAAAAACGCTGCTACCCGTTTTACACACACTCTAAGAAAATACTTTTTTGTAAATTAGCCATAAACATTTAGCTAAAGAGTCTCTTCTTGTAAAAGAAAATGTCTTGCATTTTTAATTCGCATTTCATACGAACTTTATAGGGCTGCCGACATAAAATGGCCACCCACCGACACTTCTGTCACAATCGGCCAATCCATTACTTGCACACGTTAACAGAAGCCAATGCACAAAGCCCCAACTATAGTTTTACTTCAAATAATAAAGAGTTATAATCATAACGACATAAGGTTGAAATTCAATTGAATGAAAAGTATACTAAGGACATTTAGTTTTGGTTTAAATTGGGCACAGTATAGCTAAGTGCGGAGTAGTATTTACTGAATTCCGCCGTTTTGAAAGCGCAGGAAGCTCGGACCTCACGTTGTCTGTTTGTCTGTCACGATTGAACGCGACAATGGACGCGACATGACATTAAACAGGGTTGCATCCAGTTAATAATTTACTACCCATATAATAGCCCTTAGCGCATCAACTGTCATTTATTATATGTATTCTATTTATGTCCATTAAGACTAAGCGCGAGACAAGTGTATTGTACATAGCATGTTATGCTAACTTAATAAAGAAATAAAGATAATTAAGCTTAATTGTAGCAGCAATCATAGAATAAGTGAAAAACACTACTAAATCTATGTCAGTATGTTAATTTGGAAATATTTTTCCACATTAGCAAAGGGAGAGTTGACAAACTGTGCAGATGCTAAATAAACACTAAAAATTACTCTTCAATAAAAGCATGGTAATAATGTTTTTAAACTTTCTTATCCTTTCACTGAATACAGCCCTGCGTTGTGCAGCGTGTGAGGTGACGGTGCTTCAATCGAAATGCTCGTTTGATGGATGTACGCTTCTACATAATAACTTCTAGGTAACGCTTTTCATATGCCTTCAAAATGTTTTCAATGCAGACGTTTTTGAAAATATATGCGCTTTGTGTCTCACATCACGAATAAAAAAAAATTTGAAACCGAAAATTTATTTAAATTAGTACCTAGAATATTTTTATCCTCTATTCAATATGTACCAAATATAAACTACCACTTAAGTTTTAGTGATAATATTACACATTTTACTAGTTTAGTAAGTTATTTTATATTATTCCATATATAAAAGACTGATTCTTAAAAATTTTACGCTGTGGTTCTTTTTTAGGTGTGGTTCTAGTCTATCCTGACTTGATACCATAAGTCAACCATAAGTAATCGATCTGATAATCTATCAAATAAAACCTCAACAATAAATTGCAGGCCAATCGTTCCCGGTAATCTGCTTACTTCCACTTTATCAAGATACGTCAAACAATACAATAAAATTCTATTAAAACTATACTTTACAATAGGACCCTTAAAACCGGATACCGCACCGAATTTGCCAAAACCGAAGCCGAATTTTCGACCGTGAAATGCTTGTTTGTTATTGAACTCTTCACGGCTTTTACCCTATTTTATTTCCCTTTTAAATCACAACTATTGTTAATTTACTACGGCTGTCCTACGTACAACAGATCTGATGTCGCCACCCTACTACACACTAAAAAACTTTGACACAAAACTTATGAGAAATATACAGTATGTAGAAGTTTTGTTAACGAATAAATTTAGTCTGTGTCGCTCGTCGTAGGGTAAGCACCCTATTGTAGTTGGTTTGATGAATCGATATAGCTCGTATTGTGCGACACCCCGCAGCTGTCGTCTGTCACAAGCGAGATGACACTTGGGCTGGTTTTTTTGACACATCCATTGTCGCGTTGAACAAAATGAGCTGATATCGATCGCTCAATATTATGCTTGAGGGTTTAGCTTGAATTGAACTCATAAATAAATAAGCGGTGTCGTGGCGTGTTTAGTTTTTTTTTCTTTTTTTTTTCGGGTGATGATGTACGCGTTCTTTTTGTTCGGCCTGGGGGATCGGATACGCTAGATTTGGCGAGAAAAATTTATTGCTCTGAAAGTAATAAATATCGTAAAGCTATCTGTTGGGTGACATTAAATTTATTCACTTGCAGAAGGAAGTCCGTCTATTAGCTTTAACATATCTTTATGAGACAGGGAACAATCTACTTTAAAACTTTTTGTACTACTTTGTAGAAATGTCGCTGAAGAAAAACTACAGGCAGTTAAATGTCGCTGCTTTGATTCAATCTCGTGGTTGAGGTTGTGATTTTTTCATAGTGAAACTTTAAAAAGTAGTCCTATAGCCAAACAGCCATTTCAGATATCAAATAAAAAATCAAGGCTTTGAAAGTTAGTACTGTTTTTACCCGACTGCCCCAAAACAGGAGGGTTATGTTTTTCGAGTGTATGTATGTATGTATGTATATATGTATGTATGTATGTATGTCGATTTCTTTGTCGCGCTCTGTAGCCAAAACGGCTTGGTAGATTTCAACATGTGAGGTGTCGTTAGGTTCGTATTCATTGTAGGAGTGTCATAGGGTATAAAAAAAAAATTAAAAAGTACTAAATAAAAAAACTATTTCGAAAAACAAAATACCCGACTGAAAAAAGAATCTCAATCGGTTTCCGATTGAGATTAAATTTTGCATGCGTATGCGAATTGAATGACAATGCAATATTATTGTAACTAGGAGCTGATCTGATGATGGAGCCGGAAGATATCCTTCTTTATCTTTATCTTATGAAAAAGTGGAGATATTACCGCGTTTCAGAATCCTACAGCGCCATCTGTTGGTGGGTAGCGTCGCTTGCTCACCTGGTAATATTTTATTGATAAAACAACTCTGTGAAATTTCCTTATAAAATATTTGGGTTTAGCTAGGCCTTTTGGAAAAAAAAAATCACTTAGTTTTAACATACAAAGCAATGACTAAATTTCAAGTGCAAGATGCTTCATTCATTACTTTTGTAATACTGTAGTTTTTCCACTCCATACCAGAGGCGCTGTTTTTATTACCGCGTTTCAGAAACCTACAGTGCCATCTGTTAGTGGGTAGCGTCACTTACTCATCTGGTAATATTTTATTGATAAACCAACTCTGGGAGGTTTCTTTATAAAATATTTGGGTTTAGATAGATAGATAGAAACTCTTTATTGCACACAAATTAAAAGTAATTGCGTAAGAAACCTTATATCTAATTGCGCGCAAAGGCGGCCTTATTGCTTAGAGCAATCTCTTCCAGGCAACCTTAGGACTGGGAATCGCTGAGATGGACACGAGTAGTGCAGAGTTAGCTAGGCCTTTTGGAAATAATTTTCTTAGTTTTAACATATAAAGTAATGACTAAATTTCCCGTGCAAGATGCAGCATTATGGGGCTACCTCCCGTCCACTAGCGCCCCCATCAGTTAAAAAAATATTACTCGCTAAATACAAAACTTGTCAAATACCCGGAAAGACAATTTGAATTAATTAATATCTTGGGTTTGGGCTCGTCTGATTCCAGGCTGTGTAAAGAGTTGTTTTTGTATGTATGTATGTCGATTTCTTTGTCGCGCTCTGCAGCCTTAACGGCTTGATAGATTTTAACATGTGAAGTGTCGTTAGATTTGTTTTCATTGTAGGAGTGTCAAATGGTATAATATTTTAGTACGGCACCTTTGAAGAGAAAAAAAAGGCGAAATATTTTTTTTTAATTATTACTTTAACAACATGGGTATCAAACAATAGCTGGTAAAAACCTGATTTTAAGGTTTAGGCAATTTTTTTTGTATAACTTGACGTAGCAAATCTGAAAACTAAAAAGTTTAAAATAAAAAAATATTAAATAACAAAAAACCCAACTGCTTAGCACAAGAGAGGAAAACAAGCTTAAATCTATTGAATTTGGACAAAATTAAGTCGTAAACATCCACAAAACGTTTTTTCGTCCCCGCCTGCAGTATCTCATACAATTCAAGTTACCAAATCCAATAGATTTAAGCTTGTTTTCCTCTCTTGTGCTAAGCAGTTGGGTTTTTTGTTATTTAATAATTTTTTGTCTACTTATTTACTGCAGTTTGATATCAATCTATAACAAAACCAAACACAACAATATTTCTGAAAAGACTTTCAAAGTTCATTACATCACATGTGCCATAATTCGTGAAAAACACACACTACATAAAAACCACATGAGCAAAACCAAGAATGTAAAACATAAAACGTGCACAGGGTTACCGCGGTGGCAAAGTGTCCATAATTTTGAATTACGATCGTAACAGTGCCGCAAAATGAACACACTGTATGTCACAATTTTGAGCCAAATGGGAGGGAAAAATTAGCTGGTCGAGTGTGAATGTTCGTTCTTATTAGTGTATGCTATATTATACAAAGGTGCTCATCTTTTTTTGTAATTTGTTTCAGGTCTAAAAACTCAGGTTTTTAAGGCCTGAAAAATATTAATAATTAAACATTATGCATCAAGGTCAGAAAAGCGACTTTTTGATTAGAGTCAAAAAACAAATTTCAGGCACCAGAAAGTCTCGTCGTTATAATAGCAAATTTAGTTCTAAGTTAAATCACAAAAACATAAAGGCTTTATGTTTTAGTGTAGTGACATAGATAACAAAAGTCGGCAAATATTTACCAAATTTGGATGAGACTTATTTTCGAACCCTGGCATTATCTTTTCGTCTACTTTCCATAAAAATATCAACCCATTGGGTACCAAAATACGTCACCAGTAAAACGTATCGTACACGGCATAACAGTCGCACAAATTGAAATATACCGACCATATTCATTACACGTCGTCGTAACGTTGCCGCAACGTTACTTTAACGTTACAATAAAGGTCGGCACTCATTTTTTATTATTATTATTATTTATTTATTTAAGATGACAGAGATCCATAAAATGATTAGTATAAACTTATTTTATGTTAGTAAAATATGTCATAATAATATAACTCAATAATTATTTATTTATCATTATTTTAATTATTTATTTATCATTGCCCGTATACTCTTACTTAAACTAACTTCGATAAACGTACATTCGTTGCACGAGTTTTTGATACTCATTCTTTTTTTAATAAGGAAAGTATTCTTGGTTGATGACGAAAAAATATGACGTTCAGTGTATATGTTAAGAAAATGGCACGAAGTGCACAAGGAGAAGAGTGGGTATCGCTATCACCGTCGACTTGTAGCTATTACCAGTACCGAATTTTCCAAACATAATGAAGGCAAGTTTCTTATGGGCTTCGCACCATCTATAAGGAGAATCTACATATTCCATTCAATCTTCCGAGTATTGGATGAAATCGGATAATCGCAATCGGAGCAATCGGATATCCGATTGCACTTCACATTATCCGATTTCATCCGATACTTATCTGTGTAATCAATAAAAAGAAAGTTTTCAAAGCTACTAAGTATCTTCTGTCTTTATTAAGTGCGTTTGTAAAAACTTTTTGTACGGTAGATTTTTTTGCTGCCAGCCACCGGGTTATTACTGCAGTGTCGCGTCCTGCAGGACTGTGTTGTTTTATAAACCTAATACCCACGAATTACAGATAGACACCTAATGCGTCTTATTTCATGTAAGGCAGCTTTTGACACTATTGTTCTGTGAGTATTTTGTTGTGAGCTCTTACCGTACCGTTGTAGTAACGCAGCCCTCTGCACCGTTACTGCGGTAATGTGATGTTTTTGACCTAATGCGTATTTTGTGAAGACGCACTGGTGAAGTGTTTGTCCTAGTGAGTGCTGACCCTTACTGTAACGTCGCAGTGGCGTAGCCGCCCGCGCCGTTTCCGCGGTAATGTGCCGTTTTTCAAACTTACGGCGCCTTTTACTCGTTTTAAGAGGAGTCCTAATGTTACGGTGACAGTTTGAGTGCAAAAACAACTGGAACTTTGAGAGCTTTTTGTTATTTCATATTGTTTTGCTTTTTGGACATTTTAAGCCTTATTTTGTAGTAAAAAAAATTATGCTATGGAGTCAAGGAGGAGGAAGAGGCAGGCCTAGGAAACGATGGCGCGACGACCTTATGGGCGGCGTACCGCTTGTATTTATTTGATTATTGCTTTTTGTAAATATAATTTAACTCAAAATAATTTTAAGACCATATTTTTGTTACATTTCCGCAATTTTGAGAACTTCCGGTCCAATATTATTTAAGAAATAACATGAAATGTATTTTAAAAATCATCAATTATATTAAGACGAATTATCAAGCACTTTTCAATATTGTTTAATAAGTTATTGAATTACTAGTAACTAAATCTATTGTTAATTACGTCACTTGCTTTGCTTATGCAGAGTGGTGTGACGAACGGTGGAAGGGTTGTTTGTCACTTAGTATTTAAGTCGGTGTAGTAGAATAGATGATTCATTATTGTTCGAACTCTTGTGTAAGCTGTTACTATGTCCGAATGAGTAAAAGTGATTTACCTACATTAGTTGTTTTCTTCCTACTTCTAATTATGGATAATTGGGACGCTCGTGAGTCCCCCAGTAGAGTCTCGCCGACAACCTAGATGCTTTCGAAGCCAATTGGCAAACCGTGGCCGATGATCGCTATCTTTGGAAGGAAAAAGAGGAGGCCTTTGCCCCGCAGACACAGGACATTTAGGGCTATTTAAAATAAAATACATAGACGTACCTTTTTTGTATCATTTATCTGTCTTTAGACATTGTTCACCAGAAAAGATTAAAATCACTTTTTCTTAGGAACATAGGTCGAAACAGAAATAAAAATCGACTTCGCAAAGAAACTGCATCAAAAAGTTACACAGATTCAATTTTGTAAAACCGGAGTTCACAAAAGAGTCTGTCGTTTTTTAATTAAAGTTAAACCACAAATTCTTGAAAAATGTGTAAAAATGTACACATTTCTGACTTTCTATATGAAAAACGATACACTAAGCGTTATTCTGTATGTGTATTGTGGTAACAAGCGTGATCATCTTGTAATTAAAGATAAATCTTTTCTTAACTGAAAATATTTGTTTACAAAACGTCTGACTCTTTCGTGAATTATATTATACAAGGTATTTTTTATTGCCATTGTTTAGCTCTATTGTTAAACTCTTCATACAAGCTTCAAACATCATGACTAAAGAACGTATTAAATTTAACAAATAATTAATTACTTAATTCTTTTTATTTATTTTTCTTGTGTACAATAAACTGTAAAATAAATAAATAAGAAAATCCTGTCACAGTAGTTTTGAACTTCATTCTTCATTGGATGCGAGCAACGCAGGACCGGTCGTCATGGAGAGAGGCCTATGTCCAGCAGTGGACGTCTTTCTTTCATTCAAATACAACGTGTAATTCCAAACACGCAAAACCTCTCGGGGGGTAGTTCTGCACATTTAACAGAACAACTTTTGGAAATAAAAATAATTAATCTTTCATACAAAATGACCGTATCAGATTTGCATTTTGTATGAACACTCGATTTTTTATTTTAAATTACAAGTTGTAGAACAAAAGTTGTTCAGTTACTTTTGTGAGGAGTTGAGGTTTTGCGTAGAATTACACGTTGTATACAGCGTGATTGTGAAAATGTCTGACTATACTTGAGTATGGTACACACGGCCGCTCGTCGGTAGAAACACTTTGACCTTGAGCGGGTCTCTGGTTTCGGGCGTTTGTAGCCTAGCGCTGGTTCAGCTTATACTGGTTTTGTATCTACGTGCCTGCTGCCGTGAGTACTTAGGACATGAAACTGAACAACTTCCCCCAAGAAACATAGGTTAGAAATGAGATTTTTGTTTGGTCGTCCCATACTAATTCCAGTATTGACGACGCAAGGTTTGTATGGGAAGCTAAAAATTTATTTTTATTTTTTAACCTATGTTTTTTGAGGAAAGTCTTTTATTTTCATGTCGTAAGTACTATACTCAAGTATAGTAAGACATTTGATAATCACGCTGTATTGTTGTGGTACACTCAACAGCTTGTCAGTAGAAACACTTTGGACCATATAACATGGTAATAGAGTTGGAAAAGTTTCTACCGATGGCGGTTGACCGTACGAAACCCTCGGTGTGGAAATCCGACTCACCTTTGGCCGGTTTTTCTATTAAATTAATAAAGATCCACTTAGATTTAGGAGTCAATATTTTTTTTTGTATCACATTTATTTTGTTTCAATTATTTTTATTTTATTTCCAATATTATTGACGATCATATTATTGTTGTCATGACAGATATTCTGATCTCCAATATTATAATATTTAAGTCACCAGTGTTTACTAACTTTTCATAGCTTTACGATATTGTTCATAAATGGTTGTTGTATTGACTCCTTTGTCCGAACTGTCAGAGCGCGGCGGCTTTTCGACCAATCCCAGCGTTTTATGGAAAGGGTAATATTGTGGTGGGAGAGGTCTCTTGAACGTTCGAGCCAGCCTCGCTCAGGCAGTCGTATTTTGTTCTTCAAACTGGGAGATTCTACCTTTAAAGGAGTAATCACGTATTGTGTAAAATTATGAAGACTCTTCTTCATATGTATGGTATTGTGTTAATGTACCCATTTTAACACTGTGTAAAGTGAATAACTTATTACAAAACGTAAGTAGACTTCGAGTGTTTTATTTAACATATTTCTCAACTCCCTCTCATTATTCACTGACATCTGAACAATCTATGTAATTTTGAATTTGATAATATGAAATAAAGAAATCTAAATCTAAATCATGGTGGCAATTTTATGTCATCTTTTTCAATAGCAAAACTTTACAATGTCATTGATTTACAATGAAAGATCTCAGCTTTTATAAAAACTGACTGACTAATCAATGATTGGTATTTTTTCCAAAATCACACCTTGCTATATAAACTGTACCAATTTTGAGATCACAATTCAAAAGGCACGATAAAAAAAATATTCGAAGATCGACTGAGTCGAAAGGTGAATTACTAAGATCTCATTTGGTTCTAATAAAAATAGTTGAATTACAACATACTCGAATTATGATAAATTTTGAATCGTGAAAAATTATAGCCTCTTGCCTACTCGAAAAATTTACTGAAAATCTATAAAATGTTTTTATTCAGTTGCCCAAGAGTTAAAGATAGAAAAGAACATAATAATAAAAACAGTAAACTAAACATAAAAATTACAGTTAGTTTTTCATGTTCTCTATGATTATTGTGGTAGTATTTCTTAGACAGTTCAGTTTATTTAGAATAATTTGATAAATGAAATTCACCTCAAAATTAAGCACATGTCTTAAAGTTAGGAATGATACATGACAAACTGACTCGACAACAACATTGTATTATGCTTGGATCTAGTATGAAACGAAGAACCTTTTGATATGAAACTAGTGACATGACGGTTCCCTATTATGTTTTAATGTCGTCATATATCATCTGCTTAAAAGGCCAAACTTGTGATAAATTGGCGTAGCACTTTTGAAAATTTGGTGCCAATGGCGGCTCGTTATAGTATTGTCGGTTTATATTGAAGGTAACGGCGACATAATTTTTAAGTCATCGACTTTAGCGTTCATTGATTTTGTTTACCATTAGAATAAATTTAAACTAGTGCTGGAGGAGGCAGTGAAGCTTTGAGCTGGAAAATCCAACCAATAAGATTGCGGTATTTTCCTAGCTTGTCAAATGCTGTGTCAATTGGAGCATTGGCAGAATTTTTTTTTGGTCACAGCCACAGAACAACGATAGTGCCACTCCGCCTGCGCGCGCACCCCCCCATAGAAACGAAGAGAGTAAAAAAATTTGGTTCCTTATTGACTAGGTATACTATACAATTTATGTAAGCGGTTATTTTGAATGCACATCATAAACAAATTCGATGCCATAGAGACGCTGTCACTGGTTTTTTGCATCTTACTCTTTCGCAATAATGGTACGATGTTTATCGCATTGAAATGACGCTAGTAGTGTGGGTGCGGAAAGCGTGTTAGTTTTAGTAAATGGTGACCCTGATTTGTATTGAATGAAATAAAGAATTCGTCTCTAGATGTAGAGCAAGACGCATGGACTCCAGAGCTCTGTGGTCACAGCTCAGCCCCCACGCACAGCACTGGTGGAAATTTACCTTTATCAAAGTAACTTTTTAGAACACAAACTACAGTATATTGGCACATAAAATGGTTACCTTTCCGAGAAATACAGTCAACTGTATATCATGAATTCATGCAGTTTTCTTCAAAAACAAGAAAGAAACATCTACTATACAGCGTTTAACGTAAAGGTGTGATAATAGTGAATCTGCCCATGAAACTGAACAACTTTTTCCATGCAACATAGGTCGAAATACAAAGAACCAAATTTAACCTCCCTTACAAAATGCGCTATCAGCTGATGCAGTTTCTATGGGAGGTCAAAAATTTATTTTGTACTATGACTTTTGTTCCTTGGGAAAAGTTGTTCAGTTTCATGGGCAGATTTACACCCTCTATTACCACACCTTTCCGTTAAGTACACGCTGTATATAGCATAGAGTATTAATTTAGTTTAGAGAGTTCTTTGCATCCTGAGTGGTTCCCAGACGTAGTACTCGTAGGTAGATGATATTCCTGCCATTTGTTCCGGGGTCTATAACGTTAACAAGCGAATTTGAGTGTTGTCACTTGCGATATATACTTTGTCTGGTTTTGGGCTGAGAGAGTAATAATTAGTAATTTCTTGTGTCAAATCCTAACAATTTCAACTTTACAGGTTGTCTAGTTCAAACACGCCTCTACATTTTTTTATCCTGTTCTTAAAAGACATGTTGTGTGAAAAGTGAGCATATATTTTTTAAAGTGAATAAATAGGGAATTAGTCAGCATAAATTATTTCCTCAATCGATGACTTTCACCATATAAAAATTCTTATTTTCTATTACTTTCAGCAACATACTAGTGTTATGATTAGCTTATTACCGCGCTGGACAGCACTGCACTTATGGAATAGGAGACCATTTTATATTAATATAATAATATATGCACACTATAATAATTTTGTTGATTTTGATATAATAAAGTGGCAAGTTTGTCGACCTTTCGACTACAACGAAATGTCAATGGAAGAGGAACCAAATATCAACAAGAATTTTGTTTCGCCTGTACGTTAGTCAGGACCCAACACATGGTATAACCACCTGCAACTTTTTTTGCTCTTTTTTGCTGCCTTATGCCGAAATGCGTGTTAATTTATAATGGCAGCATAATCGCCAATTGATTCGCTTGTGAGGTTGGTTTGTATTTTGATAATGACGATTTTTTTTGCTAACTATAAATCACCAGCTTTCGATCGTGACGTGATATTTGTTTCTTTTTCTGTATTATTTAGACCTCGCTTTGTATCGAGTTTATTTATTTAAATGATGATGACTAGTTTACTAGTATTAAACTATATAATTTTATTTCATATAAAAGCATTTTAGTTTTACACGTCGTCAACAAACAAACAAATAAATAATATTATCAATTTTATTATTTAAATTGTGATTTCAAATAAGTGATTTCAAGGATTGTATATTATTCTGTTTGGTATTCAAATAAACATTCTTTTTAATCATCAAATTAACAAAACTTAAGCTTTTTGGTCGCCATGTATCAAATTATATAAATAATTTTGAAAGGAGTCGATTCAGATTACTATGGGACCCCGGCCATGTCTTTGTACACCTGTCAGTTGACTCTTAGTACATTATTAGAACGTTAATATATTATTATTTTTGTTTAATTCGGCATAGTTTACTTGTAATAAGTACCTGATATATTTTTACTAAGCGGCCTTACAGGCATCACACACTAAGGTGGAAAATGTCACTTGATATGATGTTCGTGTGTAAAAAGGCCGACAATACATTTTCAAGATGTTTTTATTTTTATTTTGCTTAGTTGGACCACTGGGGCATGAACATTGCCGTGCCATGTCGCATGAATGAGCGTGATTTGTTTGATTTTTCTCGTGTAAACTACTGGAAAATAAAGGAAAACTCTTTGTTAAACTAAGTAACTTTTTGTCTCTTTTTCTAGCAGGTGTACATAGTGATGGCCGGAAATGAAACGTCTCCTTTACTGTAATTATGTAGTTAGTCCGTTCCACAAGTCAATGCCAAAGTTTACCAACACATTTTGCAGCTATATCAAGGCTATTGTGCTCCATGATCAATAGTAATCAGCTAAAGCTGTCAGAAAAAACAAGTTTGTAAGACAATGTTATTTTTTCCGTTAAATATACTCTGGTTCGTCTGGTTCGTCGTACTTTGTCTGGTTCTACGGCTGCAAAATAAGTTGGTAAGCTTTTGCATTGACTCGTGGAACGGATTATATGTATAGAGTGCATATTTCACTGGGTTTCGGGAACAAAACGACCAAACATGTGTTAAGTCGAGGTAACAAGCATTTTCTTCTTCTTAGCGTGTCGATCAGTTACAAATATTTAAATTTTTATAGCCCAGATGGTTGTCACTTTATAAAAGCATTATTTTTGTTTTCTCATTTATGTTTCACCCTGAATTTTTATGTGAATGTTTGTTAACTAAACTTTAACGTTAAACAGAGAGACAGACAGAAAAAACATTTACATTTCATATATTTCTTTATTCTGTTTTCTATTACTTATTTTAAGCAAATAATATTAAAATATGGAAAGCTTTGACAACCGAAGCATGATCATATTATTATGATAAGCTATAGAGCACAATCTGATATCCAGTCAGTCGTGTCTACGGAGACCCCAAATCCTTTCAAATCTACTTACAAAATTATATTCCCAAGAAACTGGTTTTGTTTTTTGTGTATCTATTCTATTTTCTGTACTTATCTTATTTTATTTCGTGGGGCTGAGTTCCTGTTTAGTGGACCTCAAACCACTTCGACCCTATGGGATGTTTCGTGCTTCCCTTGCCTTAATTCTGTTTTTTTTAATATGGAGAATGGTCTTACTCTTGACCTCGATCTAGTCTTGAAGACAGAGATGAGGTCGTCATTGGAACGAGCTTGCCCAGAAGAAGTCTATTCACTCGCGACTTGAAGAGATTCGGGTTATATGAACTCGGGAACACTCGGGAATTCTCCTCTAATATTCCGCTTTCTTAAAAATGCTCATCATGAGCTTAGATATTATTTCAGCGGATCATGTATCCTATTGTCTCTAATTTCTAATAATATATTATTCTAATATGATTAGGAATTATTTTTTGACATTTTTTTTAAACAAACTTTCAGTACCCTGTATGGATTAGATAAAACCACACAGTCACTTCTTTATTTATGGTTAAAAGCTCCTTTAAATCTATAGCTGAAAATTTCTGTTTTATTGACATGAAAGGGAAAAAAATACACGCCAAAAGCTTCAACTTAAAAAAAGCTTTATGTTTATGCATTTGGCCTTAGACGTCAAAGACAACATCAATACCATCAATACGATATTTAAAATTAATGAGTTTCCTTCATTGACATTTGGATGTCCGCGGATTAGACAAATCCGCAGTTATTAGGGATATTATTAGAATCTAAGGATTAGGGGGTCTTCGGGTCTGCCATCCGAAATAATATGTTACTTAATTTTCGGAGAGCAATAGGTATATTTTTTTCGAAATAGGTAAATATAGAGTAGTTTCATATGATTTTCTTTTCGGAACGTCCTTTCCGAAAATACTTTCTAGAAGCAGAAAGTACTTTCAGACTTAAACACATACATACACAACATCACGCCTCTTTCCCGTCAGAGTAGGCCACAGAACAACGCCACTAGGGCCACTCTGCCTGCGACGCAGGGCAACACGCATGGACTTCAGAGCTCTGTGGGGTAGACGGAGACCACAGTCCTCCACCTGCCACCATCTTCTTTCATACTTCTTGTTTCTAAAGTTAGTTTTATAGTGAATAACTGACAAGTACATACATAACACAACAAGATTAGAAAATACTAATTATAAATAAGGTCATAAAAAATCTTTAATAGACATTTTACATTTAAGCATGTTTTTTTAAGTAGAAAAAACTAAAACATGTTTCCTATTCAATTCACCACAAAATCACAGTCTTCAGTTCAACGTCCAAAATTATAGTTTTGACCGCAAACGCGAGATGTCAGACCGGAGAAACAACAAAAAAGTTAATTTCGCCTCGAACGTGCTGTCAATTTACTCGCGTTGTATTTTGGTATTTTGAGGGTACTTCGCTACCAGATGACGCTCTCTGATGAATAAAAATTGATGGACAACCCGGAAAACCCACATCACATAAAATAAACTAATCTAAATAAATGAACTAAGCGGAATGTGATATTCTTTATTGAATCACATTTCATCTCGACATTATTTACGGTGTTAGCTTTTGCCATATTTTACGAATGTGTGTTAAACGTATACAAAAATATTTTTTTGAATTTATAATGTTTAAATCACAGGAAAAAACATGTCACTTTAAACATTAGTCAGAAAAAATTCCACCCCTATTAGTTCCCGGTGCAAAGGTGCCCATTACACTTATAAATAAACTAAACTAAATAAACTAATCTGAATAATAAATTAAATTGTTTGTCAGTCGAATCATAGCTCGAATATTCCTATGTCAGCTGATTCTCCGAACATAATGTCAAATATAATTTTGTGCTTTTCTTTCACTGTTTTCGTAGTAATGATTTCTCTACCAATTCGCCAAAACTAGAAGTAAATTACTAAATCATAGGCACTAGAGTTTCATGTGAGTAAGCTGAGGCATGACAATATCATGCCGATTTTATTTTATTGTTGTGAAATTGAATACAGAGAAATCAGTGAAGAAACTGGTTACCAACTAGACACACTTAACTCGATAGATCGCAGAGCCAAGAAACTCGTTGGTGATGAGCTGATGAGATGCTGGTGAAAACCAAGTTTCACACTCTGGCCCACCGTCGCAAAGTTGCATGTCTGTCGATTTTACTTCGGAGAGTGTGCTCAAGAGCTCCACGAGCTTATTCCACCATCTCTCTCCTACCATCGGGAGTCCAGATGCACTGCAAGATATCACCCATACTTGGTTGATATTCCGCACATTTGCACAAGTAAAGCGCTTTGAAACATATCTCATAATGCGCACGGCTAAAGAGAGGAATGCTCTGCCTGCGACTGTGTTCCAGAGTTCATATAACTCGAATCTATTCAAGTCGCGAGTGAATAGGCTTCTTCTGGGCAAGCTCGTTCCATCGTTGACTTCATTTCTGTACCCAAGACTAGATCGAGGTCAAGAGTAAGTCCATTGACAATAAAAAATAATGGCATTAATTTAGGCTACTCGAATAAAATACGTAGAAATGCCGCATCCATTACCTATTTTCTACCATTTTTGAAGCTCGACTCCTGTTTACCAATTTGTGTTAAACAACTTGTGAATTCCCATTTTAAAACTATGACTGACAACATGTTTCTTTTTTATTTGTTGTAATTGGAAATGAAATTGCACACAAAATTTTACAAAATTAAAGTAAACTACTCAGGGCCTATTTACAAAGCTAAATTGAACAACTTTTCTTCAAGAACAGTGTTTTGAAAAGCGTATTTTTGTTAATTTGGTTTCGTGTGCGCTTCAAAAAAACAGTCAGTTTAAACGTCAGTAGTGGGTGGATGGGAAAGGCGAGTTTCCCGGCCACCTACCAGTGGGAAACCCACAGTGTATGGACGGGGCATGCCCCCTATTATTTAACCAAAGTAAATAAAGAAGCGGTTATGATGCTATTTCACCTCCTTCCTTGTGTCTCTCTGTTTGATGCTTTTGGGTTTTTGAGGGAAGTTTTAAATAATGCTTGCCCAACTTTATTGCTAATTGATTAATTAAATTTTTTATATATTTTCATTGCAGAAAAGGCCGAAGTGAGGGGGCCAACATTTTTAAGTAGCTACTACCTACGTAGTAGATTATGTAGAGCAAAGAGGTGGATATCGAGGTTACATAAAAGGACTTTACTTGTGCATTTTAAAATAGGGTTTTCCTATATTTTTTTACTATGTCTAAATAGAGGCTTGTGTGTAATGATAGAGCGCTAGTTATAGTTATAGTGGCCCAGTGGTAGTTGCTCTTTCTTTCCCATCACGAATAGTCTAGGCTACGAAGCGGATCGTTGTATGAAGACCCCCGAATTAAATCCTCAGTCCAGTCGATGAAACTTTGCTGGGGTATTACACTACATGAGACAAACCTTCTATAAAAAATCCAAAAAGAAATCGGTACTTTTTATTTTTCCATACAAAACTTACAAAAAATGTATGAAAAAATTTTTTTTTTTTTTTTTTTGGATATTTTGAATTTACATTTAATTCATGATTCTTTATCATCCTGTCAAATAAAATCTGCCTGAGAAATTTATGTTGGGGTCAACTGCTTCGTTGTCTACACCAGAAAGCAATGTAGTAGGACCACAAATGTGGTCAGATGTGATTGGACCACAAATTTGGTCGGACTGGCGAAACTGCCAAGAGGATGCAAGGCAGACCTGTTGTTTTTAGGGTTCCGTACCTCAAAATAAAAAACGGAACCCTTATAAGATCACTTTGTTGTCCGTCTGTCTGTCTGTCAGTCTGTCTGTCTGTCTGTCAAGACCCTTTTTCTCACAAACGGGTAGAGGTATCAAGTTAAAATTGATAACGAATATTAAGGTCCATGAACCACACAAGATCTGAAAATTTCAATTTTTTACAACAGCGCAATCAAAAGATATGGCTTTTTATGTACTCATCTCCATACATTTATACAGTAAAGCAAAACCTACTGGGTACTTCCCGTTGACCTAAAATTATGAAATTTGGCAAGAAGCTAGGTCTCACACTACAAATAAAGGGAAAAGTCTAAAATCATTAATCATTTCAATTTTTCTCACAACTAATAGTAACCAATTAAGGTGAGTTCCCGTTTCAAGAACTTGTCTATATAAGAGGGGTCAAGTTGGATGGTCATTGAGTTTTTAAAGTCAAAGAGCAAAATCTTTTAGCATATCATATGGTAGATAGGTCCGGAACGGGTTTTTACTTATATAGGTACCATCTATTTCTAAGAATAGATTTCATTCGTGTAAGCTGTCACTTAACCACTATGCGCTCCGACTGTACAAAACCTACCAGGTTCCGGATTGTCAGACCAACGTTTTGTGGACTTAGTAGGCCACTGCTATCGCTACAAAGTTGCTAATTTCGTGTTCTAGATGACGTAGGATAACATGCAGTGCCCTTAAAGTCTATATGGAGTCCTAGAAATGAATTTGATTGCACCTTCATAACGCTGTAGGTTTTATCTTCATAACGTTATACGTACTTTTAATATCAGTTTATAGTTGTTTCATATGAGTAATAGTTACGGAATAATCCTCTGGGCCAATAAAGGGAAAAGTCTAAAATCATTAATCATTTCAATTTTTCTCACAACTAATAGTAACCAATTAAGGTGAGTTCCCGTTTCAAGAACTTGTCTATATAAGAGGGGTCAAGTTAGATGGTCATTGAGTTTTTAAAGTCAAAGAGCAAAATCTTTTAGCATATCATATGGTAGATAGGTCCGGAACGGGTTTTTACTTATATAGGTACCATCTATTTCTAAGAATAGATTTCATTCGTGTAAGCTGTCACTTAACCACTATGCGCTCCGACTGTACAAAACCTACCAGGTTCCGGATTGTCAGACCAACGTTTTGTGGACTTAGTAGGCCACTGCTATCGCTACAAAGTTGCTAATTTCGTGTTCTAGATGACGTAGGATAACATGCAGTGCCCTTAAAGTCTATATGGAGTCCTAGAAATGAATTTGATTGCACCTTCATAACGCTGTAGGTTTTATCTTCATAACGTTATACGTACTTTTAATATCAGTTTAAAGTTGTTTCATATGAGTAATAGTTACGGAATAATCCTCTGGGCACACTTAACGATTACACCCTGTATACAGCGTGTAAGGGACTTTTTAGAAAACTTAAAAGGAACGATCAGTCAACGTAACTGACCAACTTTCAGCGAATAAAACTTTCAGGAAATAAAAAAAATTGCGACGTTTCCATACAAACTGTCCAATCTGGTTCGCAATAAAATTTTGTATGGATAGGCCGATTTTATTTTTCAGTACCTGGGCGATCGAGTTTTGCTCTATAATTCCGCCTCAATATTAAAATACCATGGGGTTAGCTAGCTTAGTACCCGTTAACAGATGGCGCTGTAGGTTTCTCTCTAAAATGCGGTATTGTTGAAAAATGCTTAAAAATACGGGGAAAGCAAATTTTCTCAAACATGCGACCAAGCTAGATAAATTTTTCGCCCTCGAATACTATAATAAATTTCATCGAAATCGTTAGAGCCGTTTTCGAGAAACCGATTACAAATATATACAAACATACAAATATCGCTCGTTTAATAGTATAGGATTTCCTGAAATTTTTATTGACTTAAAGTTGTTCAGTTATGTTGACTGATCATGCAGCTTCCGGAAACCTGTCCCTTACACCCTTTATATTGGTACCCTCAGCTCGTGAGTCTGACACACACTTGACCGATTTTTATAACACATAAATGAGAAACACATTATTTTGGGTAAAACTAAAACAATAAATTATCACGAATACAACTTTCTTGAAACACAAAACAGCAAAAGCCAAGTTCAACAAAATAACTAAAACATCGCCCACACTTCCTCTACGAATGTTTATCTGCTACACCGTAGGCCTGTAGCTACGGTAGCCGTAGCTGCTACGGCTGAAATATGGGCCATGTATTATTCAAAGAAATTGCCACATATTTCATCTGAGGGAAATAACTCAGAGATATGGGCTTCGCGGCGCAAAAATTGTGAAAAGCAGAGATAGGGTTGAAAATAAGTCACTGCAAGAATTTTTGCCAGCAAAACCCAGATTAAATTTATTAAACCCAGATTAGATTAAGGTTTAAATATAAATTAAATACGTATTAACTGATATTTTTGACCAACATTTTATTATTATTACTTTTCCTGGTATAACTTAGTTAAATTAATAACTAAACTTAGTTACTGCTACCACTAGTATCACAGATTACAATCTGCCTGACCGACTAAAAAACCTGCCGAACGCGTGTCGGACGAAGGGTTCCGTATCATTATTGATAGAAAAATGTTTGTTGCGACTGATCAGTTTATATTAGTTGTTTATGCACTACACAATATACAATCATACCAATTTAGGGGCTATCAACTGTGTTACCATTTTTGAGATGGAGCAAAAACAATCAAAGTTGGAAAAGATCACTTTTCTTATATGGGAGCCCCCGTTCTCATATCATCATAACATCCCATGAAACGTCCACTACAGGACAAGGAGCACCCTCAAGAAATCTAACTTTTGCTGAAAAAAAAAAAAACTTCATTTGAACTAATTTGGTTAGATTTATTTATTTCACTTTATCAATTCAATTTACAAAAACTTCAAATGTCAAACGATTGTCAAACCAGCGAATCAAGCTCTGTCATCCTCTCATAGTTACAGGTTTGGCACTCTTTGGGCACAGAATAAAAAAATAGTGCTATCATACAGAACGGACACTCTCCGCCCCCTTGCAATCCACTCCGCACACCCGCGCACATGTAGGTATCCACCCGCGTCTAGTCTCAGTAGTTCGGTTGTTTTGTCCGGGACCGACCCGCGCGTTTCTTGTGGTGCTTCTGAGGGCCCTTTGTACTGAATGTGCGGGGCTACGTGACCTTCCAATTTCGAATTTGCGCTCGTTGTAGTACTGTAGCCTTTCGACATTTAAATTACGAAAAAGGTTACCGTTTGTCTTTGTGAAATTGTTATAGATTTCGTCATTTCACATACTAAAAGCGAAGTCTTAAAGATCGTAACCCGCCGTAACCATATATAGTGACAAAACTATAATTCCATATATGTTAGTAATATACATTGGTAGGTTACCGCATTGTTTCTTTATTGTCATGTTGTACAGCTTTGTGGAATTACCAAACGTAATAGTAAGACAATAGAAATTTGCCAAAAACAAATTTAAGACCAAATGAGTCTTAAAATCTGAACCGGCCACAGAAACAGTCTTAAAATAGGTATATGGTTTGTTCAGAGGATTTATTAACACATGTATAAATTTGAAACGGTAACTCTTAAATGTAAATTATTGTCAATATGGCCGGACTACATCACTCGTCACTATAAATGGTTACGGCGGGTTACGATCTTTAAGACCTCGCTATTAGTATGTGAAATGGTGAAATCTATGACAATTTCACTAAGACAAACGGTAACCTTTTTCGTAATTTAAATGTCCACGGGCTACAGTACTTTACGGAGTGTTCGGGGTGAGCTTTGGGTAAGGAACCCTAAAAATATCCCCAACCCTGGATATGCACCACGTAACAAGTAAAGCTTGCAGTCTGGCTTCATCTTATCTACGCCAAAGTGATTCCGCTTCGTAAGATATTTATGCGCCCTCTTGATTTATGACTACCCTCAAGGCTCGCTGAAAACTTGTCATACTTTCTCTGAAGATGTTCGTTTCTTACTGTAGAATGCTATGTAGGTGCTTTTGTCTTTATTCTTATTGAGATTTCATAAATTCCTATTTAGCTTTCAGAAATCATTTTCATATATTTTGACTGTCCGTTGGTGTGGTTGGTAGTGAGCCTGCCTTCTACGCTATAGGCCGCGGGTTCGATCCCTGTCCGGAGCAAACATTTGTGTGATGAACACAAGTGTTTGTTCTGTGTCTGGGTAATATTTATCTATTTATGTATGTATGTATATCAGTTTTTTTCCACCCATAGTACATGTTCTGCCTAGTTTGTGATCAGATTATCCTGTGTGGAATATCCCCTAATATTTATTAATGTTAGATTAATTTGAGATTTTAATGTTTAATTACTTTTAAAGAACCGATAAGCGAAACGATACTAAAATTTTCTTTAAAAGCTAGCCCTTGCAAAAAAAAACTTCTTTGACATTAAATTATGGTCGTTGTTGTTCATAAATCCTAAAAATTATTAGTAAATTTGCATTTTTACCCGACTGCCCCAAAACAGGAGGGTTATGTTTTTATATAAGTTGAAGAAATAAATAGATTGATGGCTTCATTTTCGTTTTTGTACGATTCGGGTGTCTGTTGTTCTGGTGTTTGCTATTTGGTGTAAATTGATGTTTGTTCTGCTTTCCTGTTAACATCTTAAAATAAGATTGCAATTATAAACAAAATAAGACAGATCTAGTCGTATATATTTTTCTAGCTGTAGAAAACTAAGTAATCTGGCCACTTAGGTTTGTGTGTTGTTTTGAACAACGAAGGCTTTTTCTTCTCTGCTGGGTTCCGGTGATTCTGTTCAGGTGATGTCGGTTCTTCTGTTGTTTCCTCGTATTGCTTCTTCGTTGTCATTGTCTTTTTTGTAGTTTTGCTTTTCCGCTTAGTTGTTGTCATTATTTCCGCGGTTGTTGTGCTCCAGTACTGTTGTTTGGGTGTTGTTATTAGTTCTTCTGCTGATGGCTCATTTCGCCACTGAGGTATTGTTGTTGCTGCTTTTGTTCTCTTTTTTTGTGTTGTTTTGTAATACCGCTCTGTTGTCGCCTTTGTAGGTATATTGAACTGTTTTATGAAAAAATAAATAAATTGCTATCAGTATTAGGCAGTTACGATAGATTTGAAAATAAAAAAGGTATTCGTAGTAAAGAATTGAAGACTGCATATTAAAAGCAAAAGCAATTTTCAGTTACAATTGCTTATAGATGTCTGATTAAGAAAGTTAGTTACGTACATCTTGGCCGGAAACCAACACTGGAACATTTTCTACGTTTCGATGTCAAGTCATTGGCCCTGATTGTCATTATTCATAACTATCGGTAATCCATAGCTCTTTTTATGGCATATGGCACTCTGGTTAGGTTGCGCGAAATTCACTACTGATTTATTAATTTTACAAGAAGATTTAAAAGTAGTTCGATTGACTACATAGTCTTTTGCCCTTTTCTTATTGGCTGGCTTTTGTCCATTATGAAGTTAAAAAAATTACGGTTAGGGGTAGAGAAAATCATGGTCAACAAAAGGGCCAGGCAATCTAGCTGGAGCGACAAACACGAGTAGTCGTATTGAGGATTGTGAGAGTATTATTTTTGAAGGAGATAAAGTATGTAATACTTAAAATATAGTGGATTTACTATTAGTACCTAGTATTAAAAAAGGTAGGTGACCGCAGTAAGTAAGATGTAAGAGATAAAGGAGGATACTTCTGCCCATCCTCCAGTTTATAACCCTTAGTCGCCTCTTACGACACCCACGGGTATGTATGGTGCCAGCCGTAACGCTAACAAGCGAGGTGACTATGGTACTTCCCCTCTACATTTTTCCAGCAAAAGCTAGAATTCCTTGGTGGACGTTTTTTGAGATGTTATGATGATTAAAAATTACCTGAATAAATAAGTAAATACCTGGACATAACGAATTTTTATTATTCTAGTTTGGACTTTGTGCCAATGTCAAGTCAAAAAGGTTGGGATACTCATAAGCTTATGCGCTTATGCGCAGCTCCATGAGCTTATTTTTATAGCCCGTTTACCATCGGGAGTCCAGACGCACCGCAGGATATTAACCACACTTGGTTGATTCGCACCAAGCGCTCTGAAACATCTTTTATAATGCGCACGACCAAAGAGTGGAATTCTCTGCCTGCGTCTGTGTTCCTGAGGTGATATAACCCGAATCTATTCATTCTATTCTTCTGGGCAAGCTCGTCCCATCGTCGATCTCATCTCTGTCCTCAAGTCTAGATCGAGGTCAAGGAGCACATTGACAATAAAAAAGTGAAAAGCAAGTATAATCATTAAAGTTTCGAGGAAATATAGGTAAGGATAATCAATAATAACAATACATACATAAATTTACTTATACTTTTATATTATTAGTAATAATAAATGAAGAAGTGGCTGGAAATCTCACTTGACAGACTTGACAGTATTAATTTAGAACTTTTTCATATTTTTACATATTTAGTAAGTAAGAAGGGAGTCATTGCTTAACATGTTTCTGCAATTCGTATAAGTTTGCACTACTTGTCATTTAACTCGTCAGTGTACTCAATGAAGTATATAGGACGAATAATTAGTGTTTGATGTTAGTAGGTTTCTTATTAAATATATATTTTAATAATTATCTTCAATAAACGACCTCACTGGTCAACCAGGAAAACGTACTTTTTTAGTCCAACTCCGTTCTGGACATCTTCCTTTAAATGCGAATGCTGTAAGAGGTTTTGAACAAAACATGCATTCTATATTATAGTGCGTATCTCCATCCTGGTCACAAACTGGATCGTATAGTTTATCACAACAAGCGAAATTTGGCTCTATGAACCTATTTCTCAAGGTTAGTTTATCAGATATCTTAACGTTTAATTTGAAAATCTTACTGTCGTCTAAATTGCAGACGACAAAGTAGTGACTAATTTTCGCGTTAGATTTCCTACATCTTACACAAAACTGGTTTGGATCAGGTTTGCCATTAGTTGTACAAGCTGAATTGTAGTTTGAAGGACACATTGAGCAATTGTTTTTCTCTAGGAGTCTGTCAATTTCTTCTTGAATTTCTTGTAATAAATCATCATATTGATCTTTATCAGTATCGAGAAAGCCAATTTTTTTTATTGATTCGACTTTTCCATATAGACTTAGCGTAACTCCACAAAAGATTGTTAAACCTGTAAAGAAAGCAAAATAAGTAGGTATATCAATTTATTTGAACGTATTATAAAAAAATACAATTTTTTAGTTTAGATAATTGTTTAGTGGAAAAAATTCGATTGTTATATTTTTTTATAAATGTAAATCTTTTTGAGTTGGTAGATATTTAATGTTACACAACACAAAAATAATTGGTTTAAACAAGTTCATAATTAATTTGTAACTATGCTATACTAGTGAAGTTATCAACATGCCGACATGATTGGAAGAATTCACATCAAACGTTAGAAAAAGCAACAGTGAAGGATTGTTTTAAGGTCAGATTTTTATTAAAGAGAGAAAGCAGTTTATGAGGGATTTTTTTTTATTTGAAAAGTGAGCAAATGACCTGATGGAAAGTGGTCACCACCGCCCATGGAGCCCGCTGTCTTATTAGTGGCATAACTTAACACTAATAAGACAGCAAAGCACGTTACCCACCCCGAGAACGAAGATGGTGTGTCTCGTGTGCCGGTAATTTTGCTGGCTCACTCACCCTTCAAACCGACAAACAGCAGTGCAAACACTGATATTTTACGGCAGAAATAGGCAAGGGGGTGGTACTTCCCCAGACGGACTTTGCACAAAAGCCCTACTTTCACTTTCAAATGTAAGAGTTATCTAAAATTCATAGATTTTTAAGTTATATGTCCAATCTTCTTCTTATCAATGACTGCCTCAAGAAAATACTTACATAATTTCCAATACATTAAACTGCCTTGTGCTTGTGTGATAGAAATAAAAATGAAGTATCAAACCTAATAGTTGTTTTAATTGATTTCTAATAACAACTAATACTACTTTGAGTCATGCTAATGTGCAGTCGTGTTTTGCTAAATGTGTGAAAATTCAATGTTAATTAGACAAAAAAATTTGTACGTTTACAAAAACTGATTCATTATTTTAATTGTTTTTTAGGGTTCCGATACCAAAATGGTAAAGAAGGAACCCTTATGGTGCGACTTTGTCTGTCTGTCTGTCACACCCACGGAGTGCCTCTACTCCGTGGTGGTCACACCTCTATATCTCAGCAACCACTCATGAGTGATAGCATGCTATCGACTTGAAATTTGGAATACTCGTAGTTTTAGAATATAGTTGCCCAACTTAATTGCACATGAAATAATTTTGAAAAAGTTATCATTAATAATGTAAAGAGGGCCAAATTTCAAATTGTCGCTAATAGGTCGAGTGGGATATCGTATGAAAGGGCTATACTTGTACATTCTAAAATATATTTTTGTATTTTTTGACGTCTCTTAGTTTTCGAGTTATGATGAAAAATGTAAAAAAAAATAACATTCCCCCTCCCCCTTATCTCCAAAGTTTGTGAAAGGAAAAATCTGAATTAATTACAGTTGACAGAAGTTTATGTAAACATTACAGCAAAAATAAAACGATCTTTCTAAGTTGCACAGTTTTCTAGACATTATTGCTTCCAAAAATACAAAAAGTATATCGGTACCCTCGGCGCGAGAGTCCGACTCGCACTTGACCGGTTTTTTTATTTTTTCTGTGTAGACTTTCATGGTCGTTTACATTCCAATTATTTATAACAAGAAATTCAGTGTTTTTTTTTATTGGCTGCCTAACATATTTCGATGCAGATGCAATATAAATTGGTAAATATTTCTTTAAAAAATCACCCTATAAGTTTCTTTACACGGCGTAATATTTTAAACCATCCCCCTTGCTTTATACAAAATGGTTGTCGGCACTCGCTACTATTTTTCCTTAAAAAAGTAAGTGTAAGTTAAAAAGAATCAGCGGTGATTGGTAACTGTTGGGTCTCATTTTCTATTTTTCTAATCCTGTGGTAGATAAATGTTAGAAACAGTAGACAGCCTTGAGATAAATTATCGCTGCTATAAAAATGCTACTTGCATGCAATCTGATAGGATCTACTTCTGCTAACGTAACATCGTTTACAGTGTTCTTTGCCTGTGATTGCTGTGTTAAAAGTCACTTAAAACCAATTAACACTTCAATAGGAATAAGTAAGATCGCGTCTTTCATGACCTAAGTCGTTTTTGCGATTGATAATTTTAAGCGAGTTACTCTTAAAGCTAGGAGTTACTAGAGTACATATCACTTAACTCGCTTGTAAGCGTTTAAACGAAATAATGACTTAACTCGCGAAAGACGCATGTCACCTAGCTCGCTAATGCAACGTAAGTGACAATCATTCCGGAAATGATTGAATGACAGGCGGCGGGAAGCCCCTGGATGCAAGCAGCGCAGGACCGGTCGTCATGGAGATCTTTAGGGGAGGCCTATGTCCAGCAGTGGACGTCTTTCGGCTGATATGATGATGATGACAATCATTTGGCATATTGTTTGACATAGAATGTGATTTAAAAGAGTTTAAATCTAATTCTACCTTACTCGCCAATAAACTTGCTAAAGTGTAAATCGATCTTTAGGACAAATTAATGTTTGATGTTAGCAGCTTTCTTATTTATTTATTTTGTTATTGTATATCATCAATGAATGCTCTTATTTATTTATTTTAATAATTTCTGGACCATTTACTTATATATAAGTACTAGCCCATCGGCACGTTACAATGTCCCCAATTCGTTGGTCCGAAATCTGACGTTTAGGACCAACAAATGTCAGTCGTTGTCAGTCATATTGTCAACATTGGATGCAAATAAACTTACCAACAAAATGTTGTTCTTCGTTGAAGAATCAATATACTCTTATTATTATTATTGTTATTTCTTATTATTGTTTTTGACTATAATCCAATTAATGAAACTGAAAAACCAGGCCTAAATCACATATAAACAGTAAAAAGTTTGTTTTGTTTTTTCCCGCCATATTATTTCCGTTCCGTGTATTTAGTACCGACCGAAGTACTACACAACGTAGTTCATGCGATTTTTCACAGATGGCGCTATTTTTTCTTGTATGGGGAAATTTTGAACCTCTTGTTCTTAAGACCCTATCTTGACTATATAAATCTATGTTCTGGACTTTGCACGTCACTACAGTTCATCCAAAGTGACGTACTTTAGCCCAACTTAGTTCTGGACATATTATGCAATTTATATTGTAGTATACAACGTGTTAATTAAATATCGCAAAACCTCTCGGGTGGTGGCTCTGGACATGAAACTGAACAACTTTTGTTCTACGACTTTTGAAAATTCGCAAAAAAATATTTTGATTTTTCCTACAAATTGGCTTGGTCAGCTTATCGATTTGTATGAAGGAGCAATTTTTTTTTTGCGAGTTTTCAAAAGTAGTAGAACAAAAGTTGTTCAGTTTCATATCCAGAGCCACCACCCTAGAGGTTTGGCATTATTTAATTAACACTTTGTACATTTCCATCTTCATCACAAACTGGATCGTATATTTTAGCAGAAACACTATAAATTTGGCTCTACAAACCTACTTAGAGTAGGAAATAAATGATAATTAAATTTTCTCAGAACTAAAACGGGACCATTTTTGACAACAAAGGTTTTATGGGGTTTTGGACATCACAGAATCCAGAAATCAATGTTATCAATCCGAAATCCAACTAGTTCAAAAAAGTAAAAAAAATAACCTAGGCTAATTTACGGTGTGAGGTTCTCTGTTTTAAAAGTGTTCCTTAGGTCCCCCTGAACATATCTGGAAAATTCTCCGTTGATCCCATGTACGCTCCCCCCTCCTCACCCTCAAACAGGTCCCTGATTTTAGTTTTCTTCATTTATCTCAGAAACGGTTAAAGATAAATGTGAATCATGAACGTTACTTTAATTGTAATAAAATTACCAACCCCTTGACACCTGTTTTATTTCAATGTGACTTATAGTAGCTGAAATATAGGGTTAAGTTTGCACCAAAATGTTCGAAATTCTACTGATTTAGACAACTACTCGTATTACCAGAAGCTTGCTAAGAGGTATTCAGTTGTAAGTGCAAACTTAACCCTATATTTCAGCTACTTTAGGTCACATTGAAATAAAACAGGTGTCACCGGGTTGGTAATTTTAAAATGTTTAAATTAACGTTAACAATTTCCATCTATCTTTAACCGTTTCTGAGATAAATGACAAAAACTAAAATCAGGGACCTGTTTGAGGGTGGGGAGGGGGGAGCGTACATGGGATCAACGGAGAATTTTCCAGGTATGTTCAGGGGGACCTTAGGAACACTTTTAAAACAAGAAACCTCTTACAGTAATTTAGCCTAGGTTATTGTTAGACTTTTTAGGACTAGTACGTGGACTAGTAGGATTCGGCTTGACAACATTGATTTTTGAATTCTGCGGTGTTCAAAACCCCAGAAAAACTTGACTGTCAGATCTGGTCCCATTTAAGTTCTGACCCTAAAATGGAGAGCCAAATTATGAAATTCATCCCAGTCTATACTTCTCAAGGATAGTTTTTTTGGAGTCACGTAAAAATACCTACGCTTCCTCCTTCAACTTACATCGTGACACGCGTGATAAATTCCCGAGGAGTTCCTTACACTTGGTGGAGCAGACAAAATAATTTATGTGCCTAGTTTAGTGGTACTTTCGCGAATATATGGCCGTGCCGAGGTGAACGACATCTTTGTTATGGTGTAAGCACATAGTGGGAGATTGATGAGCCTATGGAGATTTGGAACCAAAACAGGTATGGTCAAGTTAAGTTGGATAGATAGTATTTTCATAGACCATAAATAATAGGTCTTTACCTATGAAATTGCCGTTTTGTATGGTGAATTTCAGGTACAGTCCGTTCCACGAGTCAATGCCAAAGCTTACCAACACATTTTGCAGCTACCTATATCAAAGCTATGGTGCTCCATGATCAGTAGTAATCAGCTAAAGCTGTCAGGAAAAACAAGTTTGTAAAACAATGTAATTTTTTCCATTAAATATACCCTGGTTCGTCGTACTTTGTCTGGTTCTACGGCTATAAAATGTGTTGGTAAGCTTTTGCATTGACCGTAGAACGGATTAAAAACTCAATTTTCAGTACTAACATTTTTGCATTTTTCTTAGGAATTATAAATCATTTTTTTTTAGGTATTATTGGAAAGACATTAAGCTAACAGAAGCTTAAATTGAATTTTCGAATAATATTATCTGTAAAAAAATATAACAAATCTAATGATGAAATCGGACGACATATAAGACGAACAATTTTCTAACCTTTAATTTTATATATCAAACTAAAAATAAAAACTTTATTTTATGCGTTAATTGATAATCTTGAAGTCAACTTTTAAATATAAGACAAATGAAAAAAATAGCATTAGAATTATAGGAACTATGATCTCATTAATCTGTAATAAAATTTCGGCAATTTCATAGGTAAAGCCATATTATAATGAAGTCTGTATGGTGCTGGGTAAGACACGTATCACCCTATCTCGACAGTCGATGTAGTAAAAGGTGACTATGGGATTAAGAACTAAAGGATAAATAGCAGCGTTTTTCGTGTGTTGTAGATCCTGAGTACTGCGTTTTACCAACAATCGCGATCCATTGTGCTATCCGAAAAAGTAATGAGCGTGGCGACTATGGTTCTTCCTCTGTACCACGCATTTTATCTGTGAAATTCTGGAGAAGGCTCGGTCTCGCAGTGGACTTTTAATGGGATGTTATGATGAAATGTAAATGAATATTGCTACAAGTAAATGGATTACAATATTTCTACTGTAGTGACCACAGGTAGTGACTAGTCCGAGCCCGAAACCGGACAAACTAGTCTGGACATCAAAAAGTCAATATTTTATTAACAAAAAAGGAGTTTTCTAGTTATTTATATATATTAAATAAATAATTCTTTTTAATAATACTTCAGTCATAAATTATTAAGAGTAAAATTAAAAGCAGAAAAACGATGTACTTAAAAATAAATCTCACTTTTTAACAACTCAGTTTAGAAATCACCAATGTTAACTAAAATAAACCATCACACTACAAACTGAACCGCCAACACCTTTCATCTCAGCTATCCGAGCCAAATCATAGCTCCCTCCGTCCCCAATTCATCACGTCAGCAGCCAGTGAAATATGCGAGCTGTCCGCAACTAAATTATACAGCCAATTAATGGACGCCGTAACTCGTGAGGGTGCTGCGATTTCAGAATTTGACGCTGATTCATAGGGTCAAATAAATTTTAAGAAAAATAATATGTAGCTAGGTGTTTTATTATTGAAGCATAGGTGTAAAGTCAGCTAACAATTTCATCATCATCATCATATCAGCCGAAAGAAATCCACTGCTGGACATAGACCTCCCCTAAAGATTTCCATGACGACCAGTCCTGCGCTGCTCGCATCCAGCGGCTTCCCGCGAACTTGATCAGATCGTCGGTCCACCTTGTGGGGGGCCTGCCAACGCTTCGTCTTCCGGTACGTGGTCGTCACTCTAGAACCCTTACGCCCCATCGGCCATCGGTTCTAGTTATAGTAAAAAAGAAGACAACAAACGGTAATACCACACAGTTACGAGTAGGATGAGAGGACAAAGAAGATACTAAGCTTATAACAACTTAAGTAGAAAAAAAAACGCTTTAGTTTGATGTTTTATCGAATTGACAAATAAATAAAAAAAAAGTTGAGTTTTTTGGGACTCTTTTCTAATTAAATAAAAAGGTTTTGGACCGTCGTCCCGCACATTATATTATTTCAGTACCTATACATTATAACGTGACTAAGATATTCTCATATCTCATGCTCTGATTATCAGAAATAAATTTGATTTACTTCAATGAGTCAGTAATGCTTAGCTATAACGCAACAGATATAAATTATAGTGAAGTAGGTGAATTGCCTTAACTTGATACTTTCGCTTACATATACCGTTATCTACAATCATATTTATAGTTACGCCTCGGCTGGCAGTGCTAATTGTAGGATTGTGCCTTTCACAGAGTATATTTATGTACCTATGTTTATATAGCTGTAAGGCCGGTACTTCACTGGGACACCACGGTGGCTCGACTGGTTGCGCGACTGGTTGCGCCACTGGTGTCCGTAACTAGACACCAGTAAAGACACCAGTAAAGACACACCCTGCGGCCACAGTATTAAGGGCTATATTTCAATGGGAATGCAATGCGCCGCCAAATTGGTTGCGCAACCAAACGGACACCAGGTGAGACTCTTTATAGAGCTGTATACATTTTGTTGGTAGTGGCGACTGGTTGCGCCATCATGGTGTCCCAGTGAGATACCGGCCTAAGTGTTGGTACGCTTTGATTACTCAGAAAAATTAAATGCCTACATGCAAAATTGAAACAGAATGCTTTACAGCATTACACTATTCTTCTTTTTCTTTGGATGCCATACCCTATAGTGGCTACCAGGAGATATCATACTTATGTCGATCGAAAGTATGCAACGATCGTTTCAGTTCCGGTTAACCTCCTTTTAGGCTAAGATCCCACGACAAGATTATGCACCTATCTGTTATTTGAACGAAATGTGGTTTATATGGAAGGTTATACATGGGGTCATACAACGCCCTAGGGTTGCCTATAAATTTCTTGCCGCAAGTACCTCAAAAACACATATCAACATTTTTGTTGTATGGGAACAACCCTTACATTAATTTTGGCAGAGCAATGGATACTGCCGTAAGATACCTTGAATAGAGATTCTCGGTCATGCAAAGTTTCATCAAAATCGTGAAAGCTGTTTCCGAGATAATTGCAATTTTTTTTTTGTATGACGACAAAACTAAACGTTGGCTAAACGACAATGGTCGACAGGTCCGAATCGCACCAAATTTAAAATTAAGGAGTTTTAGGAAAATTTATTACAGCACTTTGAGTAGTTTCTTGCTGGCTCTCATTTGAAGGGTAGCTGTCATACAAAAATAAATAAAATTGCAATTATCTCGGAAACAGCTGAACCGATTTTGATGAAAATTTGCATGACCGAGAATCTCTTTTCAAGGCATCTTACGGCAATATCCATTACTCTGCCAAAATTAATGAAAGGGTTGTACCCATACAACCAAAATGTTGATATGTGTTTTTGAGGTATTTGCGGCAAGAAATTTATAGGCAACCCTAGGGCGTTGTATGACCCCATCTATGTATAACCTTCCATATAAAACCACATTTCGTTCAAATAACAGATAGGTGCATAATCTTGTCGTGGGATCTTAGCCTATTTAACTAACCTTTTTTATTGATGCTTCTTTGCTGCATCATTTATTTAGTGTAGGCAACGAAGCAGTTGACCCCAACATAAATTTCTCAGGCAGATTTTAATTGACAGGATGATAAAGAATCACGAATTAAATGTTAATTCAAAATAACAAAAAAAAAATCATACCTACATTTTTTGTAATTTTTGTATGGAAAAACTTAAAGTAGTACCGATTTCTTTTTGGATTTTTTATAGAAGGTTTGTCTCATGTAGTGTGATACCCCAGCAAAGTTTCATCGACTGAGGATTTAATGCGGTGGTCTTCATACAACGATCCGCTTCGTTGCCTAGACTAATTGTAGTTTCGAGAATTTTTGTTCATTATTTGTATTGTTATATGTTTTGTAATGGGTGAAGGAGTATATTTTTCTATGACTTGTAGATTCCTGCTTAATAGCTTTCTAGGTTGGCCAAACTTTTGCCTTTATTTAAACTTTAGCCTTGGATTTTGTCATGAGTTTTGTTCTTTAATATTCCTTCGCTTCTTTTCATTGGATTGTTCATTACACTCAAAGTTATTTTTGATATTTAGACACAGCAGGTGACACTGTTAATTTTTTTAAAAAGATAAAGAGAAAGAAAAATTTGATGCGAGCCGGATTTGAACCTGCTACTTTCGGCCACTCCGGCCTTTTCGCGAAAAATTTTTCCTCCTCTTAATCTATTCAAAGTTACTTTATTCTTAAATAAATTTATATTGGAATTCCATAAAAATATACAAACATAATTTATCTAACCTGTTAGAGAATAGAATAAAATCTACTCGAGGGACAAAAAGCTGTTGAGTGGCTGCACCAATGATGTCCCTTGTAGGTACTTGATTATTTCTATTATCGATCTTTTCGTCCATTCTTTTTTTTTTACTAGACTTACAATAAAAAGACGACTCCATTTTTCTTACTTCAACATCAAAGTTCTAATTACTAAACCCGTCTCACGTAACATGTGGTCCCCTAGGATGTGGGTATCTACTGAATATTTGATGACTAGTAACGAAACCAGCGTACTTTCCTCGACCGTCGATGAAAGGTCTGCTTTAGTAAGTGGCACAACAATTGACCAGCGACTTTTGATGCTCAATAGAAATATTCCGCTAGCGAGAAATCAGGTACGTTGACAAGTAAGAATCGACTGTATTAAATACCAAATTGAAAAACAATAAATATTTCAAATACAACATAGTCCTGTTCATAAATTTCACAAACATAGTTTGTAATAAAAGGCAAAACATTGAAAAATTTTGCTAGGTACTGCGTTGCGTTACTGCATTTTTTTAAAAGCCTTCGTTAATTTTCTTTAATTGTCAATGGGTTAATCTTGACCTAGATTAAAATACTTAAAAACTAATACTACTACCTATACTAACTTACTATACTTAATACTTAAAAATTGCAATGCTTTCTTAAATTTATAATATAGTAGTTTTTTTTGTATTCGAATATTATTGTAACCACGAATACCTAAACGTCTATATCTGTACTACAATGTCCTTAAATTGTTGATTTTATAAAAATATGTGAGTGAATTAATTTTATGTATTTAAACAAACCTTCTATACAACGCAAATAGCAAATTTAATGTATAATCAGCTGATCAACTTGAAGAAAGTATTCGTCTGGACGATCTGCGTATTTGACGAAATGCTTATTGTACACTCAACAGCACCTCCGTAGAAAAACTTTTGGACTTTATGGCGTGGTAATTGGCGTGGTTTTTTTTTTACTTTATGGCGTGGGCTTTTTTTCCAACCTGTAGCTTAAATTCACTACCATTTTATGTCTTGGTGAGAATGTTAAGGAAGTAGTCTTGACCTATAAAAATGTGTTTAAAAATGTAATCAAGTACTTTATAAGGCTAATAAAAAAAAGAGTTGAAAAAGTTTCCACTGACGAGCGGTTGAACGTACTATCTGCTACTAGTCCGTCTAGTCTTATAGGTTTAACAAAGAAATCCTGCAGTAGACCAAACTATTGTAAGTATCATCATGTCCTGTGGTTTGTAAGGTCGATGTCCGACCTCACTTGCCCTGGTGTCAATGTTGTTGAGCCACCAAAGGCCTCTGACATGGTTCAGTAACGACTACATACGAAGAAAGTAACTGGGACCAACGGCTTAATGTGCCTTCCGAAGCACGGACTCATCTAACTTTTCAGACAATCAGGTGATGATCCAGGAATCGAAACCAGAACCTCCGGATCTTGAGCCCTCTTACCACTAGACCACGGAGCCAGGCAAGACTGCGATTATAATTGTTATTTCCTGCTAATATACGTCTTTAAAGGTGACAAAAGAAAAACTTCACACACAATTCACACAGACTTAAGCAACAAAGGTGAGACCTCCCACTAGTGATTGACAGAAACGACAAGCAATGAGCCATTCAAACAAATAGTACAGACGTATTGACAGATATTATACAATGAACACAATTGCCAACATTTCAAAACCTTCATTGTAATGCTAATTCGACATACAAAAAACATATTTGCGTAATGATTAGGTATTATCCAGTAATTTGTTTCTAAACATAGGTCTTTGTTTCAAATGAGTTGTGAATTCTCTCCAAGAAATGCAGACATAGGTATTATTTAAGTATTAAGTTAGTTTAATATTCAATTTAGCGATGCTGATGGCCTTCGGCTTTAACTTGGTGACGTTATCTAGGAAATTATGTGAAAATGTTTCTAATACTAACTGCCGACATAGTCTACTCGTAATATAGATTTTGTAGCTCTAAATCTGAAAATTTCAGATTAAAAAATCAATAATCTTACATAAAATCAGGCTCAATTACGTAGTGTATTAAAAAAACTGTATTTTAGTCATTACGTAAATTAATATTAGAAAGTATCTTAGGTCACCGATTTACTGCTTCAGTCGTTGATTTTACAATTCTTCATCATCATGACATCAAATGAAACGTCCACTACAGGACAGGGAACTCCCTCCAAAATTCCAACTTTTTCTGAAATTATGTGGAGGGGGAGTACCATAGTCACCACGCTTGCTAGCGTTAGGGCTGGCAGTCTGGCACCATGGACCGCGGTGTTTGGTGACCGCAGAATGTAAGATGATATAATACACAGTAGGATGCTGCTGCCCATCCTCTGGTTCATTAACCCTTAGTCGCCTCTTACGACACCCACCGGTAAAGATGGGTTGGTACTATCTTTGCCAGCACGAAAAAAGGAGACCAAGATTATTAAAATTAAAATAAACTGACATCACAACATTAATGTTTATGAAATATTTCTTAGCTTAAATCATAATTCCTTCTTCCATTCCCACCTAGCCTCCAACTCAGTTCTCGAATGGTGCAATTACTAACGCGGTGGTTTGACAAGAATCTTTTTTAAACATCTACATACAGTTTACCACATTACTGAAACCATTGCGTAGTTTCTCCTATCCTTGCTTATGGATAGTAGTTTCAAAACAGCAATGGTTACACAGAGTCGTTTACCAAATGAATGTTCTTGGCGAAGTGTAGTTCTGACTGTAGATTTATTGTTATTGCTTGCGTTTCCTTCGGGTAACGTTTTAATTACACAGATCGACGATAAACCATCCTGAGGGCGCACTTTTCTTCATTAGAAGACGGATCGGCAGCGTCTGCGCTGGTAAGAGATTTATTCTTGCCGACCTATTTAATGGTCTTTCGATAGTTTACCTATTGTTCCTTGTTTTGGTTCCTTTGGCTTGTTGGTAACTATTTTTGTTTTTATCAGCTAATTTGACATACAATCAGGAATTGAACAATGAATGATGTTGTTATTTATTAAAACTTTACATGTCTCTTTTTTCTCCATTTATGCATGATTGATTACAGATTCAGATATTTATTAATAATTTAAAATTACACGTCGTATTACAATGTCAATAAATAAATTAGGTATTACAATAAATTAAAACAAATTAAAATCAATCATAACACATAATTCAACGTATTATTTAGAACTTCACTCATGATCATGACATGACACGTAGGTACGTGACATTACGTAATGGTTGTATGCGTTCACAAACACACAAAATTTCTCAACACCTCCAACAAAAACCTGCGAAAAAGCGCAGTATTTGTAATATCAAACGAGAATTTATCATAGAACCTCTCATTTCTGACTGTGCAAAAAATATCGGCAATGGCAATCATATTTCACAAAACCAATAACGTAAGCGGGAACGTCATTCGTACATCGTTTTTCAAAGTCGGTATTGTTACACAAGGCCTCTGAAAACCAATAGGGATCGTAAATCACTGGTTTTATAAGCAGGAAGGTCCCCGCCGGACCTGACACCACATGAAGGGAAATCGCTACTCGAGAAATATTTGATTTTACCAATTGTATTCATAAGGAATCGATTTCGTAAATATTCTAATGCAGTTCAATACATTTATATGCAAGGTTATTTTTTTGGACCTGATATGCGTATAGGTCAAAAGCAACAACTTTTGTTCTACGACTTTTCTAACAACGCACGAAAAATTTTCAACTTCCCATACAAAATGGGTCGGTCACGTGACCACTTTAGGGGAGTCGATAATTTTTTGTGCGTTGTTACCAAAGTCGTAGAACAAAAGTTGTTGCTTTTGACCTCTGTAATAAGGTGGGCATACGCATATCAGGTCCAAAAAATAGTCTAGTATATTTAAAATAACCTAGTAAAAAAAATTGCCTTTGCCCAGCAGTGGGATCTAGTAGGCTAAGAAAAAAAAGTATACTTAGTTAGTGCCTATTATTTTTTTTTTTTTATGTCACAGGTGTGCAAACGAGCACCGGGCCACCTGATGGTAAGTGGTCACCACCGTCCATATCACCCACTGCCCACCCTGAGACCTAAGATGGTATGTCTCTTGTGCCAGTAATTTTACTGAAAGATCCGAACCTTTATCGTATTATTTACCTCTTCAATAATTTTTCTTATCGGGGAAAAAAAAATTGTAATGAACGATTTACATGTTGAAGAAATGTCATTGCATTTAAGTGAACAAAATGGTTCTAACCACAGACCTAGCAAAAGCGCGCTAACGATATCTATGGTTCTAAGTAAAAAAAAAAAAAAAATACTTGGTCAGTTGATATTAAGAAAAAAATTAAATGGTTGATATTTAATGAAAATTGAGATCTTAAAAAAGTGGTAAAAGGAAACAAGGACACACGAACATATCCTTAGATCCGTTTCCGCAAATCCGTACCGGATAAGACCTCTGATCTGTATCAGAGGGTAAACTGAGAAGCGATCGACACTTACTATGTTCACTTATCATTTGTCGTTTAGTCTGTTATGGGTTTAACAGAAATTCAACCTTAATACCTTTACAAAACAGGTAGAGCACGCGAATTACAAATCTGTGAATCTGAAATGTTTATAAAAGGGAGAGAAAATTGTTGCACCAATTCATTGCTATAGATTTAGGTCTGATATCAACCTTATGATAGATTATCTGAAAGTTCTGCAAAATAAAACATTATATTTCTAAGTAAATCAGTAAGTGCTATATTGGCTTGTTCGTGTTCTGAACTTACGCCACGTCGCGGCCGCAGGGTCGACCGCAAGCCATTTGTCACGGAGACCATTTGTACTTGTCGAATCACGGCCATTAGACGGGAGTGTGTGACCGCGAGGGTTAACCCTAGTACTGAATCCGCTACCATAGTGTCATAGTATAAAAACTTTCTAACCCAAATTCACAAGAAATTGGCAGTCACAAATAATATCTCAAGTGATAAATTTAGGCTATGGATATAGAGATTTGTAAAGTCGACTATTTCGAATGCGGGTTGGAGGAACGCCACACTTGTCAATATCGAATTGTATGAGCAAAGCTGTCCTAGTAATTTATCTTACTTTGCGGCTATTGTTACCGACGGGTAAGGTTACAGCTGATTTATAAGTGGCCTAGTTAATTACAACGGGCGTCGACGCATCGTTAATTTCCTTTCTCCGTTTATCTATCTCTTAACTGTCACGCTATTTAAGCTTTCTTTTAGAACTCAATGTCAAAAAAATAATATAAAACTGTAAAACTTTCGATTCATTTAGCAGTGAACACATTCTCAAATATAAATTTTATCTCCGCTTCCTTTGAAGTACGGGCAGAGAAAACAAACAAAGCAATAAAGAAGGCCTTTATCGGAGCCACGAGTCGACACGCGAGCTAATTTACAACACAGCCGCGGGTTTTATCTTCATTAACCCATCGATTCACAATTAAGACGCGGAATAAATCTCCTGTAATGCACTACCCGTCCACGCCGGTAGATTCAACTTCAAACAGATGTTATGTATAAATAAAGGCGAACGGAGGCAACCACTCGATATATTCCTGTCCGCGGCAAACTTTACAGATCTATCAGCTCCTGCTACCCGGCGACAACTGAACTAAATAACCAAACAATTTTCAACCTTAACAGCAATAAAACAATGAACTTAAACCATTAATCTCAAAATCAACACAAGTGATTGGTTCAGTCCAATCGCAATTGATAAAATAGTCATTAAAAAATATATTGTCCATGAATTTGGTTTCACTTACGTCGTTTGAAGCCGCAGGGAGTCACAAACCTCATCTTATTTCCAGCGTAACGAGTCGATGCTCACATTCGATTATCTGGCTGCGGTATCCGAGGCATTACACTTGATGTATCGACGGCGACTGCGCGGGATTGTCGGCCGTCGGTTGATTTAGTGAGCCCATTTCTTCCTGGCACTCTATACGGGATGGATCCCCATCTGTCGCTAGCGGTGTGACGGATCGCGGCAATCGGGAAGCGTCGGACAGCCCCTCTAATGAATTGTCCCAAATAATTGGGATACTATTTTATATCGGCATAATTTGTCCCGTGATCGGTACATTTGTTACGTCGCGTTGATTTGTGCGATGTCTTAACCTTTGAGTATTAGGATATTTATCTGAAGATACCACTTACTTTATTTATGAGATTATTAAGATGGTCCTTTTGTATCTGTCACTTTGTCTGTTACGTTACACAAGTACTTGCGTGAGCAAGCATCGAGTATATCTAAAATGATCGATTTATTTCTACAGTAAGAGACCAGACATTGACAATAGTCATTACCTACAATTCATCTTTCTGTTCTGACTTGTTTCTTCTTTTGTGTCTACTCATAAGTTGGCTGACGTTGATATAATTCAGCTAACATCTGTGATCGGTAGCGAGGTTCAGACAATCCTCGCATCACGTTATATCGCATTCCTCATCTCAGCTCCTTCGTTTCTGTGGGCACCTTTTACACAGCATTGTATGAACGAACATTCATTTGTCATAATATTTCACTAGTCTTTTAGACTGTATAAAATTTGTATGCACATTGTGTTTAATATTATCCATTGAATAGCAAGTAAGGGCACTTTTTAATTTCGTGGTTATAAATAATATTTCTTCAGCAGCGGCTATTTCTTATTGAAAATTTCTTACTTTTCATATCATTACAGTTTCTATATAAATTTTACTTACCCATTTAAAGTCGGAAAGAGAATTGGCAGCCTACAAATCGTAAAATAAAATCTTAATGTGATTATATTTAAACTTTCGCGACCAATAAATTTGTACGGCACTTACAAGAAATAACGTCCAATGCTTTTACGCAGCTTGTATTTTATTGAAAGAGTGCTTCTGAATATGTTCTCGATTTTCGCCAGGCAGTTTCTCCGTCCCATTAATTCTTATTTATTTATGAAAGTACGATTAAAATTTTAACACTGTTTAAATAAATTTGAATGAAAATTAATCCATTACAAAGATTGTAATTAACTTTCCGAGATCAAATACCTTTTCTCTTTCATTCCAATTAAATGCTTAGCTTGCTCTTCATCTCTGTGTAACGCAAACCCAAGTCTCTTTAGATAAGGCCTTTGACTTTGATGCATGCGCGTTCCCCATCTGATCGACGTCTGCACCCGTTTCAATAAGCACGTCGGCGTCTTTAATGTAAACCTGTTCGATCTCACCCAGACTGGTTCAAACTAGTTCTGTTTAGTGATATGTTTTTTGCATAATTTGTCAAATGTCTTTATCTATAGTTTAATTAAGTTGCTCAAATTAAGTTATAATTGTTTTTCATTGCCTTTTATTTTAATTACATTAAAATCACATAACAGGTCTGTTTACAAATGGACGCCTATTTTTGTTAACTAAGTACTTAAAAAAACTTGAGGCCAAGAAACACAAAAAATGTATAATTTTGTATTCAATTTTGTACTATCTAAGGAATTTAAAAGACGTTTTGTTGTGTTTATAGTTGCAAAAGACCACTTTTAAGTTAAACCTCCCTTAATTCTACTGTTCATACTTTTTGATTTCTCGCGGGTCATTGAAATCGTTGAGGAAGACTAAACAAGTATTATAGTACAACTAATTATATACTCTAGGAGTCTAACGCTATAAAGATTTTAGTGGCTAATGTAAGGACAATAGATCATTAACACGATTCAACAGCTTATTTAAAACGTGACTCGAAAATAGACCAAAGTAGTAAATTAGCAAAATAAGTAGTAATAAACTTATAAAATTATGTACATTTTATTGTTTACCTGTCCGCATGCACTGAGTTATGTTAGGAAGTGACAAATACATTTATGAAGAAAATTACGTCAGTGAAAACAATGGCTATTAAAATAGATATTTATCTAAGGTACACTCTGACCAACATTAGAATTATTCTCCGACAAGATCGTGCGTGATTTATATTTCTGCAGAGTGGAGTACCTAATAGATATTCAGGCATATGGAGAAGTGATGTACTGTCGGCATATCAGATAAGATCAAGATAAAAGTTAGTTTATTCGCCATTTAAAATTGTAGATTAAATAAAATTTATACCTATTATGCGCAATAGAACTAGAATAGCAAAAGGGAGGTAGCTTAACTTTTACCGTGACGTGGCCTAGACGCGAATAGCGCCAGTTTTCAACTACTGCTTTTTCCCTAAGGTGGTAGATAAGCAGTTGCAATATAAAAAATAAAATTCATTTATTTCAAGCTTCATAAGCTCATAGTTACATCTAGTTACAAATTGGCACCATCATACAATATTAAAAATATTAAAATATCTACTTAATACAGAAATCTAAAACATGAAAAATCAAGATTCAGAAAATTATTAAATTTTGTGTCAAAAAAAAAAATATGTGGTACGCAACTTAAAGTTTTCTTACTAAGCAATTCTTCATTCAGTTTTTTATTGCAATTGTTTGCATGACCATGACCACCAGAAAACGTTTTAATTTTTTGTGTGTAAAAATTGGCTTAGTAGCAGTCAGACAAGAGTGGGGGCGTAAATTTTTGTAACAATCTTAATAAAATTTTAACAGTGTTTTGTATCTATCGAACGTTAACTTGCATAACGATACAATTTCCATCCAGTTTAGTTAGCGTGAAGTGATAAAGTCACTCAGCTTAGATTAATTAAGACTGTACAGTAAGCGCCATCAAATGATAGAATTGCTCAGTCTGAGATCTTAATTAAAATTATTTTGAATAAAATAAATTTCGTTTCTAATTACGTTTGAGACTTGATTGATGGTGATGAATTATAATTTATAAAGACTATCTATTTTCTCCAGCAAAAGCTAGAATTCTAAAGGGAGCTCCCTGTCCTGTAGTGGATGTATTTTCTCAACATTAAAAGATCCTGATTTCCAAAATTACTATATATACACCGTCATAATGAATTTGAAAATCTGAACTTGTTCATTGACTTTTGATGATCATCTTACATTGATCATACATGACGAACGAAAAATTAATTCCAAAAAGTATTTTACAAAAATAAACATTAATAATATTAAACAAGAGAGAGTAAACAATCGATTTCGTATCAATCAACGCAATGTTCGTAAACTCACATTCACTTTCATATCAAAGTCGTATGTGTACTTGATTTATCATTTGGGCCCGTTAGAGTAATAAATCAGCCTCATTCACAACGGCGAAGGCACGTCAAAATAATGAACGAGCAAGCTCCTGTGTTTCATCATAAAACAGTCTCAGAGCCTTCAAGTAGAGTTTGTAATTACGTAAACAGACACATTGACATGTCTGAAAGGTAATCATAAGCTAAAATTTATCATCGAGTGAATCATTCAAGCGTTAAGACAGTTGACAGCGCGGCACATATATTATAATGATCGACAGCCTGACGTTACTTGTCACAGAGGGATAATGTTGTTGCCACACTCTTCAACCTTCCATTTGATTTTCAATCTTACCTGAACACCATACAGTTAAATTTCCTCTAACCAGTTAGTGGCCGCTAGAGATGTTTTCGTACGAAACAGAGACAAATCTACCCAAAAGAACAAAGTTCTAGATCCAGTTGCACAACTCAATGAAGACCTTAATCCGTCACCTCAAGTTGCAGAATTCACTGTAACTAGCTGCCTTTGAAAAGTTTGTGCTGTTGAGAAATGTGTCGGTATTCCAGACTCTATCATGAATTAGAATACACCTCTACGCCCATGACTTTAAATTCAAATTAGAGTGAAGATGTAGCAAATAGATGTGATCTTTTGGAAGTAAAGGTGGTTGGTAGCGCGGTAGCACAGATGTGTCGTGGCATGTCATCGGGACGCAATGAAGATTTATTAACAGCCGGTACTACGGTTCAGTCACATATGTTTGCATTTTCCACGTTTATAATATCTGTTAGAGTTTTTCATTTGACTTAAGTATAACTTTTTGGTATCACATACTAGAAACGAACTGAGATAACACATCCACCCTATTAAGCAGAAACACACAGATATCAGATTTTACGTGTTTGGCAAGAGATAAAAAGGATATTATTTAGGTGTTGCAGTTTTTTATAAAAATAATAAGCAGTTTCAATATTAAGATCAATTATAATCGTCTAAACTAATATAAACCATTGACATTAAAACCAACATTAACAGCATAACGCGTGTAATAAACAACCCATTTACAACAGCAAGTGTTCAATGACGCAGCACCGCATTTATCTTTTGAGCACCACCATCTTTCTTTGTCTACGAAATCTAAATAATAGCTAGCAATATTTTCCTGTCACCTCCACTAAGTGCGGATCTCTGGTGGTAGGGGCATGAACACGGCATACGCCTCATTTTATATTTATGCCCGGGCATAAGCCGCATCAGTGAAAACTAGCTTTCAAGCACCACGAGCCCTTGTCGCTCCCTCCTCTTGTAAGCTTAACACTGTATTATTTATCAGTTGCTTGGATAAGCATTCGTTTGTATTTGTATTCAATTTATATTTTGTGCGTTCTTTTATTCATTGACATTTGCAAATGGTTTTCAAAGCAAGTTTGCAAGCATATTTTTTTTTGTGCCAAAAATATAATATGAATATTACTGTAGAATAGGGGAAGATACTATCAAAGTAGGTTTTACTTGTAAATGCTGCTCAGTATAAAATCAAAGCAAATTTATCCTAACGCCTTTTCAAATTAATATGAATAATTAATATCTATAGAAAAATGAACTACCAAAGTTTGATAATAATCTCGTAAAAGCCATTTAAAACGCTGATAATAATCGACCGGTTGTTCTACCAAAATAATACTAATACAAAACTACCGCCTCTCATTATAAACGTCATCGTTCAAAAGGAAAATTGATTTACAACACTGCATTACGCCATTATTTTATGACGCGAGAACGCCCCGAAATAAAATACTAACAAACGTACAACCGGCATCCACGACTATTATAGTAAAACCAACTTATACTCTTGTGCTCTTGGCAACTCTATATGAACCACAACTCTAATCGTAGGTACATAGAATGGAGCTTTGAATGTCGTTGACATTGCGACTGGTAAAATATGAATGGTAGTCAACCGTCATAAAGCGAATAAAATACGAGACACAAAGAATAAGCGCTCGTATAAACGCTGTTATGTCTGTCAACGTAAAATATTGTATCCTGCGACCGACCGGGAGCCACAGTTCAAATTGTGCTGCCTCTAATGCCCCATTAATCTTTGTAAATGCATCGTGTGAAATGCCAGATGAAGAAATTGCAGACATGTTCTGTGGGCCGATGGCTATTGTGATTAGGTCTTGGGAATGTAGTAATTTGTTTAACAATAAAGTTTCTTGCAAAATTATGAATATTATAGTATGAGAAACAGAAAACATATTTTATACTATGTTATTGTATGTATGTATATTATTGTGGACCTTAATTTTCTCAGTCTGGCATACACAAAAAACCATCACAAAGAACAATATAAAAATTACTTCATCCACTAAAAACAAAATTCTCCTTCTCCTACAATAATTATACGGATATTTTTCGAACAATGTTATTTTAATTCTCCTAAATTGCTGTCATGTGGTGCTTTGTTAAAAGAATCCTCTTATTAAAAACAGTTTTGAATACCAAGTTCCACATTAATTGTGTGCTATTAATTAGGGACATTTATCGAAAGTTTTATAATTGTCACTTTTCCCTGTATAATTGTATTTGTCACTCGACCTTCATATGTCTGTGTTGTGTCGTAATTAGACTATCAATTTTAGAGGCTGGTACAATTTATTTTTATGAAGACAAGTTCATTTTGTAAATATTTTACGTGTTTAATCTTAGGCTACATTTGAAAGAATGAAACTATTACCCTAAAAAGCCCATAACACGAAAAAAGTAGGACGTTTAAAAATAAAATTATAAAACATTCCATGACAAAAGTGTTAAATGTGACTATTTCTGTACAAACATTTTTGTAACATTTTGTGATTGTATTTCATGGTTGTGTTAATGTTCTTCTTCTTTGGGCAATGCTTTGCTGATGCAAGCCTAAATTATCGTAATTTTACAGATAAAATTTTCTTTAATGTTGTTTCTCAGCTGAAAGGTTCAAATCTACAAAATGTTGGTGTTCATTATTTTATTTTCTAAACTTTAATTATACTTACTTTTACTTTTAGCATAACGCTTTGCGCTCCATCCTTACTCCACTCACGCATAAACAAGTAGCCTTGTAATTTGTCCCCTATCACAAATGTCACATGTGTCTGTCATTTATATTTAGTCGTGGCTTTTGTCTCTTGATAATGATCTTATTATGTGTCGATGTTGAAAGCAGGAAATTGTTCCCGAAGCAATTATAGCTGCCATTGTCAAATACTTTTTAATTGAATACCTTTTATGATTGTTTTATATTGATTTGTGTTCGATTATATTGCGGTGTTTTTAATAAAATACAATGCTTATTTCAGTATCATTTCCTTAGTTTCCTCTGTGGTTCTAGTTTTTTTTCGTAATTATGAATTTGATGTATTTTATATTGACGAATTTGTTGTTTTATTTTCACCTATATTTATGCCAACCTCATTCTACTTTTTGACGTTCTTTCAAAAGTATGTTTTACCGATTCCTATTAAGTGTTTATACCGAAAGTACAGACTCATTTCCTTACAAATAGTCAGCAAACAATATTCAGCAAAATAAGCACTATAGTTTTACCCCTACAGAGGGTGGAGGTTATGTACGAGTATGATAGATGGCAAAACTAGCAAAATATTTGGCTTACTAACTTTGCTCAGCTGTTTCTTTGTTTGTTTCATATTATTTGAATTTGCTTGTTAGCGTGATAGGATGTTGAGGGCAAATATTTGATAAGAAGTTGAGCCAATTTTTGTTTTGCTTTGAGTTTTTCATACAAAAAATTCAATGGAAGAAAAGCTCTATCAACGTGTAAGAAAAAGAGAATAAAAACCTGATAGATATAAAAAAACTAAAAAAGATCTTATTGCTTCCAAGTACGCAATAAATGTTTTAATTCACTTCCTTGTTCCTAACATATTTTTTTTATGTCAAAAGTGGCTAAACGAGCAGGTGGGCCACCTGATGCTAAGTGGTCACAACCGCCCATGACACTCACTGTCTTATTAGTGAAATAATTTGACACTAATAAGACAGCAAAGCGCGTTACCCACCCTGAGTACTAGGATGGTGTGTCTCATGTGCCAGTAATTTCCCTGGCTCCCTTGCCCTTCAAACCGAAATGCAGCAGTGAAAACACTGCTGCTTCACGGCAGAAAAAAGCAAGATTGTGGTATCTACTTCCCCAGACGGAATTTTCACAAAAGCCCTACCAATAAAAAAAAAAACCCTACCACCATATTTTAATATGTCGGTAGCTATAAAAACAAACTTTAACCCGAAGTGAGTAAAATTTATAAAATCAAACAAATAATAACCATATAGTAATGCAAGAGACTTTATTAATAATAAATTATTAGCTAAAACAGACTTCGACTAAATGGCAACCAATCTAAACCATTTATTCACCGATTACACAAATCGAATGTATTATTGACGTTTATTCATTTTAAACCCTAACAAATTAACAAAAGATGTTTATACTTCATTAAATAGCGACAACGAAATATGTTAAATAAATCTTCCCATAGAATACCAAATAAGTTTATTTGTTGAAATCTAATCTACTCTGAATACAGTATAATGTAACACGATACATAATTCATGGAACTAAATCTCAGGTACAAGAAATTTGCATTTGAGTTGATTCATCACGAAGCAGTGGTTCACGACAATGAGTTTTGAAGGGTAATATAACCCTTATTTTGTGTTTCGGTTAGTAATATATTGTACAGGGTGAATGATAATTATTACAATGAAAGAATATTTAAATAAATATCGTGAATAAAATATTAATTTCGCTTTCCATCATTGATTAGTTCAATAATGGATTGCCTGAAAATACCGCTTTTGATTAAACATTATCAAACTAATAACCTAAATTTCTTTATTTTAGTCAGATTCAAAGAAATGTTAATATCACTATCATTTGATAATTATTTGAAAACGTACAGTCAAGAATACATTAAACTTGGCAATTAAACACATCAAGTGTAACTGTAGCACGTAAAGCGAATGAATAACGGTACAAAGTCCATTGTGTCTTGCTTAACGCGATCTTGATAATCCGGATAGCCCGTTTCAGGCAGCGATACAACCCTCAACGAGTATAGAGCCTTTGGAGTTCAATTTTTCGGGTCTTGAACTGGATTTAGTTTTGGCTTATACGTTAATAAATTTTTCAACACATTTGCTCGTAAAACAGCTAGAGGTATTTGCACTGTAGTAAGGTCTTTAATCCAGCTTATTAAACATGTGTGCTTTTTCCATTATATTACCGCACTAGTGTTTTATTTTTTATACTTTCGGCAAGGAGCAAGGAGATTTTATGTCTATAACATTCATAATATTTTCATGACTAAATAAACTGCGTTCGATACTATGATAAATAATGGTGTCGATTCTGGCAGACACAAACTTAAGCTAAACTAAATTTGACAGGTCTAAAAGTGTTGCTGACTTCATTATCCCCTATAGGCTGAAAAGAGACAGCAACATTTTTCGAACTGTCAAATTTAGTTTAGTTTTAGTTTGTGTCTGCCAGAATTAACCCTATTGATATTTTGTTTATTTTAACTAAACATTTAAGTTAAGACAAAAAGGCTATTCAATAATGTTACTAATCGTAGTAATTTCCAAAATCATGCTGTATTTCAATAGATACAAGTATAATAGTTATTTCGAGCCGGTAATATGGTAAACATCCCAACCTTATGTTTATGTAAATCGTAATTGGTTATTTTGCCGCAAGGATTACATCGTACCGATCTTTCCGACGCATCTGTCAAAGTTAATCTCCTGACTGACACGAAAGATTTTTACATATATGATGAAGTCGATTCTTTTTTTTTCTTATTTAGGATTTTCGTAGAGTTTTATAAAGGTTGAGAATGCTAAACATAATAATATGGATCGCGCCCGTCAAGGATTATTTCTTGTTTCCACAATAATATCCCTAGCAGCCTTTGTCTTAGGTAGTAATCCTATTAAACTTCAAGACTCAGATTTTTGTGAAGCAATGTAGTTCAGCTGATGTCATTAAGAGATTTTAATATCCAACGATGAATAAACTATTTTGACTTTGATACAAAAATCAGTACGGTAATACTACATATTTTCGATACCATAGCGAAAAATAAGTAAATCCTGAAGATTTGGCGCGATATAGAACACGAGCTTTAGCGAGTGTACACGAGTCAGGATTTCCTCTTGAGCACGTGTATCAAACAACGTTTTACAATGCACTATATTAGAACATAAAAGATAATTGCATTAACTCAATATTTTTTTTATAAAAATTAACATTAGTACAATTATTTGAGCTAAAGTACGTAGAATTTCCTGCCTTATTTATTGTTTGTCTCAAGTTACACTGCCAAAATTTAAAGCGCTATAACTCCGTAGAATAATAGTTTGTCAAGGCAAATTATAGAGGTCGTCTAGATCTTAATTTCAGATAACAGTTGTCAAACTATGAACCTTACATTTTAGAAATACCGTTACATTTTAATCAACCATATACTAGATTAGCAGAAGTCGAAACATCTTTTGTCGATCTGTGTGTGTACGATATTACAACAAAATACCTGACAGTGCAATCACCTAAGAGAAAATTTTTAAAAATGTGTAAAGCAAATGTTACTCATAATGGCTTATTACTTAGAGATTAGATGACTACATGAATCACAAGGAGGTATGGTGCTCTAATAAATATTGTACAAAGCCGACTCTTAAAGTAGGCCGTGCTGCAGTGGTTTCTTGCCGTTTCTTTTACGCTGCCACAGCACGATCCGAAACGATAGTAGACTTGCTTTATTTGCATTTTATTCTGCATGTTATGAATGACATTTAATAAGTATTCTGTAATAAATCTACATTGAATAAAATTATCTGAGTCTGAAAACTACTGACTCTAGACTACTGGTATGCCGGGACAAATGATAGGACTCGTTGAGAATCTTCTATACGGTTGACAGTTGTCAAAACCGCTATAACTCGGAAATGGTGCAGTACAACGAAAAATAAGACACTCATTTATATATTCTTTGCTCTCATGGTCAATTGTTCTTAGGGTGTCTCTATTGAAAACTCCATAGGAAAAGCTGCGACTTTGCATATCAACGTGTCTTGATATGCAAAGTCGCAGCTTTTCCTATGGAGTTTTCAATAATCGATTTTTCAATTATAGCGCTGCTGTCATATACTTGGCTCGTTAAAAGTCAAAATTAATTTGCAGTGGTTTTAGTTCCGATTTAATCCTCCTGCCAAAATAACCGTGTCACAGTGTAGTCTACTGCTCCTACTCTGATTTTTAGGGTTCCGTACCCAATGGGTGAAAAACGGGACCCTATTGATATGCCTCCGATGTCTGTCTGTCTGTCAGCGGGCTGTCTCTCATGAACCGTAATAGGTAGAACGTTGAAATTTTTACAAATTGTGTATGTCTGCTGTTTCTACGACAACAAATCTTAAAAATAAAAAAAAAATATAAAAAATTAAGGGGTGCTCCCAAACAGATAAAGGGGGGCTTTAGAAAAAAAAATTACCTACCCCATCAAATGGAGCATCGTTGTTTAGAGCTCGTTGAGTAAATAATACTGATTTTTTTGTTTAAAAAAAAGTACTAAATATAAAAAATAAATAAAATATAAGGGTGGCTACTATAAACGTGTTTTAGGCGACTTTTGCTCGGTTTTTTTGTTTTAGCTCTATCGTAAAAACGGGAACATTCACAAGAGTGAACTTTGTACATTTATAGTGCATAAGCTATAAAATAACAATAAATAATAAAAACTGGTCAAGTGCGAGTCGGACTAAAAAAATCTGGCATAGTAAGTTACTGAAATTTCGGTGCGCGAGTCCGACTCGCACTTGGCCGATTTTTAAAGTAAAGACGTCATAAAAAATGTTGACCTGCAAAGAAAAATGAACCATGTGTGTTGCTTATAAGGAAACGTCAAATCGGACTTGTTACGTAGGTTCTACTTTAAGTGCCTTATTTTCAATGTGCCGAAAGGTCATGCATGTGGACATGAGTTTTGTGAATTGTTTATAATTGATTGCAAGTCTTTGTTTCTGTAGAATCAAACTTTCTTAACACCTAAATGACGGACACAATCGTAAAAAAACTGATGTGTATTGACACATTTCGAGTAACAACCAGTAAAAAACGAACACACTACCAAAAATCCTTCTACTTTACGACCCGTCTATTCTCAGAGATAGCATAATACTTCTTTTCTTAAATTAACAAAACAACTGGCTCTCAATAGAAACAAGTTGCAAAAGAAAGAACAGAGCATAGCTCACAGAAGTTTAAATGCTAAATCAGATAATTACCTTAAATCTGTCAACATCAGAGGCACTTACAAACAGCTCTATATTTATCGGCCATTAAGTTGACAGATTTGTTATGTCAAAGATTTCTCTCAACATCGCCACCTGTATAAATCGAGGCGGGAATCGCATTAATAAAATCTATAAAGAGTCTTTCCTTAGACTTTTTAATATTTTTTTGAAGAAAGTGGTACTCTAAACTCGTGAATATTTGTTTATTAAATTCAATTTGATAATAAAATGAACTTATATGGCGTGGAGGAGCTTTTGCTCAGAAGATTCTGAAAAACAAGTGGTTGAAATTTAAACATTCCACGACATATTAAATATTCATATCTTAGAGAGCTTTACGGTACTGCAATGGATGTCAATCCTTTAAAACTAAATATCCTTGAATAAATGTCTATTTAAAAAACTGGGTGACTAAAAATTTATATATAAAAGTCCGCAATCGCAATGGACTGTTATCAAAAAGGAACTGTTGTTGTAAGTGAAATACTTTACTACGCGAAACTAATAATAAGGGACGAAAAAACGTAAATTACTTATTTCATATGCAGTTGCAGAAGATTTCCGAAGATACTTAATTGACTAGTTACTTGCTTCACTTTCACCTGGCTCTTTCTCTATCTTTCTTACTTTCGTCATGCTTTCGTCTTTGTTTGACAGTCTAACCAAATCAGCAACTATTTCCCAACAGTTGATAAAGAAAGACCCATATCTCAAGGCCGGAATGGCTTTAATAAAATCTACATTATTATCTCAATTAATATCTCAAGATTTATGCGTCCCCTTTAAACTTTTAATGTGACGATTAATCAATGAGCGTGTAAAAACATCGCTTTATGGGACTTGATAATAGTGCAGTCAAAAGCCATGAAGAATGAAAAAGTCAGGGGTGTTGTAAAGATAAAAAGGTATATGTATTGGGTCCTACAGAAATAGCGAGCATAATTTTTGCATGTCGATGTAATTTTTATAAAGGTCGAAATACGAAAAGCAATTTTAGACCTTTACAAAATGCGCTATCATCTGATGCAGTTTCTATGGGAGCTCATAATTTTTTTTTTCGTATTTACGTGTTCCTTGAGGAAAATTGTTTAGTTTTGTGGTTCGAGTAACATGCTTACATTATGTTTACTATTTCATTAGAGGGTAATGATAAAATAAAAAAAAATAAAAAAAATAATCCCATTTTGTTCTTTATGTAATGAAATAGTGAACATGGTCTAATGATTAGACCTAGCCTAGGTACGTACCTAGTACTTACTTCATTTAATAATTTTACTACGAATTTAGAAACCGGAGTGAGAGACGCAATAATAGACCTATGCTGAGCAGAAGGTGAATTTGGATATAGTGAAAAGGTGGATTTAGTTCTTTTTCGGTAAGTGTTAAGTGTGTAAATGTTGGGGTAAACAATGTGTTGCTTGAAACTGTGCATTCAGACCACACTGAACAAGTTTACCTGAGGAATATAAGTCGAAATACGATTTAAAAAAATTACTTCTCACCGACACTGTATCAGCTGTTTGCACATTTTGATGAAAAAATTTTTAGTGTTCGTATGGATCGAACTATATCTTATCGAAAGTTGTTCCGTTTCATGGTCAAAATGCACAGTGTTTACCCTAACACTTGCCCTAACACCTTGTTTTTGCACTGTCACATCCCTGACACCGCCTAAAACTGCGCAAATTTGCAATTCCTACATACGTTCCCGCGCGAACTTCCATACACACACACACATACAGACACACACACACACATACTTTAATACATATACATACATTCTCACACACAAATTGTTGTTTTTACGTGTTTTTTAATTATTTTTTCAAAATTTTTATTATCCCGCATGTAGTTTAATTTCTCTTTTGAGTTACTTTCATACCTATCATGTACTGTGTCTGTCTCATAAGTATTTGCCTATCTTTATTGTCATAAGAGTGGTGGAGACCTGGTGACCTGTAATACAGGTTCTTTTTACCTACCATAGGCACCAGCGATCCACAGCCAAGACTTGTTAAAAATACTTTTTGTGACGTTATTTAATAATTTAATTTGGTTGTGGAGAGAAATAAAAAACTTTTTATTTTATTTTATTTTTTATTTAATTGGAAGAAGCGTAGGGCTGCATATCCAGTACAAACTGATCCGCAGAAGCACCAAGTGAGTCACGCAGGTGGTTGCGGGGGGGAGGGGATGGATTGCAAGAGGGGCGGAGAGTATCCGTTTAGTACTCGTATGATAGCACAATTACTTTATTCTGTGGCATTGTGGTATTTGAGCCTTATAGGGTGACATTTTATTAGTTCTTGATAGCAAAAGATACGCATGTACTCATGATACTGAACAACTTTTCCCAAGGAACATGGGTCGAAATACGAAAAACCAAATTTGACCTCCCATACAAAATGCGCTATCAGCTGATGCAGTTTCTATGGGAGTTCAAAACTAGATTTTCGAATTTCGACCTATGTTTCTTGAGGAAAGTTGTTCAGTATCATGAGTACATTCATAACTTTTTCTATCAAGAACTAATTAAAAATCGTCCTATATAGAGATACCATTTGTGGATAATCAGAGGGCAAAGATATCACGAGAAACAAATAATCAAACCCAAGATTATCCGTACCCTCATATATTTTGCATGCTGTAGGTACAGTCAATAAGCCAGTTGGAGACATTAACTTAACACATAAAATAAATAAACACCACTCAATAGGTACGACTTTCGCGGCTAATTGTACAACAAAACGCGCGGTCACGTTCCAATTTCCATAAATATTGGAATTATTTTTAATTTCGTTTTGTTTAGAGAAGCTTTTATGAGAGTATTCATAGAGAATTTATATGATATATCTATATATATATATAATAAAAGAGTAGAAACCGCGTGTCTGTACTTTTGATAAATTTATAAAAAAATTAGTGCGAGCGATAAGAAACGACTAATAAAACTCAAAAATATGTTTTCTGAACTTTTTGTCTGTCTGTCTGTCTGTATGTTTTCGATAAACTCCGAAACTACTGAACGGATTTTCTCGCGGTTTTCGCAGATAGATTAAGCTTAGGTCTGAGCAACATATAGGCTATGTTTCATTCAAATCGGTTCTCTCAATCAGAAGCTACACCAATGTAAAGTATTAAATTGCCTGTACGACAATAACTCGCAAACCGATTCAAACTGAGTTTTTAATTACGAGTTTGGCTTACTTTTGTGCAACATAAAAGTTTAGTTTCATTGCAAACGGTTCACTCAGACAGAAGTTACGCTAAGTTTCATGCGGCGGCGCAAATAACCCACAAACTATTGAACGGATTCAAGCAGGGTTTTCAATAATCTGTCAAGCTTATTTCTCTGCAACATATTAGCTTACTTTCATTGAAAACGGCTTACTCAGACAGGTGCGCGAAATTTCCAGCGGAGGCGCCAATATCTCACAAACAACTGACCAATTAAAACGAGGTTTTCAGTAACGTATTTGGCTACTCCATGCAACATGTATGCTTAGTTTCATTGCAAACGGTTCACTCAGACATAAAATTCACTAAGTTTCAAGCGGCGGCCCCAAAAACTAATAATAAAAAAATTCCTGTTTCGGCATGGCAGTGCAACAAATTTAAAAAAAAAATATGAATGTTCTAAAGTTTTGAAAACTTAGGAAGTAGGTACTTATAAACAAAATACTTCAATAAATTAAGAGAGATGTAAATCATTGTTTTTTAGGAATTGTCTTTTAAGGGGAGAAATAAGTTACAACGATTGAACAGAAGTGTAGTCCAACAGTTTTGTATGCAGGTACATGTACAGTTAAAAACATGTGAAGCCACGTTGGACTTTGTACCGCTCTTTTTTCAGTTGCCACAGAAGCTAAAGTGACTGAGCCTCAGATTTAGTTAGGCTTTGTTTTGTATAAGATATAACGAAACCCGTATCATAGTTCGTCCGCGTGGAATTCGACTATAATTTTACACTTACGAGGATAGTGGGCGACCTAACAGTCCACACGTAAACAAGACGTGTTTAATTTACAAAAATCCGTACTATCGGTACTCTGTATACCTAATAATATAAAGGCGAGAACTGCACGGTCTGTCTGTATGTCTGTTAAGCTTTTATGACTAATCCGATAAACCGATTGTGATATAAACTTGGTACGAAGATAGTTTGAACCATGGGAAAAGTCATTAGCTACTTTTTCTGAACCCCACGCGGACGGAGTCGCGGGCAACAGCTAGTGTAATAATATAACATGACTTCGAAAATAACGCCACCACTAGATGGCGCCACAAACCACAATTACATTCATTTATTTTTACCATAGTCCAGTCAATCTACGATATGAGGTTGTATTAAATGCACATTTAGTGAAATTAATTTTAAATTGTAATATAGGCTATTTGAAGCTGTAAACAATGAAATCAGACAATTTTGTAAAAACATTTTTTTGTTAAAGTACCAGTATAAGCTGACCTGTGCTACATGGTAAATATAATATAGGTTGAGTTCACCTTTTACTGGTTTTATGAATATCGACGTTTTATCGGGGATTACTGTGGTTTAAAATTTTTGAATGTTTTTACTAATAATTTAATAAATTATCTCCTAAGGTGCATTTATTTCATTCTCTCCATACAAACTTTCGTAGATTGACTGGACTACCATTGCCACTCAAAAAAGGGCCTCCGATTCATTAGAAACAGTGATAAAACGATCATGTTTTTAACGAGTGAAAAAAAAACGCGAGTCTGTGAGTTGTATGTAAAAATAAATACAATCTGCTGAACATTTTGGATGGTTGCACAGAATATAGCTCACTTTAAAAAGGCAAAAAATGTGCCACCAGAGGCGCTAGAACCGAACTCAATCGTTATCGAATCTCTCTTTTCTTCTTGTATAGAAAAAAAGAGAGAATCGATAACGATTCAGTTCGGTTCTAGCGCCTCCGGTAAAAAATGCCGCCACTTTTGTTTTAAAATTGTTTCTGTGTAGGTACAATTATCTCTTAGTCAATGGTGAAAAGTATTCTTTCGCTCAGGATTCTTCTTAAGAATCTATCGCTACGCTCGGGACTCTACTTTTGAACCCTTCGCTGCTCTCGGGATCCAACTTAGTCCCTCGGAAGGCATTCTCTTTTTTTTTTTTCAATTGTTGGGTAATCTACTATTACAGCCTTAACGATTTATATGAACATATAAAAAATTACAAAAAAGATCAAGCTTTTTTCCTTTTCGTTTTGTGTGTTCAGTTTCCTCGGCAGATTCACAACCTTCGAATTTACCCTATTGGTACACAAAGTCTCTGATTTCTGGCGTTTGTAGCGTAGAGCTAGTTCAGCTAGGTCAGCTCACACCAGAGAGGTGGACGCGGAGCTAAATGACACCTGCCGCATCGTGACTGGCTGTCTCAAGCCAACTCCTGTCGGTATGCTGTTCCCTGTTGCGGGGATAGCTCCTCCCAGAGTCCGTAGAGCAGTGACCTGTTCGCTAGAAAAACAAAAACAGGAAAGCGACCCGAGACATCTACTCTACGGGCACTCTCCCGCCGCAGGTCGGTTGCGAAGCCGCAAAAGCTTCCTGCGATCCACACAGCCTACCGACCAAAACCCTTCCGACGTGAGGTGCAGACTTTGGGCAAGCGAGTACCCACATTCACTGTACCCCCCCAACGAAAACCTGCCTCCTGGCTATAAGGAACCTAGGCCAACCTGGAGAAGTCTAAATAGGCTGAGGACCCAAGTTGGCCGAAGCAAGGATAACCTATGCCGGTGGGGGTTCCTAAGTAGCGCAGACGCCAGCTGTGAATGTGGAGAACTCCTGCAAACCATGGCACACCTCACCAATTGTCCCGCGTGCCCGACCACCTGCTCGCGTGAGGACTTACTTGACGGTAACCAGAGCTTTCTGGGCAAGTAAGATTTAGCCTGTGTTCTTGCCGACACGAAAGAAGAAGAAGAAGCTTATACTGGTTTTGTTTCTATGTGCTTGCTGCCATGCGTACACACAGCCGCACATCAGTAGAAACACTTTTGGACCTTATGGCGTGGTAATAAGTTTGAAATAGTTTCTACCGACAAGCGGTTGACCGTACAATGCATTGGCACTACTGGCACAATTGGTTACTATTGAGTAACACTCATAAAAATATTTTTTTTTCTGGTACAATTTTTTACTAAGAGTTAAGGCTGTTATAAAAAAATATAATTATTGTTCACTGCAAATGTGTGTCAAAGTCGTGGCAGTTTATAATCTTGATCGTCGATTTTATAGTGTCAATGATTTATTGCCATAACAATATTATAGCGTAAATAAATATAAATCAATCATATCATACACTTTAATTTATATTCGTTGCGAAATTATCTTAACCTAGTTTAAATACAAAGTAGTTAATACGTCCGTGGATCTAAATAAGTAATAGTATTTGATTTAGATATACAGGGTGTAACAAAAAGGGAATACCAACACTGACGGATGTGAATCTGCCCAAGAAATTGAAAAACTTTCCTTAAGAAACATAGGTCAATAGGAAACTGAATCAGCTGATAGCGTATTTTGTATATGAGGTATTTTTTAGGGTTTCGTACCTCAAAATAAAAAAACCGGTCAAGTGCGAGTCGGACTCGCGCGCCGAGGGTTCCGATATACCTATAGTATTTTTGGAAGCAATAAAGTCCATTTTAAGGACCGCAAAACTAAATTTGTTTGTAAATGTTTTTTGCAGATTTCTGAAAAACTGTGCAACTTAGAAAGATCGTTTTATTTTTGCTGTAAAGTTTACATAAACAGATTTTTTCTTACTCAAACTTCGGAGATAAGGGGGGGGGAATGGTATTTTTTTTGACATTTTTCATCATAACTTGAAAACTAAGAAATATAAAAAAATACAAAAATATATTCTAAAATGTACAAGTAAAGCCCTTTCATATGACACCCCACTCGACCTAGTAGCGTCAATTTGAAATTTGGCCCCCCCCCATTTTGGCCCCCTTTACATTAATAATCATACTTTTTTCAAAAAAAAATCATGTGCAATAAGTTGGGCAACTATATTCTAAAACTATTCCAAATTTCAGGTCGATAGCATAAGTGGTTGCTGAGATATAGAGGTGTGACAGACAGACGGACAGACAGAGCGGCACCATAAGGGTTCCTTTTTTTTACCATTTTGGTATCGGAACCCTAAAAACGGAACCCTTATAGGATCACTTTGTTGTCCGTCTGTCTGTCTGTCCAGACCCTTTTTCTCACGAACGAGAAGAGGTATCAGGTTGAAATTGATAACGAATATTTAAGTCTATAAACCACACAAGATCTGAAAATTTCAATTTTTTACAACGACGCAATCAAAAGATATGGCTTTTTATGTCTTCATCTCCATACATTTATGCAAAAAAGCAAAACCTACAGGGTACTTCCCGTTGACCTCAAATTATGAAATTCGGCAAGAAGCTGGGTCTCACAGTACAAATAAAGGGAAAAGTCTAAAATAATGAAATATTTTAATTTTTCTAAAGAAACAACTAATAGTCCCGTTTTAAGAACTTTTCTTTAAAAGAGGGGTCAAGTTGGATGGTCGCGGAGTTTTTAAAATCAAAGAGCAAAAGCTTTTAGTATATTATATGGTAGACAGGTACGGAACCCTTAGGGCGCGAGTCCGGCTCTCACTTGGCCGGTTTTTTTTTTTCTTATTTTGTGTTTCTTGGGGAAAGTTGTTCAGTTTTATGGGCAATCACATCCTTCAGGGTAGATATACCTTTTCTGTTACACCTTGTATAGGGTCCTACAGGAATAGTGAACATAATTATAGCATGTTACTTATAACATGAAACTGAATAACTTTTCCCAAGAAACTTAAGTCGAACGAAATATGAAACTCACTTTTTGACCTCCCATAGAAACTGCATCAGCTTATAATAACGCATTTTGTATGGGAGGTTTTTTTTTATTTTGACCCTTGTTCTTGGGAAAATATGTTCAGTTTCATGGTCTAAGTAACATGCTAAAATTATGTTCAATATTTGTGTAGGACCCTATATAAATACTGTAAGAAATTTAAAAAAGTTGTATAATTTTATCACATATAGGGTGACTTTTAATTAGTTCTTGATAGAAAAAGGTACGAATGTACTCATGATACTGAACAACTTTCCCCAAGGAACATAGGTCGAAATACGAAAAACCAAATTTGACCTCCCATACAAAATGCGCTATCAGCTGATGCAGTTTCTATAGGAGGTCAAAACTTGATTTTCGTATTTCGACCTATGTTCCTTGGGAAAAGTTGTTCAGTATCATGAGTACATGCATATCTTTTGCTATAAAGAACTAATTAAAAGTCACCCTATATAAACGTTCATCATAAATATCATTATATAAACGTTATCACTTTGAGGGAGCGCCATGCGCCACCACGTGGAAAAGTTGATAGTTACCATACTGTATGACATTGAAATGTGTAAAACATTTTACAAGTACATATTTTGGAACCTAAATGCAACATTTTATAGACATATTTACTACTCATTTATTGTTGTGTAACTGTTTTATTTAATTAACAGCATTTAAAATTGATAAGGAATTAACCTTTTTCAAATTCGTGTAGCAATTTTTACAAAAGCGCCATATGTCCTTTTCTATGTTGTTTTAATTATCTTTCAATAAAACAGTTCATTTTCATAATATTTTCTTACAAAAATATATGTTGCTGTTATAAAAACCTGGCTCATTCTAATTAAAAACAGAATAAAACTTAGCTAGTTCTTCAAGAACCTGTCATTAATATTGATTGTATATTAATGAAAACACTTTACCATTGCTAATGGGCCATTAAACAAAATGAACACCATCATAATTATTCTATACAACTGCCAATAACAAGTTATTTAAGTTCTAGGCAATTTAATTTATTTTCTGTGTTAATGAATCGCTAAGTTTCAACAGATATTTTCTTTATTTTTATAATTTCAGTTAAATGTTTCGTAGTAGAATATAGAATTTAAGGTTGATTTCTATCAATGTCATCAATGTTAACCTACAGAAACAAAGGCCAATAATAGATAATTTTTTTTCGTTTTTACCAACTTTTGCAACTATGTCAAAAGCAAACCGTTAACGCTGTTAGAAAAAACAAGTAAAAAAAAAGTAGGTATTATTTCCATCAAATATACTCTGGATTTAGTGTGATGGCTGCAAAATATGTTGGTAAGCACAGATTTTTCTGATATCTACGTTGGTAAGCGTTGGAATAAACAAAAATAAAATTGATTACAGTTGCAGTAAGCTGTTTTATAGTTAAACCTTTTTTAAATCTTAATGACACTTTCTAAGAAAAATATTGTCAGCAATAGAGCCAGTAGATGTGGGTTTTATAACTAGCAGTGAATTTATCATTAAAAAAAACCGGCCAAGTGCGAGTCGTTCTCGCGCACTGAGGGTTCCGTACCACCACATAATCATAATTGTATTAGTTTTTAAGAAAAACTGTAACATTTTTTGAATAAATATATTCTATCTATCTAGTTGAAATTTCAGTAAGTTAATGTGCTAGATTTTTTGAGTCCGACACGCGCTTGACCAAATTTTATTATTTGTTGTTATTTTATAGCTTATGCACTATGAACATACGAATTTTCAAGTTTGTGAATGTTCCCGTTTTTAAAATAGAACTAAAACAAAAATCACCTCCACGATCATCCAACTTGACCCCTCTCTTATATGAATGTTCTTGAAACGGGAGCTCACCACAATTGGTTACCATTAGTTGTGAGAAAAGTTGTAATATTTAATGATTTCAGACTTTTCCCATTATTTGTATTGTGAGACCTAGCTTCTTGCCAAATTTCATAATTTTAGGTCAACGGGAAGTACCCTGTAGGTTTTGCTTTTTGCATAAATGTACGGAGATGAGGACATAAATTTTCAGATCTTGTGTGGTTTATGGATCCTAATATATGGTACATATTAATTTCAACCTGATACCTTTACCCGTTCGTGAGATAAAGGGTCTTGACAGACAGACGGACAACAACGTGATCCTATAAGGGTTCCGTTTTTTTCTTTTGAGGTACGGAACCCTAAAAATATAGAAGAAAATACCATGAAGAAATTTTGTCGTGCATGCCAATAGCGGTCAGTTTTTTGTTTTAAATTATTGAGTGTGTGGCATTATTAAATCTGTCTTGTGGCATAATAGAAGTGAAGTATATTTTAATCGGATTTAAATCAATTTTTACCGTGACTTTAAAAGTGATTTACTATGATAACTTAAAACATAAAAATCGAGTTACTGTTTGAATAAGTGAATAGCTATTGGATGCGATGAAAATTTTATTTTCTTATGCGGTTCAAAATTGGATTTGTTTTGCGTTCCTTTTTCAAAGAGACGTTTGCACCACATCAAAGACAGTAAAATAATTCAAATTAATTAAGTAAATTAATTGTCTTTGACCAAATTATACATTTAGGCACTCAGAGCTTCGCTTAAGAAATAAAACTGCATAAGTTGATTTTTTTTTTGGGTTAAATGCCATTCGATAGAGTTTTACATGCTCTAAAGTAATTAAAGAATCCTTATATGAGAAAGTATACATAGGTACTTTGACTTCTATAGAATGGCAGTTAAACTGAAAAAACCGGTCAAGTGCGAGACGGACTCACGCGCCTGAGATATACAGATGTGACATGCAGTCAGACAGACAGACGATGTCGCACCATAAGGGTTCCGTTTTTACTATTTTGGGTTTGGAACCCTAAAACCCGCCAAAAATCGAGCAACGCGGTGTTCTTTCCTAAAGCCACGATCACTCTTTCCCTAATTCAGAAACTAATTCGGCTTACAGTGCTCGTTGAAGTAAGGATATTGCTATTAACGTAACCAAGCCTCCCAGCAATGTATGCCGAATTAGTCCTTGAATTCAGTTAGGTGTGATCATGGCTTAAGCGACGAAAGGTTTTACACGACCGTACTAAAACCAACCATAGCAAATAATCACCATGGTCAGCGTTCAGCTCTCGATCTCGGGGTTCTGGGTTCGAATCTCTCCGTGGATGCAGTCAAACAGAAATGACTTGAAGACTTCTTCAGTTTGTTTCAGACATTAGTAAGATGACTTCGGAAGGCACGTTAAGAATGAAACTTATTGTCACTTTGTATAGTTTTATTACTGTCAAATGTTAAACGCTGGGTCTGACGAGGCTACGGAAGAAGTCATTACCGAGCTAGTCATTAAGTCTTTGGTGGCCATAGATTTATATATAAGTAAATGTTGGTGGCACAATAATTCTGAAATCAGTGTTTGTGACGTTACTCGAACAGACTTTAAAGCCACGATAGATATACGACTAAACTCCTGACAAACAACAATCCTGAAAACAAATTTGTCACGGTAAAATGTCACGATTTAATTTGTTTTTAATTAAAATTTATAAAATATCAAGTTTTCAAAATAAACAATCCGGTCGACTATCATCCTTATCTTTGTCAACCACCTGTCTGCCGGTCTTCGAGCAACCAATTATGATTTTGACAGTTGAATTTTGAACATGACGTGGGCCTAATCAAAATAGCATTTATTAAAAAAAACTTGACATTAACAAAGCTGACAGCTCACGGCACTGTTATTAATGACGCTCAGCGTCGGCTTTTTCTGCTTTTCAATGATATAAATTATTTTGTTAGTCGTTTTTCTGTATGGTGGGTGGTTCGGATCGCGTGAGGCGTCTTGTTTTATTACCACGATCCCTGACTGACAGCTCTAATGTGTGCTAGAGGTATATTAATCAATCATTCTATCCCGTTTATTACTTTGTACGAGACGACAGCGCTTCTCTTACTGATAGCCCATAATTTATTTACAGTATCCGTCCGATGTGTTTTATATAAGCTTTCAAATGGCAATAAAAAAAAGCCAATGTTCTTATGAATTTTTCATTCATTAAATAAATCTCTCAAAAGCAAATCGGACGCTGTTGAATATTTTTTATAGCGCATAAAGTTTTGTTTCCAACAGATGTAAACCATTTTTCATAGAAACGACGCCCACAAATCTTTTCAATTTAGTGAGAAAAATAAAAACAGATTTTAGATTGGTATGTAGATATTATATTTGAAATAGTTCATTTTAATATTAAACATAGAGATTGTTATTTACACGAAACATTTGGCTGTACAAGTCGTCACAATGTTTAGACCTTACTCGCTTAGAAGCTGCTCCGTCGGCAAGTGTGCTTACATAAATAACTATCCTACATTGCACTAATCACTAAATTTGTCATAGCGGATGTCCGCAGCACATTAGTTTTTGAGTCTATTAATATCACAGAAGAAAATTGGACAATACAACGTTAAATTACATCAGTCCAATCAGTCCAGAGTGCACTACACTAGTTTATTGGTGGACCGCGGCGGCGCCGAGTCTTTGTCCGTACATGGCGTAGGGTGAATAGAAAGGTCCTAATGCAGGGTTGAAGGCACCGTAAGGTGAAGCCCCAAGACCAGCGGGGAGACCGGCCTTAGAGTATGGATGGTACCGACTGGCCGACAACGGACTAAGAGGTGCCGTCGGGTACGCGCTGCGAAGTCCAGCTGTTGTAAACAGAGGATTCAATGGGTTCAAAAGCGACGCCTGTGTCGACGCTGCCGATGATGTAATAACTCCGTCTGCCGTGTGACTTCTCAGGTGCTGCAGAAGCTCTTCAGAATTACCAAATCTTTTTCCACAGTACGACTCTCCAACAATCCAATTGCAAACGTAAGGGCGACTAAGTTGGGGGTACGGAATGCCCCCAGCTGCGGCGCCTTGCTGGGAGAGTGCCATTGCCATCGCTAGATTATATTTTTGGTGCTCACACTGAGTACAACCCGCGGGGCAAGATCCATTACTCATTAATAAATGGTGGTTGTTGACTGAGAATTGGCATCCCGTGCAGTAGGGGTCTTTGCACACTGGCACGAGTGTTTCACCGCCGGCGGGCGTTTTAACTCTTGCGTATCCGAGATAGGGGTTAGATGATGAGCCGGGGAAGCCTGCGGCGGCAGCTAACATAGCAGCGTGGTGAGCACTGAAGGGAGCACCGGCGTAAGGTGGTCTAAAGGCAGGGTTGGCATGTTGTTCCATTCCAGGAGGACAGCACAGACCGGTGAGGGGGTTAAATCCTGGCAAACCTGGTAAATTCTTAAAAGCACCAAGATGATCTTTTCCATGTCCTAGAACTTCCAATCCAGAGCGAATAATAGGGCTCGTTCCAGAAGATCCAGCTGGAGATGACTTTTGTTCATTAGGACTGTTTTTTCCGTTCTCTGTGGTCGGCGGAGTCGATTTGCGTCCAGGTGTACTTTTTCCAGATTTTTTCTCATCAGAACTGTCTGAGCTGGCTTTAGATGACGGACGAGTTTCTTCGGGTCTCTTTGAAACAACGTTTGTTTCGTACGGTTTGAAAGCAAGATGTTTACTTTCAGGAGTTGAACGTGGTTTATCCTGTTTTGGGTTGCTTGGGGATGAAGATGAACGATTCATATCACTATTAACACTGTTCACTGGTTTTTTCTTGTCAAGCGGCGGAAGCAACGGTTTGGCCGGTGAGGTGTCCGCACCAATTTGGCTGCAGGTTTGCGCTAAAAGCGCGAGGGGGCTTTTCTTTGAATCCAGCTGTAACAAGGAAAATAAAATTAGTATAATTTATAAAAATACCAAGCGAAAGTATTAATATTTGAAAATTTTTTTATGAAAAAATATAATAATAAATTAAAACTAACCGTAGATGGAAGTGGTGATAAATAGTCAGGCTGTAAATATTGGTTGGGGTTAGTAGTCATCATTCCTCCGTCTTCAAGCACCACCATTTGGAGAAAACTTTGCGATCACTTGTAAACTTCACACAGCGCAGTCACGAAACACTCTGTCAACACAAACTACTGGGAGTCAGTCGCGGAACACTGAACGAGAACGCGTGCGTTCGTGAGGGCGGCTGAGAGAACTGTGAGCGCCCGGACCCCACCAGCGCCCGACGAGCCGCGTCCCCTTCACTCCGCACCGCGCCGGTCAGACAAGGACACCGATACTTAAAGTCTTTGAAAGAGCGAGAACATTATACATCTCCGCTGCAGCGCACGGCTATAAAAAATAAAGCGGAAACGACACATAGCTGCATTGCGGTAGGGGAAAAAGGAAAGGCGGTATGGACGGCAGCCGGGTGCGGATTGAGACGTGCGATGGTGTTGGTGGCGCGCCACCCATGACGGCTCGCTTTGAGTTCTGCCGCGAGCGTGACTTCGCGTCTACCTGACCGTGCGCCCGCACCACTACACTCCAAAGCACTTTTTGTTTCACGTCACTTTTATTACGCCCCCGACGACGAAGCTTCTTTCTTTTGCTGGCGTCACTGGCACTTTACTACTGACACATTCAAAACTACTTACACTTTTACGAGCGCTTTTGTTCTGTTCAGATGCATCACAGTTCAAAGAGGTAAATTGATACGTTCCACGCGAAGGTTGCGAGCGTGTTGCTAGAATCGTTTGATGTCAATACGTGTTTTCTAACTTTGTAGTTGGGAACTCGTAAACCTATCGATAAACATTGAGAGTTTATTGACGGAGTTAAGTCCATAACGTTAATGTTAATCTGACACTAAAGCCTGTCAAACATGGGCTGGTCCCCTCCGTGGCGATCAAATTAAATATGTCAATTTGGGAACCCATATCAACAGCTGCGAGCGACGGCGGCCCTTTAGAAATATTGCTTATTGTGTCCAAACAAAGATACTAAGTATAACGTATGGGCGGACGAGTGGGGTCGTAAATAACACGGCGGGTTGTAATATATTTGACAGCGCGCGGACACGCGAAACAAAAAACATGTTTATTGCGAGACGGCGGACCCGACAGGCACACTAACATTATAAATGCAAAAGCCTGTTGGTTTGATAGTTAATAACGTCGACATCTTGATTACACTTCTTGATAAAAGTGACATTAATAGTACGGACGGAGTGGGATATGGAGATGCTGAGACAGGATGTTATTAAAAACGAACAAGTCATCAACATATACATCAGAAAATTTGTGGTAGAGCCGAACTGTTTTTGTATTTGGCTGCATTGTAATAAAAACAATGTAAAGAAAGCTTCACTATTTAGCACGTCTTCTGGTTTTGAAGCCTATTTCTATTGTACGTGCCCAGACTGTTATCACTTGTTGGCTCTATTCAATGTTCGTTTCTAGAAACTGTTATTTTCCTCGTGTATATGATGAATGAATGAATGAATTTTATAACCTTGATGAATTATTAAAATTAGACATGACGCTTTAGAATCATTCAATTACTATCATATATTTATGACCTGAAAAATATATTTTTCATTTTCATTTTAATATGTATATCTTTTTATAAATACGTATAAGGCATAAGAAAAAGTGTTAACAAAACGTGCTATTCACGCTCGAATAAAACCTTACTCGCACATTTTAATGGCAAAATCCTATTCAATACCAAACACCATTTTAACATCAAATTAAAAACCAAGATCGGTTCGTTTCAACGCATGACCAGTTATAATGGGCTTACGAAACAAAATTTCCGAACCCAATTAGACGCCAATAACTGAATTTGTTCACGTGTAAACAACCACAATTATTACGACACGACTTGTAAAAAATATAAAAGGTAAAAAGGTAAAAAAAATCTCTGGAACCGAAACGAAGTCTGATAGAGCTTCATTGTGAACGGCGGATGCGGCAAGATGAAACGATACCAAAAAGCCGACCGACGCCATAGATTAGTCAACGTTTATTGTGTAGCAGAAAACACCTGATTTTTCAGTGAAGGATTATTAATCATAGTGTTGAAAAAGTTAAGAATGTAACAAAATCAAAACCAAGAATAGTGTAACTCTTTTTCATTATATTCCTGCAGAAACAAAATTAAAGCAATTGTAGTACTAAATTATTATACAAGTTAATTTTGCAACTGCCTGAGGCTGCAATTCATTAGAATGTATAGGTTCTTCATTAGAATTATGACTCATGAAGTTTTGATTAATATTTTTCTATAAAATACTTATTTGGTCGCTTTTAAGAGCAGCAGACTCCGAAATTCAAATAGGATGGGCGATGGAATTGGAAGAAGAAGAAAAAATACATCTTATAGTTGGCTGGCCCTTCTACATTTTTCTACTCTTTGACATCCGTCGAGACGGTACCAAATTACTGTTTACAGACGGTGGTAAAAAATTTGACAGACACCACTCTCCGTGTTTGTGAGGCTGACAGCTTTGATGTATTCTGCTATCCATTAGGAGCTCGTTAATGAATTAGTGCTCATTCCCAAGGCTTGTCTGGCTACATTTAGATGGTGGTGGGGCTTTTGTGCAAAGTCCGTCTGGGGAAGTACCACACCCTTGCTGCCATAAACCAGCAGTGTTTGCACTGCTGTGTTTCGGTTTGAAGAGAGCCAGTTAAATTACTGGCACATTGTTATGTGCACACATTGTGGTGTGTTCACCATCTTAATTATCAGGGGGGGCAACGCGATTTGCTGTCTTGTTAGTGTCAATTATGACTACTAATAAGACAGTGGGCGCTATGGGTGGTGGTGACCACTTATAAGCTCGCTTGCTCACTATTGTTAAATATTAGTGCTGTGTCTCAGTGCTTCGAAAAGCACGTCAAGTGGTTCCGGCTACTGTTGAAAAATCTGAGACAGGTTGGTCACTAAGTTGGCAACGCCTTATCGAGAACAAAGGTGTGTTATGTATGCCCTCTGTTAAAAAAAAATTGTCACGTTTTGTTATAAAATAATTTAATATAGTTCAAATTTTTTTAACCCGTGCTATGGGATGATGTTATGTGTTTGATTTGAAAGAGTCCAGCCATGCAGTTACCTTGCCAGTTTTTTTGTGAGCGTGAGCGTTTTTATAAATCTTGCTGACTTCATGGTATACTGTTTAAATGTACACTGATCCCTCTCTGCCTGATTCAATTAGATTGTAAAATTCCTGACGTAATGGCTATGCTGTACTGTATGACTAACTTGTTAACGGAAACATTTCGTGAACATTCCATGATCAAATTCAGGATCTTCTAAATATAAGCCAGGTTAAAAGTACTATGTCGAGCATGTATGAAAGGGTTTATGAAAGTAGACAAAGCGAGGCAAGTATGTAAAGATCGTAGCAGGTGGAGGGCTATGGTCTCGGCCTACCCCGACGGGAAAGAGACGGCCTACCCCGACGGGAAAGAGGCGTGATCAGGACCAAATTCAGGATGTTCTGAATAAAGGCCAGGTTAAAAGTACCCTAAACCGACGAGCATGTATGAAGGGATTGATGAAAGTTCAGGAAGCAAGGGAAGTATGTCAAGATCGTAGCAGGTAGAGAACTGTGATCTCTGCCTACCCCGACGGGAACAAGGCGTGATATTATGTATGTATGTTTAAGGGTGACTAAAAACAGATTTCACGTGGTTTCTGATTACTACAAAGTACAAGTAGACTTTCAATTGGATATTATGATGATGAGGATGAATAAGAAATTTTATTGGTAGAGATTCTGTCTGTTGTAGTTTTTGCTTTTGTTTTATTGTCAATGATCTTACTCTTAGTTTTTGTTTCACTTTGACCAGTAAATTTTATTTACATCGTAAAGTTTATCTTTTAGATAAGTTGGGAGATAGACGGAGTCTTCTTTGTACCGGGACAATAAAACAAATTGTTGCTAGTGTTCTACAAAAAGTGCTATTCTTAAATTTTTTCTTTAAGACGGCTGATGATATAAATATATCAAGTTATTATTTTCAACTCAAATTCGCCTGTGGCACGTCCCAAATCTTTAGAAGATACGAATACAAGGTTGTTGCTAAATTGTGGCTTGTACTATGGTTTCAGATAAAAAACACCACTATTTATTTATCCGCAGGTGTCGCAAAAGGCGACTAAGAGATTTTTAACCAAATGATAGACTACAGCGTCAGCTTAGGTTGAGCAGGATTTTTGAACAGATCTTCGACAAATACCCTCCATAAGGACTTCTTTATGTACTCAGGATATTGCCTTATAGTTAATATTTGTAGGTATAAGACAGAATCATTAATGGCTCTGTCATAAGCCGCTATCACACCATCCTTAATTACGATTCAAATTCGGCATACATTGCTCATTGAAGTAAGAATATTGGAATTAACAAAACCAAGTCTATCAGCAATCTATGCCAAATTATTATTTGAATTTAAGAAGGTGTAATTACGGCTTAACATAGCCTAATGTAGTACAGATGCTACTTATTATACAGATGTTACAGACCTACAAAGAAACAATAACGCGCCCTGAAAATTCCCCGTCGACAAGGCCACCATCTTCCACTTAACCAACAAGGGCCTGTCAAAAAAAACTGGCACATGTAAAATCCAGGGCGGTGCACTAAAGCGATAAATAAAAAGGTGAGGCAAAATAAATTTCCCTCGAGTTGTATTAGTATTTATGGTTGCAATAAACACGGTCGGGCTTTGTGAGACGCCGCTGGTCGTAAATAATTTCGTTGTGGACCAGTCGCCTTGTAACACTTGGAGGGGAGGCCAGGAGATATGATGTACGACAGCTGAAAGTGCTTAGTAAGTTAAGACTGAATGCTGCAAAGCGATAAATTTGAGATTGTGTACAACAATAGTAAAGCTGGCAGGTTTCCTCATAGGTTAGGTTAGAGGTAGTAGCTGAAAAACGGTGTTTTGCCCTTCCGGGCGATATAATACACTGAGCTACGGCCTTTTTGTACTCGCGCCAGTTTAAAAAATTTTGAAATTTGTATCTTTTGTTTTTGTCTTTCATAGTTTACTGTCCCTCGTATATTGTGTGTCGAATATGTGTATGAATAAACATTTTTTATCTATCTATCTATCTATACGATGTGAATTTTAGTTTGTTTCGCTCCTAAAGCCCAATGATTCTTTCTACTCATCAAAACATGCAACTTTCCCAAAAAAAATTAAATTACTAGCCTATGTAGTGTCCCACTGCTGGACAAAGGCCTCCCCTCTATCATGCCATTTGTCAAAATATAAACATATCGTAAATTTTCTTTTACTCTCCATACTAAATTCGTCACGTGATTGATTTATTTTGTTTTCAATTCATTATATTTTATTGTTTCCAATTTTTTTTTTACTTCGGGAAAGTAGCTTGTTTTCATGAAAAAATTCACGTAATGGTTTTCTAATGAGATCAAACAAAAAGTTTGTGTTAATCAAAATAAGGTCGAAATGCAATATCAGAACTCCTTTAACTTTTTTAAAACCGGACATTTATCAGTTCAAAATATAAAGGTAAAGGATACAAAAGTACAAAAGTTTTCAATGTTGTTTTATAGATAATTTCTAGAAATTATTAGGTATTTAAAAATAAATTAAATTAAATCAAATATCTGTTATGATTTCTAATAAGTTAATCAGCTATCTAAACTGCAATGTACACGAACAAAAATAAATTACTAAAATAACTCGTAGTTATGTTAAAAACCAACGAATAAAATGCCAAAACACAAAATGTTCAAGCAAAACCCATACATTTAAAAACCATTTGGTAAATTCCAACCGCCTGTTTCTTGGCCTACTTCCCGTCGGCGGAACTTAAAAGGTGACAAGACAATACTTAATGACTGTTATAATGACTGAGTATTGTAGAACTTGGCTGTCAGTTTACCATTGTCTGCTTTGCTTGTTTTGAAGGGCGGCGCTACTCCTGGGTCTCTATAATTTACAACCAACCGAAAAAACTTGGCATATTGTTTTCATTTCACTTTGAAGATGCCGCTGCGTTTGGGTTTCTCCAAGATTGGATTTTTGTTTGTTTATTCATGTTTATCTTAATCTGAAAAGGAAGTAATATAGTGCAATAAAGCTAAGGTAATTTTACTGATAAATGGTGTAGATAAGATTGTTTCTTATCGAATTAGCAGGGTGGTGTGATCTTAATTTATCGATAGTGCATTGGCATTTACGATTATGGGCGTGTCTTATCGATTTATTTCTAAAACTTTGATGTCGTTTGTATGGGTCGTTTGCTCTGGAAATGTGGTGCTGGAGGATGATGCTAGGGATATCGTGGACGGAGTTCCGCACCAACAAATCCATACTCCACGAGGTCCATCACGCAGCGTCTTTCAACCATAGTACAATCGCGCATACTGCAGTATTTTGGACACATCTCTAGGCGAGACGACTCCATAGAGCGGCTGGCCGTGCAGGGAAAAGTGGAGGTCACCAGATCGCGTGGCAGGTCACCTATGCGCTGGACTGATCAAGTAAAATCCGCAGTAGGAAGCCGCGTATCTGACTGCACCAGACAGTCTGCAAACAGGGAGAGATGGCGGGAGATCGTGCGGAGAGCTGTATCCGCCTCTACCACCGATGCCTCGACGTGACCACGACCGTTCTGCCAAGAGCGATACGACAAAGAAGAAGAAGTATGGGACAGTGTATAAAATAATCCAGTGATGACAAGTGAAGAGTTATTGATTATTGAAAAGGACTGACGATACAAAATCACCAATTTTTTGTATCACAATTTTTACAAGAAGTCTATTCTCGTGACTTTCGTACAAATCTCGTAATAACTACGTAAAACTAGAAAAACACGAAAAGTACATAAATAATTATGAGTGATTGCCATGCCATTAGAGATTGAAATGACGATCGCGCAAAGCGATATTACCAAAACAATTTTTTTTGCCTAAAACACTAAAGGCTTCAAGAAGCCAAAAAATTTTGAGCAAACGTTTTTAATTTGGTAATATCGTACAAATTACCATGATCACCTCCCTGGGCTCTGAGACAAGTGGCTTTCTATTCTCGTAAACGCTATAGAATAAAATAAAAATGTATGGGATTGACATTAGATGTCACGCAACATTTCGTTAGCTAATGTCATTCTATTCTACTAGCGTTTGTTAATTCAGTTTTTCTTAACTCTAAACCCAACGATATGATTCCTTAAAACAAATATCTCTATCTCTTATACTTTCAGATCTAACCCTACTGACCTCTCCCGATGGATCACTACAACAAGTAGTTAAAATTGCCATTCAGAATTTTTTTTTATATATTTTATGTATTTCGATGTATAGCCTAAACATTCAGGGTTACAAACAAAAAAAAGTTAGACATCTGTTGAACACTTGATTAAAAAATGCGCACAAAATAACCGGCTATGTCAGTTGATGCGCAGAAGTCAAGTCATAAGAAAATAAGTCATTTTTGACTTCTGCGCATCAATGACATAGACAGAGTTATTTCGTACGATTTTTTTAATCAAGTGTTCAACAGATGTCTAACTTTTTTGTAGTAAGACGATCACTATTTAACCACATATTTAACCCGCTCATGAACTCGATTATAATCATTTAACATAAATTGTCAAAAACTGACAGCTAGAGACCTCACAGAGATGTCAAAAAGTGATAAATAACTAATACAAATATTCTTACAAAGGAACAGTAGCTGTTACGAATAACAAAGCATTATGTAAACTTTGGAATAAATATACACTTTAACACATTCTCAGAAGCAAGTTGCTGGCCTGCTATGGAATTTGAAATTATCATAACATCCCATGAAACGTCCACTACAGGACAAGGAGCTTCCTCCAGAATACCAAAAAAACGCGTAGTAGATTTAAGAGCAGGGGATGTACCATAGTCTCCTCGCTTGTTAGCGTTGTGGATGGCACCATGGACTGCGGTTGTTGGTGACCGCAGTATGTCAGATGGTACGCTACTGTCCATCCTCCGATTATAATGCTTTAGTCGCCTTTTACGACACCCACGGGTAGAGATGGGTTGGTACTATTCTTCGCCGGCATCACACGGATATTTAATAGATTTTTTTGTGTTGCTTTTTTTTACTATGTATTGGCTTACTCTTGACCTCGATCTAGCCTTGAGGACAGAGATGAGGTCGACGATGAAACGAGCTTGAACACAAGAAGCAGTCTATTCACTCGCGACTTAAATAAATTCGGGTTATAAGAGCTCAGGAACACAGACGCAGGCAGAGAAATCCACTCCTTAGCCGTGCGCATTATAAAGGATGTTTCAAAGCGCTTTGTGCGGATGTGTGGAATATCAACCAAATATGGGTGATATCCTGCGGTGCGTCTGGATTCCCGATGGTAGAAGGGGGATAGCGGAATAAGCTCATGGAGCGCTTGGGCACACTCTCCGAAGTACAATCAATACAATAGACATGGGTACCTATGTACTTTGTTTTTGTTTTTTTTTTTTGTTTTTAGGGTTCCGATACCAAAATGGTAAAAAAAAGGAACCCTTATGGTGCCACTCTGTCTGTCTGTCTGTCCGTCTGTCTGTCACACCTCTATATCTCAGCAACCACTTATGCTATCGACCTGAAATTTGGAATAGTTTTAGAATATAGTTGCCCAACTTAATTGCACATGAAATTTTTTGAAAAAAGTATGATTATTAATGTAAAGGGGGCCAAAATAGGGGGGGACAAATTGCAAATTGTCGCTACTAGGTCGTGTGGGATATTATATGAAAGGACTTTACTTGTACATTTTAAAATATATTTTTGTATTTTTTTGTGATTCTTAGTTTTCAAGTTATGATGTAAAATAAAAAATAAAAAAATCCCCCCCCCACCTTATCTCCGAAGTTTGAGTAAGGAAAAATCTGAATTAATTACAGTTGACAGAGGTTTATGTAAACTTTACAGCAAAATAAAACGATCTTTCTAAGTTGCACAGTTTTTCAGAAATCTGCAAAAAACCTTTACAAACAAATTTAGTTTTGCGGTCCTGAAAATGGACTTTATTGCTTCCAAAAATACTATAGGTATATCGGAACCCTCGGCGCGCGAGTCCAACTCGCACTTGACCGGTTTTTTTTTTTAAATAGTTGTGTCCTTTTATGGACATGAACGTAGGGTAACGCAGGTCTTTTGAGACATTTTGAGCACCAGCAGACACCCTCTCTCTTAGATATATTCTGTCTAGACTGATCTGGAAGTCTGTCAGTCAGACTTATTTGGCCTGTGTAAAAACAGCATGAAAGTGGGAATTCACCGATAGCTCTTTGGATAGCTCCGACAAGAAATCTGAGTACGGTGCCTCCCCACAAAAAAAAGTCACCTTACCTCCTGTCCCGCGTGACCTACAACGTAATAAATGTAGCAATGTTCTAAGCACAGTAAGCTATCACATTTTTAATCTTTGAAATCGATACGGTTAGAAGTAGAAAATAAATATCATTTTTTGCAAAAAATAATCTTTGAGCCTTATAGCAAACCATTCTTCCACATCTGGTTGTTCTATAGATTTAAATAGATAAAATTAAATATGTACTGTTTTTTATTAGGGTTCCGTACCTCAAAAGAAAAAAACGGAACCCTTATAGGATCACTTTGTTGTCCGTCTGTCTGTCTGTCTGTCTGTCAAGACCCTTTATCTCACGAACGGGTAAAGGTATCAGATTGAAATTAATACCATATATTAGGATCCATGAACCACACAAGATCTGAAAATTTAAATTTTTTACAACGATGCAATCAAAAGATATGGCATTTTATGTCCACATTTCCATACATTTATGCAAAAAAGCAAAACCTACAGGGTACTTCCCGTTGACCTAAAATTATGAAATTTAGCAAGAAGCTAGGTCTCACAGTACAAATAATGGGAAAAGTCTGAAATCATTAAATATAACAACTTTTCTCACAACTAATAGTAACCAATTGTAGTGAGCTCCCGTTTCAAGAACATTCATTTAACAGAGGGGTCAAGTTGGATGGTCGTTGAGGCGATTTTTGTTTTAGTTCTATTTTAAAAACGGGAACACTTACCAACTTGAAAATTGGTATGTATATAGTGCATAAGCTATAAAATAACAACAAATAATAAAATTTGGTCAAGCGCGTGTCGGATCCAAAAAATCTAGCACATTAACTTACTGAAATTTCAACTAATACAAATATGATTATGTGGTGGTACGGAACCCTCGGTGCGCGAGCCCGACTCGCACTTGGCTGGTTTTTTTTCCTAAATAAACCTAGTAAAAACCTATCATTAATGACAAGAACTTTTGTTGTTAAGAGAGTTTTGTTAACAAGAAGTTTATAATAATAATAAAATAAAACTAAAACTTGTACAATAAACCTATTCAAGCACGTCTTAAGACTCTTACTATTCTATTTATTAAACGAGTCACATGACTACTTAGCATTTAATTTACTTCTATGACTTTAACTTCACATACCCTTCAAAAGTTTGAATGGATATGCAAATAAGCATTATCAATACATATTTTTACCCCTTACCAGCAAAAAGAAGGGTTATAAGTAAGATGGTCGTACGTAGTCACTATGTAGCATCCTAGTTTTTAGAAGATGAACTGCTTTAGTTTCTAGTTGAGTGCTTTCTGTAACACAAATTTCATTATTTGTACTTTAGAGATTTAATATTATGATATTATACTATAATTATACAGGGTTTAAGGGAACAAACTGAAAGGGCAAGTGCAGTCAAGGAAACTAAACAACTTTCCCAAAGAAACATTTTTGTGAAATGAAAAAAAAAAAAATTGGCTTCTCCATACAAATTACTCATTTTGATTGAACAGTTTGTGTGGAGAGGTCATCATCATCATCCAATTTAAGAGACGAACTCTTGTCGGTGTAGCAAATCCAAATCAATCTCCACGCCTCTCTGTCCTCAGCAATCCTCTTCACCTCCTCATACGACATGACAGGTGTCTCAGGAAAACCGCGTTTTTATAATTGAGTTTTCATTTGAATTATATTTTTAGTTCTTTTTTGCAAAGGTTCGATATTTAAATTTATTCTCAACTCTATCCACGCAACCCCGTTCGTATTTCGTGACGCATTGTCTCAAAAACGTGAACCTTATTTCAAAAGTTTATTATTCTGAAACGTATTATATTACCAGTCGTACACGCATGAACACTGTATAAATAAACGGTGGGCCACCATAAAGATAGCGATAAACAAAATTTAGCCTGTACCTTCCCCTTTTTTATTGGCAGGGGGCAATTTGAGACGATGTATTCTGCTTCTTTCACCAACTTTAATTTACCATCTATTTCAACCCCAATATAAATTATCATCTCTATTTCAATACTTATAAGGTTGACTATATTTATCATTTGAAATTCTAAATACGTTACGAAGATATTGTATTTATGTAATTTATATTCGACTGACGGTTTAGTGCGAGTTTACGAAATTGTTAAAGACAGATAAAAGGGCTATATTTGTTTAAGGGGTGGTAGTTTGGGGGGTCGACGAGATATGACTGTCAAACTGTCAAATGACAGTTATGACTATGGCTGTAATAGACGAGGCTCTTAAATTAAATTACACTTCCAAATGCACTACTGTCATAAACTTTATATTTCTATAGTCCTAATAAGAGAACTTAAATGACTGACACAATATCTTGGCCAAAATCACGAAGATTGATGAAAGATCAACCAAACGAGAGTGTATGGAAACTTTGGAAGGGGAAGGCCTCGGCAAACCTTTCAAGACAAAATTCAGGACGTTCTAAATGAAGGCCAGGTTAAAAGTAGCCTAAGCCGACCAGGGTGTATGAAAGAGTTCATGAACGTAGATGAAGCAAGGGAAGTATGTCAAGATCTTAGCACGCAGAGAGGGCTGTCTCCGCATACCCCTATTGTGCTCCATGGCATACCCCGACGGGAAAGAGGCATAATTTTATGTCATCATCATCATAACATCCCATGAAACGTCCACTACAGGACAGGGAGCTCCCTCTAGAATTCTAGCTTTGCTGGAAAAATGAAGAGGGGAAGTACCTTTTATGTACGTATTTGGGAATTTTATGTACGTATGTAAAATCAAATCGAAATAAAAATTCTATACCAACTGGTCAGGTTTGTATGGGAGTTGTCCCTTGAAGAAAGTTGTCCAATTTCATTGTTATTATGCTAGCATTCAGTACATACACCACGCACAGCAAGGTTTCAAACACATAAGTAAATAAAAAGCAAAGAAAATAATAATTTTATTACATATTTGACCAAACTATTTAAAGAAGTTAAGCAAATAACAATGTTTTTGCCTTCAAAAGATAACATTAAGTACACAGAAATTACTAAGTTCGCAAATATTGTATATTAAACAAGCATGAAAAGAAGTTCCTATTTTCATAGTAGTCATTTGTTTACTTTTCTTCAGGTATAAGTACATATTTTGGAGAGTATATGTTTTTAGGGTTCCGAAACAAAATTGGGAAAACGGAACCCTTATTATGCGACTTCGTCTGTCTCTCCGTCTGTCACACTTGTGCCCTGAGACAAGTGGCATTCTATTATCAAACGCTATAGAATAGAATAAAAATGTTTGGGATTGACATTAGCTGTCACGCAACATTTCGTTAGCTTATGACATAAGAATAGAATGAAAATGTATGGGAGAATGAAAATGTGTGGGATTGACATAAGCCTTATGTCAATCCTATACATTTTCATTCTATTCTACTAGCGTTTGCGATTGTGGAAAGCCTCTTGACTCAGGCCTGTTCATCTCAGCAATCAAGCTATCAACTCAAAATTTGGATTGCTTTTAGAATAAGCTTGCCCAATTATATTGCAAATGAAAGATTTAAAAAAGTATATTTTTATTTACCATATTGGTTCGGAACTCTAAAAACACAAAAAAAATAACAGGTTTCTTGTATGGAGACTTGTTATTTTCCAAGTTTTCATTGTTTTTGTTATTTGTTAATCATCATCATCAGCTGTGCGGTGCCGGCCTAAAAAAGAATAGTACCGACCCATCTCTTCCCGTGGGTGTCGTAAGAGGCGACTAAGGGAATGAAATCCAGAGGATGGGCAGCAGCGTCCTTCTGTGTATTATTCCATCACACTGCGGGCGCCAACCCGTCTGCCAAGCGTGGCGACTATGGTAAACCCCCCTATAAATCCCTAATATGTAACACACATTCTGTGAAAAATTCAACCACATTATAGCTACTACGACTCAAAAGCCCTTTAAAGGTCAGTCAGACAAACAGACGACGTAGGCTTAGTCATAGGGTCCCTTTGGCACCCTTTGGGTACGGAACCCTTAAAATTATCACTTTTCAAAAGGACATGCAAACAAACTACAGCATTAAAATTGTAAGGAAGTAGATTTCGTGCCATTACTTCCTCTACTATGACCTACAAACAAAATGTTCTTATCAAAAGGCATTGTCAAAAGCAGATATTTTTCTTCATAATTTCATTGCAACCTTGAAAAAAATTTTTGTGACTGTTAGTTTACTTCGGTATGCTCGGATAATAGTGGTTGTTCACTATAAATTAGGGCGCGGGCACACTATTGATTTTCGGAGGCGGTGATTTTGCAACGTTCATAGTTGCTAGGAATAGTATACAGCAACGCAGCGATAAAAAACATACAAAATAATGCAATCGCCGCGATATCAAAAAAAGCTAGTGTGCACGCGCCCTTAAACCACCTCTTAAACTCTGACATTGGTGAAATACATCTCCCTCCGTATGAGATGTGAAAGCCATTAATAAAAAAAAAAAAAAACACCTTTCACCGTGGATGTGGTAAAAGGTGACTTATGGAACCCAAACCAGATATTGATGTACTTCCAAGGATGGCAACAGTAGTTTAAAAATATGGTAAATTGAGATATTTAGATGAGCGAAATGAGCGAAAGCTAAATAATCCACGTCATATTTATTTCATTCATTATCTAAAACACGCGTCGTGCTTTTGAGAATTATCATGGTCTCCACACGCTTGTAAGCGTTGTGGCTGGCGACCGCTATTGTTGTTGACCGCATTATGTAGGATGCTGCTCATCCTCCGGTTTAGAAATCCTTAGTCGCCTCTTACGACACATACAGGTAGAGATAGGTTGGTAATATCCTTTGCCGGATCGGACCAATCCCGGCACCACATAGACAATAAAAAGCATTCGCCCAGTTACATTAATCACATTCTTGTTTGAGAAGAAAATAAAATGTAAGCAACAAATATTGACCTTGGAATTGTCAACATGTCAAAATTTACTACACTGTTTTTATCTGCAATTCTTGCTGTAGCATTACACTTCTCGGTTTACTTAAGGTGATCCGTTTTCTATACAAAAATTCAAATTACTTGCATTCTTACGCGGGACATAAAATTCTGTTGAAAAACGAACGAATACTGCTATTTTTAGTTAAATTTTTCGCCAATTAATACAAAAATACAGTTAATGTACTAAAAGTACTATTTTTGTTAGCAATTTTTGGTTCAATAATACGATTGTGGGCGTGCGGTCAAAACTGTACGGTTGTGCTTTGTGTGCATGTGTGAGTGATCGTACTCATGTAAACACGGACTGACGAGAGTAATTGACTTTAGTGGACATATGGAGATATTTTTCTTATCGAAATTGTTGTTAGGCGGGCGTTGAAGTTGTACGACGAAATTTACGCGAATTAACTTTTTGCACATATATAGTTGGTACTTATTGCATTAAAAAATAAAACCTTATATATGCAGCAGTGGCTCCATCTAGTTGCGTTCGGGGCTAAGCTGGCCGTCACAGATCACCTTAAGTTATAGTCAGTACAAGCGAACTTCAAGCAGCAATGGTGACAAAACCAAATAAAAATCAACAACTGTCATGATTAATGCAAAGCATACATCATTAAGAAGGATCAACTTGACATTAAGATTTAAAATTTTGATAAAAAGGTGCAAGGTTGTTCAAACACGTAAAAAGTGAGTGTACACTGTGACACAATCAAGGCTTTACAAATAAACGTGTGATATCTATGCAGAGTACCTGCGTCACTAATTAAATAAAAGATTTTTCTTTATTTTGAAAACGGTATATGGTCATTAAGATAACTATAATACATCGCCAAGAGCAGGAAGGTTACTCACTCACGATCGATGTTTCAATCTCATCAGGACATCCCATGAAACGTCCACTACAGGACAGAAAACTCCCTCCAAAATTCCAGCCTTTTCTGAAATAATGTGGAGGGTAAGTACCATAGTCACCACGCTAGTTAGCGTTACGGCTGGCACCATGGACCGCGGTTGTTGGTGACCGCAGAATGTAAGATTATATAGATACACAGAAGTATGCTGCTGCCCATCCTCTGGTTCATTAACCCTTAGTCGCCTCTCATGACACTCACGGGCAGAGATTTCAAAATTTTAGAGATTTTGTCATTCGTAAAATGTTCATGTTCCCCCCGATATAAATTTAAGTATAAAGTATAGTTTTGACATAACTTTTAAATAGCCTTTCATGAGACGTAGACAAGCGGCTTTCTGTTAATGTAAAAGGTTGTAGAATTATACATACATACATAATATCACGCCTTGTTCCCGTTGGGGTAGGCAGAGACCACAGTTCTCCATCTGCTACGATCTTGACATACTTCCCTTGCTTCCTGAACCTTCATCAATCCTTTCATACATGCTCGTCGGTTTAGAATTATAGACTAAAATGTATGGGATATTAGCTAACACCTAAATGTCATCCCATAAAGTTTTATTCTATTTTACTAGCATTTACAAATAGCATCAAGCCACTTGTCTATAAACTCTGAGATTTAACAAGTGCGTTGTATTGTGAGCAAAGTGGTGCATGTATAAAGCATCATAACTCTCGTTACAAAGTCCCTTCAAAAATTATATTCGAAAAATAAAACGCTCGTTTCTGTTTCGGATATTTACTTTAAAATATAAAGATCAAAGCAGAAACACCGCTAAAGGTAAACTAAAAATGCTTATCAGTTTTATGACACTGTAGTTTACAATATGACTTGTAGCATCGAATGTCTAGTAAAGACCATAAAACTGTCTACCAGATAGTCTTAGGAAAATGTATTAAATAATACTCATTGAGTTTAAATATTGTGGGTGTGCGGTGTTGTTTAGCTGACGTCATTAAGAGATTTTAATATCCAACAATGAATAAACAATTTTGAGTTGATTGAGTGTGATAAGGGCGTCATGGTTGTAAATAATTCGTTTAGTTTAAATGACATATGGTATCAGAGCTTGGCGTTTTTTAAAGAATAAACGGGTTAGCTCTTTAACTCATGGAGCGCAATAGCTTCAACTCAATCTTGCACTGAGGATAAAGATGAGGTCAACGGTAAAAAGCATTGACTCAGAAGATGCCTATTCACTCCCAACTTAAATAAATTCAGGTTATATGAACTCAAGAACCGTGTCCCGTGTGGTGCCGGCAAAGAATAGCCAACCCATACATACCCGTGGGTATCGTAGGAGGCGACTAAGGGTTATAAACTGGAGGATGGACAGCAGCATCCTCCTGTGTATCACTTACCATCTTACTTACTGCGTTCACCTACAATCGCGGTCCATGGTGCCAGGCGTAACTCTGACAAGCGAAGTGACTATGGTACTTCCCTTTTACATTTATCCAGCAAAAGCTAGAATTTTGGAGGGAGCTTCCTGTGTAGTGTGCGGCTTGCCTCTCGCATACATATATGTTAGCTTTATAGTTTAGTCAATATACTCCGATCATAGAGAGCACACGACTTTCATTTAATACGCTCCCGGTACCCCCGCCACCGCATGGCGACCCTGCCAGTGCTGCCTTATACGGGCAGCGCTGAGCAGCGCGGGATCAAATAACAACTGAGTTCGTGATGTAAAAAAATTAAAATAAAATACTGTTGTGGATTATGGAAATAAAAAAAAATAATAGACTTTAAATATGATAAATATATACAAATAAAAAAATGTGAACTTTTAAAATAATTGTAACACATTACATTTACTAAAAATAACTAAAAACTATGGTGAGTCAGTGGAGTGGCAAAATGTGATGGTGTAAAAGAGAGGAAATAAAAATAAGAATACAGTGTTTAAATAAAAAGATGGGAATTGAAATTATAATCGTAACAAGAAGAAAGTGTAAAGGGAAAAAATGGCGAAGTAGTGAAAAAAAAATACAGCGTAACAGAAGACATTGTGTCAAGAAGAAAAAGATATATAGAACGAAGATCGGTAAAAATTAAGAAGATGGCAAAATAAGTGAAAAGTGAACAGAGCAGGCGGCCGGGTGATGAACGAGCCAGATGGATGATGATGTGTTGCTGGGCGCAGGGAGTTGTTGGAGTCAGATGGATGATGAGAGAGTGCAGGGTGCCGGGAGGTGTTCGAGTCAGAAGTGGATGCGGCCAAATAGTGAGATCGCGTTACGGTTTTTTTTATAGCTAGGCCACAAGAGAAAATAAATATTAGCTAGGTTCGGTCGAAACACGGAATAAATCAATAAATAAAAATACAGCAAGAAAGAAGAGAATGCAGCAACTCGCCGTCAGTGACTCTCCATAGATAATCGTAAGGTTAGTATAGTTTATAAAACCACGAATCATGTAAAAACAATCAAAATATTTTCTCATTTTTTTATCTTCATTGGCTTTTATTTGCTTTTTTATAAAAATTTTAGAGTTTATTACATGATCCGTGTGCTTCTTACTGTTGGCAATATAAAGGTATTTTTCAATGACCCCTTGGACTCTTTATTTCCAGGCAGCGGCATATTTCATTATTATAATAATTAAAAACAATTAGGCATTTTCTTCTCACCTATAATATTAGTTTACAAGGAATTGACTCTACACGAAGTAGACGTGTAATAATTTAAATAAATGTACATGTTTTGTGTTAATTTTTTTATTAATAAGAACTTATCAAAATAATAAAAAAAAATAAAAAACATTTGTATAAACTAGAAATTCATATTTCTTTGTCATTAATTTTTTTTTATCTTTTTTTTAAAGAGGTCTTTTCTTAATTAAATTTTGAAATATTAGAGCACGATATATATTTAATTATTATCAGAATTAAAATACAAGTTCTGCAGTATTTTATCAGGCTGAAATTTAATGTCCTAACTAGTTATTGATTGTCATATATATTTAATGTAAAATTTTAAGCATTTCAACATTGTTATGTAAGTAGTATTTATTGTAGCGAACAAAATTATAAAAATGCAGACAGAACCAAAAAGGTATCATCGGCGACAACGCGGTGCCAAGGATATCAAATTGCTTGCAATGTAATGTATGAAAAAGAATACCTACTGTGAAATAGCTTATCACGAAAAGTCAAAATTTTAAGAAACTTTTTGATATTTTTTAATTCTTTTAGTTCTTGTAAAGGAGTTTATTGTTATATCGGGTCTTCTAAGTTTTGGTCACATGATATCTTTAAAAAATATATTCAATCATTCAAAGTAATAAAGTAAAACATTGATATTTTAAAGTTTCTGCATAAAGGCATAGAGAAAGGAAACAAAGGTAAAAAAGAAAAAAAAATCCTTAATGGGTTTTTTTACGAAGACGCGTAGAATAAAATATAGGACTCTAACTCGTGTAAGCGTACATCGAACCAGTGTCACATTGTTGTAGTAGTACAGTCAGTTGCATATTATCCTAATCAAAGTTTTCATATAAACATCTACTGCATAGCATATTATGGTACCTTCAATATTTTTTGGTGTGCGATTTAAAACAGAAATTATAAACATAAATTAAAAGTAAGAAAGCATAATTAGAATAAAATAATATATAAGCTAAGAAAAAAAAATTATAGATTTCAATAGATAAATAATAATAAAAAAAAATACACTATAACTAACAGATTTTTTAATAGTATCTGTTTTGGTTTGCTATGTATGTATATCATAATTTCAGTAAGTAAATTTATCATAATGGAATGTAACTATGTTTAATATAACTTAAATTTGACGCCTCGTACTATAAAATTTTAACAGTAAGCACTTTGTTTGAAACATCATGTCCCGTGGTATCACTTGCAACTTAGCAGTAATGTAAGACGAGACGCTTTAATCATAAAAGGGAAACGCCTTTCAAACAAATTGTTGTACTACATCTATTATATTTTTGTCATATGTTTTGATTTATGCGATCGTATTGGTAAAGAGATAGAGAGAAATTGTGTTAACATGTTATGAAATAGCGGGTCTTAGGAATAAAATATAGAGAATAAATAGAATTAAGTAGTGACACAAAACAGGTAGCATTTAAGAATAAGACTTGATAAAGAGATAAGATAATACACACAATGTACGACAACATGTATGTTATAAAATTTGTGACTTGGGGAAATCACGTACCTATGTTTATATGGGACGTCGAATTCAAATAAAAATGTAACGATGCGATGACGTAATTCTTACAAAGTAATACAATTGATAGTGGTAAAGGATTAAGTAGTATTTGAAACGTATTGAGAAAGTTGGATATTACGCAGGAATAGGAAATAAGGTATTAAACATCTTTTTGTCTCCACTGCGTGCAATTAGGTACTTTACTTCTTATGGTATGACATGGACTGATATTTATGTGAAACGATAAAGAATGTGCTGATAGGTGATAATATAAAGATTGGATTTGGCATGACGGATATTTTGAAAAGTTGGGTATGAGTAGTATGGTATGAGACGGGAATAATTCGATAGACAGAGTCTTGACGATCGGTTGGACTGATCACCCAAACGATTATTTGTTGTCTGTTATCTTGTCAAGACTTGGATGTCGAAATATTCAGATAATGGATTGGTTTAGTAAAAATGTGTGATTGAAAAAAATGGTGTAAGAGAGAATGTAGGGAATAAATTTCCAATAATGCTCCAATAGAGTAATTACAGACAAAGAGCTAAGTAAATGCTCAAAATAGTGGTACACAGGTACTCAATAGGGCTCAAATCCTTCAGTCTATTCATAGGTCGGACGAGTCTCCGGTATGAATGCTGTTGGAGACAAAAATAATGTCTTAAATGAGAGACCCTATATGTGTTAAAAAAAGGTACGTTGAGTGTCAGATCTTTCATTCGATCATGGTGACTACGAGTTAGCTCCGTGAGAATAGTTAGAGTCTAAAAAGGCTTAAAACATGACCTCGTAAAATAATAGGGCGTGCGCACGACCCATAAAAGGCAAAAATGCCAATATAATAAAATGTAGTCGACTAATAATATTACGTACCAATAATAATATTAAATAAATAAATATGGGACCGGCCGGCCCAAAAAATAAATAATTATGTTAAATAAATAAAATAAAGAATGAGTAAAATAAATATGCATGCAATGAGTGACGATATAATGGGCCCATATTTAAAACGGACAATAAATAATAAAAGGTTAGGTATACCAACCAGCTGTGTATTGAAAATCATAAGGAAGAGAGTGTAACTAACTTGACTACCAAGTTATAAATATAAGATATGCTTATAACAAGAACAAAAGTTTGGGTACTTAAGATGTCGAAAGCGTGGTCGAAAGAGTGTCAACAAGACAATGTAAAATGTTACCGGAAATGACTAGAATAAGATTAATTAAGGTGGAAATCTATTATATAAAAAAAATGTTCTATTTAGTAGATAGTAAAACAGCTAAGTAAAGGTGAAAAGAAAATGGAATTTTGAAATATTGCCAGCAGTACTTACTTACATTTTAAAAATTAGGAAAATAATAATAAGAAATATATGCAGCATTGATCAAACATTTTTTTTATATTCATTGAAACCATTGCTTATTTTGAACAGTTTTCACTGTATGCTAAATTTAAGGTTAATAAACATTTTCTTTTTTATAATTAATAGATCATCGATTGATTTAATATATAAAAAAAAACTTGCATTTGAAGAGTAATATATAATAAATCAGATGGCATAGATTACATACACAAAATTTAAATTCATTTTGTTCAGTTAGTGGATATTGTTGTAATGGCTAAAAAAAAACAGCATTCCTGATCAATTCTAATGTTTCAAAAGTTGAACTTAATGACGAAAACACATTATTGGTAACTGATTAATTAATAGATTTTTGTATCAATTTTATTATGCAGTTTAAAGTAAGAAAAAGAAAAGATTTCAGATAAACTAAAGTAAAAAAAAAAATAATGACGAAAAAGGAATTACTTAAATACATCTTTGGAAATATTATAAAAAAAAGTTTGTCATTATTTTGTAATCGTTACATTATTTTGTGCAATGGTGTTTTATGGAAACCATTTTTTTATCACGCTCAGTAAAAATGTAAACAAAAACCAAAAGTAAATGTAATTTCATACAATAATAGAAATTTTCATAGGTAACACAACCAATAGAAACAATAGTAAATTGAGATTTCTTTTTTGGATGTAAGAAAACAAAATTAATTCACTTTAGAAACATTTAGTATAGAAATCATTCTGTTTCAGTCTACTTGTAGAAAACAATTAATTGCAGCAACTTAATTTCAAAAACAGTTACCTACCTAACTATTTAACATGTAAGTCTTGCATTAAAAAAAAATATAATAATATAGAAATAGAATAAGAATAAGAATAGTGTAAGAAAAAATATATTTACATTTATTTTTTCTTTTATGCAATGGGGGAGGTGTAGTGTGCGGCTTGCCTCTCGCATACATATATGTTAGCTTTATAGTTTAGTCAATATACTCCGATCATAGAGAGCACACGACTTTCATTTAATACGCTCCCGGTACCCCCGCCACCGCACCTGTCCTGTAGTGGACATTTTATGTGATGTTACGATGAACTCAAGAACACGGATGCAGACAGAAAAATTCACTCATTTAGTCGTGTGTATTATAGAATGTATTGCAAAGAGCTTTGTGCAAAAGTGTAAAATATCAACTAAAATAAAAGATTTTTAACTTATAGATATGAATATCAACTTATGGATAAATTCCTCCTCAAATAGGATTTAAATGGACTAACTTAAAAATAGGTTTTTTTTGTCTAATATATTATTCTCAAACATCTTTAGGTGCTTGAAATGTGTTTCGTCTTACATTATGGTAACATAAATAGACGTAAAGGATAAAAACACCCCAAATAAACTCATTTCTTTTGCGTCGAGCGCACTCAAAGTGAAATTACCGGGACTCACAGTCGTGTGCATGAAAAATTCATTCAACACAAAACAAGGGGCGTTGAGGAACAATAATTTGAATAAATATATGGCTGTGTAAGCGGATGGATTCAGTACAGTTATCTATACGTAAGTGTAAGTACTTAGGTACAATACAAATTGATTTGATTGCATAATATTGTATTAATCTGGTCAAAAGTATTGTAGCTTGATCAGAATGATAACAGCACAGAACTATGCATCTTTCTGTTGTTAAAATATCTATAAGCGAGTGATAAAGCGGATTAATGTCATAGTCTTTCGACTCCACAGTGCGCTTGACTGCATATTGCATTTAGTCAAAATAATGTAGGTCGATTGATTGATAGCAAGACAGTACTATGCGTCTTTCTGTTGCTATAATATCTTAAGCGAGTAATAAAGCGGATTCAATGTCATAGTATTCGACTGCACCTTGCGTTTGACTGCATATTGCATTTAGTCAAAATAATGTAGGTTGATTGATTGACAGCAAGACAGAACTATGCGTCTTTCTGTTGTTAAAATATCTATAAGCGAGTGATAAAGCGGATTAATGTCATAGTCTTTCGACTGCACCGTGCGCTTGACTGCATATTGCATTTAGTCGAAATAATGTAGGTTGATTAGAATGACAACAAGACAGAACTATGCGTCTTTCTGTTGTTCAAATATCTATAAGCGAGTGATAAAGCGGATTAATGTCACAGTCTTTCGACTGCACCTTGAGCTTGACTGCATATTGCATTATGTCGAAATAATGTAGGTTGATTAGAATGGCAGCAAGACAGAACTATGCGTCTTTCTGTTGTTAAAATATCTATAAGCGAGTGATAAAGCAGATTCAATGTCATAGTATTTCGACTGCCCAATATTGCATTTAGTCGAAATAGTGTAGCTTAATTTGAATGACAGCAGGACAGAACTATGCGTCCTTCTGTTGTTAAAATATCTATAAGCGAGTGATAAAGCAGATTCAATGTCATAGTATTTCGACTGCCCAATATTGCATTTAGTCGAAATAGTGTAGCTTAATTTGAATGACAGCAGGACAGAACTATGCGTCCTTCTGTTGTTAAAATATCTATAAGCGAGTGATAAAGCGGATTAATGTCATAGTATTTCGACTGCACCGTGAGCTTGACTGCTTTGACTTACAATACAAATTGATTTGATTGCATATTGCATTTAGTAAAAATTATGTAGCTTGATTAGAATGACAACAGCACAGAACTATGCGTCTTACTGTTGCTATAATATCTTAAACGAGTAATAAAGCGGATTCAATGTCATAGTATTCGACTGCACCTTGCGCTTGACTGCATATTGCATTTAGTCGAAATAACGTAGGTTGATTAGAATGGCAGCAAGACAGAATCACGTCTTTCTGTTGTTAAAATATCTATAAGCGAGTGATAAAGCGGATTAATGTCACAGTCTTTCGATTGCTCCTTGCGCTTGACTGCATATTGCATTTTGTCGAAATAATGTAGGTTGATTAGAATGGCAGCAAGACAGAACTATGCGTCTTTCTGTTGTTAAAATATCTATAAGCGAGTGATAAAGCGGATTCAATGTTATAGTCTTTCGACTGCACCGCGCGCTTGACTGCATATTGCATTTTTTCGAAATAATGTAGGTTGATTAGAATGGCAGCAAGACAGAACTATGCGTCTTTCTGTTGTTAAAATATCTATAAGCAAGTGATAAAGCGGATGCAATATCATAGTCTTTCGACTGCACCGTGCGCTTGACTGCATATTGCATTTAGTCGAAATAATGTAGGGTGATTAGATGACAGCAGGACAGAACTATGACACCTTATACATTTAATGACTTGGAATAATCTTTTTTATCAGATCTTGGATACTAGGCCAAACAAAGTTACAAAAAATCCAGATCTCAAACTCTGAAGACCTGCGCCCGCACTAATCATAATCACTACAGAGTTGGTACGATGGTTAAGTTGGAAAGAAGGATATGTAGGTATATACTCGTACATATGACTGAAAATTTGTATATATTTTAACATTGCCTTTTATTCAACGGTAAACAAAAGGATGTAGATTATAACAGAGAATTATAATACACCAGAATAGGTGAGGAAATGAAAAAGACATTTGACACTAAAAATATATGGAAAAGATTGTTTCGAGCCAAGACTTACCAGAATAATTTTTTAGACTTAACAAAAACAAAAGCGATTTTGTATTAAACACTAGAATTTTTTACAGTAGACAAAACAACCTAAAAGTGTTGGTCATAAAAGTTCCAACAAACCTTTTAAAACTATAACAATCAGCTGCCACAATCAAACCAAATTTTATGGAAATAATCGCACCAAATCCGAACATCAACATTGGCTATGCGAATGACGTGACAAAAAGTACCACCAAGAGCAAGTCAAGCTTGATACTTGCTGCGCGACTTTAGTTCTTACGGCTGTTGGAGTAAGAATGGTACAAATTCTAATATGTCAAGCTTGACATGCTCTTGACTGTACATTCAACCACGCGTGTTTATGCGATGTGATCTGACGCCTACGGTAATTTGGCATACGCAGGGTAACGCAAAGTGACAAGCTGTACTCAAAAATATTATTAAGTTTTTAGGATCTCGTCGGATATATGCCATGTTGCTAGAATAAGCAAGAATTTGTTAATAGATTGAGGGTATTCTTGGACTTCTAAAAAATATTCAATGCGTGTTTCTATGAAGAAAATTAGACAGTATTTAGAAATTTGCTATAATTTTCGGTGCTTTGTTGATAGAACAATCGAGTAACCAATGTTTTTTCTTAAACTTTTGAAGACAAGTATAATTACATGTAACGCACTCACAGGGTACATGTACTTAACTACTACAATGTATAAACAAGTAAAACCTTTAAGCTATATATATTATCTTAACAAGAATTAAATGATGAAAGAAAGAAAGAAAGAAAGAAAAAACATTTAAGTATTTTGGAAACAAATGAAAATTCTAAAAACGTACAGTTTATAAACATACCTCACTGATCCTATCATACATTAAATTCGTAATAATCTATGCAATGAAAAAGAGGGTTGCGAATTTTTACGGTCGTATAATATGGCCTTGAACTCCGGCAGCCATTGACCGACTCAAATCGGTCGGATGTTGCCACGTAAAATGGTCTCCACTCAGCATAATGCTGCTGGTAGTTACAGTACACTAGCGCTGGTGTTCTGTGGAGCCGGATGATGATCGGTATCATCTTCTAAGACATGATTTCTGAACAGTTTCGTGATAAAAAAAAATAAAAACTGTCCGAATTTCTAATATTTTGAAATTACCTGCTAATATGCGCCCATCTCATTTCTATTCATCAGGCCACCTCATAGCCGTCAGTGCATTGCTTGGTATGCAAGCAGCTCGTCCTGCGCTCGCACATGCGAATTTTTATTGCGCACTTCAGGTTCGTTGAAACGCGCATAGCGTGCCTCCTGGGTGGCCTATTGGGAAAGAAAGGCCTGTGTTCTGGTGAATGTAGTTATTATGATGAATTGTTTGATGTCACCATACTGGGAAATTGACAAAAACTTTACGTTTTTTACTTTCAGTAGGTGCAATAGGTAATTTATGGAATTGACTTTGTACTTATAACAACATTAAATCTATCTGTTCTAGAAAAATCGCTATTTTGCTGATAATTTTCGAAGGTAGCTTGTAAGTTTTATCCTTTAGAGCCACCGCGCACTAGCGATTTTTTAGTTGGCCGATAGTTTGATCGTTCTGGGAATCAGTATGTACCCCTATGGTAGTGCGCGCATTTGTCGATTTAAAGTTGACGATTTTTCTATTGAAAGTCCGATTGCGACTGAACTGTCGGCCAACTAAAAATCGCTAGTGCGCGGTGGCTCTAAAGGATAAAACTTACAAACTACCTTCGAAAATTATCAGCAAAATACCGATTTTTCTAAAACTGCTTTCGTTTTAAGTAAATGCTTCTTTCTTATAAGCCTTACAAAGCGGTTACTCAACCTTCTGTGAAAAAGTAAGCATGTCAGCTTTCCTTCAAGTAAAGATTCAGTCAATCAAACAAGAGATATTTCACTAGAAAATTAAAAACCTTCTTAACTGCATTAAACCGGTAATCTCTGAAAAGCGTGAAAAGGATACAGAATTAAGTTTAGCAAGAACCACACAATGTCACATCTTGCAAACCTTGCAATTCTTGCAATTCAATTATTCGTTTCAAGAATTACCTTAATATAAACCCTCTATGAAGGGCTGCACCACTCCTGCTAATCTCTCCGAAAGTACAATAGTGAGATTTATACTAAACCCCATTGTCACAACCAACAAAGATCTCGTCAATTATAATCTCGTCGGAATCTTTCACGAACGTCAAACGGTAGCGCACAGTGGGCCTTGCACAAAAAACTTTTTAATAAATAATTTGCGAAACTTGGTTTGGAATTGGAACCCTCCTCAAAGCGCGTCAGGGAACCGAAACCGATTGCTCGTGACGTGACGGCTTTTGTGACCGTCAAGTATTATGTTGTCAAAATACACGGGGATTTTGTTATTATTTTTGTGTTTGCGTGCACACTTAGCACCCTTTTGTGTGCGGACCTTCCCAGAAGGGATGTGTGGGCTATAAAGCATACGTCGTAACTCCGATCTTTCTGTGAAAAGGAGCGTGAATAGAATAGTAATCGCCATCGGTTTAAACTTTAAGCAGCTGAAGGAAACAATGAAACTATATTATTGTTATCTAAAGTTGCGTTGTTTAAAAACTTAATCTTCTTTGTACAGTTTTTTAATAATACTGTAAATAGTTTGCTTTTCAATTTTAATTCAAAATTATCGGTGGTTTGTTTTTTTATTTTCCACCTTGTTTGAAAGTAAAAGTTGACGATAATCTCTTTAAATCTAATCATTCTAACTAAAAATATGTGGCGGCGCGCAATGTATGTTGTCGCGCGCCGCCGAGCAATGTACATCGCCCTGCCTCCGGTTACCATAGAATCAATCTTGTTATTCTTGCCCCAGATTCTTGCTTGCTAAAAAATTTTTATACGTGGTTTCTGAATTTCTGGATATTATACATTTTTAACTCATCTTCCTCGCTTTATTGCTGCTCCCCCCTCAAATAACTTAAATAAGATGATACATTACATTAGCATAAACTGTCGGCTTTATTATTATTTATATATCTAGCAAGGGGTTGAAAACAATGCTTGAAGACAGAATACAGTACAATGTAACTAACCACATGTTAGTTATGATAATTAATGCCCTTTCCATCAAGAAAAAAACTGTCTCCCGTCACAAAGGCTATTCATTCCATCTGCCGTTTAAGGGTAGACAAAGGTCCGAAGCTATGGGATAGCATCAGAATTCTTGTTGATCTTCGAATGTCGGTGAAACTTCGTCGGCGAAGACGGCAAATGCCGACGCCGATTGACTGACGTTGATCGACAACCGACGGCCAGCATCGCCGACATTCCTGTCGGCAGCGTCGGTGAATGCAGACATGCTAATGACACTGTTTTCCATATAATAAGTCGCGTATTAACAAAATAGGGATTCCGATTTGAATTTCACATCAAAAGAATTGATAGAATAGGATTGTTTGTAAATGTAGTATTTATTTGAATTTTAGTAATGGCTGTTTACACGACTGACATGCTGCAAAAATTTTGTATATACTTTCATCGAGTTTCTAGAGGAAATTCCAGTTCTTCAAAACACATTTATCATTCAACATATTAATTTATCCACTGTAAGATATTTTCAACAAACTGCTCGTATCCGGTATGGTCTAGTGGCTAGGATACCTGGCTCTCACCCAGGAGGCTCGGGTTCGATTCCCGGTACCGGAAACTTATTTTGATTTTTTTCAACGGTTTTTTTTTTGTCATGGCCCTGAAATACCTTACTATTCAACAAAACTGTTAACAAAATATTTGAAAACTAAAACTAAAGTAAATAAATATATCTCAAAACAAGATTTGCAATTCTACTCATGTATTCCACAATTCAGATGCATCAGACATATCATTTGAATCCTGCAACCTGATAGGGTATTGATACACGTCAATCGTCTGCAAAGCCATGCTAATTTTGAACCTTTAAATCCTCTTAATGTTCGCCGTGTCTCTTCAATACTCAACTCTATTTGCCTTACCATAAACATAATTTTAAATTAAACGGAGACAAAATTTCTAAATACAGATATGGTAAGTAGACGTCTGGATTTATAACTCGAGTATAATTGTCTCAGTCTGTCTGTCTGTCCGTTTGAAATACAGAGGGATGATGAAAGGTGATTATTTTATGCAGATCGTATTGACAGTCGACTGATGGTCGGATCTGTTCTGTGAGAACCATTTTCGATTTAATGTATTTTTCGAGGATGTCTATTTTATTGATATTAAAATATACTTATTTAAAAAAAAATTGCGTTCACGGCTTTTTTTACGCGGAGTTCGAGCTTTACAGAAATCATATACAAATAGACCAATTCACAAAAGTTTTCAATAATGCAGTTCAGTTCAGCCTTTTTAGATGCTTAAAATCTGCAGTCCAGTAAATAATATAATTCATCATAAAATCCCATAAATCGTCCACTCCAGGACAGGGAACACGCTTCAGAACTCCAGCCAAAATGGTATATTGGATATTTACCATAGTCACCACGCTTGTAAGCGTTGCGGCTACGGCGACCTTTATTTTGGTGACCGCAATAATAATATGATACGGATACACAAAAAGATGCTGTTGCCCATCCTCCGGTTTATATACCCTTAGTCGCCTCTTACGACACCTACGGGTAGAGATGGATTGATACTATTGTTTGCCGGCATCACAACGGTCAATAATGTCATTATACCCTTATTTTATATCACTCCGGAACTTTTTAAGAAGTGGTTCTGATGAAACTGAACAACTTTTCCCAAGGTACATAGGTCGAAATACAAACTGCATCAGCTGACAGCACTTTTTGTATGGAAGGTCGTATTTTTTTTTTGTATTCATGTAGGAAAAGTTGTTCAGTTTTATGGGTAGAACCACTTCTTAAAATATCCGGCGTGATAAAAAAATGACGCTGTAATATCACAAATTTATTCACGTCTAATATTAACAAGTATAAGAAGTTATGTTGCAATAAATCAACAACACCTAGAATTAAGGCTTCGTTTCGTGACCGTTTGCTACATTCATCATGTGAGGTTACTGGCTTTCTATTTGAATTAATTAATTTAAAATATATTGCAGAGAAGATTAATAAAGCTACAGAAAAAAATATCACTTAGTCTTGTAAAGGGTTTAAGAGACCGGTTTCAGAAAACTGAAAGGGTCCGTCAACAAAACTGATGAACTTTCAGTGAATAAAACTTATAGAGAGAATGTTCAAGGTAGATACGGACTGTCATATTTATCCAATTAGCCCATAGAACAACGATAGGGCCACTTCGCCTGCGCGCGCACCCCCCATAGAAGCGAATATAGTAAAAAAAATTGGTTCCTTGTTGAAGAGTTATACTTATTTTGAATGCACATCATAAACACATTCGTTGCCATAGAGACGCTGTCACTGGCTATTTACTTTCGAGCGGAGGTGAAAAAGAAAGTTTTTCTAATTTTCTCAAAAACGTGTTCTATATTACTTATACATCATAAAAAATAAGTCTCCCAAAAATGTCCGTCCGTCGGTCGGTCGGTCGGTCTGTCCGTCACGCTTTGACCTAGCGGCTAAAGGAATGGTCCGATTGACACCGTATTTTGAATTTAAGAGTTTTATGCAAATCCATCGGAGGGTTCCAAGTGGTTTCCTGCTGGCTCTCATTTTGAGGGTTGCTGTCATACAACGAAAATTAAAAATTGTAATTTTCGCAAAAACGGCTTATAAAATCTTGATGAAACTTTGCATGACCAAGCATCTCTATTGAAGGTATTTTGCGGCAGTATAAATTGGTCTGTGTGATTTCATATAAGGGGTGTTCCAGTTCTACTAAAACGTTAACATGCGATTTACTCATAATTGTTTCGATTGAGTTTACTGTAATTTTCTATTATTTTAATTCTGGATTGGTTATATACCTGACTGGATAATATATTTGTTTTTTTTTTTGCAAAAATCTAGTATACAGGGTGTACCAAAAACTGAAAGGGACTAAACTGATCACCTTTCCCTAAGAAACATGTGTTGGGAAATTAGGAAATGTAAAAAATCTTCATGCAAGTGTCTTGCGGTAGTATCTATTGATCTGTGAAAGTTCATATGAAGGTTGGTTTCAGTATTATCAAAATGTAAACATGTGATTTACTCGAAATAGTTTACGATTAGTTTCTTTTAATGTTTAACAATTTGAATTCTGAATTGATCTTTTAAAACATTTTTTAAAACCTAAATATAAGTTTGTATTTCCGTGCTATGTGTATGGATTTAAAAAATTAAGTTTGCAGTATATACTTTTTCCTTGCATATCGCGAGAAAGTAAGTGCAGTGTTGCTGTACCATTTATTGTATCTTACTCTCTCACTATAATAGTACTATGTTTATCGCACTCAAATGACGCTAGTAGTGGGGGTGCGGAAAACGAGTTAGTTTTAGTAAATGGTGACACTGATTTGTATTTAATGACATAAAGAATTCGTCTCTAGATGTAGAGCAAGACGCATGCGCTTCAGAGCTCTGTGAATTAGCGAAACTTTGTAGTATAGTCAATCCATACAAAGCTTTGTGCACGCGCATTACAACTTCTATCCCTGTAATTATAAAAGTAAAAATAATTGAATTACAAAATCAATAAAACTTGAGTCATTCTTCACTTTATCTACCTACTTACTTAATTTACCTACCGCCAAAGCACTCCATCCATATTCTGATCTATGACGAGTCGAAAATAACCAACAAACAATAAATCAATGCCTTTTAATAGACACGCTTCGGTGGAGCCACCTCCCAAACCCACTCTTGTTCACAGCACGCTCAAATTTCATCCAAATTTGAGCGGGGCCTTTGAAGTTCTTTTTCTTAAACCCCAAGCCCGGAATCTGTGTTATTGTTATTCTATCTTTGAGGTGTGGCTGCCTTTTTGTTTGCTCTTGTTGTTCGACGTCATTTATTTAAGACTTGGGACCTTCTTCTATTTTGGAACTTGTTTTGTACATGGGCTTGCTTTATTGAGGCCATAAGATCTTCAGAACAATCAATCCTGTTCAAAGTTAACGTTAAAACGCTCAAACATGCTAGGAAATTTGATGATTAATTTGACAACTGTCTTCGAGATCAATCAAAATAGCTGTACTAGTTAAATATTCGCCAGCAGCTGCCGGCAATGTTAATATGAAAATCCATTTTTATCGAATTTTGAGACCGAATAAATTACTATGAAAACTCATATCTGTCTAGTTATTTAAAAGTGGAATGTACACACTGCCGCACATCAGTAGAAACACTTTTGGAACTTATGGCGTGGTAATAGAGTTGAAAAAGTTTCTACCGACAAGCGGTTGACCGTACCAACAAGCATAACAACCAAGGAGCTAACTTGTTAAAGATTTTTTAAAATTTCAAACTGACTTGCAAACAGAAAGCTAAAAATTATAAAAAAATAAACAAACACTGATTAAATGGAATATGAAAATGAAAAACGTTGTAAACAAAGGAATATATTGGTAAGTAGAAAGTTTTTTATGTTTGTTTGGATTAAATTTCGTTTGAATTTATTGAGAAAAGTATTTTACAAGCCTTGGCCGCAATCAGGTATTGAAAGACAAACGCATGTGGGCTTCGTAAAACTGTAAAAGAGCTCATCCATCTATCTGAAGTCTTATTAAAATATACCTAACATCATTGAAGTTAGATACTCTACACACAATAACAATTAACATCCACTTTGGAACCAACTATTCTGTCTTTAGCAATACGTTTGACTAGTCTGAAATGTGTATGCAGGTATAGAATAGCTGATATTTTCTATGCCTTGCTCTTTTTATCCATTGTAAATTTTTTACTTACCCATCTTCATCGTCCAAAGATTAATTCAATAAGCTGAATTTTTGTAACCGTAGAATCATGTTTTATGTACTTGGTAGACGCAACGTCACATCTAATCTGCTCTTGACGGTGCATGGAATAAAAATGAAGGAATCTGCTACTGGAATCCTTAGAGCTTAATAATTATCAACAACAAATCTATATGCCTGTCAAGTATAACGAGTTTTCTATGAGGTCTCTCCTTTATGACTTATCTAAGGCATATCGTGCAAGTCCATCTAAAAAATTATAATCTTTCAATTGTCTGCTCTATTTGTTTTTTAATCTACCTATAGAATATGTTGTAAAGTCCATGTAATTTTTAAGGTTCAAGCTCTATTGCTGGTGCAAAAATGACATTTCATAGTAAATAAATATAGATTTTTATTGTTTGAAGTCACCTTAATAAAATATACGACGTATTTTGTTTCGTATGATTTATTACATTATGTGAATGGTATGTTTTATTATAATGAGAATTCATTTAATAACCACAGTTCTTGAGTGCTAATACCAATAAATTGACATGTTTTATTTATTTAAGTTCATTAATAAAACATGTCATAGCAAGCGTTTTATATTTGCATGTCATGCAGTTAATATCTATAAATTAAATGTTTCCTGCTTTAAACGTATCGTGCTTTGCATGACAATTTCCATATCCATTCCAATATGAATTATTTTTTAAATTGGTCATTCCTATTCAGTCAGTGAGCACAATAAAAATAAGTGTTCACGACGTATTTAAGTCATAATGAATTTTTACTGGTAACATAAAGAAAGTAATTATAAATACTTCAATACCATTATCGTTACAGCAATTCATGCATTCAATTGCAGTATTCCAGTTATGTATGTCGAATGACAGGCCTTACAAATGCCACTCCACTGCCTTTTTTATTCTTTAATGTCTGTCTTGGCAGCTACCGGTTTTTAGCTTCTGATTGACGGCTGTCGGCTTCGCTTGCAGTTCAACAATCTTACTTTTACCATTATTGATTTTTCTGTAGCACACAAATCTAAGGCAATGTTTGTATTTGGAATGCACGAGTAAAGTGGTAATGTTTGCGTCGGCGCCGACCAGCCATTCTTGAATATCATCCACTTATTCATTACTCACGTCTATTCAGTTTTAATCATAATCAGGACTTTAGAGATATGATGTGATGGTTTTGGGACTCGTTGAGTCATTCAATTAGTCTTGGCTTACTCTAGTTTTACTGATTTTCGTATGTTATAAAAAAATACATATTAGAAAAAAATTATAGAACATAGATAATTTTTGTCGAAAACCCTCTCTTTAAACTCAGCTATCAAATTTCATACACATCGCACCCGGCAGTAGACTGACCATTTACAGTACCTATGACATGAAATGCAGACAGATTCACACACCTCACTCCATTGGATAAAAACAGAAAAATATAATGATACCGCCGTATAGCCATAATAAAATGTATGGTGACAAAACAATTAAATTGAATTTTCACACTAAAAGTAACTATTAAAGATTCACTTTTCACTTCAGATGGAATAATACTTACTTGAGCTTCCGACGCAACAATTCTGAAAAGTTTTGTGTATGTCTCACAAATAAAAATCAACGTCGTTAACTTTTATTGTAGCTAAGGAATGTAAACATTTACCTGACACAAAGTATGTATTTACGATTCCTTTTTAATTACGTCTTATATCTAGCAAGTGGTATACTCGTAGCATTTTACTAAAAGAATTTGAATAAATTATGGAAACCTTTACTGCATAGGTCTAAGTTTGAAGAGCATGCAAGTTTAAATAAAAACTGCTTGATGGGTGGATCAACTCAAATTACTCACGTTTTTCTTCTATTTTTAAAGCTCGAAGCAGAAATGACGAAGCAACATTAACAAAACGACTCACAAATTGAAGGTCTGTACACAATATCCTCAAGACATCATTCAGGAGTGGCGTAAGAGAACAAAAGGCGGAGATAGCTGGAACAAACGACGCTAATTATTCATCATTAGCAACGATCGCCGGGTCGGATGATGTATGGCGGTTGGGGGCCATTCATCACGCCTCGGCTTTGTTTTGTGGTGCCAGTAAATAGAACGATATAAGGCGTAATGATATTTTGAGATATGTAGAAAACAGAGTTTGTGACAGAAACGGTATTCAAAATGTTTATTTTTCAGTTAAATTTTAGTTATAGTTTTGATGATTTTAAAATTTATACATATTGCTCACTTTTAGAAACGTCAAAAATGAAAGTGCAACAAAGTTTTGTCTGAGTCGTTATGATATCTTTATTAAAACAAAAGATTTCGCAGTCTTTTAAATGCCATTCCACTATCATTACATTCCCGGGAAGTAATTTTTTATGTCATAATACTACAAGTAAGTGAGATCAAAGAAAAGTTTAATAGGAACATAAATCAATTTCCTCTAAGTTTTTTTTTATCACTTGACATGATTTATGTCTACGCGCTAGAGAAACACTTTCATTATATGAATGTGACTTTTTGCAGATTTCTTATTACATGTTACTACCACTTCCTCTCGTATCCATCATCACTGTCAATCATACTTTCAACATGATGAAAGTTGTGACTTGAGAAGCGAGGGACCAAACTTTTTGCTTCATTTAAGTCTTTTATTTTTCTCCTAGAGGGCAGAGAAGGTATTCGTTTCCGCTTTGCTTATAAATTAATATTTGCATAATAATATGTCGTCTTTAAATCTCTCCAAATAATAGCAAATTTTACTATGAAAAAGTACCATAAAACAAGCTCACTATTCTAGTCTAGGCACCCTCATCAAAACAATGTCAAATTTATTGACAGCTCATACGACTGGCGATGTCAAATTTGAATTTAAAACAAAATTAATTATACAATCAATCAGACGACATGTCAGGGCCGCAAAGGTGTTGCTTTTCGCACGGATGAATGCCAATCAACGTACAAAATGCTCAACCAAGCGGTGTGACAGCTGCAACATCAAAAGGTTCTTCAATAACAAATTCTACATCATGAAATCTAACTCTAATCCGTAAATTACAAGGCCTCTTTTAGAATAAATGTAATCTAGCTGTTGATGCATTATTACAGTCTTTGTTGACGGTAGTTTAACAGGTCGATTCGCCACAGTTTAATCAAGTCTCTTAATAAAGTGAACCCGCTCAAGGTGAGAACGCCAAAGTCAAAAGCCGCATTTTACAAGGAGAAATTTTTATGTCCGCCTGTCATTTCACGCGCATTTAACTTTAATTCGCGCATTTCTTGTCTTCTCGGGCATTTTAATTTTCTCAGTCGGAAATCGGTCTCGGATTTATGTGGGCACATGTTTAACGTCGGCCGTCGTAAATTTTACGATAGCGAAACAGAAAAGAAAAGGGAATTGAGAAATAAAACTGTTCTCGTATTCAAAATAGCGTAATATATTTTATCGGCAACGTTTATGATGTAAAAATTTATGGTCGATTCATTTTGTTTAATATAATAAATAGTAAATCTTGTTGCGGAACCGACGGGTTTGGGTTTATGGTCGTCTTGTTTGAAGTAAAGACGTAGCTTCCTGCGTTACGTTGTCGCTGGTTTATGTATTTATTTTTATCCCATGGCCTACTATAATATCGTTTATCTGAAGTTTATCAACAAAAACATCTATCGTGCAAAATTATTATTTAAATTTATTTTATATGTTCTCATACTTAAAATGAGACATATTTTTTGGGTTCCGTCAACAAGGAACCCTTATAGTTTCGTCATATCGGTCTGTCTGTCCGCGGCTCAGATACCCTTTGTTCTAGAAAGCTGCAATTTAGTACGAAAACCTACACATTTTATCCACACCGATCAAGTGGTAAAATAAAACCTCGAAAAAAAAAATTTTTTGGGTTGTAAAGTAGGGTGGATTTTTGGTTCTTGTCTACCCCATCGTGTGTGGTGTCGTTAGATAGGTCTTTGAAAAATAATGTTAATTTGTGAAGATCATTTTTCGATTTAGGGATATGTACCTATACGAAATATTTGGCATGAAAGCACAATTTTTTATTAAAGTCAAGTGTCCCCCTCCCTACCAGATAAACGGATGTTATTGGAAATGTGAAAAAAATCATCATTGTTATACATATGATGCAATAAAAAGCTAAGAAGGCTTCACAGCTTAATGAGCAATAGCCGAAAAACTGAAAATAGCTAAAAGTTTGTAATATGAACGCTACGAGTATGGTATACTTAATCAAAACCTGCTTTACGTCGAAAAATCCGAAAGAAACTATGGAACCCTATACTGCGTGTGGCTCGACATGCACTTTTGATCCAACAATTCATTGAGGTTTATATGCACTTTACGACAACTTTCCTTCAATACTGGTTTGGTTCACAATCACGTTACTTTACCCACTGCCTTGCATCAAACTCATTGAAATTCCGATTTCAAATAGAATTGTTTTAAAACCGCGATCAGAATTCCGCTGCAGACGGGACAGACATATCCATTATTCATCTACTTTCTTGCCTCTCGATTTGATTCGGCTGAAGTAGACTAAATCAATTTAGCCTAGTTAGTCATCGATATAAATTTTTGGTTATTCCTCCAATTAGTTTCCTATAAAGTTGTGGAAACGATCAGCGATTCAAATCGATTGTCGGTGTAGTTGGATCGATCCAATTTAATCGAGTTTTATCGTTTTGTGAGTGGCATGGTGCTAATAAGTTGTTGACAGTTTTATATGTAACTAGTGTTTTATTGTTATGTAGTTATGAAGATTTGATATTTGGAGCGATATGAGATGTGGTTTAAGTTTTTACTAAAACAAAATTGGCATTTTTTTTTCTTCATACATAATTTGAAAAGCCTCCGTAGTCTAGTGGTTAGAGGATTCTACTCTTGATCAGGGGGTTCTAGGTTTGATTCCCGGTTCTTTGTCCCCAGTTTGGTTAGGACATTGCAGGATGAATCATTTGATTTTCCGAAAAGTTAGAATATTCCGTGCTTCGGAAGGCACGGTAAGCCGTTGGTCCCGACTAATATTTATTCGGATGTAATCGTAAATGAACCATGTCAGAGGCCTTCGGCGGCTTAACAACTCTGACACCAGGGTTTGTGAGGTCGGTCATCGACTTTGCAATCCACACGATATGATGATGATGATTTGAAGGCATAATCTGAAAATCTTTGTCAGCACTGGTCTTGAAATATCTGCGGTGGTGTGAAGGGTGATGATGACAGGTAAATCGAAGGATGAGAACTTTATACCTGATGTTTTATTATATTTTACCTTTAAAGGAAAATTTTGAACTGCCTTGTTTTTTATGTAAGTCAAATGGTTAAAAACAGCTGCGCAAGTCTAGCCGTCTTACTACAAAAAAGTTGGACATCTGCAGTTGAACACTTGATTAAAAGATCGTACCAAATAACTCTGTCTATTTCATTTATGCGCAGAAGTCAAAAATGACTTATTTTCTTATGACTTGACTTCTGCGCATCAACTGACATAGACAGTTATCTTGTGCGCATTTTTTTAATCAAGTGTTCAACAGATGTCGAACTTTTTTGTAGTAAGACCCGTGTTTAAATTAAATAACAAAGTGGCATACATGATATTTATCAGTGACAGACACAACGATAACAAAATCTGTAGAAACGTTGTCCATTATCTCTATTATACCAAACAGCACATTTATATCTGTCACGGTTGTAAGCGTGGGTTCGATTACTAGGTCGTTACATTCAACTGGTTTATGTTCGTAATAAATAGCAACAAGAAACAATTGCTCTTATAAATCTAGTGTGTTTTTATGACTTTATTCCTTTAAAGTAAAATTGCTTGCATATTCAACATTGTCTTCAATCAGAGTCTTGTTGTCATCGTCATTGTTGGTTGATGTAATATAACTAGGTACGTTAATATTATGCTGTAGATTGTTAAAAAGTATGAAGTCATTTTGCATTTAATAAAAATTTACTTTAATTAGTTTGAAAATTATTCTATTTACATACATAATATGCACCTATATTTTTTTCTTTCTTAAAAAATATATTAAGTACCTTCCAGTTTTTACCTACTTCATTAAAATATGCAAATAATGCGAGGTATAAAGTATGTAACCGAAACGATCTTGGACGTCATTATCAAGTCGCACTCAAGCACTTATTTACATTAAAATGCATTAACTGAGGCCAAAACATTGAATACTTAACATAGAGAAGAAGTACGGACAATAATCAACACCTCTTTGAACTCGGTCTTTGAATAATGTTAGCAATGTCAGGGGCTGGATGTATGCTGCGCACTCTGCCTTTCCTCTCGCTTTCTGAAAAAAAAAAGCTGACCTGTGCGCGCCACCTGCTTCTCATATGCGTCTCATCTCAGCGTACGCTCAATCTGGGTTTGTAAGGTTGGTTGTCGATCTAACTCTCCACACGATATGATGATAGCTCGCACGTCAGTAGGAAAAGATTCTTCGTTCAAAAAAATGCAAATTGAATAATTTGACTGATATTCATAGTGCAAGTGTTTCTTTTATTCGTTCCTTTAAGTTCGGTTGTCTGTACCTATACTCTTCTCAAAAAAATATTAAGGTACGTGAGTTCATTTTCAAAATATGAATCTCCGCCTTTTTAAATTCCTTCCAAAAAAAAATTTCCTTTCATTTAAAATTTGAACGACTTTTAAAGCATGTGTATGAATACATTCAGTTAAACAAAATACAGGGTGTAAGGGGACGGTGTACCAAAAACTGGACGGGCGTGCTCAGTCAAAGAAAATGAACAACTTTCCTTAAGAAACTTTTAAAATTTTGACCTCTCCATACAAATTATTCACTTTGATCGGACATATTATAAAATGAAAAGTCAATTTTTTTTTACTTTTCTCAAAAATGTTTCTTTGGGAAAGTTGTTCAGTTTCGTTGTTCGTTGTCCCTTACACCCTGTATAACAAGAAAGTAAAAACTTCAAAATATTATTGAACTTGACGTTTGTCATTTGGACTTTGATGTTTTTGTAGTTACATATAGGGTGACTTTTAAATAGTTCTTTATAGAAACAGGTATGCATGTACTCATCATACTGAACAACTTTCCCCAAGGAACATAGGTCGAAATACGAAAATCAAGTTTTGACCTCCCATAGAAACTGCATCAGCTGATTTTGTATGGGAGGTCAAATTTGGTTTTTCGTATTTCGACCTATGTTCCTTGGGAAAAGTTGTTCGGTATCATGAGTACATGCATATCTTTTCTTATCAAGAACTAATCAAAAGTCACCCTATATAAAAATAATTTTCAATATTTATTACAATTGCTCTCTACATGGTTGGCGTGCTCAATGGTCCAAGTTAACGTTAAATAACGACTTTACATAATTACACACTCAAAGTTGGCAACGAGTCGTAAAACACATTACCTCTCACTTTGCTCAGGAAAGAGCTAAATTATACAAAATACAGCAACCTCATGTTAACGGGCTAAGGAAGTTTTGTTTCCTTTTAGTTAGTCTAAAGTAACAATTATACAATTTTATAACGCAATTATACAATTTTATAGACATATTTAGACATTTAATATCTTTGCTTGCTTTTTAATTCTGCTTAATACAAATCAACCGCAGTTTGTTAACAAACGAAACGAAATCCTATCCTATCCTACTTCCTACTATAATATATATATATATATATATATATTATTATAAACGCGAAAGTTTGTAAGTATGGATGGATGGATGTTTGTTACGAGTACTCTTTCACGTAAAAACTACTGAATGGATTTTAATGAAAGGTGGCACACATATAGTTTAGGTCGTGGAATAACACATACGCTACTTTTAACCGCGAGAAAACACTTCATTCCCACGGGAAAACGCATTTAATGTTAATGAAGAAGGTGACAGACTCACTGAATGACAATCATCGCACAGCACAAACCGCTGGGTCTAGAAATTCCAAATTTGGCACGTAGGTTCCTTATGAGGTCTGACGGTGTACTAAGAAAGGGTTTCACAAAATTCCACCCTTAAGGGGGTAAAATAGGGGATGAAAGGTTGTATGAAAGTCCGTCAGTTTTAAAGTTAGGATCTTCAAATTTTGTATTTAGGCTTACTACTAAAAATTAATATTTACGTATCTCAGGGTTTTTGAAAATTCGACACCCTAAAGGGTGAAAAGGGGGATGAAGTTGAAAATCCTTTATTTTTAAAGTAAAATCCAAGTAATTAATTATTTAGGCATTAGGTTTGTAATTCTATGCAAAAGGGACATGGGGTGAAAAAGTCTAAAAAACCAATGTGGGTATCGTTTGTATGGTTTATTGGGTTACAACAATTTTGAAATCCAACGTGGTGGAAGTGGAATACCATCATCCCCTGGGGATGGGGTTGGGGTGCAATAGGGTTGAAATGTCTAAAAATCAATATGGGTGTCGTTTCTATGTTTATACTCGTATGAAGATAGGAATTGCGGTTAAGATGGCGTTAGGGGTAGGGATAGGGGAAGGGATAGGAATAGGGGTAGGGAGAGGGAGTGGGAGAGGGACAGGGAGAGGGAAAGGGAGGAGGAGAGGGAGGGGAAGGAGGGGGAGGAGGAGAGGGAGGAGGAGAGGGAGGGGAAGGAGGGGGAGTGGGAGAGGGACAGGGATGGTTTAACGTACGGTTGTACAGATGGTTGGACGGACGGACGGACGACAGATAGACGGAAGGTTGGATGGATGGATGGTCAGATAGATAGAATCAACAACACAACAACAGCAGTATTTAATATACATAGTTAAAAAAAGAGTTTCCCGACTTAACATGTGCTTATTGGGTGTGTCTATAATTAAATGAAAAAATTTTTAACCTTTCCACACAAACTGTTCGACCAGAGTGGGCAACTTCTATGGAGAGGTGATTTTTTTTTTATTTCCCAACATATGTTTTTTTGGGAAAGTTGTTCAGTTTCGTTGACTGAGCGAGCACGCCCTTACAGTTTTCGGTACACCGTCCCTTACACGCTTTATTTGTATGATGTACAACTCAGTTTTGTAAAACTAAAATAAGATTAGGTACGAGCCAGGTCATGAAAAGCTCGTTGTCCAACAGTCGCAAGATAGATTGCGATCATGGCTTATGTCATAGACAAGAATACGAAAAAAATACTAAGAATGTGCACTATATTATCCAAAATTTATCGGAATGTAAACTTGATAAAGAAATAAGTTGAACTAGTAACACTTTAAAAAAAACCGGTCAAGTGCGAGTCGGACTCGCGCGCCGAGGGTTCCGATATACCTATAGTATTTTTGGAAGCAATAAAGTCCATTTTCAGGACCGCAAAACTAAATTTGTTTGTAAAGGTTTTTTGCAGATTTCTGAAAAACTGTGCAACTTAGAAAGATCGTTTTATTTTTGCTGTAAAGTTTACATAAACCTCTGTCAACTGTAATTAATTCAGATTTTCCCTTACTCAAACTTCGGAGATAAGGGGGGGGGAATGGTATTTTTTTTGACATTTTTCATCATAACTTGAAAACTAAGAAACTTAAAAAAATACAAAAATATATTTTAAAATGTACAAGTAAAGCCCTTTCATATGATACCCCACTCGACCTAGTAGCGACAATTTGAAATTTGGCCCCCCTATTTTGGCCCCCTTTACATTAATAATCATACTTTTTTCAAAAAATTTTCATGTGCAATTAAGTTGGGCAACTATATTCTAAAACTATTCCAAATTTCAGCTCGATAGCGTAAGTGGTTGCTGAGATATAGAGGTGTGACAGACAGACGGACAGACAGACAGAGCGGCACCATAAGGGTTCCTTTTTTTTACCATTTTGGTATCGGAACCCTAAAAACGGTCAAATGCGAATCGGACTCGCGCGCCGAGGGTTCCGATATACCTATAGTATTTTTGGAAGCAATAAAGTCCATTTTCAGGACCGCAAAACTAAGTTTGTTTGTAAAGGTTTTTTGCAGATTTCTGAAAAACTGTACAACTTAGAAAGATCGTTTTATTTTTGCTGTAAAGTTTACATAAACTTGTGTCAACTGTAATTAGTTCAAATTTTTCCTTACTCAAACTTCGGAGAAAAGGGGGGGAGGGGAATGGTATTTTTTTTGATATTTTTCATCATAACTTGAAAACTAAGAAACTTAATAATACAAAAATATATTTTGAAATGTACAAGTAAAGCCCTTTCATATGATAACCCACTCGACCTAGTAGCGACAATTTGAAATTTGGCCCCCCCTATTTGGGCCCCCTTTACATTAATAATCATACTCTTTTCAAAAATTTTTCATGTGCAATTTAGTTGGGCAACTACATTCTAAAACTATTCCAAATTTCAGGTCGATAGCATAAGTAGTTGCTGAGATATAGAGGTGTGACAGACAGACGGACAGACAGACAGACAGAGCGGCACCATAAGGGTTCCTTTTTTTTACCATTTTGGTATCAGAACCCTAAAAAGAAATTAAATTAATAAATAGAATGAAATTTCACGCAGTCTCAGCAGATCCCAAACTTGGCAATGATGTAGCCAAAGAACTGATAGATAGATACATAAATAGATAAACAACTCCCAAAAATATATCTACGCAACGTCGACGTGATCTATATGTGTTCACTTACAATTTTTAAGATGATGTATTTTTATTTCAACGAACACAAGTGGCATAATACGCAATAGTAAGATCTCTGAAAGCATTGTGTCGTTGGCAACGTCCTAAAATAAATACAAATGAAAAAAAATACGTGATAAGAGCACATCTATATGCATCATACAGATATTTGCTCCTACCAGGTATTGCACTCGGGACCTTCGAATTTGCAGGCAGGACCACTGAAAACCACAACATTCCGATCATCGTACTGTACTCATATATGTTTACTTATTTACTGATCTTAAACTTTTTCGAATGGGAGGCTTTTTTCCAACAGTTGTATAGGCCAAAAATTTTATTTAATTTTTTTTTGCTATTTTCCTTTAACTGTCGCTAGATGTATAAATACCAGTATGAAAAAATTGTCTGTATTCTAAGCCTTGCATTCGTACTCTACGTATATATGATAAAAGCTCCCATCAAATGACGTAATAGGAAGCTAAGCCGGTAAGCTCTTATCATGTTAAGATAATAATGAAGTGTCGTTATAATAATAAATTATATTATCGCATCTCTTGTACTAAGATAATGTTTTAAGACAGGAAGCGCATTTGTGAGTTTATCTACTTAAGTGATTTAATAAGTAGCTCATACAATTTTATTTAAGTAATATGGAGTTTAGGAATTATTACTTAAATACGTTCACGTCCACTGTAGAGAGGTTTAGAATAAAGAATTCCATGGTTCAGTAGATTATCCAAATCAGGTGTTCCACTGCTGGCAAAGGCTTCTTCTCCGTATTGACTTATTAAGGGGCTGATAAGAGCTAAATACGCTTCACTTGAGCAGTTTTTTAACAAAAAGTGATGAGCATAATAATGGCCGTAAAAACATTATGTGATAATTAAGCATTTTTCCAAGAAGATGGCTGACTCTGAAACACGATAAAATAAATTTTAAACAAAGTTTGCTTTTTGCTTTTAAACCTTTTTTTATAAGTACCAATTAATCTATTTTGCTAAAACTTTCACACATAATTCAATACATTATGCATTTTTTATAATTTTTGTTATGGGTACAGATTTTGAGAAAAATGCAAAAATTAGCGAAAAACATAAAACAGCGCGAACTCGCTCTGTTCAAACACGCGCATTTTGTCCTTTGTTAGAAAGGGAGGTAATTTGGCTCTTATCAGCCCCTTAAATAACACGAAGTTCAAATATAAATAAATAAAAGCACCTGAAAAGTTATCCAAATCACAACTTCTTCGTTTTCACCGTCGGCTTCGACGGCAGTCACCAATGTCACCATCATAGGATACTATAGCTATCAAAGTACATGTTCCTGATATAACCAGTCAGTTTGACAGAATTATCCCTGACGTCTACATTATAAATTTTGGAGCGTATTGTTATGTTTCTTATACGGCCAGCCCTAGGTAATTTATTTTAAATAAATGGTACAGCAGCACTACAATTACTTTCTCGCAATATTCAAGGAAAAACTATCAACCGCAAACTTAAATTTGTAATGTCATACACATTGTATGGAAATACCAACTTTTATTTACGTTTTTCCAAAAAAATGTTCGTATGAAATATACAGATAAATTCAGAATTCAAATTGTCAAACATTAAAACAAACAAACCTCAAACGATTTCGAGTAAATCACATGTTTAACTTTTGGTAGTACTGGAACACCCTTTAGATTCTATTAGCCGTTTCTGAGAAAATTTCAATTTTTCATTTTCGTTGTATGACAGCTACCCTCAAAATGAGAGCCAGCAAGAAACCACTTAAAACCCTTCGATAGATTTGCATAAACCTCCTAAATTCAAAATATGGTGTCAATCGAACCATTCGTTTAGCCGCTACGCCAAAGCGTGACGGACAGACCGACGGACGGACCGACCGACCGACCGACCGACCGACCGACCGACCGACCGACCGACTGACCGACGGACGGACATTTTTGGGAGACTTGTTTTTTATGATGAACACATTTTTGAGAAAATTAGAAAAACTTTTATTTTCACGAATACGATATCGCTCCGCTCGAAAGTTAAAATGACTCCGACCCTATTAACCGCCAAAGATCTAAGTAGACATCACTTGTTTTTTAACGGATAATTTAATTTCTTTCTGTAAAACTTCGATCCAAATTTCATAAAGTTTCCATAAACAAATAGTATCATTTACAGATGCCTCTCTGTCTGTTGTAGAGCTTTATAAAGCTAAAAATTTTGAAATTCACCAGTAACTCTCAATCTCCACACTCTCTAACTAATAATAAACTCCTCTCTAAAACGTGATGATAATCTCCCAGCTCTCCAGTTTCAAGGATTACTCTGCCCATCAAATAAGGTTAAAAAATACGTTGTGAAGCTGCCGGCACTGCGGTGGGCTCAGCCATGCGTCATAATTTTGACAGCTCACCCGACAGGCGACCTGACAAGCCGCCTGACAAGTCACGTGACAAGTTGGCTGACAGGTTTGGCGCTCACCGTGCCTCGGATTATACGCCTGATGGATTAATTTGTATACGACGGGTTATCAGATAGAATTCACTTTAATAGAGCATGCATAGATTGTAATCGGAATCGTTGGTGCGGTGTGGAAGTCCGGAGGTTTATTTATTATGTTGGTGAATGAATTACTGATATTTCTAGTTGTGGTCGGTTAGATTAATGAGTGGTATATAAATATAAACTGATTGTTAGTAAAACGCTAAACTAATTGTATTTAGTAATTTATAAAGAGCAGTATTTAATGAACATTCTATTAATTTTGCGTACATTTTATTTAGAACTACAAACATTTATGTAAAAGATTATTTAGTAGATTTTTTAAAACAGCAGCCTGTTTGGATATAAGCATGCAAGCTGCAAAATAAAATATCTTACCTTATACCTTTAACTAACTTTCTTGAAGTAATGAAAACTCGGGAAGTAGCATTTTATCGCTTTGACTTTTGACCGATTGTTGAATTGAGTACTTATAATGCAATCACGCTATACCTGTAAACTTTTTTCTATTTTGGTTTTGGATTTTTTTTAAATCGGTTTTAATTTTTTTTTGGAGTTTTTTAGGATTTTTTTTATTTCACCATATTTATGGTGTAGATTTTTGTAAAGAAATATATAAATAGGTTCAGCAGCTTCAAAGATGACTTCTACAAGAATGCAAACTAATTCCAAGACTTAATAATACCTATTAGTTAGGACTACTAAAACTTAATCGGTTATGAAGTACTTGAGATACTTGTAAACTAATAAAAATAATAAAAGTGCTCATAAAATAATGACATTTAATTCTACAGTCCATCAATAGCCAGTTCTATATCAAAAACCTTCGCAAGAAATAGGCACTTGATTATAAGGAGTAGTTCCACCTGTCCCCCATAAATTACCAAGATCCTTTATGGTATTACAAGACCTACACGATCAACAGCTTTAAATAGCAGATACTTGCAATAACAATTTATTTAAATAATACTGTCAGTTTAAGACATTAACAGGCAATTGTACGAAGCTACTTTAGCTTTTTTTTTAAGCTGTCACTTTCTGTTCTTATGACAAAGAAAGTGATAGCAATATATTTAAAGAAGCTGCAAATTTAAAGATAGGTACTTTGTGCAACTGGCAGTTAAACTATTAATTTTTTGACTGTAGAAATTAATGTTTGTTTATTTATGTCATTCCAACAATATACGTCTTTTTGATAGATGTATAATGTATTTTAATTCTAGGAAGTCTATTAGATGTAAAGGATCTGACACAGACACTGTTTTTTGTGACGGCCTTGACCTCAACTACCAGATAAAACTAATTGGTAATTTTAATAACTCCAAATTTATAACCTCTAATATTATATTACACGACCTTCCATAAAATGTTAATCGTTCTTCGTAATTTAATGACATCGATGCGACATTTACTTGTATAGGTTTGTTAGCATAGCACCCTCATAAATTACTCAGACATTTTATGTATGTAAATTAGACACGGGGACGTGTAAATTATAAGTGTCACCAAATAAATACACTAATTTGGGTTTATACCGCGCCTTAATAAATGGCTCCAATTAACACGACTCGTTTGTTGCATGCTGAATTATTTCGGTGGTGAAATGCGTGGCACACGCGATTCTCTAGTGTCAGGCTGTAATTCAAACTTTTGGTCGATAATTACAAAAAGAATCAAGTCACTGTTATCCTACATTATGTACTTCATATGTAGGATAATTGTGAGTACATATGAAGGATAACAGTGAGTACATATGTGGGACAACAGTGAGTAATATGTAGGATAGCAGTGACTACATATGAAAGAATGAATGAATAAATAATTTATTCATTCATTCATTCATTCATCACAGTGACTACATATGTAGGATCACAGTGAGTACAATGTAGGATAACAGTGAGTACATATGTAGGATAACAGTGAGTATTATGTATATAATATTACTGGACCTCTTTTCAATAACGTTTCCTTTCTTTTGCCATACATGAGGTTCTAAGTAAATTTGACCCAACTAAACTCAATTGCCTATGCAACTTGAAACGTTTGGTTGCCTTGCATTTTATTTGTTAAAATCTCTTGCTCTCGCTTGGTTTGAAAGAGAGTGAATAGGCAATTTTCTATCACGTTTGTCAACTAGGTTTTTTAAGTGTCTATAGGTGGCACACTCATCACTGTTGGTGATTTCTTTATTAATAGCTTTTAATAAATGAAATCTGTTTATAAAAAAAAATATTACAGGCATTTGACAGTAGTAACCAAACTGACTGCATCATTTTAATACTTATCAGTGTTTTCATTTTCCCAACGATTATTTTCACACCTTCAACTTTCAAAAGGAGTTGGAAAACACTCTATTCAAAATTCAACACACTCCCAGCTCTAGTTCGTGGCAGGAACGTATGTCACGTGTGTCTACATGCGACATGTCACGAGATGTCATGTCGCGCGAGTGACGCATACGATGCCTCGTCATGACAGCCGCGAATCCTGCTCTTTCGGGTATGCTGCTAGTTCATTTTCGGGGATTTGCATGCGTAATGTTAAAAACATAATATACGTAATGTATGTTACATTATTTTAATAAACCAATTTTCGAAGTTAACTAATATAAAATTACAGATACCACTGAGAGATGCTTATTCCTGCATGAACGTAACTAGCCATATTGCATAATAGGATAGTTAAGTTTTCAACATTTTGTTTTTTACCTACTTTACCTTATTGTTACTTTATCAGGAACACACTTCAACGATTGGTAATAACCTACCTTTTAGAAATACATATTTAACATCAGAATTAAATGATTTGAGGAAAAATGTAAGGTTAGTGAATGAATAGTGTACTATTCACATTCATATGTTTAGTTATAAAATTATTACAGTACAAAAATTGTGAACAAAAATATCAAATTAAAATAATACAAAATTAGAATGTCAGTGTAAAAATAAATTATATGATTACTAGCAGTATAGTCACAAAATAAATATGTACCTTAAAGTACCAGTTTACTCAGTCAGTTTGCATTAATTCCTTAACACTATAAAAAGTGTGGTCAAGAAGCCAGTTTTTAAGCTTAACTTTAAAACAATTCAGCGATGGGGTGTCTATAATGGTCTTCGGCAATCTGTTGTATATCTGTACTAAACAGCACTACAAACATAATGGATTACCCAAAACACTCGGTCACAGCTAAAGTACGTTCAAGCTCAAAAGATCAGTTACTTAGCCGAGTCCCGTACTATGACGTTCTGTCAGCTGACATGAGTGATGGCGTGCCGCGTCGACGTTGCCTCTTGATTTATTACTTCCGACCCACACCCTCCTCTACCTACTGTTGTAGGGTTAGCAGGGAAATTATGAGCTTTCGGAAATGTTAGGTTGTATCAATTAGATTTACGCTGTCCGTGGACAAGTGAAGGAGTATTTTTTAAATATATGGATATTGAACCTTTTTTACGTATTTCTCTTGTGTTGATGTCTTTTTCATAACTTGTCCTTTAACCTATGTCCTATGACCTATGGTATCAAAGTGAAGACTTTTGTAAAAGTTAAATGCAAGACTTATTTACCAAATACTTCAACTCCAAAATCACATGACAATAACATATAAAATCTTACAAGATTAACTCAGGTGCACTATATTCAATACTTCTCCGTAGTAAAACTTCATTCCCTATCATCTCAGTATTATTGCTGTTGTCAGTAGCCTCAGGTGTTCTTGTTTCTTTCCTGTCGTGTCTTGAATTTTTTTACTATTTATTGCACATTTTTCAAAATGATAACAGATTAGTAGAAAATTTAATTATGTTAAAAATTATATACAAATAATTTTCTGTGTGCGAAATAAACAAAGGAAACCAATGTTTATTGATACATACCTAGATTACTGCATTCTTTCTTTAGCTCTTTACGTTGATGATTTCATAGTGTTTTGTTATTTTGTAAATGGTATTTTAACTTTGACTACTGGTCATTGAAGTTGATCAAATATTAATACATGCATACATAAAAAGTCAACTACGGTGATATATTTATCATCCTCATACACTTAGCTACATTTAACAGCCAACTCAACCTAAATTGAATTTACCACATAATCAACTTGAAGTAATTTTATCTTGAGCTGTCAATCGTCCATAATTTTATCGTAAGGGCCGCCACTAAATGTCACTGTGGCAATCTACCACCATATATATCATTTGCCTTTATGAATTGTAAATTTTGCGTTATACAGTCTTTAGTGGGCCATATTTCAAGTTGTATTAATGCTTCGCTCGAGTAGGGCTGGGCGCATGAATTTTGTTTTATTAAAGGGTGTAAAATATGGTAGAAAGTTAGACGTTTTCCTCCTTTAAAGCAGTTTTGTAAGAATAGGTTTGATAAAACTTTGTTTTCCTTGAGTTACTCTGAGGTAGCGTTTTATTACTCTCAAAATAATTAAGTTTTAAATTATAAATATTTTAGTTTGAGGAAGGTCAAAATAATAATTGTTGCGGTATTCTACTGAATACTAATTAATTACCTTTAATTTATGTATAAGCAAATAATTAAATTATTTATTGTCAAAAATATTTGTACACAATAATACTTCAATGTCAAAATTACGAAATTTAAAATTTTTTAACAACTTGATCGTATATTAATTATCACTTTTTATGATGTTCAAATTAAATCTCCAAGTTCTGCAGAGTTGATTAACATAATTGACTATTTACATATATTCAAGTCGAAATTTTAATTTTAACGATGCAAAAAACCAATGTTTTCTGTAAATTTATGCTTTTTGCATAATGTAAAGTCGTAATATGAACCTACAAGGAATTGTTCACTCAGCTGGTTGTGGCTTTAATTATACTATGTATTATATTATATGTGTACGGTAAAAACTTAAATTACAGCTTACAAAGTATGCTGTACCTATGAATATTCAACGATTATGAATTTTTAGCTTTTGAATAATCATGAAATCCCTTTTCGACCTTTTCATCTCGTGTAGCTATCCCCTTCCTCTTCAATTAGAGTTCTTTTTCGCTTCTGCACAAAAAAGTCATAATAGTTTTGTTTTCAGTAATTTAGTCATCATCATAACATCCCATGAAACGTCTACTACAGGACAGGGAGTTCCCTCCAGAATTCCAGCCCCTGCTGGAAAAATGTGAAGGGGAAGTACCATCGTCACCTCGCTTGTTAGCGTTACGGCTGGCATTATAGACCGCGGTTGTAGGTGACCGCAGTAAGTAAGATATAAGATACAAAGGAGGATGCTGCTGCCCAATCTCCAGTTCACCTTAAGTCGCCTCTTACGACACCCACGGGTATGAATGGGTTGGTACTATTATTTGCCGGCACCACACGGGGCAATTAATAAAATTATTAGTACCTAATTTAGTACCTAAATGCAATGGGCAAAAGTTGTTTCCATAGTTTTCCTACCTATATCCTGGTATATCAAATGATATACCATGCTAATCCCTGTAACCAAAATCAACTTCAACAATATCGAAAGATCATTACTATAGAAGTATAATTAATCAAACCACGCATTATCCTGACCTTAATATCTAGAGAATTCAGATAATATTGCCAGTAGATATGTCATCACATGACAGATCTCGTATGACAGTGAAAATATTTTTAGTAGCAGCTAATATCAGCCTAATTCATTTGTCTTCCTTGAGATGTATTTTACAGTTTCTGTTGGCTTTGTATGTGCTGGATATTATTAACATTACAAAAAGGCTTGTCAGTATCTGAAACATCCGTGACATAATCCAGAAGAAAAATGTTGTTAGTTATATTCAAATCCATTCGACAAACTTAATATCCACCTGACCAATCAGGTAAAGGTGCCAACTTTTATATCACATCACTTCTACCAAAAAAATCTTCTGTGGCATGACTCTATGAAAACATGATTGATTTCATATAGAAGACAGATACCATTAATATTGTTTACTTTATGATTGATCGCGGTAACATCCATATAACTCATACATCATCTTGTGTAATCACAAGTCACGTTTCATAAGGATTAGAAACTTTTTGTGTGTTTAGAAACTTTGATAATGATTAATTTATCAAAATGTTTAACTAAACTTTTTCATGATGAATTGTTTGTAGGTTGCTGTTTTATTACAAGTTTAATATACCGTCCAAATGTGCCTACAACAATGACGCAACAGTATGAAAAATTTATAATTTTTTGTTTCAAATATTTTTCTTGAATATTTAAATTCAGGAGTACTTTGACGAATATACACAATGCATGTGTGCACTCTGACGTATTTTTCTGTTTTATTGGGAATATAAAATTTGGTCTACTCTCGGAATTAAATCAATGAAAGTATTTAGAACATATTTGGGTAACTTTTAATCAACTTTAAACGTTATTTACGTTAAAATTTAGGTGTGTGGTGCCGACAAAGAATAGTACAGTCAAGAGCACATCAAGCTTGACACATTGGACTTTGTACCGTTCTTATTTCAATAGATGTACAGGCTAGAGTCGCACTGCGAGTGTCAAGCTTGACCTGTCGTTGACTGTACCAACCAACAAATGGCTTATGAACCGGAGGATGGGCAGCAGCATCTTTCTGTGTATCGTACAATTTTACATAAAGCGGTCACCAACAACAGCGGTCGCCAGCTGTAACGCTTACAAGCATGGTGACTATGGTAAAACCCCTTCAAAGTTCCACGCGTTTTTTGCTGGAGTCTGATGGAAGCTTCCTGTCCTGCAGTGGACGTTTCATGGGATGATATGTACCATGTTAGCATAAGAGTTGAATGTTACCCGAATTGACTGAACTAAAGTTTTTTTTCCAATAACTTTCGTGTTGTCATTTTCTTTGTCAATAAAATAAAAAATAAACTGTAATTCCGTTTTTTCAACCGAGTAAATTCATGCCAATATATTCCAATTCTAAAAATATTTTACTGACACAGAATAAATCCAAAGAACGTGTCTTCTATAACATACATAAACAAGGGATAATACGATTAAATTAACTCGCCGCACAACGGGGCGCTTTTCTTACAAGATATATCGCACTATTAAAGTTGGCGCTAAAAATAATAAAGTTTTTATATTATGACATTTGTTGCGTGGTAGTCAAAGTCACAATGTTGTAGTGTAAATTATCATTATACTTGTAGACACTATTAAAAGTAAGATACGAGCGTATGTGAAAGGATTGATGAAGGTAGAGGAAGCCAAAGAAGTATGTCAAGATCGTAGTAAGTGAAGGGCTGTGGTTATACCCCGACGGGAAGGATTCGTGATGTTACGTATGTATATTCAATACCCCAATCTAGCTCTGATGACAGAAATGAGGCTAACAATGGAAAGAGCTCAGTACCCAAACTCATTGGTGCGTGGAGTGGGCAGCGTCAGAGCTTTTAAGGCAGTTAATGGCCTCTGACATAGCTTTACGACCACTAGGTATCTTCAATAGTATTGAACAAGGATTTAGCTGACACTCTAGTATTTATGTCGCTACTGCGATCTACGCTGATCAGACAATCATACTCGATAACTTCAAAATGATTTGAAATATTGGTAAATCCGTAAATGTTGTTCCTTTTGTTCTTTTACTTAGCCGCGCTCCTGTTGATGGAACCAGATCATCTTTCAGTGATTTCACATTTAAGTACCGCATGACGTTTAATCTCTCTTTTATTTGGGCAAACCCTGGACACTACATACAACGAACGCGAATTTGAAATTGGAAGGTCGCGTAGGCCTACATATTCAGTACAAAAGACCCCCAGGAAGACCACGATAATCCGGCGGGCGAGTGCGCGCGGGGGTGCGGGGTGGATTGCAAGGGGGGCGGGGAGTGTCCGTTCTGTATGATAATACTATTACTTTATTGTTCGATTTGGGCAAAATTTATGCGTTTATGTAGGTCTTTCTGTCCTGAATAATATTCTGTATTAAATTGTCGTTTCTAGTAACACAAGACCAATCATCATCTCACTCTCTCTTAATGTCGATGGTCATCATAACATCCCATGAAACGTCCACTACAGGACAGGGAGCTCCCTCCAGAATTCTAGCTTTTGCTGGAAAAATGTGGAGGGGAAGTATGTACCATAGTCACCTCGCTTGTTAGCGTTACGGCTGGTACCATGGACCGCGATTGTAGGTGACCGCAGTAAGAAAGATGTAAGATACAAAGAAGGATGCTGCTGCCCAACCTCCAGTTAACCCTTAGTCGCCTCTTACGACACCCACGGGTATGTATGGGTTGGTACTATTGTTTGCCGGCGCCACACGGGACATGTTACAAAAATTTTTGTTTTCTAGTGTTTTGTCGTTCCTGCTAAATCTTCGATGAAGTGGCAGCAGCCCTGCCAACGGAGCAATAAACAACTTTTGTGTGGAAGGCAGCTCTCTGGTCGGTTCATAAATTTCGCGGCGCGCCCGTTTAGTTTTATGCACGATATTATCTATTTACACGCACACGTTCAAACTGAGACACTATATGAAGGAAACTAAAAGCTATGAATTTGTCTGTTTTACTGAACAGATTTTCTTGTCTCCAAATACGATTAAAATAAATTCGCTATGCAGGAGGGTTTGTGATGTCATTAATGTAAGCAATGCAGATCTCTAGACTGTCCATGTTTCTTCTTATCTAAATTATTTAGACGATAAGAGTCCTCACTTTTATTAATTCTTCTACTACATCTTGCAGATGTTGTACTGTGCGCTATTAAATTTGCATGTTTAAAACGAAGATCAGTTTTTCAAGCTTCATAAGAGCTTACAAGCGAAGATGAGTCTAAGGCACGGAGCATTCTCTGCTCCGTGGTCTAAGGAGTTCCTTTCGACGGATCTATGTAGAGGAGGATATCATCATTCATCAGATGTCAATTAATGCACCCACAGGGTAAAGACAGTCTTGTTTGCAGGATTTCATATGTACAAAATGGCTTCAAAAATGTTTATCAACCTTGTTTTTAGAAATAATAAGAATATTTATTACAGACTTACCTTTTTAAGAATTAAGTATAATGAACTAAGGCAGTATTTGTCGAGTAAGGGTAAAAAAGAAAATGTGGGCTTTTCACATAATATAAAATATGTTATACACACAGTAAAGAAAAAAACATGATTGAACACTTAATACCAAAGCGTCGAATATTACAGGAGAGTTAAAATGCAGTAAGTTCTTATCAAAATAAAACTCTTTAGAATAATTATGTTGCGTACACTTTCTGTTTCATTCTAAAGTTTCATCGAAAAGGACAGTGACAGCAACAGATTTCCAAAAGTAAAAAATATCTTTAAAATATTATTATATTATTATAAAGAATATATATTTGCAAACAAGATAAAATCGATCCGTTTCAGGTAAATAAGTCAAGGTGACAAGCACGCCATAACATTTATACGAGTATCACGCACGATAAAACATTATTTGTGAAATAAATACCATAAAATATTGCAAGATGATAACCACCACTGCCGCTATGCTATGCATAAAGATGACCGATCAAAAAGATAAAATGCCAAATGAATTGGTAAACAATTCATTAACGGCCGTAGAAGTAGACATGTCTTTCCTTGTAAGGAAAGAATTAACATAATCGGACACTTCAACGAAATAATGTGTGTTGAAGTATTTAAAGCTCATGTTTCGTGAAGCAATTTTCATACAAGAGGTTATTATAATAATTTAAGTTACTCTTGTTTATTATTGTGCAATATAGATATCTCTTTAAAAAGTATGTAATTATTATTTGATTTTTTATTGATACTATTTTATTAAGAAAAAATATACACAGAAAATGCATACACACACACACTACACTTAAATCCCACACTTAAATCAAGACGTAATGTGAAGCAATTAAGAGTAAAAAAAAACCGGCCAAGTGCGAGTCAGACTCGTGCCCTAAGGGTTCCGTACCTATCTACCATATGATATACTAAAAGCTTTTGCTCTTTGATTTTAAAAACTCTGCGACCATCCAATTTAACCCCTCTTTTATAGAAAAGTTCTTAAAAAGGGAGCTCACCTTAATTGGTTACTATTAGTTGTGAGAAAAATTGAAATATTTAATGATTTTAGACTTTTCCCTTTATTTGTACTGTGAGACCTAGCTTCTTGCCAAATTTCATAATTTTAGGTCAACGGGTAGTTTTTGAAGTACCCTATAGGTTTTGCTTTTTTGCATAAATGTATGGAGATGAGGACATAAAAGCCATATCTTTTGATTGCGTCGTTGTAAAAAATTGAAATTTTCAGATCTTTTGTGGTTTATAGACCTTAATATTCGTTATCAATTTCAACCTGATACCTTTTCTCGTTCGTGAGAAAAAGGGTCTTGACAGACAGACAGACAGACGGACATCAAAGTGATCCTATAAGAGTTCCGTTTTTTTATTGTGAGGTACAGAACCCTAAAAAAATTTAGATATATCGTCATTCCTACAATAATATTGTTAGATATACTGTTGCTGGTACTCATTTGATTTAAATAAAATAGGAAGAAGCTACTATACATACATACATACATAACATCACGCCTTGTTCCCGTTGGGGTAGGCAGAGACCACAGTTCTCCACCTGCTACGATCTTGACATACTTCCCTTGCTTCCTGAACCTTCATCAATCCTTTCATACATGCTCGTCGGTTTAGGGTACTTTTAACCTGGCCTTTATTCAGAACGTCTTGAATTTGGTCCTGGTACGTTCGCCGAGGCCTTCCCCTTCCAACGTTTCCATTCACTCTCGCCTTGTGGATCTCTTTCGTCAATCTTCCTTCATTCATCCTCTCCACATGACCAAACCATCTTAGCATCCCTTTCTCAATTTTAGTCAGTACGTCTTATTTTACGCCACAACGTTCTCTTATCACACTATTTCTAATCCTGTCACTCAATTTCACACCAATCATACTCCTCAACGCTCTCATTTCTACTGCATTAATTCTACTTTCATGCTTCTTCTGCCATACCCAGCTTTCACTGCCGTACATCAGTGTTGGTACCAAAACGCCTCTATGAACAGCCAGACGAGCCTTGTGAGACACCTTCTGACTTTTCATAAAAGCATGCAGAGCACCATTCACCATGTTTCCAGCATTCACTCTTCTTTCGATATCACTTTCGCACTTTCCATCTCTCGTAAACTTAGAACCCAGATACACAAACTCCTTTACTTGTTCGACTTGTTCACCACCTATTAATATAGTACACTCTGTCATACACTCTTCTCTTTCAAGTACCATTACTTTCGTCTTGCTTACATTTACTTTCATTCCTTTCCTATCAAAAGCCACATTCATCATTGTTACCATCTCCTGTAACTCGTCAGCAGATGACGCAAGTATTACTTGGTCATCAGCGTAGAGAAGACATTTGATGAGTAACTCATTCATTCTCAGTCCACACATACTCTCTTTCAGATCAGTCAAACAATTATCCATGAACAGGTTAAACAGCCAAGGTGACGCTACACATCCCTGCCTAACACCTTTTTCGATGCTAAACCATTCAGTGTACGCCCCGTTTATTCTGACGCAAGCACTGGAATCCTCATAGAGAGATTTCAGTGCTTGAATCAGATGACCGTTCACCCCATACATAGACAATGCCGACCACAATACATTCCTCACCACTCGGTCATAGGCCTTTTCCAAATCCACGAACGCGCAGTAGACTTTTTGGTTTTTGGCCAAAAACTTTTCAGCTATGCACCGCAAGGAAAAGACCTGATCTGTACATCCCATTCCCTTTCTAAATCCCGCTTGTACATCCCATATTTTTTCGTCAGTATCTTTCATCACTCTTTCAATTAAAACCTTTGCATACAGTTTGCCGACGACACTGAGAAGACTTATCCCGCGGTAATTTTTGCAGTCCTGTTGTGACCCTTTTCCCTTGTACAGCTACTTTATTTATTTATTTTTATTTATTAATTAATATCAGACAACATGGTCCATGTATTGTTAGTACATAAGAACTTAAAAACTATGTTAGTCACTTTCCATGCAAAATATCTTTTAAGATTAAAATTTTGAGTGAAAAGAATCCTGGTAATCAGACATTCGTCGAAGCACACATTAGGGCTTTAATGGAACGTCGCCCGTAGCGAGTGCGCCGACTCATGAAATAACTATCATTAGCCCCAACACGATACCAACGATAATCATCGGGCAAAAAGCTATAGCGAAGTCATGCCTCATATCATGATAAGCAGAATCGAATACCTTAGCTGTTACAAAATTACTAGTATGGATATCTGTTACCAAGAACACGGTGTAAATTAAAATATTTTACATGTTTTTTTAAAGAAATGTTTAAAAAAAAAAAACCGGCCAAGTGCGAGTCGCACTCGCGCACTGAGGGTTCCGTACCACCACATAATCATAATTGTATTAGTTGAAATTTCAGTAAGTTGATGTGCTAGATTTTTTGAGTCCGACACGCGCTTGACCAAATTTTATTATTTGTTGTTATTTTATAGCTTGTGAACTAAAACATACCAATTTTCAAGTTTGTAAGTGTTCTCGTTTTTAAAATAGAACTAAAACAAAAATCGCCTCCGCGACCATCCAACTTGACCCCTCTCTTATATGAATGTTCTTGAAACGGGAGCTCACCACAATTGGTTACCATTAGTTGTGAGTAAAGTTGTAATATTTAATTATTTCATACTTTTCCCTTTATTTGTACTGTGAGACCTAGCTTCTTGCCAAATTTCATAATTTTAGGTCAACGGGAAGTACGCTGTAGGTTTTCCTTTTTTGCATAAATGTATGGAGATGAGGACATAAAAAGCCATATCTTTTGATTGCGTCGTTGTAAAAAATTTAAATATTCAGATCTTGTGTGGTTCATGGACCCTAACATATGGTATTAATTTCAACCGGATACCTTTTCCCGTTCGTGAGATAAAGGGTCTTGGCAGACAGACAGACAGAGAGACAGACAAACAGACAGACAGACGGACAACAATAAGGGTTCCGTTTTTTTCTTTTGAGGTACGGAACCCTAAAAAGTGCCTGGATACACACGTATCCGTACCGTTTTTCATAATTGACAGTTAGGGGCTATGTTGTATTGATTATTTCGTAATTAAGTCTCTATAAAACATACTATTGAATGACTTAGCCTTCAGGTTCAAGATTTTTGAAGCGGCCATATTTTTCGTAGCCCCTAACTGTCAATTATGAATAATATTTTTTTTATACAAGCCTATTACAACAAGCCTATTAGTGAAAAACGATAAATTGAGTCTTGTGGAATCAGCTGTGTTCCTAGGTATTACCTTAGACAACAAATTACAATGGGGACCGCATATTAATAAATTGTCGAACAGACTTAGTTCTGCAGCATACGCAGTGAAAAGAATAAGAGCTCTGACGGATGTAGACACCGCGAGGTTAGTCTACTTCAGTTATTTCCATAGTCTCATGTCATATGGCCTTTTGTTATGGGGTCATGCTGCGGATGCAAACAGCATTTTTTTACTACAAAAGCGAGCTGTTCGTGCAATTTATAAAATGAAGCCTAGAGAATCTCTTCGAAATAAATTTAAAGAAATCAACATTTTGACTTTTGTGTCGCAATACATTTATGAGAATTTAATATATGCTAAACGGAATATACATATTTTTGATAAAAATTGTGACAGGCACAGTGTCAACATAAGAAACAAGAATCAACTTGCTTCTCATGTCAGCCGTATTCACAAAATTAGTAAAACATATAAAGGTCAATGTATACGCTTCTATAATAAGGTACCCACTGATATTGAAAGTTTACCGTTAGATAAATTCAAAACTGTAATCAAGCAGAAATTATGTAAGAAGGGTTATTATAAAATATCAGATTATCTAGAAGAGAAAAATCCATGGGATTAGACTACGGTTCTAACATTCTAATTCAAAATGAAAACTGACCTATGTATGTTGTATATCAACCTTGTACATTCAAACATATTTAAAAGAGCGCGTGGGTTTTTATTGTCGCTTCTTTTTTTTCCCACAATGGCGCCACATTGTTTGTGAAGCGATGTAGTTTAGCTGACGTCATTAAGAGATTTTAATATCCAACAATGAATAAAAGATTTTGATTTGATTTGATTTGATTATAAAACACAGCTGATCTCACCTAAGCGGCTTTATTAAAAATACTCTATCTACCACTTTTTGCTAACCATATTATACTGCTCTCAATAACATAATATTTGCGGCTCTCGTTCTATTTCCTCAAAAGGGATATCTAATATCAGTCACAGTTAAAATACCAGTTCCAGTAGCCACCGTTCAACTCACAGATATGGCATCAGTTGTAATGCAAATTGCACATGCTATAAATCAAGTACATAATCACCGTGGTGTGCTCGGTAATAATGAGATTACTTGAAAAAATTGCTCATATCTGCTGTGATACTGTTTCTTTATGCCACATTTTAACTATCTCAAAGTGACGCTATGATGAGATCGAAACGATCACCCCCCGGGGAAACTAATAATAAAACCACTGGTTGTAAGTGAAGAAAAGTGTTTGTATTATAAAATTTTCCTTCTTAACATAGTACCTTTTTCAAAAAGATATCTTCTACTAATATATCGGTCAGTAGTGAAACCGAGGTAGGTTTTATTCCAAGAGAGTTTTTAAATATTCTTTCATTGAGAGCCCACTATAATAGTAAAATTTGATTATTTTAGCTTCATTTGTTTTAAATGTCTATTGCTACACTATATCTGTAAGTGAATCTGTGTTTTAAATAACAAAATGTGTGTTAAAGATAGCAGTGTCACAAAGGAACAACCTCGAAAGAAAAAATTGCATACAGTATGTTCTCAAGACGGTCTTGGCAAGTTCTTGTCGTATTATGCGAACGATGACACGACATGCTGACAGCTACTGGGAGTGGAAGCGTCGTATATTACACACTGTTACATTGTTGATGACTTTTTTTTAGTCGGTAAAGAAGCTGTAGATATAATGTAGAAGTGAATTAGATTATGCATTTAGAACAAAATGTTTTGAATCAAGTAGGTACTTGTATTGCTAGGATAGACTTACAGAATATAGGATACGTTCAAATTATACTCTTGTTCTTTTAAAGAAACCATTAAAAATTTATACGGAATCGAAAAACAAATGTCAAGGGACCGATATATATTTTTATTTGACTCTTAAATATATAAAAGTGTATGAATAAAGGGAGGTAAACTATAACAAAGGCCACAATAGTACAAAAACTTACTTTAAAAGTTTCGTTTTCGTTGAAGACATAACCATAAAAGTAAACGAAAAAGCCGATTTCGAGAGTGAAGATGTAGAAGGCGATAATAAGAAATTGAAGGAAGCCCGGATTTATCGGCAAGCGAGCGACAATAACTCACAAGGCACAATAAAGAGCGCTATTGATCTCGCAAGCGAATCGGCTCGTAACAGAGAACAAAACACGCTACCACCGAATGTCGTATAAATCTTTATTATTGCCGCAACAAGCTTATACCCCGCCGTTTCAGGTACTCAAACCGGATCCCAGCTCCGTATAAACTCACGACTCCCAGCCATTTTTTCGCTCAATGAAATATGCTACATCGCCCCCGGCCCGCAGGAAGGAAACCCATAAATAAATAATAATACAACCATTTATATTACCAAAGGGTTTTGCCCGACGTGTCTATTATCATCTGAATTGTTTAAATATGATAATGTATCAAAATAACAGGCCGTTCGTTCGCGGCCGCGACTTCTGTTCCGCCATTATCATAAAGATTCACTTAATAGACTGTTTCAAAATTATTATAGTCGTCGGACGCCGGTTTATGGGTGAAGAAGATGGTAGTGTTGACTTTTTGGCTGAATCACTAATTTTAAAGTCGGGCGGAAATTCCGAGACTCTAAATTACGGCAATTTATTTTGCATCGCTTCTGGCTACTTGCCTTAATATAACACTTTTATTTTATCAGCTGTATAATAACACACTTCTTATCTATACTTTTAAGAAGACTTTCAAGATTTTGTAATTTGGAATAAAAATGCTATGAAATTTGCATAGTAATAAATACGGAATGCGTAATTATATTTGAAGATTACAATCAAATTTTAATTATCACCATCCGGCGTTCAAGACTGCGCTCAGCAAGCAATGTATCTGCATTAAAAAGGCAACATACGAGGCAGTAATAAAGTACCCCTAATAAACCCCGAAAAGCACCCAATTCCCTCGCAATAACCGTACGTAGACTAAACAAATGATTTTCTTGATAATAAAAACTTCACAATAAAACGTTCACGAAATGTCGGTCATTAAGTGTATTTACGCAGCGAAACGGATATAGGGGCTGTAAAAATGTGGAACAGCTTATTGAGACGTTGGCAACAGTCGGAGAGATCCGACTTAATCTACGACGCGCCAAGTCAAGCTAATTCGGACGAATACGACTAAGGAGATTACAGCGTTACACGTTCGACCGTAACAAATGAAATTTCTAACGCAAAAAATAAATAACGAACAATCTCATCAAGATAGGCAAGAATAAACGTTCTTTGTATGTTGCAAAGAAAAATAAGAAAAAATCGTTTAGGTAAACAACAAGACAATAAAAAGCGAGCGAGAACTTTATATTCGTGCGCAGCGAGCGTGAACTGTTGCACAAAGGTAAATATATTCAGTTACTTTATCGCTAACACATGAGTTTACACTAGTCGGTAGCAGCCAATTAAGTCGGTTGAAAGGCGAGGTAATAATAACTTTATATGGATTAACTGTGTCAGATGCATTTTAAGATATACCTTCAGACTGGTCTATAGCTGTCAGCCTGCTTGAGCCCGACTCGAATGCATAAATTATTACTGCCGGTAAAATTTCACTTAGGGCTGCTTCGATTTCTTTACAAAACTCTATACATGCAACAATTAATATCGACAACAATAGCGAAGACGCGATTCAAGCGGAAGAAGAAAGAAATGAACACAATGGGGATAAAAAGAGTATTACAGAAACCCATATTTATAAGTCTATTGTTGTAGATACAGGCGTTTTTGTTGTGAACCAAACACGAGTCGTGCTATTGAATCGAGATTGTTATTCCATTCATAATTTATCACTCTATCGAGCTTTGTATTTAAATGTCTGGAAATGAGTTGAATGTGGACAAGAGGAGATTAATGCGTCTACAAATTCATATTTTTCATTATGCGATGATTTGACACAAAACATGCGCGTCATGGTACAGTTTTCTATTAGAGTTTTGATATAGAGCTTTGAAATTTTAGACAGGCACTAGCGTCATATCACACACAATCTTTTCATAACTCATAGCATACTTTACAAGTCTACAATTACTTAACTAGATATAATCTTAGCCGTTATATGGTATTTTTTTATGATTCTAACTCTACCTAAACGTAAAGGTCTATAATATGCAATTTTACCTTCAAAAGGACCTTCACTGGCTTAAAATCTTCCAAAAAGCACATTTTCCATTAATACAATCTACAGTCAGTTCTATTCAATTGTAGCTCCTTCGAGTATGGCGTAAGGTCATCAATCACTGGTGGCTCTTTCAACCTGCCGCCTCTAAGGGGACTGACAGCCGCAACAGGGCTGTCACTACCGCCAATTGTTTTATTCATCACTCGCAAAGTAGGCATGCGAGATTTAAACGAGCATGGAAAAGCTAAATATTTGTGCAAAAAGTAATTCTGCAGTATTGTCTATTTTTAGGGTTCCGATACCAAAATGGTAAAAAAAGGAACCCTTATGGTGCCGCTCTGTCTGTCTGTCTGTCTGTCTGTCCGTCTGTCTGTCACACCTCTATATCTCAGCAACCACTTATGCTATCGATCTGAAATTTGGAATAGTTTTAGAATATGGTTGCCCAACATAATTGCACATGAAAATTTTTTGAAAAAAGTATGATTATTAATGTAAAGGGGGCCAAAATAGGGGGGGCCAAATTTAAAATTGTCGCTACTAGGTCGAGTGGGGTATCATATGAAAGGGCTTTACTTGTACATTTTAAAATATATTTTTGTATTTTTTTAAGTTACTTAGTTTTCAAGTTATGATGAAAAATGTAAAAAAAAATACCATTCCCCCCCCCTTATCTCCGAAGTTTGAGTAAGGAAAAATCTGAATTAATTACAGTTGACGGAGGTTTTGGTAAACTTTACAGCAAAAATAAAACGATCTTTCTAAGTTGCACAGTTTTTCAGAAATCTGCAAAAAGCCTTTACAAACAAATTTGGGTTTGCGGTCCTGAAAATGGACTTTATTGCTTCCAAAAATACTAAAGGTATATCGGAACCCTCGGCGCGCGAGTCGGACTCGCACTTGACCGTTTTTTTAATTGCACATTTAATCAGATTTTTATTATTTTCATCGAATCTATTCGAAGATTTCTGACCGGTTCGTCAATAAAGACGACTAAAATAGCTGTTTTCTCCAAGAGACTTTCGTAGTGGGTGAAACTGGAATTTGAAATTAGAATTAAGGTCCACCATAGGGACATAGAATATTTTCGGTCAACCATAGAGGTTGAACCAAAATATTGTATGAAAAATGATACTGGCCGGTAATATTATTATGTATATAGAAAAAAGAAATATGCTTGAAAATGTAAACAAGGCTATCAACCAAAGAGGTACTGTTCCTAATTGATAAAAAAATGTGAATGACATTTTCAGTTGTTACAAACAATAATTTGATTTTTAGCATTGTTTCATCAAGTAATAATATTGTAAAGGTATTTTATATTTAAAATTAATGAAGAATGTGTCACTCAATGAGCCTCTTATTCTTTTCTCATAGAGGGAGATGAAAAGTAGAGTGTATTACGCGGCTGCAAAAATATTTTTACCTTGGGCGACTTATTGAATCCCTCGCTACGTTCAGAATTCTACTTTAGAATCCCTCGCCATGCTCGGGATTCTACTCAAGAATCTTTCATTTCGCTCTGGATTCAAAATAGCGCCCTCGCCTTAACAATGTTATTTTACAGCCTTTTTATCATAACAATCTACTATTAAAGCCTATTTACTTTTCTCCCAAGGTGAGCATAACATATTTTCGAAGCATAGTTATTTGATAGTAATTCATTAGAATAGTCCGTAGTTGGCACTGCCTTCTAATTGAACCATATTTTCTTTTTAATTAAAGTTATTAAATTCTCATTCAGATACTACAACAGAACAGAAGTTTGTATTGGTAATAGCATTGCATATAATTTTGGCTTCACACATATTCCATTTCATAATTTCAACCCTATAAATGACTCCTCAGTTTCGTGTGACAATCAGCGGTTGGTGAAAATTTGTTATTAATGGTATCATAAATTATGTACTCGGATCAATTTATTGTTTGCTTGAGGTATCTGAAAATAATTTGAATTTTTAAACTTGTTCTTAGAAGGAAGCAATGAAGTCTATGCATATTTGATTAGCACCATTAAATAAGTTGCACAGGTTTGTAAAATAGAGTAAAAATACTTCATTTTTTTATACATGCCCAGACTATGGAAATCCTTCGCCGTAGCTATACGAGGCACACAGGAACATGACCAGACTGTAAAATATAATTTACAATATTCTAAACTGTAGGCAGACTACACTACAAATGCGATATATAAGTTGGCTAGCCAATTATTTATGGATAGGATAATCATAGACCTTTAATTGTCTGAAACAATGTAACCAGGCAAAAAGAATGTATAGAAAGAGTAATGAAAGAAATAATGAATTTGACAGGAGAACTAATAGGGCTGATTTCATTTTTGCACAACTCTCGAGAATGTGATGGTGGGAAGTAATGGTTATTAATTTGAAACTTTGGAAGTTGTATAAAATGCTGACTCATTTATGACTTTAAAACTTAGAGCAACGCGTCAAACCGACTGACTGACCCGGATCCGCAATTTATTCGAAGACACCCAGAAAGACAATCAAGGCTCGAATTCTGTAGCCACAAACAAAAACAGAATATGAATTTAACCAATTGGTATAGTTCCGATTATGTTACAGGAACTTTACTGTTTTTATTAGCAAACATAGCGCAACTAACCAAAATAAGCTTCTGGCAGCACTGTTTCACCTCCCCCCGGCCCCCGCAAAAAATGCCAGAATTATTTGAATGAAAATATGATGCTTTGCCTCCTCTTTTCCGGGCTTTGCGCGCGAAAATCGTGTTACTCTATGCTTTAAAACTATGAGTCTAACGTTAACAGGAATATGATCAGCGTTTGTTTTTATCACTTCTTAGAGTATTAACGTTCATTATTTTGGTCGTAAAACTCTGATGCAACACAAGCTACCTATTTGAACCCCTTCTCAGTTGTAAATTACAAATAAATTTGTTCTAAAACAGCGCAGTAATATCGCATACACGCATCTCCACTGCTACTGTACGTGTTATTTCTTGTTAAGCTTTCCTCCTGTCTTGTAAAGTAACAAGTAAATTACTGCAGTTACCTCGAAGCAGGTAGTGTGCACAAACATAATTTTTCCCCCACATCCTCATCCTACTCAAGGGCGCACAATGCCCGTTGTTTCCCCGGGAAATTAAACATTTGATTTACTACACACATCCGTACACAGCGACGTGACGTCTCGTGGGAACACCCCCTTAAAAAACAAAAACACGCAACATGTACACACATTTGCCTTTAAATATGTTCAACACGCATTTCGCATTTCGAGCTGGAGTTATTAACCACTGAATTCCCCGTAAGCATCGCCCTGTCAGACTCGTTACGCTACCTTTTAAAACTTTAACACTTTATTCACAAAGTTAATTGGTCTTTACGCAAAAGCCAAGAGTGGTCCGAAGTCATAACATTTAAAATAATTTCAAGAACAAATTAAAAACTCTGAAATGACTCACGTTAATGATTGAGTTGATATTCCAAATGCGTCCTCGTCAAAAACAAGCTACGTATTTTATCGTGCTATAAAATACTTTTATTTATTTTAATGGCGCTTTGTAAGATGTCAGATATAATGAATATATTACCAGTAGCTGGACGGTATGTTACTTTGAAAAGGTAATTATTTACAGAAACGATCGGCGTATTCTGATAAACAGCAGCGATAACAATACATCTCCGACAGCGTTCACGCATTCCCTATCCCATCCATTACAGTTTCATCTTCAATAACACGTTCCGCTAAGGTTGTCTCGATTGTCTTTGCACTCAACATTGCGCTTTGTCCTCTTCTCCAGAGAGTCCAATAATCCATATCGTCTCCACAACTTTGAGCGAGCGCTAACTCTTTCATCTATCATAATCGTTCATGCTGAAAACAATCAAGATTGATTCTTTCTTTATGCGAATCTGGACCCTAACGTTTGAACTTGCGGTTTGTTTTCCTTTGGGATAAATCAGCCTTGTCGGTTGGTAGCAAACCAGAGTCGGGGGCGACCGTAGGCGGCGTAACGAAGGGACCGACTCCAGGAAAATGACAAATGACATCTGCCTACCGCCTGTCAAATAACGGACAGATAATAAATGACCCCGATTGTTTATCATCAAATATCGCATACATCATTGGTGTAGTCAGCGGTTCTAGGGGCGCTTTGACTTGTGAGTGTGATTAATATCATTTGGTTAATTTCTGTGCAGTGAATACTTTGGGGAAGTTTTGGTCTCGTCATTGTCAGTCGATTATAACTAAGTGCGGGTGCTACTATTTGATTGTTGGCTGAGTAATATATTGGAGTGCTAGTGGTAATCCCCTATATTCTATGACAGTTATCAAACAATGTGTCCGTGTGATGCCGCTTTAGAATAGTACCACCCCATTTCTTACCCAGGGTGTCGTCAAATGCGTTTAAGGAATCGTGAACTGGAGGCAGCGGCATCCTTTTGGTGATAACCAGAATATGATAGTACCACTACCTCGTATTCACCAACCATCGCGGTCTAATATATTTAGCCGCAACGCTCCCTATCCAATATATAGTTGCCGTGAAATTCTGGAGAAAACTTAGCTTCGTCGATATAATGATGATGTCAAGTTGTCTTATATAGGGTGATAGAAAATGGTATGAATTACTCATGATACTGAACAACTTTCTCCAAGGAACAAAGGTCGAATTACGAAAATCAAGTTTTGACCTCCCATAGAAACTGCATCAGCTGATAGCGCATTTTGTATGGGAGGTAAAATTTGGTTTTTTGTATTTCTACCAATGTTTCTTGGAAAAAGTTGCTCAGGATCATGAGTAGATGCATATCTTTTGCTATCAAGAACTAATTAAAGGTCACCCTATATTTAGCTTACAAAATATGCGATCATGTTACCGAGCGAAAAAATAAATCAAGTTCCGGAAAGAGCAAAGCTCGAACCTTTGATCCCATGAGGTATTAAGAAGATCCTTTATTCCGTGTCTTCAGTTTATCCATCTGTCTCTACCTCCCTGAGGGGGTGTCTCTAGACGTACTCTGAGACAATCAGAGATTGTGACAAATGACAATCTGGTACACATACGAGGTGAGGTAATGTTCCATGTCAGATACAAGTAGAATGATAAATCGTGTTGTAAAAGATTGGCTAAATCTTCATAGTTTGTGGATTTCCTACGCGACAAATTTACCATAATCATTCATTATAAAGAATGAAAATATAATAAAGATTATATAAGGTCATAATGAAATAGTGAACATAATTTTAGGATGTTACTCAGACCATGAAACTGAACAACTTTCCCCTAGAAACATAGGTCGAAATACGAAAAACCAAATAAGACCTCCCATATAAAATGCGCTATCAGCTGTTGCAGTTTCTATGGGAGGTCAAAATTTATTTTCGTATTTGGACCTATGTTCCTTGGGGAAAGTGGTTCAGTTTCATGGTCTGAGTAACATACTAAAATTATGTTCCCTATTTCATTAGGACCTTATATACGAAAAACCTAAATTATTTACATGTATCACATTTATATAAAAGAAGGATAAAAAAGTTTATATTTCAACTTTCTGACTAAGTACTCACTAAATAAATAAAAAACACTTCGCTTTATGTGACAGCTAAATCTCAATCTGCAGAAACTCGAAACGAATATTTTGGTCTTATTAATTATTTAAATTTCTTTTTAGCACCAAAATTTCAAAGCTTGCAAAGCTTTCCTCTTCCAGCAAGCCATTTTTCACGTAGCTTCGAAAACGATATGTCAAAATCAGTGTTCGCGTAAATTTCGCCTGCCACCGCACACTATTTTGGTCTACTTGGAAAGGAAATAGCGATAAATGGATACCAAAACTGGCTCTGTTTTTTAGTGGTGAAAATGTGAGTCTTTTGAATCTTAGAAAACTTGACTATTTTAAAAGCCTTCTTTTTCCTTCGCTTTGCTTATCTTATAAATAATAAGTAATTTTAAAAATACAAAGCAAGTTAATCGCTGGTTGATTGATATCATTTTATATTAAATTCTTTCTGCTTTGTTGTAAATTTTGGCTCTAATTGTGTTGTTTTTCGAATAGCTTACTATTATCATCTTTGTGACTTTGAATTGTTATATCAATCAAGTTTATGTTTCTACTCGACCTCCGTCTAACCAAATCTTCGTATCTCTTTACTATCTGCATATCGTGATGTATCTCTGGAACCAGTCACTTACACCACTCTGTTAATTTTCAGGGCAGGGAGTAAGCTTGATAAATGAGTGTCGGAATTTCAAAGGGAGTACAATAGAGACCAGACCTGAGACGGGTCGTTAATCAAAAAACGTCTATAGGCCCAGTGACGGTGACAGCTTTGGTAATTTTGATATTCAAAGCACTTTTGCAACTGTTGTTGCGCAAATAGTATCTGTATTAAGCAGCAATGAAAATGACGTAAGTGTTCAAGAGCATTTTTAATTGTAACCTTCCGGAATAATTTTTTTAGGCTACTAATAAAATTTTAGTGTAACAAGAACTACGCAAAGGTTCGATAGATGGTGTGCTCAGTTTCTGTAACGCGGTGACGACTTGTCATCGTGGTTTCCTCATATAGGTGTAACCATTTTTGTACCATTTGACCTTCGTTAACAGTCTCAGGTGCAGACGGTTCCCGGCAAGGAACACATATTACTCACCTACGGCGATGTTCCCGGCTTTCCTGTGACTATGCCTAACCTAAGTTAATGCGTCTTTCCACACTATAGCCGTATTACTTGGGCCGATCTCGTTTTAAAGTGTAATAAGTCATATAAATATACGTGTGTCTCTTTAACACCGCCGTTTCCTTGCTGGCCTCCCGCAACCTTCTTACATAAGTATATTCCTTAATTAGAACACTTTTTGCTACAGTAATTGATAGATATGTCTGAACCCTGAATATCAAAATAAAGCAATTACTTTTTAGTTCGGGAGTTATGGAACAGAGTCATATCACCATCATAACGTCCACTGAGCTCCTTCTCGAATTACATCAATAATGCGTCGTAAAATTTGGAGGGGAAGTAACGTAGTCACCACGCTTGCAATCATTGGGGCTGGCACCATGGACCGCGGTTGTTGTCAACGACAATATGTAAGATGGTACGATACACAGAAGGACTCTGCTGACCATCCTCCCTTTCGTAATCGCTTAATCGCCTCTTAAGAAACCCACGTGTAGAGACGGGTTGGTACTATTGTTTGCCGGCACTACACGGGCAATGAAGTACCAATGTAACAAAATATTACCATTAGCATACGTTTAATATAATTGAATTTCTTACCTTTATTAATTTTCATTCATTCAAAATTTAAGAGCCAAGCTCTTGTTGGTGTAGCTCCCTCCACCTATTTTTATCCTGCATCAGGCTCTTGAGCTCTCTATACGTTTTATTCATTTTATAATACCCTAATTAATTTACCACATTTTAAAAATAAAGTATTTATTTACGTGTCGCCGGACTGTTCATTATCTCCCCTCGTAATTTACTAGCTCCTTCCTAACAGGATCACTTTCCACAACACACGGTCTATGATGGATAGGCGATCAACGTCACACTAATAGGATTAGTGCCAGCTTACCTTCTTGCCCTCTGCTAGGGTACCAGGGTACCAGCCCGGGCTTGGAAGGATTCTTTAAGTGACTTGACAAACGATCCTCTCTTGAAGGTTTGATTCTAATGCAGAAAAGGGATCAAAGTTTGCTGGTTTAGTTTGATTGATCGAGGATGATGGTAGTCTATATTAATGGTTTTGTCAATTTAGATAATTACGTCTCAGTTAAAGTTACATAAATTTTAGAATTTAAATAGTAAAGTTAATAAAACATTTCCTTGATATGCCCTAGTATTGACCTACGTAATAATGCACTTATGCATTTCCCGTCTCAGCTGCAACAAAATTTCAACAAGGTACAGGCAAAATACATTTCTTTGGCGAGCTATAAGAATCTTTAGTTGTTTATGCGAGTCTGTTGATCTAGACCTCTTCAATACTGGGTATGATGATGATGATGAATCGGGAAGATGCTAAAATAATAGTACACAATGATTCCAACACTGTAGGCGGATAAAATAGGGTTAGGTTTAATTTTGCTAAGTTTAGTTTCATATTGTTATTATTATGTACCTATGCGTTGTATTTCTACGCATTAAAATCTGCGTTCGTGCGTTATTTTATTTTACAATAATACTATACATGAGTACCTGTAATTAGCTTTATGTGTCAATTTTAATTTTGGTGCTGTTCGTCTTCCTGAGATTAACTTAATAAAAACAAAATAACGAGAACATAAACAAAGAGTAAGAATCAAATCTTCAAATATTTCAGCACACACAAAACAGTTTCTTCATCCCGACCAAGTTCACTTATTTATCATAGAATTAACTTCCTAGAACAGTTGAGCTCAAAACAAACAGGATACGGAGCGAATAAAGTTGGACCGGATACGAAAATCGCTCCATCGACAAATTTATGCCGTTGTAAAGGCTGATTTATTCAAAGAGGCGACGTGTGAAGGCGTGGCACACATGGGTGGTAAGAACTATGATCTTGTTATTAATTATACTTTTGCAGCATCGTTCTGAAGTATGTACTAGGAATTAGAAAGTACTACACAAACTAAGTAACAAGAATAGAAATAGTGTGATGTTATTATAGTTAGGGTGCTGGCTGCAATTTGGGTATATGATTTGCTCATGATTCATATTAATAGGGATGATAGATCAGCTCAATACGAACCGATTTGGTCCTTACAAGTTTTTTTGTGCGTCGCTGCGTTTTTGAGTTACAGCAAAAAAAAAAGAAAAAAAAATACTGAATAATGTTTTTTTCGTCTGCCTTTGTGGCTCCTGTTTAAAATACTTCTGAAGATGTAGAAAATCGAAGAGGCAGACATGCAGGGCTCTGCATTATCACGGGACGAAGTAGTGAATTTTTGAATTTTGAAGCGCTGTAACTTTACGACGCAGGGTTATTATGGTGGCAGACCATTTTTCAGGGGTTTTATACGTTGTATTTAATCAGATAGTCATAGTCTGCCAGGTGTACGTTTCATTGTCAAATTTCAAAATAGTAGTTAAAACTTAATTCTTCAAAAATGCAGGGGTGTGGATATCCGCCAATATTTTTTGTATCTTCTAGAGGATGCTCCTTATCATCAGTCAAAGAGGCAGACATGAGCAAATCATATAGAAATTTGTCCTTCATTACCCTTACTATTAAGGTTACTTAGAATTTTGAAAATTTCGAACAGTTTGTATGGAAAGTTTTTTTCCATTTCCCAAAAATGTTTTTTTGAGAAAGTTGTTCAGTTTCGTAGACTCGTTCAGTTTTTGATTCAACGCCCCTTACGCCCTTACGTCTTCTTTCAAACAGTGCCTTTAAAGTTTAAACTCCTTTAAATCTATTGGTGACACTGTTTTTTCTAGAAAGATACGCTGACTAACAACTTAATTTCTTTACTAATGTTCTTTTATACCCGACTGCGGCAAAAAGAAGGGTTATGATTTAGATCGGTATTTAAATATTTATTAAGGTAATCAACAGCACATTTCATAAATAACATTTCCAAATGACTTAGTCTGTTGCAGAGCCAATAATAGATTACCCCGTATTGTTAGGAAGCAGAATACGATACAGTTAATTGCAACTCAAACGTAGCGCTTTGTTTTCTGTATGTATGTATTTTTTTATGTATGTTTGTTTGTTCATCTGTCTTTTCATAGCTTCTAAACTATTTATTATAATTTTTACACTTTATTTCATCGTAGTTATTTCGTTTGTGCTACTTACAATAATATATTTGTCAAGCTACACAGTCGTATGTTCTAAACAATTTCCATGTCTAATAACGCATGGAGCTCTCTTTATGTTACGCTGAAAAATTTATGTTCAAGAAAAATGACATCAAAGGAACAGTATCGGATATGATCGTATATCTTTTGGGAAATTTATTCAATATTAAAGAATCATCAAAGCCTGTCAAGATTTTGTTAATATTCGAAAAGACTGAATCATTTTGCATCAAATTTATACGGAAGTTATTCATACACTTTTAAAATTCAATGCAGATTGTTTTATTGTTAATGATATTATCAGATTTATGAAACTTAGCTAGTACTTGGCTTTGTTTGTATAATCTATATTCAAAAGTTTCAACATTTCCTTTGATGGGTATGTTTTATTGATTTTGAAAAATCACAAATTCACGCCTTTGGTCGCAGTTCAACCTCATGTCTCCTCTGCTAAGTAGTACTAAGCTATCATTGCCCGGCCTTTTCTTTTAAATGTGCTAGTACATGTTGCGCATTCAGATCCCGCCTGTTGTATATTTGCAGATTTTTTCCTAATTTAATTTTCTAGTTTCTGTTAATTGAAAGTTTGACCACAAAATTTCAATCTTTGGTGTTAGATTTCTCAAATTCCCTCTATATTTCCATTTTTTGACACAATTTTTAAGACCACCACTACTAGACCTGAGTATCATTGGGTCAACGTAACTGACGAATGCATAGAGTACCAATGAAATCGCTGTAAAAATAATTACTTCAAACATTGTTCAAACAAAATTAACGAGATTTTTACAGACTGTCATATACATCCTTTTCAAATAACAAAAAGGTTTTCAACGTCCATATTAATGGGAGTGAGTTATCATGAAAACAGGATACATTTATTTGCGTTTGCTGTTTCGTTTGTGGCCCTTTGAACACTGAGTTATGGGTTTCAGCGATTATACCATCTGTGATCTGCTTTGATATATATGCGTCAGTCGTAAAAGAGGTGATGTCATTGGTGCTACGTAGGTACCTATTTACCTAGATGACCTTTTTGCATACAACGTATACATGTTCTAAATTCTTTTAAGTAACTATAAAAGAGTCATCTATGTAAATAGGTAAAGGACACGTTTTAAAAAGTATTGACCTAAAAGAAGAAATAATTAGCAGTGTGACAATTAATTTGTGTATGTTTATGTAGCTAAATATTGCTAATAAAAAAGATAGTAAATTTTTACGAGCATTTCATTTACATTAGTGTAAGAAAGTTTTCAGAAAAGAAAACAATACTGACAAAGAGCTGCATACTCACACATTTTCCCCAAATGTGTCTTTAATGTAGATGAATGCGAACCTTGCGAAATATTTGGATTCCATGCAAAACCAAATGCATGGATCTAAATAATTTAATTCCCAGAAATGCAAGCGGACTTATTTAGCAATGACTACAATTTTTTTTTATTTAGTGTCCGTTGATGCTTATAATTATTTCCCAAACGATTATGACACAAACTCAACAAAAACAAATTTACGAAATGTACGAAAACTATATCTCACCTTTAAATATAATAGTAAAATATCTTCACCATGTCAAAAATTCATGAGTTGTATAGGATGATATGATAAAGCGAGTGACATAAATTTTAAGAAAAATATTATATAATCTTAACTAAAGAGGTTTGAATCTCGCTGAGCTTTAGTCCTTTATCTGAGGTCTTAACTCGGGGTCTTAACCACCCCTGACTATAATGTAGAGGAAAGATAGAAAATATGGTAGTCACAGAAAGGATTTCGTAACCAGAACCAAATTTTACGTCGCATTTGCTTACAGTACAGTAGAGTCCAATGCCCCTATTATGGAGGGCTTGCCATCAATTTACAGGCAAAAAACAGATGGCGTGATACCATTTATTGGCAAAAGCGCCAACTCTCCCAAAGGTGTTATAGGCCCATTGTCTTTTTCAAAATTACTGCAAAACTGACAGCTGCCAAAAACTTAAGCACTTACTGTTAAAAAAGTAAGTATGTTAATGATATACCTTTAAAAGCATATATAAAATTGGTGCTTCCTAATTAGCTGCCAACATGCTTTGTGGTAAGTAAGTGAACTCATGAAATTTAGGTAATTTTCTCCACAAGCATGGTATACACAGATGCTTTTTCAACGTTTCATCTAATTTGTTTACCACATAATAATATGCAGTTACTTTTTTTTTTACTCAACTTTTTGTTGATTGTCACAATATTACAGGAAAAATACGTTCTTTCCCCACTGGAAATGTCTCATTGGAGGGAAATTGCCGTTCGCAGAATATTTTTGTGCAAAGTCCGTCTGGGGAAGTACCAACCCCCTTGCCTATTACTGCCGTGAAGCAGCAGTGTTTGCACTGCTGTGATCGGTTCGAAGATTAAGGGATCCAGTGAAATTACCGGCATATGAGACAGACCATCTTAGTTCTCAAAGCGAGCAACGCGCTTTGCTTTCTTATTAGAGTGAAAATATGCTACTAATAAGACAGTGGATGCTATGAGCGGTGGTTACTACTTACTATCAGGTAGCCCACCTGCTGCTTTGGTCACTTGTAAATAAGGCGGCATATCTTTGAACTTTGACCTTGAGCGGGTCTTTGGTTTCGAGTGTTTGTATCGTAGCGCTGGTTCAGATGTCTGGTTTTATTTTTACGTGCTCGCTGGCGTGTGTACACACGGCCGCACATCGGTAGAAACACTTTTGGACCTTATGGCGTGGTAATAGAGTTGAAAAAGTTTCTACCAACGAGCGGTTGACCGTACTACTTATTCTTGTTCGGTACCACACGCATACTCTTTACAGTCTTGAACTCATGCATGAGCTTTGGTAATTAATTAGAAGCAGTCACTGTACACTGAATATTCAATAGCAACGAAAAATGGTTCACTGATTCAATTGATCTTAGCTTCCTGCTGTTTTAAATGAAAAGAAATTAATTCTACTAAGTTTCGCTTTTAAGTTCATGCAATATATTTAAATAAGATTTATTTATAATACAGGCATTATAATTTATTATTCAAGCACAGTGCAATTAATTCTGTTTTTGTTGAAAGCGTGCCACCAAAGCTAGGTTTATAGTTCGTCAACGTTAATAATGCAGTAAGTCATTTATGCAAATGCAGAGTAAAGGTGTATTCACAATTGAGTTAAAATGCAAAAAAAAACAATTTTTCTTCCTTTTTTCGTTTTTGGGTTACACGCAGAGGATACAATCGCTTCTATCGAAGGTTTGCTTCAGTTACTCATTGTGCATTTGACTTTATAATTTTAAGCGACCCGATTGATTACGGGGCTTGACTAGGTCATAGATCAAAAGCAATTCTGCACAGGTAAATTGCTATAGACAAGTAATTAAACACTTTAGCAATATCTTTATACTTCAGGAACTGCAATATGGAGCAGTAATCCAAATAAAATTGCATCTCAACCTTCTTCATAAACAAAAGAAGATGGAAATAGGGTGTTTACTAGCACTTTTTCAAAGTTTAACTAAATAATTGGGCCAGATAGCAAGCTTCAAAAACAGGAAAAACAAAGAGGTTGAAAGAAGAATTCAAAACGCCTGTAAAAGCTTCTGGTCCATGAAGGAGCTAATGAAGGGAAACCTTCCAATGTCATTGAAGCAAAAAATCGTCGACATGAGTGAGTAGATAAATAGCATATATTCCTGGTTGCAAAACAATAACCTAATGGTCAACTTAACTAAGACGTGTCTGGTACAATTTAGAAACTATAAAACTGATCCTAAATCAATCAGCATACATTGTCAGGGTACTAAGATAGAGGAAATAGATTGCGTTAAGTTCTCAGGCATACATCTAGACAGAAATTTTAACTGGAAGCCACAAGTAGATAGTGTCTGTACTAGGCTGAGTAAATTTGTTTATGCTCTAAAACAACTAAGGTGTACAGCAGGCGTGAAAATAGCACTACTAGCATATCATGGCTCCGTGGCTTCAGTTCTTAGATATGGACTAGTTATATGGGGTAACTCTACAGAAATAGAATGAGTTTTCTTAATAAAAAAAATGCATAAGAGCGATAGCTGGTGCAGGCTTTATTGACTCATGCAGGCCATTATTCAAAAAACTGAATGTACTGACATTAACCAGCATGTACATCTTAGAGTCCTGCATGTTCGTGAAGGCTCACCCCAGGTTCTTCAAACTCGAAAAACGACCGAAAAACCTACGTAAAATAGATGAGACCAAACTGGCTATGCCCTTTTGCAGTACAAGTCTAGCCCAAAGAAATTGCTTTTATATGTGCATTAAGATTTATAACAATATACCGAAAGAATTTCGAGAGCTACATATTATACAAAAATTTAAAACAACCGTTAAAAAGTGGTTATCTGAGAAATATTTTTATAATTTACAAGAACTTTTTGTGACATGTAATAATTTTTATTTTATTTTATTTTTATTTTATTTTATTTGGAAAATTTACAGCCAATAATGTTTTATATAATAATTTTGAAAAGAACTACGCCAATTACAAATTTTCACCAGTATAAATTATGTTTTATTTATGTTTATGTTTATTATGTTTTATTGAAAATAATATTGACTGTTTGTTTTTTTTTCTCTATTTTGTGACATTTAATTTTATGACTACGACTAACACAGGTACAAAAACCGCTAAGCTGAAGTGGAGCTGAGAAGGACATGTCGCCCGCATGCACCCTGATAGATGAGCAAAATTAGCCACCGAATGGGTCCCGGAGGATGGTCACCGATGGCGAGGTAGGCCCCGTAGGAGATGGCAAGACGACCTTAACGTTTTTCTTGAGAATTGGCCAACAATAGTGTTGCGGACGGCGACGCAGAACGCAATTCGCAAGTAGTAACACAGCGAGCAACGCGCGTGTATCACCCGCCCCCGCGCCCCGCACCGACGCCGCGAGAACACCGAGTGAGCGAGGCAGCCACCGCGTGCGAGCGAGAGGGAGAGCGTGCGCTCGGCGTGTCGTACGCTAGTTCCGGCCGGCGCTAGCAGGATATAAGCGCGGCCAAATCCACCATTCGACACAGTTCGAAGCTGAGTGATCGTCCAGTAATCAACTGTCAACCGTTCCAGTCAACTGAGTGAATCGTCCAGTCTACTGTGAACTTCCAGTCTACAGTCGAGAACTCTCCTGTAGTGACCGAACCCTATACAGTCCACTTGAAGAAGTCAGCAAGATAGTGAAAACTAGTTAGTGACTAGTCAGTGTCAGTGCCCGTGAACTCGTCTGAGCCTGCGTGCTCGTCACTTGTTAAGTTTTCTTTAACTCTTGTTGACTGTTACCTGTTATCATTGTTGAACTTGTCAGTGTTAATAAAGACCTTTGTTAAGTTGATCTTGTGTTTTCGTACAAAGCACCCGGTGAACCCCGAACTCGTGTTGGTGTAGCCAACAAATAGCTCAAGACTGAGACGAATGGCATGATAGAGGGACAGCAGTGGGGCACTACACTACAATAATAAATAATAAAATAATAAACTGAATAGTGCTGCTGATATTTGTTAGGAAAATGGAAACACTGACCAATATGTCACCCAGTATGAAAATGATCAGCAAAGAATACTATACTCTCTCTGATGATCAGTTAGATTGTCGTCAAATGTCTGTTTTATATTTCCTTGTAAACAGAGGAGAAACATTTATTTTACAGAGCCACAAACAAATACCATCAGTGATGAGCGTGCTGCCTATCGACACTGAAAAAAATAGGTACCTAGGTCACAAGAGTCATAGAAAATGCCTCTGTTGTACGTAATTTTGTACAATCATCATAACATCCCATGAAACGTCCACTACTGAACAGGGAGCTCCCTCCAGAATTCTAGCTTTTGCTGGAAAAATGTAGAGGGGAAGTACCATAGTCACCTCGCTTGTTAGCGTTACGGCTGGCACCATGGACCGCGGTTGTAGGTGACCGCAGTAAGTAAAATGTTATATACAAAGGAGGATGCTGCTGCCCATCCTCCAGTTTATAACCCTTAGTCGCCTCTTACGACACCCAAGGGTATGTAAGGGTTGGTACTATTCTTTGCTGGCACCACACGGGGCAATTTTGTACAACAGTTACTTTAAATCCGTGAAAGTAGTTTTGAGCTTCTTCTATCCAGAATCATTTACTCAAGGCGATCAAGTTATTCTTTTACGCTAAGTAAGTCCCTTTTTCCAAGCTTATGAAGAGGTTGCTGCTAAGTTCAAGATGGCCTATGTACCAGAAACTTGCCAGAAACAAAGACTAACAAATTGGATAAGACATGAAAATGACGAAAAGGTTAAATTTTCTTACTGCCTTTATATTCTCTGTACTTACTCTTCAAAAACATGTCCGAAACTCATTTCTCACTCACGCAAGCGTTAAAGCCCTCGGTAATATAAGACAGGGCGTCTATTATATCTGAAGGTGTATAATTTGCTGGCCTGTAATCTTGCCTGAGGATAATCAGCGGTTTCGGCCCAGTGTTTATTTATGCCACCACCGTCTGTCGGAGGAATAATTTTGGTTTAAAAAAGGTGGGGACAAAGGAGATAAGAAATTTCTAAGGATTCGAATTATGTATGAGATTAGCATGGTTGATGATGATTTAGAGATAATAAATATAATGGCGGATAATAATGATTGCTTAGTGATGGATCAAACTATAGTTCAAGTTTTAATTATGAAAAGTCGATGTTAAACAACGTGTGACGAAATGGTGTGATAATACTGAAGGGTGTGAATCTGCCCATGAAACTGAACAACTTTTCCTAAGGAACAAAGGTCGAAATATGAAAAATTTTTTTTTGACCTCCCATATAAATTGCATCAGCAGAGAGCAAATTTTGTATTGGAGGTCAAATTTGGTTTTGGTTGTTCAGTGTCGTGGGCAGACCCTTTAGTAATATCACATCTTTCCGTTACACTTGTTCCTGGGCAATTTATTCTTGTTTTTATTTTTCATTTGCTTACCTGATTTAAACATCGTCAGGACATGGCTATTACTGATAAACCCTGTCATGGATCCTCATATTTTGCTGAAATTCAACCAACGTTAAAAAACCTAAATCATTCATACTTCTTTTATTAAAGTGAATATCAGTTGCGTAGAAAAGAAAAGAACAAAACAACCTTACTCTTACTATTTTCGATCCATGCATGTACCTAATAAGGTAACGTAATACGCACTTAACTATCCATAATAATAAGGTAGAAGGCGGCTAATCATAGGTGTGATGAGTTCTTATTGACATTAACAAAGAGACTTATTGTGTACAAATTCAAGTCAGTAAGTAAAAGTATAGTATAAATACAAAATATTAGAAGTATATCAGAAGTCCTTTAATCACCCGATGAAGCATTGAAGGCTTATTTCCACTTCACTAACTACAGTAGTGAGTTAACTTGCGTCTTTCGCGAGTTAAGTCGTTATGTGCTAAGGAGTAAAGGCCGATTTACACTATAATAAGTACAGTAGCAAGTTAACTTTGTGTATTTCATGAGTCAAGTCGTTATTTGCTTCAAGTGAGTTAAGAGACAAGTTCTCATGTAACTCGCTTGAAGCGTTCAAATGAAATAACGATTTAACTCGCCAAAGACGCAAGTTGACTCTTGACTCGCAACTGAACTTACTGAAAAGCAAATTGACCTTACAGGTCTTTTTAGGGTTCCGTACCTCAAAAGAAAAAAACGGAACCCTTATAGGATCACTTTGTTGTCCGTCTGTCTGTCTGTCTGTCTGTCTGTCTGTCAAGACCCTTTATCTCACGAACGGGTAAAAGTATCAGGTTGAAATTAATACCATATGTTAAGGTCCATAAACCACACAAGATCTGAAAATTAAAATTTTTTACAACGACGCAATCAAAAGATATGGCTTTTTATGTCCTCATCTCCATACATTTATGCAAAAACGGAAAACCTACAGGGTACTTCCCGTTGACCTAAAATTATGAAATTTGGCAAGAAGCTAGGTCTCATAGTAAAAATAATGGGAAAAGTCTGAAATCATTAAATATTACAACTTTTCTCACAACTAATGGTAACCAATTGTGGTGAGCTCCCGTTTCAAGAACATTCATATAAGAGAGGGCTCAAGTTGGATGGTCGCTGAGGCGATTTTTGTTTTAGTTCTATTTAAAAACGGGAACACTTACAAACTTGAAAATTGGTATGTTTATAGTGCATAAGCTATAAAATAACAACAAATAATAAAATTTGGTCAAGCGCGTGTCGGACTCAAAAATCTACATTACATTAACTTACTGAAATTTCAACTAATACAATAATGATTATGTTGTGGTACGGAACCCTCAGTGCGCGAGTCCGACTCGCACTTGGCCGGTTTTTTTTTAATAAATGCAAGGATTATCATAGAAAAAATAACTTTTTGGACTTTACGCTTCACTGATAAAACACAATTTGGATCTATTGCTCATGCTCATATCACAATTCTCAAGATAACCAGGTACTTAAAAGTTTCTCATGAAACAAAGTGATAAATTTATACGACATCATAACATCATGCACGTTTAATGACTGCCACAAATAAACCGCTCTTCTACTAGTTGTATACAGGATGTTAAAAAGGAACTAGCAATGATAATTTAAAGACGTTACTCAAAATATAGTACTGGGACGCAAATATTTTAACAAAAACTCAAAGAGTCTAATTGCAACAACTTTTTGAAATTCGCAAAAATATTTCCTCCGGGCGCATAATGTCATGTTCTCAAAATGCCATCTTCGCAATTCGTCACGTTCACAAAATGTCACGTTCGCATAATGTCACGATTGCAAAATATTACAATTGCAAAATGTCACGTTCGCATAATGTCACGTTCTCCAGACAGCATCAGTAGTATCTGTACAGTCAAGAGCACATCAAGCTTGACACATTGGATTTTTGGCGTAAGGTGATCCGTTTTCCATACAAAAATTCAAATGACTTGCATTCTTACGCGGGACCTAAAATTCTGTTGAAAATCGAACGAATACTGCTATTTTTAGTTAAATTTTTCGCTAATTAATAAAGTAAGTTACTAAAGTAAGTTACTATATTACACTACCTTCTTCTAATTCAAAAAGCCGTCGAAGTCGTCGTAAAACCCTGTATGACTAAGTACCCCAATAACATCTTAACCGTGTTCTGTTCATGGGCGGGCAGCCCAGCCGTATTAATATGTTACACACGATTCCGTAATTATAAGCCATTGAATACCAATCGACAGTATAAATCTTGGTTATAATCGTTATAAGACGTATAAAGAAAAATAATTTTAAATTATACTGTATAAGCAGTTTTCTCTACAAACAATATTATATGTAGCGGAGAGTTTTTCCAGAGAGTGAATGAATCTTCTGCTACTGATAGTAGTTGTCAAGCCAAGTCAGAGGCCATTTTGGAGGCTTGATACTCTTAATTCTACTAGGTTGGTCACTAACCTGCAAAAGAGTAATATGGGATTGCATAGATCTGGTTTTGGATTGAGGAGGTCAAACGGCAGTCGTTCTCTGTAAAAACAAGCGTCCTGTCAAATTTCCTAGGTTAGGTAGCTGATACGGTAAAAACGGAAAAAGGCTATTGATGCAAATCAGCTTTCGTTTAGGGTTCAAAATTTTGTTTTGTGACCTGGGAAATTAAATTATATAGGTAAAAACCAGTATCATCGTCAAATCCTTTAACTTAGGTAACCGACAAAGCAAGTAGTGGAAAAAGAAAGCTATGCTGTAGTGGATCAGTTATTGACTGGATCCCACAAGACGGGCGACGGCGTCGCTCGCCAAGTTCGGCCTAGAAAAAGATGGCGCGATGACTTGCATGCTTTTACGACAGACTGGCGGACAAAACCTCAAGGCTTTATTTGACCTGGGCAATTAATAATACAGAATGTTGCTCAACTAGCGATTTGCTAAAGGCTTTATTAAAATTAATATTCCATTAAATAAACAGGGTGTTAGGGCAAACATACTGTGATCATCATAACATCCCATGAAACATCCACTACAGGACAGGGAGCTCCCTCCAGAATTCTAGCTTTTACTGGAAAAATGTGGCGGGGAAGTACCATAGTAACCTCGCTTGTTAGCGTTACGGCTGGCACCATGGACCGCGGTTGTAGGTGACCGCAGTAAGTAAGATGTAAGATACAAAGGAGGATGCTGCTTCCCATCCTCCAGTTAACCCTTAGTCGCCTCTTACGACACCCACGGGTATGTATGGGTTGGTACTATTCTTTGCCGGCACCACACGGGACATACTGTGATCATAAAACCATAAATCTGAACGATTTTCCTTAAGAAACATAGGTCGAAATATGGTAGAAAAATTACTTACCATAGAAACTGCATCAGCTTATTCCAAGTTGTTCAGTTTCATGGTCTGAATGTACTGTTTCAAGGATCACAGTATTTACTTTAACACCCGGTATATTATTGCTGTTATTTTCTTTGTAAAATAAACGAATAAAACAACATTTACAAATTGGCCATTGATAAGTATTAAATTTATTCTTTGGATCGTGAGAGGTTAATTAATTATATTTTGCATTAGATTGACCAGTTAATTTTCTATCATTGAAAATTAAATAACGTTCACTTTAATTAAAACTGTTTAAGAACAAGTACAAAATTAATTAATGTGGTCACTTAAGCGTGAATATAATTTAAATTAAAACTTTAAAAGCGTGCATATAAAAATGTAATTAGAACAAACGATAAACGAATTTAACTACTTCCTGTTACAATGAAATAATATATTAAAATAATAAAAATATTATTGCAGTGTTAAAGTGGGTGCACTTTACGGAATTTCAATAAAATTTTACCTAATTGCTCTTAAGTTTAATAAAAGTATTATTACTTTAATTAATTTGAGTACCAACATATTCTTTAACTAGCTGTTGCCCGCGACTCCGTCCGCGTGGGGTTCAGTAAAAGTAGCTAATGACTTTTCCCATGGTTCAAACTATCTTCGTACCGAGTTTGTATCACAATCGGTTTATCGGATTAGTCATAAAAGCGTAAAAGACAGACAGAAAGTGCATTTCTCGCCTCAATATTATTATAGGTATACAGAGTACCGATAATACGGATTTTGTAAATTAAACACCTCTTGTTTACGTGTGGACTGTTAGGTCGCGCACTATCCTCGGAAGTGTTAAATCATAGTCGAATTCCACGCGGAGTAACTATGATACGGGTTTCGTTATTTCTTATTCAAAACAAAGCCTAACTAAATCTGAGGCTCAGTCACTTTAGCTTCTGTGGCTACTGAAAAAAGAGCGGTACTAAGTCCAACGTGTCTAGATTCACATGCTTTTAACTCTACATGTACCGACATACAAAACTGTTGGACTTCACTTCCGTACAATCTTTGTAACTTATCTCTCCCCTTAAAAGACAATTCCTAAAAAACAATGATTCACTTTTCTCTTTATTTTTTGAAGTATTTCGTTTATAAGTACCTACTTCCTAAGTTCAAAGTCAACCTATCGCAATGAAACTAAGCTTATATATTGCATAGGAGTAAGCCAAACGCGTTGTTGAAAGCCACGTTTGAATCGGCTCAAAAGTTTGTGAGTTATTCGAGTTTTGAGTGAACCGTTTTCAACTAACCTAAGCTTATATGTTGCACGGAAGTACCTAATCCAAGCACGTCATGGAAATGCCAGTTGGAATCGGTACAGTAGTTTGTGATCTATTGGTGCCGCCGTTTAAACTTCGCGCACCTTCTGTCTGAGTGAACGGTTTTCAGTGAAATTAAGCTAATATATTGCAAAGAATTAAGCTTAACTCGTTATTGAAAACCCCGTTTAAATCCGTTTAGTAGTTTGTGAGTTATTGGAACCGCCGCTTGAAACTTAGTGAATCTTCTGTCTGAGTGAACCATTTGCAATGAAACTAAGCATACATGTTGCATGGAGTAAGCCAAACACGTTACTGAAAATCTCGTTTAAATCGGTTCAGTTGTTTGTGAGTTATTGGTGCCACCGCTTGAAATTTCGCGCACCTTCTGTCTGAGTTAGCCGTTTTCAATGAAAGTAAGCAAATATGTTGCAAAGAAGTAAGCTTGACAGGTTATTGAAAACTCCGTTTGAATCCGTTCAATAGTTTGTGAGTTATTTGCGCCGCCGGATGAAATTTTGCGTACCTTCTGTCTGAGTGAACCGTTTGCAATGAAACTTAATTTTTATGTTGCAAAAAAGTTAGCCAAACTCGTAATTGATAGTTTGTGAGTTATTAGCGCACAGGCAGTTTGATACTTTACATTAGTGTAGCTTCTGATAGAGTGAACCGATTTGAATGAAACATAGCCTATATGTTGCTCAGAGCTAAGCTTAATCTACCTGCGAAAACATCGTGAAAATCCATTCAGTAGTTTCGGAGTTTATCGAAAACATACAGACAGACAGACAGACCGACAGACAGACAGACAGACAAAAAATTCAAAAAAAATACATTTGTGTTCTATTGGTCCTTTCTTATCGCCCACACTAATTTTTTGATAAATTCATCAAAAGTACAGACACGCGGTTTCTACTCTTTTATTATATGTATAGATAAAGTATGCTTCATGTAAATCTCCCCAGTTTGGTTAAGACGTTTCAGGATGAATCACCTGATTGACCAAAAATTTAAATAATTTCGTGCTTCGGAAGGCACGTTAAGCAGTTGGTCCCGACTACTGTCTACCGATGTAGTCATTAATGAGCCATGTCATAGGCCTTTGGCGGCTCAACAACTCTGACACCTAGGTTTGTGAGGTCGGTCATCGACCTTGCAACCCACACGACATAATAATAACGTAAATCGCAACCACATTTACCTACTCGTACGTGAATAGAGTTTTCCCGCGGTAAAAAGTAGCCTATGTTACTCAGCATGACTGTTGTTTTCAAATAGTGAAAGGATTTTTTTCCCGCAGTAAAATGTGTGTCCACCATGAAAGTCTAAAAATTAGTGAAATAATTTTTGAAAGAGGAGTTAAGAAGCTTCCTGCAGTCAACTAGCACCCCCAACAGTTAAAAAAATATTGCTCGCTAAACTCAAAATTTATTGAAAATCCGGAAAGACAGATTGAAGTAAAGGTACCGTTATTTATGTAGAACCTATTTACTCTGTAAAATAAAGTTTGCTGTAGTCATTTTGTCTTTCTGGATTTTCGATAAGTTTTGTATTTAGCGAGTTATATTTTTTTAACTAATCGGGGCGGTAGTGGACCGCAGGTAGCCCCTTAAGTAGTTTCAGCGATTACCACTACATCCGAACTGACATACGCTAGCCGCGTGGGACCAAAAGAAAAAAAAAAGCTTAACCCCTTTATAATGCTAGTTCAAGAGAATATTAACTTTAATATTAATATAGAGTCAGCTGTAGATAGTGTAGGTAGATAAGCAATAAAATATGTACCTAATTAACAATGGCAGCTACTTACCTCACCAAACTCATAAATCAACATACAGGAAACCACTTTGTGCTTATGATCGAACCAATCTTATGATACAACGTCCTTATTAGGCAAGTGACACAAATCACGCAAAGGGAAGGCATATATTGCGACAATTGCAAAAGATAAATAAATGTCAATGATATGTTTATTAAATCAGGTTTGTTTCGCCATGATACAGTTTCTTTACAGCACATACGAAAAGTCAATAAATATTGATAGGTACTCGTATGTACTTCAGTTTTCAGTTTGAATGACAAAATTATAAAAAATGAAGAATAAAAAATTATATATATTTTTTATGATTTTTCATTGTATTACTCACTAATTGTATGTTAATCGATATTCACGACAGCTTATCTTATAAGTGCAATTCTGACATAAGCGGGAATTAGATGGATGTGAAGGCTTATGTATCAAGTTTGACGTGTTGCCTTTTCTAGAGTTTCCACTACACAAATCCTTTTTTTTTATTAAAAAAAAAATTCATTTTGAAACACAATTTGGATTAATAATTTGTTTTTCAATAGTGGAACTGTACGTCAGAGGATTAAACCTTATATGTCAGATTAAAGAATAATTATTGAAACAGTTCATGAGAGAGCTTTAAATATATTGATGTGGGCAGTGAGAGGGCCGGAGTGTATTAAATTATTGCAAACACGAATTAAAACATTAATCGATGTCATTAACTACATGCACAACATTTCCCTGTTAGGTTGTGTTGGGTGTGTAAGCGAGAATATTAATATGGCTTCATAGAAAAGTTATGGCATTTGTCCAGCAGTGGACTTCTTTCGGCTAATATGATGATGATAAAGAAAGAATAGCTACAGCAAAATGACTACAGATCCAATGAAATGCCTTACAGGGTTAATGATAAAAACTGTCATTACAAACTGACAATGCTATCGGATAGGTATATAAGTATCATATCGTTCAAAGTATCAAAATGTTCACTCAAGTTTCTCATTATGTTACTGGGGTTCAGGTTTGTAAAGAACAAAAATTATTTGACGGAGTAAATGAGTGGAATTTATTTTATTAAAGCTAAAATAAGGAAGTAAAACATAGGTGTGCTACTCCTTGGGTGTGCTTAGATTTTGACTAGGGAATACGTAAAACTCAAAGACTGATAGAAACAAACATCGAAAAAAGGCACTACAATGAGCAGCATGCAAAAACAACTTCATAAACCGACAGCTGATGAAAGTTACTGATAACTTAAACTTTTCTTCAATCTGGCTGACGAACAGATGTGTTAATATAAAAATTAGTAGCCAAGGGCTGTAAGGCATCAATTGCAGACCGAGATATTTAGGCCCCACGAGCGCAGCGAGGGCGCCTATAGTTCGAGGGTGCAATTGATGCTTATACCCGAGCTAACTACTCTGCTTTACATCTCGATTGTGAGGTAAGTAGGTCCTTATTACCACCAAGGCCATATTCAACAAAGCTAACAATTCGACAAATTTGTCAAAAAGTGACATAATTGTCGAATTGTCGCGACAAGAGCCGTTCTACAAAATTACAAATATGTCGAATTGTGACAGGTATTTACCTGTCGAATTTCTGGAATTGTAACTCCGTTCAACGAAGCTCGACAGGCGATCGAAACCATTGTCGGCCTGACATTGACAAATATGTAGTGACGTCAAGACAGGTGACAGATAATTGTCGCCTCTTGAAAATAGGTTCGCTTTTTTTTAAATACTAGGAGCGTATTATGTTTTGAAGGTCGTAGGGTTTTAGTGGAAAGACCGTCTGGGGAAGTACCACCCACATGAGAGATACCATCTTAGTTCACAAAGTAAGCAACGCGCTTTGCAGTCTTATTAGTGTCAAAATATGCCATTAGTAAGAAAGTGGGTGCTATGGGCGGTGGTGATTCCCATCCGATAAATTGTATTATCAATGGATATGAATTATAAGATAATTATTCTTGCTTTAATTTATGATAACTTTTTGGAACTATTTTTTTATCTGTCTATCACTTAACTTTGTCTTTGCTCCCTACTGACATAAAGCGCTACCGTATGTCGGATTTCTGTGACAATTCTACAAGTTTGTCAAATTGTCGCGACAATTGTTTGTTCAACAAAACAGACAATCCCAGTTTTTCCACCATGACAAATTTGTCGCCGTGTTGTTTGTTGAACAGAAACTTGTCATATTGTCGAATTGTCACCTGTCACCTGTCGCCTGTCGTTGTCGGCTTTGTTGAATTGGGCCCAAATTGTAGGTGACCAATTAGCGCTCTAGGGTAATAATGTAGCTAGAAAAGCCCTAGGGCGGTAAGTAATTAAAACGCCCCCCGCCCCGCTGCTGGAGGCGGCCATCAAGGCGGGCGTTACAATTACTTACCGCCTTAGGGCTTTTCTAGCTACATTATTACCCTAGAGCGCTAATTGGTCACCTACAAGCCCCATTTGGGGGTAATAAGGACCTACTTACCGAATATGAGAGATGTAAAAGTAGATTTAATGGAGATTACGTAACTATTTTATTTTCAACAGAAGGTCAATAACATAAAATCTACGGTATTCAAAATCGCTAATCGCTCCCCTCCGCTTACAAGCCCGCTAGTAGTACAACCTTACCCTAAAGAGTGATTTATTAACAGACATAACCAACACATATATCTCTCCACTTACAACACCACTCTCGCTTGACAAGTTTCAAATTACATCAAAATTAATTATTATTTATAAAACCGCAACCTTTGGCGCTACGAAATGTTAATCCGGTAATTACCTGGTAGTAAATTAAAGATAACGGGCAGGTAGATTGATTGACTATTTAATTTTATTGCAACGTGCGTAACTCCCACTTTTAATTAATTCTGACATAATGTTGTTAATGGGTACAAGCATTAAATTGCATTGACCTTAAACCAAATATAGCCTAGAGTACCTACCATTAAATAAACAGTTAAAGTAACTGTGAACAATAGAAAGGACTAGAAGAAGAAAGTGTTGCTACTCGTATCTTGTAGTAGTGGTCAACTTTTGATTGGAGTCTTGGAAAATCTGTTGCTGCTAAATTAACTATATTATATTTAAATAAAAAAAATTATTATTAATAATAATTAATTATGATTATTATTAATTTTAAATTTACTTAGTGATTTATATTTTAATAAAATGTATGTTTCATATAATATGGTAATCATAGAAATCAATATTATATCTGCGAACCCATCCGGGATAAGTTCTAGCTACACATAAAACTGAACATTTATTTTGCTTTTCCATACAATCTGACTAGTGGAATGGCACAATTTGTATGAACAACCCAAAATTTTTTGCTTAATTTAAAAGTTGTTAAACATAAATGGTTCAGTTTCACGTGTAGAGCCATTTTATTTTTAAAGGTAGGCAATGTGTTTCTGCCACTAATAAGACAGTGGGGGCGATTCTAGCGTGGCCGAAGGCTATAATTTGACGGGTCTAAAAATGTTGTCATCTTTGTTACCGCCTATAGGCTGAAAAAAGTCAGCATCACTTTTAGACCTTTCAAATTTTAATTTGAAATTTAGCGGCCACGCTAGAATCGCCCCTAGTAGGTGCTATGAGCATTGGTGACTACTTACTTACACAAGTGGCCTCACCTGCTCGATTGCTCACTTAAAAAAATTCCTGCAGTACTGTACATACAAAAAAACTTTTGCAAATCTTTATAAAACCATTTCGGTTACAAACTAGGCCCTCATTAAAGAAACGACAGCTGTTTGAGGAACGGAAAGAGTGCAGTAAACTTTGAAATACAGCAGTATAATGTATTTAATGACTACAGTATATTACTCCGTGAAATTAAGGGCAATTCTCTTTATTAGCCCCACTAACTACTGTTTTACGTTCCGACGTTATACGTTAGTTCAAATAGTGAGCAACTTTCTATAATTTTAAACAAGGATTTAGTGTATTCCCATAAAATCTTGAGACTTATTCTAAGCTAAATGCAACAACTTTTATTGTAATAGATTATTAAGTTCGAAGACAAATGAATGTTTTTCGTAGTATTCTTCACACAAAATAGTATTATTAATCAGCTTATCGGTTCAGTTGATGAGTATAAGAAGTCATACACAATTTTCGAAGTGAAAACTTCTTTAGCGGCGTTTGGCACTTTTTTAGATGGGTAAAAAATGTTAAACTCACGACAGATGTCGCGTCAGATCTCGCGTCAGATGTTTAAGTTTTGAAGTGAAAGCTTCTTTAGCGGCGCGTCAGATCTGACAAAGATTGTCTATACGAGTATGTAGCATGTTTGTCTACGATAGCGCAATAAATGAGTATTCTTTGTACTTTTATACTGATAAATAAAACAATTCGTGCAAAATTATTACCTAACCATTCTAAAATATTCAAAAATGCACAATGTTGATGTTTAAGTTTTCACTTCCGCCGGCACTCCCGGAGTGCAACCCGTCCTTTTTTTAATTGTTTTGGGATGATTGATATGTTGTTTTGAGATGTCCAAAAACGAGTTATAACACAGATGTTCATCTCAATCTTATAATCTTTCGCTGTCCCACTGCTGGGCAAAAACTTCTTTCTTTTCGTTCTACAGGTTTCTTTTCGTTCTACCTATGAAAAGCATGTAATTGTATCTATTGCCAAGCTTCACGATAGGCGTCAGTTATACCTAGCACCATTGATGAATTAGTCGATCTTGACGCCTTCTATGTCGCTTCATTTATAAGTCAAATATGTATGTTGGCCGTTTAAATGTTAAGAAGCAAGATCGGAATTAAAGATTAGCTCTTTTTCTAAATGTTTTTGTTAAATGAGGTTATTCATTATTATCTCTAGGATCGTCTACAAAGTAGTCAAAACAAAACAAAGTTAGACACAAGTTTGATAAGCATAAAATGACACCATTTTTTTTAGATTTGATTGCGTTCTAAACTGTAGTTGGTTTCTCAAATCGCACCATCTTTCAACGAATGGATAATCAAATAAAAAGGCGCCATTGGACTCATATGATTATGTCGACTAATAAAAAATACTAACACCAACATGGTTTTTAATACAACGCATGATTATAGTCCTTATTTGTACCAAAATTTACACACGCACGCACACAATCATACAATTCCCATTTATTTAATTCACTCATTGCAATAATAATAAAGTTAGTATCATTACGGAAATTATACAAAGGCAACAATGTATGAAATTATGAAAAAAGAGCTTGATAACAGAGAATTTTAATACGACAGAGGCGAATAGAGGAATAAAGGCATAATTATATCATTATAAGGAATGAACTTATTATACTACTTTTATATTCCTATGGGTATAGAAATAATGGAGAATATAAGGTACTAATTAAGCGATCGAATACGAGTACAAGTAATGACAGAACACCGACAATCGGACAATAATTTTATATAAAATCGTCACTTAATAAATACAGGGTGTAAAAAAGTAAGACTATATTTTGGGGGGGGGGGGGGGCGTGAATTTCCATCCTAATAAATAGTATAAAAATATTTTAAAATTCGTTCACTAATTTTAATTATTTTTAATTATGTGTGATCGGATCACGTTATTAATTTTTTTTTATATAACGTTACAGTAATTAACAAAAATGTATAGAAGCTTACTTGTATCTGGTAATATCGTCAAAATAATATTCGTCAACCCTCCACGCGCTTCAATAGCTAAAAATTTCAACAGAAATATCAAGCTGCAAGTCGGTTTTATACTCGCATATCTGCTTTAAAGTGAACTGCAATGAAACAGCTGCTATTTATTTCTTGTACATAACTAAGCCAAATATAAGAAAACCTAATTTGAGTCAGTCCAGTAGCGTGTGAGTTATTGATGCACGGACAAATAGACATTAATTTCAGAAAATAATCTGAATGAGATTTGCAACCGCAAAAATAGATCTCATTCATATTTTTATTAGGGGACCCAAAGATCATATTTTCGCGAAAATCAATGTACAGACCCTCCGACTTTACAGTTCTATTATAAGTATGTATTGAACATAGACAGTATGAATGTGAAGATCTTTGGATATATAATGAATTTGAAAATGATGTATTTTCAACTGAAGTGTAGTTCCATCTAAGACATCTACAACTAAATTATAAATTCATTACAGGCAACTTGATATGACATAGTAGCGAAATAAAAGATAAGTTGTAGGGTCTGCTCGGTCTGCTCTATTGATGGTATTCAATATCGACCCACTCATGACCCTCTGACAAATAACACAATATCATAATCGTGACAAGCGACTTGGGTCTAGGGCTTGCAAAAATATTTGCGGACTGATTTTAAATGCCTACCCAATTATTTTCAGACGAGTTATTAAAAATATAATTTGAAGTCATTTTGGGTATATGTTTGTACTGGTTTGTACAATTATCTATTCTGTGCTTATTTACACAAATTAGATTAGTGATTTCTATAGTCACAAACACAACAATAATGGGACTATTTATGCCTTATGATGAGATCTTTAATTTGAGATGCTAGTTCTTCTATCTTCGCGTTTAGTTTACCATACATACTTACTATGAATTTCTGTTAGGTACTGTAATTTTTTTCATGTTGCTCAAACTAGTAAACTCAAAAAAATTCTCCAAGAAACAAAGGTTAAAGAAAAAAGCAGAAAGCTTTTGGTCCACTCATACAAATGCCGATATTTGACAATGCAAAATTTATACGAGATAGTCGGGAAAAAATTTAGATTTTTAATTAAATAGTTTGTTTTTGTGGTTTAAGTTGCATATAAAAAAATACAATAAAAAACCTATAATCATCGCATGTTCTATCTGGTGCCTGGTGCTGTTTTATTTTCTCGCAAATTGAAAAATGCACAACCCTAGAAACCTCAAGCTCGAGTGTTGTGACAACACCGTCGCAACTGTCGATGTGTCTATTGTCGCGTTGTCAAGTGACAGGTGCCGCAACTGTCAATTTGAGAGCTTATGTCTGTCACGCTACGATTATTACGCGCGGTCTTATTTGCAAAATGTCGTGGTACGAGGTTTTATGTTTTGTGTCACGCTTGAAAGGATTTAGAGTGGGATTGTATTAGATTTTGTGTAGTGTTTAGTTAAAGCGTATTTTTTCATTCGAGATCTGCGCGGTGTTTGTAATGCCAGTTTTGTTTGCGAAATACATAACCTACTTTTATATCACAAAAATTTATTCAAAAAATCGCTAAAGAAACAGGTTAATTTTTCTTTTCTTTTATTTTTATTATTTGTTTTTATAGCGGCATCAGAAACACATAATCTGTGAAAATTTCAACTGTCTATCTATTACCGTTCATGAGATACAGCCCGCTAACAGACAGACAGGCAGACATCGGAGGCATAATAATAGGGTCCCGTTTTTCACCCTTTGGGTTAGTTAGTTAGTTAGTTAGTGGGCTCCTGTTTCCGCAATTAAACTCTGATTTGGTCCTTGTTGCGTACAGGTTAGTCTGGTTAATTAAGCCAGCCCAGCAGCGCCTTCCAGAAGCTCAGAAGTCTCCTGGGACATTCGCAGGCTTCGCGGAGCGACCTCGTGTTGTTGAGGATTTTAGCCCGTTGGTCGGCCGCAACGCACTCCAGGATCACGTGATTGACCGTCTCTTCCGCGTCAAGGCAGCCCCTACATAGTGGGCTATCGGTAACGCCGATTGTGAATAGGTGTTTGTTGAGCGAGATATGTCCTGTAATAGTGCTCACAACTATTCGGAGGTTTGTTCGATTGAGGCTGAGAAGTCGGTGGGTAAGCTTAGGTGAATTAGTGGATAGCACCTCCTTTGACTGTCTGCAGCTCGTTAGGCTAGCCCAGCGGGCATTGTGTTGGTTCTGGGTAAAGCCGTGAAGCCATGTGCGGATTTGACTGAAGGGCAGTGGTAATAGTGGAACAGGACCCGCCACTGGTGTTTGTGAACCACACCTTGCCAATTCATCCGCGGCATCGTTGCCCAGTGATCCGCTGTGTCCCTTGATCCATTGCAGGATTACCCTGTTGTTTGAAGCAATGCGCTCCAGTGCAAGGTGACACTCGTAGATAAGCCCTGAGGTAAATACATTACTCTGCAGTGCCATTAGTACGGCCATGCTGTCGGAAAGGATTCTTATACAAAAGCCTTCTACCTTCCTTCGCATTACCGCGGTGGCGGCCTCCTTGATAGCTACACATTCACATTGGAATATGGAGCTGTGTGTGCCTAAGGCCAGTGATATTTTTATGTTGAGGTCGAGTGAGAAAGCCCCGGCGCCTGTTCCTGAGTCCATTTTGGATCCGTCAGTATATATTCTGACCTCATGGGAACCGGATTGGTCTTTACCTGACTCTGATAGTTGTATGTGGTATTTCCTGTTAAAGTTATATGTTTTGGGGATCCTGTCGCACGGGGCCTCGCATAAGGGGTACTGTTTCCGAACAGTGTCCCAGAGCGTGGCAATAGGTCCATTGTGGTTAACCCATTCGCCTAAAAGCTTTAGGCGTAGGGCCGACATTATTGCCTCCTGTTGTATATACAGGTCTAAAGGCCAAGAATGACTTCTAGGGCTGCTGTCGGGGTGGTGCGCATGCAGCCCGACATGGCTGAACAAGCCAGGCGTTGGAATCGCTGCAGCTTCGTTATTGAGGTGGTAAGCTCTGTCCTGGGCCACCAGGCTATAGCACCATATGATACAACAGGTCTGATAACAGATGTGTAGAGCCATCGACAGATTTTCGGGGATAAGCCCCAGGATCTGCCTATGAGTCTTTTACATTGCCAAAAGGTGATACATGCTTTTTCTAGCTTGTGGTCGACATGTTTGTTCCAGAGCAACTTGCTGTCAAGTATTACACCCAGGCACTTGACTTCGTTGGTCAGGGACAATTCAGTGTTAAAAAGTTTAGGAAGCCTGAGCCTGCCTAGGCTACGTTTATTGGTGAAGAGAATTATCTCCGTCTTTGACGGGTTCACCGATAGTTTGTGCTTTGAGCACCAGTCTTCGACGACCTTAAAAGCGGACCTCATGAGGCTGCATAGCACATTTTCAAAGGGTCCTCCTATGAGAATGGCAAGGTCGTCAGCATAGCCTACTGTATAATACCCTCTTTGATTGAGGTCAGCGATTAGTTCGTTGACGACAACGTTCCAGAGTAGAGGCGAGAGTACTCCCCCCTGTGGGCAGCCCTTCGCCACCACTACTCTCGTTGTGGTATTTACAGTGAATTGGATCGCTCTGTATCTTAGCATGTTGTCTATCCACCCGGCAATAGTGGTATCGACTCCATGCTTGTTAAGCGCTTGGCTAATGCTGTTAAAATTGGTTTTATCAAAGGCTCCTTCTACATCTATGAAAGCGCCTAGTGTTGATTGTTTACTTGATAGACTCCTGCTTATGCGCGATGTCACGCAGTGTAAGGCGGACTCTGTTGATTTGCCTGAACTATAGGCATGTTGGTTAGCATGAAGTGGCCTACACGAAAGGGAGATAGATAGATAGATAAATTCTTTATTGTCACACAAAAACAAAAACAATACACAGGAGACTCTTAAAACTAGGGTGGACAAAGGCGGTCTTATCGCTTAAAGCGATCTCTTCCAGACAACCTTAGTTGCTTGTAGGAAAATGTAAATAGTAACTGTAGTAGTGTGCCAAGTTCGTTCTTATGTCCCTATCACACAATCTCTCCAGTGCCTTCAAGAGCAACGGGGTGAGACTGATCGGTCTAAAGGATTTTGGTTGTGTGTAGTCACTTTTGCCGGGCTTGGGGATAAATACTACCTTTACTTCTCTCCATTGTAGTGGCACGTATCGAAAGGCCAGGCAGCTCCTGTATATTGCAGTGAGGTGACCGGCCAGGAGCTTCGCGTCGCACCACTTCAGCAGGCCCGGAAATATGCCATCTAGGCCCGCCGATTTAAACGGGAGGAAGCTGTTGATTGCCCAAATTACCTTTTCGTCGTCTACTACTCTGTGGGCCGTGGTCCAGTGCAATTGATTATCCCGGTACTGCCGCACCGGTGATTACCATATTTGGTTGTCTTCGATGCGGCAGTCAGGGAAGTGAGTCTGTAGAAGGAGTTTGCAGGTGTCAGCATCGGTTCTGGTGTAGGTACCGTCTGGTTTTTTCAGGCAGCCTAGGTTGCCCTCAGGTTCACTGGCTAGAATGTTTTTTACCTTAGCAGCCTGATTGGTAGATTCAATGTTGGTGCAGAAACGTCTCCAGCACTCGCTCTTTCTGGCTCGGATGCGCTTCTTATAGTTGTATTGTGCCTGTTTGTAACTTACCCAATCGACTGGGTTGCGGGAGTTTTTGGCTTTGTTGAACAGCTTTCTTACTTTGCGGCGCAGCCTTTCCAATTCCGGTCCCCACCATTACGCCAGGGAGCTGCAGATTTAGAGTTTATGTTTAGGTTATACCGGATCCATCTATGATCGGAACAGGACAGCTCATCAGATACGTGCCAGTCTGAGATGAAGCCGGCGATCTGTTCCGTGGCTAGAGTGAGATCTATGATAGTTTGGGCTCGTGAAGTCACAAAAGTTGGCTCCGAGCCTCTGTTTAAAATTCGAAGGTTAGTTGTAAATAAGTAGTTTAAGAGTTCCTCACCCCTGCTGTTTGGTTTTTCGCTGCCCCAGATGGTGTGGTGCGCGTTTGCATCAGCGGAGATGATGAGCTCCAGTCCCTCCCTTTCGCAGTAAGCGACCAGCGCTGCTAGCTCCGGGGTTGGCACGTCAGCGTCGCCAGGCAGATAGACAGACGCGAGTACCGCATCCGGCAGGCCTAGGGTGGGATCAGACCGGAGCCTGACGGCGGTCAGGTCCCTGGAACAGAACTCGTTTAGTACAAAGGTGGTAACATGCTTAGGAGCAAAGATGAATGTGCGGGGGTTACTTACAGTGGTGTCAAGGAGAATTTTTCCCCCGATGTTACTCAGACCACAGATTCTGTCCTTCCTAATCCACGGCTCCTGGATTAGGCCTATGGTCTTGTTATTTAACTCCAGCGCCCGGCGCAGGTTAGCCGTTGCGGTCTGGCTGTGCTGGAGGTTGGTTTGGAGGAGCTTAAAGTTGGGAAGGAGGGCAGTCTGAGTCGCCATCACTTCTCAGAAGCTCCTTCTCCTTCTTCTCGTCCACCGGGTACCCCAGTCTGGCATATTCATCGGCCGTCGCGCCCCACCAGTCCATTTCTGGCGGATCCCCTCCGTAAGGAGGAGGGCTGCCGACCACGGATGAGGTGCCCGCCGAGCAGCCTGAGGCCCCTGGTGCGGAGTCCCCATGGCGCATCGGCGGGGTGGGCACACCTAGGACAGGTCCCAGGCCTCCCACTGTCTCCTCCTCCATGCGGACCTCCAGTGGCGGCGCGACCGCCGACGCAGCAGATGTGTGGGGTACTTCCGGTGCCGTTGGTGCAGTTTTCGGTGCGTCTTGGTCATCTAGGCGAACGTAGACGCCGCCGGTTTTGTATGCGACGCGTCTGCCTCGGTCTTTCAGTTCGGCCACGTCCTCGGGCGGTATGCCAAGCAGGAGGAAGACACCTTTCCTCTCCTCCTGCCTGTCCACCTTGTATAAAGACATTATACCAGGGGTTCTGCTGGATGAATCTTTCCTGCAGGACTTTAATGTCTTCGTGCGTGAACTTCGGCACAAACATACACGCCCTAACCTTGCGCGGGATTTCGGCTATGCGCCTCACCACAAGCTTGGTTCCAGGACGTGGCGAACGGATTTTGGTTGCAGCTCTGCGGAGCCATTCCAAAGAGAAGTCGTCCTCGCACCAAAGCTTGAGGACGCCTTCGCTGTGGAACGCCCTGCCGCGGAAGCTGGGTAAACGTATTGGGTCCATTCTGGAAGAGGAAGGCGCGAAGAGCTCCGCGTCAATCGCTTCCTCAAGGGCGAGATCAATCGCCTCTGCCTCTTCTTTGGTTAGGTCCAGGAATGGCTCAGTCATCATCGCCACCTGCAGGTTGTTTGCTTGGCAGGCTTCCGCGTAGTTGGCTGAGCCACTCCCAGGGGCGGTGCGGGAGCCGTTAGTTTTCAGGCGCTTAGATTTGTCCCGGGGCGACAGAGTGTCGTCCGGTCTAGACCGTTTGGTCGGTTTTGGATTTGGTCCCTGGGGGACTGCAGCCTTCGCGCTACCGTACTTCCCGCCTCCGCGCTTCCCTCGTGGTTTGCGGTTTTCTGCCACCTTGTTGCTACCTCCCGGTGCCTGAGGGGCTACAGGAGCTACGGGGGCCGCGGCTGCAGGAGCTGCGGGAGCCGCGGCTGCCGGTGCTTGAGGAGCCACGGGAGCCGCGACTGCCGCAGCAGGATCCTCTGCAACTCTGGCGTTGTGGTTGCCCTGCTGTGTGAGGGCTTGTCCGCCTTTAGCAGCCAGTTTCTTGGCCCTTTTGGCCTCCGCACGTCTTTGGCGTTTAGTGCTGGGCGGCTTGACTTTCGGGTCAGGTTTTGTTGGCGCAGTGGGTGGTTTGCTTTGAGCCTTTCGAATCTCAATTGGCAAACTCCACACATTTCCCGCGGGGGGAGCAGTGGGGATTGCGTCCTTGAGGGTTGAGAGGTCCAGTGTTGGTGGCGCTCCTCTCGGATCGACCGTTGGTTGTGGTTGTTGGGCCGCTTCCTGGGAAGCAGCCCGCCGTAGCGCTCCCGAAGGATCAGCTTGGCTGGTAGTTAGGTTTTGGTTGGTATTAAAAGGGGGGGTTGTCCTCTTTGCTTCCATGAGGTTGGTTTAAGTTGTTCATCCTCAGCAGCGTTCCACCCTCCTTGGAGCCCGCAAGATGGGGACGCCATGCACCATGATGTACATGGTCGCCAGAACTGCCCTGAGGATATAGTCACCCTCACCGTGAAGGACTGCTGACTGACGACCGAAGAGTTCCAGGGTTGCCTATGAGCAAGAGGAGCACGCACGCTCGCCCTGGGCCCCGCGGCCGGGCCATAGTCCCCACTGGATTGTTGGGTTCCTCACCTGACACCCCTTTAACGGGATGTCGCAGCCGATTGATCGTGGGTGGTTGGCCCACAACCTCCCGTTTGAGATGAAATCCAGGCCGAAGAGGTGTGTTGCATTTCTGCTCAACCTCCAGGATCCCTTCATCCCTCCGTACGGGTCTCCACGCACGGCACAAACACGTGGGTGGTCGGTTACCCCAACCCATCATCACGAAATACTGGATGAAGGGCCCTCAGCCTCGCGACCACATGCAGGCTGAGGTGTGGGGGTGGACCGTGGTAGGGAACTTTGGGAGTGGGTGGGAGTTGGGATAGGGTTTAGGACGGGGGTTGGGGAAGGATGGGTATGGAAATAGGGTTGGTTGGGTCGCAATACGATGGATCTGGAGTCCATTACATTGCGCCCTAGTGCCCTCCTCCTTTATCCGGGCTTGGGACCAGCACGGACGGGCTCAATTGTACCTACTGGTCTCCAAAAGATGCCCGAGCGTGGCTGAGATTTGCTGGCTCTCTGCCATGCCTAGTGAGAGGCCCGATATGAGACCCCCTCCTCGTCCGGTCCACAATTCGGTTCCAGTCACTAAGCATGTTGCCCGGGGTGTGCCGGTGCGGCAGGTTGCCTTCACTGATAATCCGAGAGGATCTACAGTGACTGCAACCTGCCGCACACACTAGGAGGCGTTCAGCTTACACCCCAACCCTTTGGGTACGGAACCCTAAAAATTGAAGCAGAGTTTGAAAATTACAAAGATAATTATTTAACTCATTTACAACAAAAAAATACAAAAACCTTCTCATGACACTGAAATTGGAATAAATTAAAAACAATCATAACAACCAAGGCGAGGAATTATAGTTGTGACAGGTTGTAAATAATGCCTCTTTACGACGTATTATTTTGGTTTATTACCGCTTTATTACTACTTTACGACTGATAATTATAGACGGTTTTCATTGCTATAATTTATTTAATTGCGTTAGTTTTGGGAGGCCATTTTGCTTTTATCTGTTTACGTCAAAAACAATATTTTTTATTGAAGTTTTTGTATTGTCAAAACGGTGTGATCAAAATAATTGGGAAAGGATAGTTATGTACCTTATGTTCTTTAATTACAGAGTCTACTTTTTAAAACTGCTTTGACTGTAGTAAAATTCACGTTTCAAACTAAAAACTGATAGTAGGAGTAGACGTGAAAATTGCATTGTGTTTGTAAACCTAAAAATTCTATTATCTGTCGGTAGAGCTTTTCCATTTATTGTTTGAATTTTTATAATTTTCTGGCTCTACTGCTCTAATTATATTTCACCAGTCTGTCCTCGTGGTGTCGTTAAAAGCAACTAAGGGCCTATTAACCGGAGGAAGGCTAGCAGCATCTTTCTGTGCATCGTACCATCTTACATACAGCGACCGCCAGCCGTAACGCTTACGACTGCGTATGCTAAATCTCCTCCATTTTCCACGCGTTTTGTTGGAGTTCTGGAAAGAGCTCCTGTCCTGTAGTGGATGTTATAATTATTATTAGAGGATAAAAATCAACGGGATTTAACTGCGGTTCTAACGGGCTAATTCAAATTGAATTATGTTTATTTTATCTACCCTTTACATTCTATACAGTCATACATTTTAAAAAGAGCGCGTGAGTTTTTTCTTGTCACTTATTTTAATTTCTCACATTGTGCCACTTTGTTTGTAAAATGATCAACTTAAGTTAGAGATATCTTAAGCTAGATCTTTAGTAGTAAGAGTTAGAGATATCTTAAGCTAAATAATTTGATGGAGAAGTGACATTGCTTATAGTTTAAGTGTCGTCATAAAGTGATCAAAGAATCCGAATATGAATAAAGTATACTTTGACTTTAAACTTTGACTGCTCTAATTACCTGTCGTCACACATCTTTGAATAACTATATCCTTTACAACCCCAATATTATCTACAAAGATCTATTACAGTTCATAATTAAATGCAGAACCCATTAAAACGTCACAGAAGCCGCCACTTAACACGCAAGTTAAAATATTAAGCAATCTACATAATAATATAATAGGGCCTTAATTTAAACAATTTTTAGCTGTTAAAACAATGAACCTACAATTTTGTGTCAAGATGAATGGATAAAATATTATGTTCGGGTAAGGTGCGATGACAAAGGATTCAGTATAAGTACAGTTGGAAGCATGTCAACAATTTATAAAGGTATTAGTTATTTACCGATTACGTATGAGAAATTTAAGTTAAGCTAGTACAACACAAGTTTATGCAGTTGGAGGGAAAATGGAGTACCTAGTTATTATTTCGAATGTGCATACAAATATGATTTGAGATTTTATCTACTTCAAATCAATATTCTGGAAATCCCATTTCCAATCCCTATTTAATTTTTTTTTTTTTTTAGCATCGGGGTTTTTAGTAGAGGTACGAAATTGAATTTGTTATTATTATTATTTTTTCATTGGCTAATCATAAAAACATGAGGTGTAAGTTTTGAGAACAACACCAATGAAATTTCATGCTGTATACCACAGAGTTAAGTAGAGTCCGTCATATACATTTTAATAGTCTGTATGAGGTAGTGAAATGTAAATAGTCCCCTAGTCGACTATACTAGTCGGTCAAAAAACCCGGTTAAGTTTAAAAAAAAAATAAAAAATCTTTAATTATCTAATGGTACACAAACAAACAAACAAACAAATACAAAGAAAAAAAAAGCGCGGGAAATCGGCTTTGGCGGACGCGAAAAATTTGCTCTTGGTTTTAATATTGAAATTTTAGTTAATTATCGGTGTGAATTGGTCTGTTAGTCAGTGTATTATTTGTATTTAGCGATTTTGTATATATTTATTTTAGTTATAGTGTAAATAGTAAGCTGTATTATTGGTAAGTGATCTTACTTTTTTCACCCATGGCGGGTCGCCCGGGCGACCCTGAAGACCCAGGAGGGTCGCAAGGCCTTCCTGGGAATTCGATGCCCCCTCCAGTTCCGCCACGTGAGCACTCGGGTCTAGCCATTTTAGCCCAAGTTTCGGTTTCATATGGAGAATCTAGTATGGATACGGATTCTTCATTGCATGGTCAGGAAAAAAATAGGCGCGAACGCAAACGGCGAAGTGAAATACGTATTTGCAAGACCTGCCATAAGAAGCGTAAGCATCATTCTAACGGTCAAGAACCTACTGAACATGATTGCCAATGCCAGCTAATAATAGCACCTAATCTTAACAAGACACATATCACGGAAGTTGAAAAACGTAAAACCCTCACGCGTTCTCGTTCGAGGGAACAACCTGACCAGACACCTAATAGCACACCTACCCCTGTAATCTCACCAAACCATGACACTTTCATAAACAACAATTTTGCAAAGAACTCTGAAACTACTGGAAATACCTCAGAAAATTCCACATCTTACCAGCGTGTTGCCAGACTGCAGTACCTACCCGAGGATGTTGGACCCTATGTTGTCCACATTCAGAAAGAATCTGCTTCTGATGATAGTTCTACCATCTTGCATCCTATGACTTTTGGTCGTTTTCTGAAAAGAAACAATGTCAACAACATTGTAAATGGTAGCTTGAAGCGCATTGGCAGAAACAAGATGTCAGTCTCGTTTACCAACTATAGGGAAGCAAATTCTTTCCTAAACAATCCTGTTCTTGCTGCTGCAAACTACAAGGCGTTTGTTCCTTCCTTTGTTGTGATCCGGATGGGTATTATAAGGGGTGTTCCTATTGAATGGACGGAGGGTGAAATTTTGGAAAATATTTCGGTCCCGATAGGGTGTGGCACGGTCCTAAAGGCGAGGCGACTTAAACGAAAAGAGATTATTAATGGAAGCTCAACACTTAAAGCTACAGGAACCGTTGTTTTAACTTTCGATGGACAAATTCTCCCAAAAAGAGTGTTTTGTTGTTTTACGTCTTTGCCAGTCGACTTATACATTTTCCCGACGATACAGTGCTATAAGTGCTGCCGATATGGACACGTAAAATCTCAATGTAAATACAAGTGGGGCTCAAGGTGCTTTAAATGCGGTAAAGGCCATGAAGGTGAACAATGCACTGTGACTGAAGAGGAATATTTCTGTTGCCTTTGTAAAGGTAACCATCTAGCAACAAGCAAGTCTTGTTTAGAATTTAATAGGCAAAAAGCCATAAAAGATTCAATGGCGAACAGTTGCATCTCTTATGCTGAGGCAAGTAAATTACATCCATCGGTCTCAAGGGCCTCCTACGTTGATGCAGTATTATCTTCTTCGCAGCCTCTTATTGAGGATTATGTACCCATCACTACAAATCAGCCATCACATTCCCCCTCCTATTCTCAATCTGTATCCTACAAAAAAACTTTTGTTAAACCACCACGCTCCCATCAGGTTAGGTCAAAAGGTTATGACCAAGAAGCGCATAGAAATATTGTCAGTGACCCTGCTTCTCAATCTAGTAATGGTTGTGCTCTCTCGCCTATGGGAGATAGCAACCCTACGGTTATTGAGATTATACTGCAATTACTTAATTGTTTATTAAAGAATAATTCAAAAGCACCGTCCAACGCTGCCTCCCTGACCGATGCCATCGCCCAATTTATTTCATCTATCCAGTATGGACAACAACAACCAAGCAAAAGTTCTACAGTGGAACTGTCGTAGTGCAGTTGCCAGAAAATCAGAGTTAATTTATTTAATTAATAAATATGATCCTTTTATAGTTGCCCTACAAGAAACATGGCTTAATCCAGATATCCGATTTAGAATTCCTGGATATGCCAGTGTAAGAGAAGATAGATTTGATGAATATGGTGGTGTAGCTTTATTGATTAAACATTCTTTCCCTTTTACTTTGTTTAACATCCCCCCTCATAATAATGATTTTTCAATTATTGCAGTAAACGTTAGTAATATTTGTTATGTATCTATATATATTCCTCGTCCCTCTTCTATAATAATGGCTGAAATTGATACTATTTTGTCAATTCTTCCTAGACCTTTCATAATCTTTGGCGATTTTAATGCTCAGCACCAGTCATGGGGTAGTTCTTTAACTAATGATAGAGGACTTGTCATGGCAGACCTTGTAGACAAACATAATTTATGTATTATAAACAACGGTTCTATTACCCGTCGCACCTCTCCGAACCAGGGGAGAAGTGCCCCTGATCTTACAATTTGCACACCTAATTTGGCAACAACAATTACTTGGATTGCTTTATTGGAGTCTACGCTTGGGAGTGATCATTATCCTTTACTTATTTCATTTCCATTTTTTAACAGGTCTTTGTATAAACGTACACCTCGTTTAAAATATAATTTAAGTGATGCTGAGTGGAGTACATTTAGGCAATGTTTAAATCTCAAACTCGCTTCCCTTCCTCCTCTTGTGATTGGTCAAGAATTTGAATATGCAGAGGCCATAGCAAAGATTTTTCTAGCGGTGGCTGATGAAACTTTCCCTCTGAAAAGCTCATCCCGGGGCTTTATACCTTCCCCACCCTGGTGGGATAGTGAATGTTCTGCCGCGATAAAACGTAGGAAGCAAGCTGAACTGGCATATTCTTTATGTGGTAGCAATGAAAATTTTGATATATTGCTTAGGATATTATCTGAGACGCGTAAGTTATTTAAACAAAAAAGATATGAAAGTTGGAAGTCATTTTGTCTGTCTATTTCCCCAAACGTTCACCCTTCTATCGTTTGGCGCAATATAAGGAGATTCAGATGTTCCTTTAATGACATGACCACATCATTCCTTCCAGATTCTCTCGCAAACTCTTTCCTGGATAGACTGGCACCTCCTTCAGCTCCAGAAAATTTAGTCTCGTTTAAATTTTTTGGCTCTGTTAATCACGACCATGATTTTTCAAGTCTTAATTCTCCCTTCTCTATGGCAGAGCTTAAAGGAATTTTGTCATATGTTAAAGATTCTGCTCCAGGTTTAGATGGAATCCCTTATTCTTTTCTCTCTAATGCCAACGATTCTACCCTACTCTGTTATTTAAATCTTGTAAATTCAATTATAGATACTGGCAATATTCCTCTTTCGTGGAGAACTCAGGAGATTATACCAATTTTAAAACCCAACAAAACCCCAACAGATAGTGCATCATACAGACCAATAGCTCTTTCATCTGTCCTAATGAAAATTGCTGAACATTTAGTAAAAACCCGCTTAGAATGGTTTGTTGAGTCCAACAAACTTCTGAGTAGCAATCAATATGGTTTTAGGCGAGGAAAGAGTACAATGGATAGTATCAGTATCTTCATTACAGATATTCGCTTAGCATTTTCATTGGACCAGTCTGTTATTGCCACGTTCCTTGATATAAGTTCCGCCTATGATAATGTCGTCATTAGTATCCTTATAAATAAATTGAAGATTCTCAAAGTCCCCCCCTTAATAATAAATTTTATCACTAACTCTTTATCTGAAAGGTTCTTAAAGCTTCACTTAGAAAACTCCATTGAAACAAGAGTTGTATGGAAAGGTCTACCCCAGGGATCAGTCCTGAGTCCTTTGTTATACAATATTTACACTTACGACTTAGATACTTCCTTAAACTGTAATGTCAATAAGCTTCAATTTGCAGATGATGTAGTTTTATATTGCATTGATAGTAATATTCAAATGTGTCAGGATGCTCTAACTTCTTCATTGTCTAGGTTGAAAGGCTGGCTCGATGCAAATGGTCTGGATTTATCCCCAAGTAAAAGTTCAGTGGTGCTATTTTCAAGAAAGCGTTTGCCTCCTCCTATATGCATTCAATATGATAATTATGATATTCCTGTTAAGAGTCATACAAAATTTTTGGGTCTAATCTTAGATAGGAAACTTAATGGAATTGAGCATTGCGAATATATATCTGGCAAATGTGAACAGTCGTTAAATATGCTGCGATGCCTGTCAGGAGTATGGTGGGGCGCTCATCCTTTCTGCATGAAGTTGTTGTATAATGCGTTTATTAGGAGTAGAATTGATTACGGCTCTTTTTTATTGGAACCTTGCAGTGTCACTGCGTTATCAAAATTAGACAAAGTTCAGTCAAAAGCGTTAAGACTTGTCACTGGAGCTATGAAGTCGAGTCCAATCAATGCCTTACAAGTTGAATGCTGTGATGCTCCATTGCATTTGCGTCGCCAGTTTCTATCTGACAAGTACTTATTCCGTGCCCTTCAAGTGTCTAATCATCCTCTCCATTCTAAGTTACAGAAACTTTCAGATCTCATTTCTACTTCTTCTTATTGGGCTAACAAATCTGCACCTTTCATTGTCAAAAGTTATCAAAAGTTCGTATCTCTACAATCACCAACTTATCAGCTTCCTGTTTTTCCATTATTTTATTATAATTTTGACTCCTTGGTTTATTCTCCGGATATTTATTTTGATATTGGTGTTGCTAAGAACGACGTTGTAGCTAAATATAACTTTAAATATCATAAAAATCAAAATTGGCTTGACTGGGATCATATTTATAGTGATGCTTCAAAGCATTCCCGCTTGGGCAATGTGGGAGTAGGAGTTTTTCATGAGCGTTCCAAGATAGTACAAAAAATTAAATTTCCTCCGGAAACATCAGTTTTCACCGGAGAATGCTATGGTATTTTAAAAGCAGTTGAATATGCATCCATTTTCAGACTCAAAAAAACTATTGTCTTTACAGACTCATTAAGTGCTCTACAGGCCCTCGATAGATTTCCCTTTAGCAAAGGAAATGTATTCCCAGTAGTTTTGAGGATTAGAGAACTGTTGATTGTATGCTGCCACCAAGGTTTGCAAGTTTGTTTTGCCTGGATACCAGGTCATTCTGACATCCCGGGGAACGAAATTGCTGATCGACTGGCTAACGATGCTGTTCAGTGTGGAGATATGTTCCCATACACTAATTACTGTCATGATTTGGTGGCGCTGCCCACAGTTCATCTTCGGGATTCCTGGAATGAACTGTGGATAGAAAGTGGTAGAACTAAAGGCAAATATTACTTCCAAATCCAATCTCAGATTCCCCTAAAACCGTGGTTTTTTAAAATAAAATTTGATAAACGTGTTACAAGTACTCTTATCCGCATGAGATTAGGTCATGTTTGCTCACCTGCTCATCTCGCTCGTATTGGCATCATAGAAAATGGAACTTGCGAATGCGGGCTGGATATTGCTGACGTAAACCACCTGTTTCTTTCCTGTCCTATAAATGATAATTCGTATCTATATGATTCTCTACTATCTCTACATGTTCCTATGCCTACTTCTGTTCCCGTTCTCCTTTCCTATAACAATTATGACATATATATGTATCTATCAATATTTATATATCATAATAATATAAAGTTGTAATGTAAATACTAACCCGATCCTTTCCCACCGAAACATTGCAAACCCGTTCAAAATTATTCCTTTTCATAAATTTCCGTTTCCCCGTTTTTATAAAATTTCAAATTAAATAATTTAAAAAAAAATGTCCGTGGCAAATACGCTAGACGCGTGGGTCCAAAGAAAAAAAAAAAAAAAAAAAAAAAAAAACAAATACAAATTACAAATTTTATGTTAACTACAATTTTATGTAATTTGTGCACAATAAAGAATATATATGGTTTGTGTGAAAATATATCTTTTTTTTACCGCAGAATTGATCAATAATACTAAGAACAGCGGCGTAAATGATCCGTAATAGCCGTTATACTATGCGTGATTTTTAACATGTTTTTTTTTTCTTTCTGAAAGGTAAACATTTATTAGTCCCACCCAAGTCACATATTTCTCAAAGAGAAAGATAACCAGTTTACGTTTTTGGGATTTTATAAATATCCATACATTTTAGTATGGAGTTCCCCTCTGCAAGAAATGGATACGCTTATGGTTCTCTCCTTAGCAGAAAGTGATGCTACTTCAACCTCCCTGCTGTACACAGTATACACGAGATTAGCGAATATATTCTTTCAATTCAGGGTTCGCAAAAATTTGTTCAGTCAGTAGTTGTAAATCATTTCCTTGTTTTCAACTAATGGCTAGTCTAAATTGCTTGACACATAAAATATGAATCCACCAATTTACGAATACACCATGAATCATCGGCGAGGACATTACAATGACAAAGCTATTCCTTTTAACATAAATATTCACTTTGATGTATTATTTTTTAGGGTAGCTTTTATGTTTTATCGCTTAGCTTGAAATATGTGAGGGGAGACGATTATATATGATTATATTTAATTTATAGCGGTGATACAGACAATTCGGTTAATTCGGAAGCACGCTGTATAAGGGTGATTTATATACGGCATTTTTAATTGCAATTTGGATGAAAGGTTTTTTTAATAAATGGTATTTTGATGACAAATAAAATATTTTTTTAAAGTACATTGTGTTAATTCTGGTAGAGCAGGTTGCGTGAATTAAAATAATTAAAATACACTTGAAACCCAAAATTAATAAACTTTGTGCTATAGTCTACTTTTGATTGTTAATAATAAACCTCTACAGATTTGAGCACAATATTTCTGGATCGAAATAAACAGTCTTTGAATCATTTGGAAAAAATGGTGTAATGTAAAGAAATAAGTTGACTAGGCTAGGGCACTGACTTCAATTTATAAATAACTCCATTCCATTTTTAGTATTAGGCTCTTACTTAACGGCATTGATATTTACGGAAACCCCGCAATTAGGTTCCCGATGAAAAATGAAACATGTTTGCAAAGTAAAGAAATAAATAACACTTTTTTCCTATTCGTAGTATCACCTACATATGAAAACAAAAAACAATAATAAATAGATATATAGTAGTCATTGTTATATCCAAAACCTACATCACATAAAGATTCTATTGCTATACAGGAAGGGAGGTCCCCCCACAAAATTACAGCAAATTACAATGAAACACGGTGGTCAGTGACGTTGAATTGAGGGATAGGCAGTAACTCAGAATAAAGACCTCCTTGCTTGGCAGTAACGTCTTTCGGCGTATCAAACCATCTTAAGTAGGTACTGCGGTAACCTAACCACCACCTAAGCACCGCTAAAAAGCGTCGTGACTATGGGACTTCCCCTCCAAAAAGTGCCAATTTTTTTGTTGTGAATTTATGTAGATAGCTCCCTTAATGAGCAATGAACTTTTCAACGGGATATTAAAGTGATTACTCACCATAATATTTATGATTTTTTTAAGACTGATCTCAAATTTAAAGTCAACAGTTTCGTTCAAATCAACTCACACGGTAACACAAAGCCTAATCGAAACTTTTTTTTTCCAAACACATAAATTTGATGCTCGATTAAACATCTCCATACTCATAATGAAACAATCGCACCATTGCATCCCGTACGTTTTATTACTATGGTCTTCGCGCTTCGTCGCTTGCACATATTAATTTTATGGCCACTTTCAAAGGAATACTGACTGGCCGCTAAGTCGTAAATATTCAGGTTTTTTTGTACTTTGAGTGAGACTTGAAACGTGCAAATTTTAAATTTTCAGTTTATTACTTTATCACAGACCATAAAACTATCGTTTTACTAATCAACAGTTGCAGAAAGCGGATTCGAAGTTAAAGCGGTCTTAAATTTAAAGTCGATAGGTTGGCTACTGTGGTTGGCTAAGTTAGCTATGCACTGGATCCTAGAAGACATTATTATCATTCATTCATTATTATTATTTAAACCAGAACATTCACGTCAGTTTGGATACCAAAAAGGTACAGGTACAGTGGAAGCTATCGACACCCTTGTAGAAGATATTTTAACAAAGCTGAACGACAGACAGAAAGTGGTAGGAATATTCCTAGATCTGAGCTCGGCATTCGACAGTGTTGATCATGAAATTCTCATACGGAAGTTTCATCACTATGGTGTTCGAAATGAACAATTAGGTCTATTACGGAGTTACCTTAAGAATAGAAAACAGTATGTGGAATTGATAGCCTCCAGTGGTAACAGGGAAGTCATTTATAGTTCTAAAATGGTCAACTTTACAAGAGGAGTTCCCCAGGGATCAATCTTAGGACCGGTTTTTTTTTATTGTATTTGTGAACGATCTCATTAATTTCATCTACAATGAGCTGACAGACGTTAAACCAATAGTTTATGCTGATGACACGAATGCTGTTGTTTCTGCACCAAACATTGATGGACTTTTAAAAAAAACCAATCAGACTCTGGATACATTTTTAAAATGGTTTAGAATAAACAACTTGCATCTCAACTCATCCAAGACGAATGTTATATTATTTCGATCCACGGCTAGGAATAAAGAAACACTGGAATTAAAATTAGATGATAATATAATTAGGACGGTCGAAGTAGTTAAATTTCTCGGAGTGCATATAGATTCTTTTTTCAATTGGAAACCGGAACTTGAACGTATCGTAAATAAAATAAGTTCAGCGTGCTTCGCCCTACGAACTCTGAGAGACGAGGCTACTATCCCGCAGCTTAAAATGGTCTATCATGCTCTATTAGAGTCACATTTACGCTATAGCATTAATCTGTGGGGTAATAGCTATGCGTATAATATAGGGAATGCCTTCATTATTCAAAAAAGGGCGATCAGAACAATATTTCGTATTCCCCAAATGGTATCCTGTAGGGATTACTTTATTAAACTAGGCGTGTTGACAGCACCAAGTCTCTACATATTTGTATTGTTGTGTAATTTCGTCAAGCATCCACAATACATAGAGACGACTGCAGAAAGAGACTTGAGACTTTCAACAAGGCGAAAAGACATCCCAATTAAAAGTGACACAATTTTACCAAAACTCTCTGTTTTTTCACATAGTGCTTATTGCCAAACCATTCGCTGCTTCAATAAACTTCCAACGTCGTTGAAATCTGTCACCAGAGTAACATCATTCAAAAGAATTCTATACGCCTTATTACTCGAAAGATGTTTTTATTCAGTGAACGAGTTTATGACATTTAAATTTGATTCTTAAATACTAAATACCTAATTTCCATTTGTTTGTGTTGCTGTTGTTTGTTTTTTTTTTTTTACTTGGACATATTAATTGTTATTCCAAATAATGTACCTAGATTAAGTTATATTCAATGCAATATGTATTTTGCTCAGAATAAAGAATAAAGAAACATTGTCACAGTAATTAGATAGGCGCATCTATTTACTGTGACATTGTCCAGTTACATCTGAATGGTCGCCAAATTAAACCAGCTTGGCGGCAACTGGCTAACCTCGAGGGGGTTGACTCGGACGGTGTTGCCAAGGTCATCCTAGATGAAGATGGCACAACGACTTAGATCCTTTTATGACAAAAACTTAAGACCGCCATAACTGGTGAAAAAAAGGAGAGGCCTTGGCCCAACAGAGGGACACATTCGATGCTACATAATAAATTAGTCTATTGCTCTCACTTTCTGATTAGTTGAAATAAACATTATGGATAAACTTTCCTTTATAACTGATGAACAGTTAACATTTATTACTCTGTAACTATGACAAAAGTATTTCTACTTACGTGTTGTTGTTTGTACTTATACATCATAAGTCATTTCATTAAATAAATAGTCCTCTGCTGGACAAGAAGCTTCCCAATGTCCATTCATTATTTATTAACTCCTATAACCTTAAAGGATTGTATGTTTATCTAAAGTGTATTGCACAAAGTATATTTTACGAAAAACGACTAACAAGTAATTAAAGTAAACAAATATCCATACATACCCACGTATACAGACTTACAAGAATTATTATTATGGTTCAGTAGGTACTATGCCATGTCTAAGTCATTAATTTTATTGTTAAACCAAAGATTGATTGACCATTTTATCACACTATCAAGAACAAGAGATTACAAAGCATGCGCAAAGGCAGCCATCAATAACAAATAGTTACCTGAGTGTGTCTCATACAAAAAAAATATGTTTCTTACAGCAATTGATTGTGAACGGAAATAGATCAAAATACTTTTCTCTCTCTTTTACAAAATATTTTTGTGTATGCCAAAAACTTTTCATTTCGTACCGTAGTCACAAACGTAGTTTATTATTTTTCTACCCCGTGTGGTGCCGGCAAAGAATAGTACCAACCCATACATACCCGTGGGTGTCGTAAGAGGCGACTTAGGGTTATAAACTGGAGGATGGGCAGAAGCATCCTCCTTTGTATCTTACATCTTACTTTCTGCGGTCACCTACAACGGCGGTTCATGGTGCCAGCCGTAACGCTAACTAGCGAGGTGACTATGGTACTTCCCCTCTACATTTTTCCAGCAAAAGCTTGAATTCTGGAGGGAGTTCCCTGTCCTGTAGTAGACGTCCCATAGAATGTTTTGATGATGATGATGATGAATACCCATATGTTGTTTATTATTTTTGTTAACAGTTTCTGTGTGTGTGAGGAAAATTGTGATTATTAAACATTTATAAGTAAGCAAAAGTACATTTAAAAAATATATTTTAGTATGGAAATAGTCCTACCTTGGATAGCTTTACCTGAACAGAATTTACTGCCATGTTCCGCTTGCATAAATTTCCACCTACGCAAGCTAGACTAAAGAAATGCAAAGGGCTATTTTCATAAATTTTGAGGGGATGATTCTATCAAAATTTACTGGCTAAGTAACGATTTTAAAGACCATAATTCAATAATTCGCATAGGAAACGTATGTGTACGGTACCTCAAAACTTGGCTCATAGACAGGGATAAGGTCATTAAGTAAAAAAAATATACTTACGAATTTTTTTCGGTTGCAAATAATAAAGTTAAAAAAATTATTTCAAAAAACAAAATACCCGACTGGGTAGAGAAATATGAACTGAAAAGAGAAAAACAAGTTCTAAAATCTAAGCTCAAAATTTTGTTCCAGCAATGAAGAATTAACCATGCCATGTTTTTTGTCGATAACTACTTAAGCAATTTGTAAAAAGATATAACTATAACTTAAATTTAACTTGAATTTCATGAGGTATTTTAGGCGGGGACAAACCGGGGTGGACTAAAATTATGTGTTTGAAGGTGGTTTTTCAACACAAAATATATTTTGTGGTTTTTGTTTGTCCCCGCCTGCAATACCTCATGAAATTCAAGTTATATTTAAGTTATAGTTATATCTTTTTACAAATTGCTTAAGTAGTTATCGACAAAAAACATGGCATGGTTAATTCTTCATTGCTGGAACAAAATTTTGAGCTTAGATTTTAGAACTTGTTTTTCTCTTTTCAGTTCATATTTCTCTACCCAGTCGGGTATTTTGTTTTTTGAAATAATTTTTTTATTTAGTACTTTTTAGTTTTATTAATGAAAGATTATTTCAGTTAAGAATTAAATGTTAAAAAGAGCTTGTTTATAGCTTGTTTATGCTGCTCAGACCGGAAGGCAAGATGATGCTGTTTTCACTGGCTACTGCATTAGTTAGCTGTCGTTAAACCATATCACCAAGAACAAATGATTTTTTTTTAGAGAACAACGATTACGAGATTAAAACCATGCAAACTGTCCACATCTTGCAAGGTGCCACACTAATGTTTGTGCTGTAGGCGGTGCAATTTATATTAATATCAGTTTGCACGGTTTAAATCTCGTAATCGTTGAAGTTCTGTCAAAGAATTTTGATCGTGTGGCCGATCCAACAGCTTTTTGGGATCAAGGGTGCTGATCGCTAACCCGGCTAATGTTTTCACTCGGCTAAGAGCTACGTAAGCTTGTCCTTTAGCAAAAACATTAGAGCTTAGGTCCACAACGGCCCGCTCAAGTGTGGTACCTTGCAATTTGTGAACAGTTACCGCCCAACAAAGTATTAGGGGCAACATCCTTCGTTCAATTTTGCCTTGTCCTCGAAGCGCATCAAAATCGACCGTACAAGGTTCGATGCGTATGCCTTGTCCTGGTAGATTACCTTTTATTGTAGGATCATCAAACTCAACGAATACTGACTGTGGTAACTCCCCTGTTTCCAATTGGTCCCTACGAAGGGCAGGCCATTCAATCCTTCGGACTACGCCCATAGCGCCGTTCACCAAACCGTGGTTAACGTTGATGTTACGGCGTAACATGACCCGCGATCCAAGTCCGATGCGCAACGTACTAAGAATTCCCCCCGTTTTGTTCGTATCGTTGGGTATGAATTCGTGGCGTGGGCACTGGCCGTAAGTTTTCGCTTCTAAGGAGATATCAACAGCGTTAACTTGATATAATTTTAAACATTTGCCCAACTCCGCAGTCATTGTTGAGTTGTATGCATCAACTTGTTTTGTAGTCGGGAAAATCCTCACGGCTTCTCCATCGGCAAATGGACCTATTAGTGGGATCCTACGGCTGTCCAGTATTTCAAGTTGGTCCATCGTTAATTCTCCAACGCGAATATTATTGAGAATATCTACGAAGCTATTGTCTTCTGCCTGTCTCATATTTTGGGGTAGCTCACAAAAGTTGAACAATTGCCACAGATTTATTTCACCGGATATGCTCGACGGCTGTCGAAAGCAATAAGCACCTCCTGTGATTCTGGAGACTGGCGGTAACTGCATTAGATCTCCGAACAGAATAACATTTATCCCACCGAATATACTTTGATCTTGTTTCAACTGCTGCAGTCGAAGATGAATGTTTCTTAATGTCAAATAGGGCACCATAGATATTTCATCAATTATCAGCCAACTGATCGATCTCCACTTTTGTCGCTCTCTTTGTAACCTTTCCCCTGTAAGAGGGCGTAGTGTTTCTGGTCTTCCCTTTTCAATAGGAAGAGCAAATGTAGAGTGCAGAGTGCTTCCACCAATGAGTCTGGCCGCGACTCCAGTTGGCGCAGTGACTGCTACGCTTTTTCCCATATTTAAGGGACTTAACCTCCTAATTTGCTCAGTCATTACTTTTAGAGTAAATGTTTTTCCGGTGCCAGCTCCACCGGTAACGAAAATCAATAGTTGATCAGTATTCATCGCATCTAATAACTTTTGTGATATTTTCTGAAACAATTGACGCTGGCTTAAATTAAGAGATGCGACCGCTGTTTCAAACTGAATGTCCGGCATACCAAAATCAATTGGCTCTTCACTCTCCTCTATCATAATTTGACCGACATCATCTAGAACGCGATCAATAGGCTGAGGAACATCATCGTTTGTGTTATAATTTTGCTGCTCTGTAACTCCTGCTGCCAAGTTTTCAGCCACGATACGTCTTATAGCTTGTTGTATTTCATTTTCCACTCGCACCATAGTTTCGGCATCATATCCTTCTTGCAGCGAACGTAGTTGATCCTTTTTTGCCCAGAAAGCTTCTCTGGCTGAGTCATATCCATCTAACAATTCTTCCTCCGCTCGAAATGAAACATGGGTCAAGATTAAGGAGTAGTAATATGCTTCTGGATCTGATGCTAACGTAAAATATCGCGTCCTAAGTATAGCTGGACGTGTTCGTCGTCTCATTCTACCGAGGTTGTCTAGTAAAGTGATAAATTGACCACTAGGCACATCCTCATTGTGATCATCATAAGCGTCAATATCTTGTTGATCTTCATCAATATCGGTTCTAGAAGAAACCACATCATACCATATTGCAAACTCACCTAGACTCAGCTGCTCAAGAGAATGAGGCCTGTGAACATACCTGTCGAACATATTTTTGTAGGGTTCGGAACTTTCAGAGTCCAACCTAAGCATTCGATATCTTACTTCTGGCACGCAAGTATTTACGAATACACATTTTCGAGAGCTATCCCTTAGTTTCAAATGACACAAACGAAACGCACATTCATTGGCTGAAATTTCCCTATGGGTCAGAATCGCATTCTGTATAGCAAAAATCAGTCGCCCTGTATTACTTTCACCTCGATCCCTTACATTTTGTATAGCCTGTCTTATTGACCTAGATACTTCTGCGGGTTCAGCTTTTGAGATATACTTTGAGATATAGTACGCTACACCTAAAGCTGAACCACATGGCTGTAGATCAATATTGGCACGCCATAGTTTCAACAACTGCGAATTATAACAATTTATCATTGTTTCTGACTCCGTTCTTTTTAGGATATAAAATCTTCCACCGTTTCTTACTGCTTGATCGTCATCCAAGACCTCCGTTTTGTCTGATATCGGCCTCGGGAAATTGAATCTACATACATTTCGATTATTTTTATAGCACGTTTGGGTGTGTCGATGGCTCTGTAGTTGAGTAACTAAATCATGCATCTCTAAATCATTTTCGGCGTCAGGAATCTCACAAGTTACAACGTGCTCCAGTAACTTTACACCTTCAGGGCTGTCAAATGCTGGCATATTAGCGGACCATAAAACCATATGTACATGGGGACTACCTCGTAGCTGAAACTCTACCCTCCACCAAAAGTCAACGATATTTGTTCCTAAAATTGGATCATCAATTCTTCGTAGCCTGCTAAACAAGGCGTTCAAACGTAACATGAAGTGTCTTGATAAAGTTACGGGATATTTTTCTACGAGGAGTTGTTTGTCTCGGAAGGTAAGGTTTTCTATGGGATAATTTGGACGGCCATCAGCAACTAAAAGAGCGATTAACATATCGGGCCAGTTCAAATCGTTACAAGATAACGTGAGGTACCAGTGAGGGGGTCCTAAATTTTTTACCATCGCTAAAAGATCCGTGTACGCCTTGTGCCAATAAGCAGAGGTACCACGAATGTTGCGCATCACAAGATGCACATTTTGTAAGACATCTGTTGGCTCAGCGCCATTTTGACGCAAACGAGCACATACCGAAACATTTTGCTGCGCCTTGCATAGTTCTACAACCGAAAGTGCATAGAATATATACTCGTTTAGTTGGAATCTTTTGTCACTGCTCATTACACGAGTTTGATAATAATCAAGAGGTGTAATAGGAATAGGCCTTTGTTCTCTTAGTCCATTTCGGCCACTGGGGAATAACTTAACCCACGCTAGCTCTTCGGCTCTTTGCTCTCTCAATAAACTGATGGGAGGGGCAGTTTTTCGCCTCAACTCGTAGATAGGAATCGGTCGTTCTTCTATATTGGTGTTTGTAATTACCTCTGTCAAGTCCGGTATGTTACTGTCAATCGGCATTAGTGCTGTAGTAACAAAAGCGTGTCCTTCATTCAAGATGTTACTGACATCTTGATCTCCGCAGCTACAATTCTGCGTGTCATTTTGCTCATTTGATAGTACTGATAATTCTTTTACGGATGCGTTTACAGCTGTGATACTATATTGCAAGTCTCGATGACCTCTAACCTGCAATACTACTGCAAGATGTTGACATAATGCAACTTGATCTGGAAACTTCATCAACATTGAAGTGCCTCTATTGGGTGCAACATAACCTTTAGGTCCCCTAGAATGTGAGTCGAATAAATAGTATGTATCATTTAATTTCAGTATCGCTACTGCGTAATTCGTTTCACAGGTAATGATTCCTTTCTCGTAATTTATGAAAAAAGAATCAATTCCCAGTGATAAATCTGAAAAGTATCCTTCAAGTACTTCAGATGGTGCACTGGAATTCACAACTCCGACGACAACATCAGGTTGTATGTTCAGATTGAACTCTGTTGTGGCCACCACAACAGAAGGCAATAGTTCCTCGGTATTTAAAATTTGCGGCCTAACTTCAAGTCGTGACATGCACTTGTTGAAGTACGTGTTTCCTGCTAGTAAAACACGATCTAAATCAGAAGAGGTCCATTCATTCAAGGGTTTCGAAAAAGCATAAGCTATTGCTGTGGCAGCATTTGCCGTGCATTGGCGACCACGCGATGTCTCTTCAAATTGTTCGCTACCTTGGTGAAAAGACCCACGTAAGATATGTCGACTATTTCCCAAAGATTTAAAATGATTTTGTGGCTCAATTGGGACTTGATCTTCTTCATTACATAAAGTCACTATAGCTTCCATAATACTTGATCGCAGCTCTTCATTTGTAATATTTGAATTGATTTCCACATTTGAGTACAAATGGTTATTACTCACTAACCATTCTAACGCCTTTTTAATTTTTTCTACATCTACGGAGAACCTCCTATTGCTAATCACATTTTCCAATGTCTCCGTAACAATACTTACACCAGTACTTGCTACGTTTATTGGCAGCTGCTCCACCACCTCTTCAACCTGCTGGGCAAAGAGGATGGCCTGCCCTTTAAAACCTTGCTGCCCGTAACGGCCGCTTAATCGTACCACTTTAAGAAAAGGTTTTATTCGTGATATGAGGCGCAGTTCGATCTCAGAAAGGCAATCAAGCTCTGGTGGTATTGGGTCAATTGCCATGTTATTCCAAAAAGCATTCTATGGGCACTGGTTTTTAATTAGTTTTGTGGCGCATCTCTGACAACAATTAATCCGATCTGGAGCGTTCGATGGTAATACTGTAATGGGAGCAGTTAATACTCTACGCGACTGTTTCTTATACAGAAGCTTGTTACACGCATAACACTCCACATCCGCTACTTGAGAAATGACGTCATTGAATGTGGCATCGTTACTTACTAACAACTGCCGCCGGACACGGGACTGTGATCTCATAGTCGTTATTCTTTGCTCACGTGTGACGGGTGATTCAGTATTACGAGATAACATTGCATGGTCTCTCATCTCTTGGAGTCGTGTAGAGCGAGAGGACGGCGATTCGATTTCTCGCACCCATTCCGCATGCTCTCGCATTTCTTCGAGTCGTGTAGATCGAGAAGTCAGCGGTTCGAGTTCTCGCATGCATTCTGCATGCTCTCTCATCTCTTTGAGTCGTGTAGAGCGAGCGGTCGGCGATTCGAGTTCTCGCATGCATTCCGCATGCTCTCGCATCTCTTCTAGTCTAGGAGAGCGAGAAGAGGGCGATTCCTCATTACGAATCTTCGAAGCATGATCTCGCATCTGAGTTAACCTTTGGAGACGAGATGTCGGGGTCTCTTCAGCCCTACTTTGAGTTCTAGCAACTCTAAGCTTCTTTCGCTTTTCTTCTCGATCTACACTAAATCCACGTTTTTGCAAAGAACGTTGGCTGATACTTGTTATAAGTTCTTTACGAGAATTCGGTGAAAGCTGGCTGTAATACTGCGAAGATCTCTCTCTTTGTTTACCTAAGCGGTCTAAACGCATACTTACAGTTTCATTTTTTAATTTTGTGATTTTTTTTCTATTACTTTTGGTTTTACGAGATAATGCCATCTTTATGTGTTGAAAGAAAATTACCTTATCAAAATTTTTAAAACCAAAGACTTTTGAGAATCTCTATTCAATTTAACTTAGGTTTAATTAAATACTATTCGTTGATAAAAACCAACCAGTGGAGTGGTACAATATTTTCACACTACAATATCGCAAAGATAGTAGGTAGGTCGCGCTAAAAATAATAAATTAGAGACAACCGTCAACGTCGTCTGCCCTCACACGTCTGCCCGTTCGGGTTGCTTACTTTGACAGGTAATTTTACAGAAATTTATATTTAAAAATGGAATCGAGTTTTCTATGCCCATATTTTATTCAAAAATCGAATCACAATAGCCCTATACTTTTTGTTTTTGTTTTCGTTTGTAAAGAGGCGTGGTTGTGAAAAGTATCAGAAGCGAAGTGTTTCGCTACAAACGGCACCATTACAGGGTAGACCTACCTAGAACTGCGTAGCATATGCGAATCATCATCATAACGTGTGGGATGTAGTTTGTTTAGGGCAAACACGTTTTGGCTACTATAGATTCCCTGAGGAAGTCTCATTTTTATTTGATAGTGTCCCTAAAGAAATATTACCAGGTGAGCAAGCGACGCTACCCACTAACAGATGGTGTTGTAGGTTTCTGAAACGCGGTAATAAAAACAGCGCCTCTGGTATGGAGTAGAAACACTACAGTATATTACAAAAAGAATGAATGCTGCATCTTGCACGGGAAATTTAGTCATTGCTTTGTATGTTAAAACTTATAGTGCGGTCAGTTAGCTGTTTTACGTAGACACGATTTACAATTTCACCAAATTTGCTACCCAGCAACAGATGGCGCTGTAGGATTCTGATACGCGGTAATATCTCCACTTTTTTATGGATATCTTCCGGCTCCATCATCAGATCAGCTCCAAGTTACATTAATATTGCATTGTCATCCGATTCACATACGCATGCCAAATTTCATCTCAATCGGAAACGGATTTCGATTATCTTTTCAGTCGGGTATTTTGTTTTTTGAAATAGTTTTTTTATTTAGTACTTTCTAATTTTTTTTTATACCCTATGACACTCCTACAATGAATACGAACCTAACGACACCTCACATGTTGAAATCTACCAAGCCGTTAAGGCTGCAGAGCGCGACAAAGAAATCGACATACATACATACATACATACATACACTCGAAAAACATAACCCTCCTGTTTTGGGGCAGTCGGGTAATAATTTTGTTTATGTCAAATATCGATAGGTCGTATGGCAGAATGAAACGTAGCCATGGCCAGTCTTAAAAAAAACTGACAACTGTTCTAAATAGTCTGTGGTCGGTTTATACAACTGTTATTTATTTTTTATTGGCAATGACTACTCATCACATTCTGCAATACGACCAATCGATATTTGACGAAAACGATTTTTTTTAAAACCTCGTCATTTATGGCCGAAAAAAATTTGTATTTTTTATTTATCTTTAATGATCCTATTCCTGTTTATGAGCCAAGTTTCAAGGTACCTTACGTATAAGTTTCCTTTGCGAATTCAAAAGTGTTCTTCGATTAATGTGCAAGAAAATTATAATTTCCTTTATGCTTCTCACTAAATCCGCTACTAATTAAGATCAAACAAAGCCACAGAACTAAAATAAACCTAGATCAGACACTCATTAAGATTCTGCACAAGATGCGCAGTTCCATAACTTAAGACGCCCATAACTCATTCGCTGACCAAATTAGCCACAATTCCTTCAACGCACTGAAGATTTTCACCCGCAATTGCGTATAATTACCTCCACTGCCATAAACCAATGCCGATATATCATTAGCTTGCGACATTAAAGACGGGAGGCGAAGTGAGAAAGCCTCGGACGTATAACTGTAATATAAGGACTTTAAAAAGACAATCGAGAACTATTTTTTCAGTCTTCTAAGTATATTCTGACAAAGACTATTCAGATCACTTCGCAATAACTGTCAAAGCATTTAAGGATTAGGATATAAGCATAGTATAACGCAAAAAAAAAGCTTTAAAAACTTAAATAAAATTGAAGACTCTTTTCCAACACATAGGGCCGTTTGCACTAAACTTAAGAATCGCCCCTAACTTGTTTAGGACACGGCCCTTAAACAAGAACTTGGGCGATTCTTAAGTTTAGTGCAAACGGCCCATAATATCTTCAAAATATGAACATCGCTGCTGTCTGAAACACAATAGTGTTCGGTGTCATCGTGGTAACAACCTTGCCTTTCAGAGCGTTCATATCTATACCCCAACAAAGCTTTCTAAATACGCATCCAGAGTAGGGTTACCATCTACCTATATTTGTTTGGACATTTTCGAACTTTGAGCCTTCCAATCAGACTATATAGGGTGACTTTTAATTAGTACTTGATAGCAAAATATATGCATTCATGCTGAACAACTTTCCCCAAGGAACCTATGTTCCTTGGGGAAAGTTGTTCAGTATCATGAGTACATGCATACCTTTTTCTATCAAGAACTAATTAAAAGTCACTCTATATGTCCGGCTGCTTAATTTACCTGGACTTTGATTAAAGCACCACACTGCTTTTCCTGTATTACATAGACTATATTATGCCATATATAAGGTTTACCAAGTGCTTACACACTAGTTCAGACTTTTGCACAAAATACTAATTAAATCGGAGTTTTTGATCTGGTTTATTCTCATGCAAAATTACAAATATTTTGTTAGTCGCAATCAAAATCGATGGTTACCCTAATCCGGAGTGAGGTTAATCACCACATCAATCCTCCTCAAAGGAAACCTTTGTGTCCACTCATTAACTCGCCGCTTGACAGTTCAAAGAGCCAGCTGTCACTAAACGTCACCCGTCACGTTGACAGCGGCTATGATAAATAGACCCGCTGATTATTCCCGCCTTTTTTCGTGTTTCGCTCTTTTTTTGTCGACACAAAAGCTGTCAAACAGCGCGTCTGAATGTGACCGGTTGACACGTATGTCGTACTGTCGATAGAAATAGGTTTTTGTTGTTTTTTGTTGAAGACATGTTTTTTGTTAATGGACTGTTACTACTGCTTTTGAATGACAAGTGTAATATTATACGTTGAAGTACATTTTATTTTTTGTTTCAGACAACATTTATGTTTTTGTTTCAAAAATTAAGAAAAAATTCTGGACTTTCAACTTGCTTACTTAGATATTTTATTCAGGACTATATTATACGTTGAAGCACATTTAATTTTTTGTTTATACAACCAAATGGTTTAAACCATACAACCAAATGGTTTAAATGGAACAAGCCGTAACAATAGTAATTAATACCTTCCACAATGCCTAAAGCACTTATGTAACATTTCTAAAAGCTGACACTACCGCAGCAAAACATCGACAAAGCACAGACAACGGACGTCACTAGCAGTGCCGACATAAATTACTTCAAAAGTGATTTACTCCCGCCATACAAATCGCCGTCGACTAGTCGCGGCCGTCTCCGCCCGTCCTCCGGCTGACAGGTGTGAATGATGCCTGCTAGACTGGGGAAAGCAGAAAGAAAATGAAATAGAAATGGCTTAAAACACGTTACTCACCGCTCTTACAGCCTTAGTGGTCTAGTGGTTAGGGCGTTCGGCTCTCGATCCGGAGTTCCTGGGTTCGATTCCTGGTGAAGACAGTTTTAAATAGACATCCCTTCGTGTGACCTCCCCAGTTTGGTTAGGACATTGCAGATTTAATCACCTGACTGTCCGAAAAGTAAGATGATTCCGTGCCTCGGAAGGCACATTGAGCCGTTGGTCCCGATAACTCTCTTCCGATGTAGTCGAACCTGAGCCATATCATAGGCTTTTGGCAGCTCAACGGCACTGACACCAGGGTTTGTGAGGTCGATCATCAACGTTGCAACCATTACTATACGATGATTATGAGAGGAACATAGGTTGAACTACGAAATAATAAATCTACTGCCCTTAGAGACTGCGTCAGTTGATACCGCTTTTTGTATGGGAGGGGCGGCCAAAACATTTTCTCGTTCGCACAACGAATCTTCATGCGGTGTTATTTACAACATAGTTTTTTTAAGACCGTATTAAAAGCTCCGTAAAAGTTTATACATTGTGTACATGCATTTTCAAGCTTTGCTTTGCTTTACTGGATAGAAATCGAATAGCGATAGAAATGCCTAATCCTTAATTTTCCTTAATGACATAGATAACATCAAATGCTTCCTCTCTGGTTTGTATTGTAGAAAAGACTATGACCAAATCAACGCCTTACAATACAATGATTAAGGAAATCAAATTAAAATAACATAAAAAAATTGACTTACTCATACTAAAAACACTAGCCGTTTAAAATAAAGTTAAATTTGTAAATTTGCAAAATGCAAAGACAAAATTATCGCCCATACCTTGCCCCACCCTGAACTACTACAATCAAATGATCTGTCTGCTTTTGGTAAATCAGAGGTCAAGATGTCTGCCTCTTATACTTTTATAGTTTTGAGGATTCATGTGATCATCAGTTTATGAGGCAGATACGAACAAATGATTAGCTTATGTATATTTATTTCATTTTTAATGCCATATCAATTGAGAATACAGACCTACCAGGGTGGCAGGCGATTTTTTTGTGGTCCTGTGCACATTGCTATTAATTAAACAATCTAGGTCTGCCAAGGGTACATTTCATGTACACTTTTTAAATAATAATGAAAAATAAATAAAAAAGTTCCTTCAAAAGTTAGAGGTGTGTTTGTTTGCTTCTTCGATTTGTGTCATTTTGAGGATGATTCTTAAAATCAGTATAAGAGGCATACATGAGCAAATGATGTTAGAAATGCATGTGATGTGTTAATGAATAAGCCATGTATTTTATTTTAAATTTTTAAAGCCATTCGAATTGACAACGCAGCCGTACTAAGGCTTTTCTGTGGTCCTACATATTGTCTTTAATCGAAAAATCCTGATCGGCCACAAGCACAAATAATATAGAAATTTTGGCATACAGCACTCTAAGTGCTAGTCATGTCTATCTTCTTACCTATTCTACTCTTTGTGGGTGTGAATGATGCGAGCTAGACGCGCGTAGACTGCTAACCAAAGGTTTCGCGTACTCTTTGAACCATTTTGAAACATCTATACAGCTAATCGCTCTTTTTGTTCCTTTGAACAGTATTTATTTTTCCATTATGGTCGAGAAAACACGGCTTGGCCTTTGAAAAGACTTGTATGTGCTTAAGTATAGGCATTAAGTTTAAATAGAGCAATTAGGACAAAAACTTAAGAAAAGCCAAAAAAAAAATCTCAAATTTTGAAGTGCAGGCAAAATTTTACCTTAGTCTGCTTTTAACTGTAACTGGCGTGAAAATGCATCGCCAGAAAAGAGAAACTTCATACAATGAGACTACAAAACCAAATAAGTACCCCGAAAAAAAATTGGCCTTCCCATGCAAGGTGGACGATACCATGAAGCAGTTCCTAAAGACAAAAATCTTTTGTGTTTTGTTCTGTTCCTAGGTAAAAGTTCTTCTGTCTTTTACGCCTTGTATACCACAATGAACTGCATTTTAGGTATAATTCAATAGGTTAGGTACCTATATTTTACCGTAGAATCGTTACAGCAGACCAGCCAAGTATTGTTCTAAAGATATTGTCCCTTCGTCAGAATACGATGCTATCTGCCGTTTAGACAGTTGATCCGATGAGTCCTTTGTCTCCAAGCCTATCTTATTCAAGAAAGCAATGAAATATTCAGCACCTAAACCGTCTTGGTCGTTTCAAAAGACCGTCCTAACGATATGCGGAGTTTTTCTTCTCTTGACGAGGCTGTCACGTACACTGCTCGCAAAATAAAACACGTGCGGTTGCCCGCCACAAATCACATTTTTTAATCGAACTCACGTCTGTTCAGACGCGCAATGTTACCCGTGCAGTTCAATTTGTAAACTGTAAGAGCTTTCTGAGCGAATTTTGGTGTTTTCAGTCGCAAGTTTAAAGTGGTCACATTTCAGTGCGCAGTCACGTCGTGCCGCGTGGAATGCTATCGACATCCGCGAAACTATCGACGTCTGCGCACCACTAATTGCTCTTTTTGTTCCATTATTCTTACAATGATTTACGCAACCTCTTTGAAGGATTGTAATCGTATCATTAATGCTTAAACGACTTTAACGGGCCATTCTCATGATTTAGATTGATTACCCAGGGAAAGATAAAAGGTGCCTTCATATATCAACTAATGTCTTTTACAAGTAGCTGTTTGGGAAATAGTGGTGATAAATAAAGTATGGTTTTATCTAAATTACAAGAGAGTGGGAAGAACACGGCGCATTTGTCAAGTAATCAAACGAATAACGTTTTAACTCAATTAAAATTTTATTTCCTCCACGAACAAGGAGCACTGTAATTAAGATATCTTGTACGCATAGATTATCTGTTTGCGTTTCAGGGTTGCCACAAGTAATTATAAAATTTTGTAAGTTATACATACCACATTAAGATGAAAGTTTATTAATAAGAAAGCAAAGAAAAAGTGCAAGAAGATTTATAATTTCTACGGGGAAAAGAATGTGGTTAGCTGACTAAATCCACGCGGGCTTAAGTAGGTACTTCTTTTGTTATCATGTTTTGATTCCAAATAAAAAAATATTTTCAGATTAATCTACAGTTTTCTTTAATTTTGGGTGCCAGAAATCAGTTTTTTATTTCAATTCACGCTTTGTTAAATAATTTTTCAATTTAAAAGATATTTTAAAGAATTCCAAACGAAATGATCATGAGATAACAAACTATTAAGTAAATTTCCGTTAAACACAATTAGCGGTGATAAAAATTGTTTAAGTGCTTTAAAATTGTTATTTTTTTGTGTTTTCGTATAAATCAGTAAATATAATTACTGTTATTTACAGCCAAAATACTAAAACAGGATCACATACAATTTATACAAATCACCGTTTTCATTATTTTAATGACATTAGCCTCGGTTTAATCTAGAACTGTCATACATTATGTTTTTACGTTACGACTAGCATGCCTTGGCGCGTGGGTAACATTGGAAAGAGGGCTCTGCTTTCATGTTAATATGACTTCAAAAGTGCAAATTTTCGAGGCAGTTGCGTTAGTTCCACTTTTAGTTTCGCACCAACAGATGTATGTCTTACTGAAGTTATTATAAGAGCATTTTTCCTCCGTCATCCAGACTTTTCGTCGGCGTGCGGACCTGGTATGTACGCATTTGTGCCGTCCGCATCTGACCATTTCATTAAAATTTTGTCATGCAAGCGGATGCCATATGAAATTATCAGTTGCGGATGGTACGCATGTGTACCACATCCGCACGCGGAGGAAAATCCGCCCTAAGTTAGAATATTCTACCATTTTAGACAGTTGGCATTTCTTAGCTGCTCTGTGGTACCAACTCTGCCAACCCTACATCTAGGTACAGCTATCAGTGACAGGGTTGACAGGAAGCGGTGTTCCCGTGTAATTAGAGTAGAGGAGCGATAACCGAGTCGCTGACTAGGTGATGTCACCTCGCTAAAATATGCACTTTGAATCTTAGTCTCTGGCAAATAAATATAATAATCTAATGTTAAGTTGTTACAGGTTAAAAAAATTCTAATTCACTTACTATCAAAATTGCGATTCCAAAAATTACACTTTTATTTGATAATGGTAGCACACAAATTGTAATTTGTCTGCCGAAAGGGCTAGAGTTGCATCAGGGTTGTCAAGCTCTTGGCTCGTCTATCATCATTGCCCTATACGGGGTGTAAGGGACAGCCATCCGAACACTGAAAGGGCATGATCAGTCAACGTAACTGAACATCTTTCAGCAAATAAAACTTTCAGGAAAAGTAAGGAAAAGTCGGCCTCTCCATATAAAACTGCAAACTTGATTAATGGGGAGGTCGATTTTTTTTTTCGTTTCCTGAAAGTTTTGTTCGCTGAAAGTTGTTCATTTACGTTGACTGATCATGCCCTTTCAGTGTTTTCAAGCCGCCAAAATGATCTCTGACTTGGCTTAACGTTGACAGTAGCCGGGACCAACGGCTTAAAGCACCTACCAAAACACGGAAACGCTCTAGGTTGTTGTGCCACTAGCGGGCACCCATCCGGGTTCTGTTCACGGTCAACGTTGCTTAACTTTCGTGATCGTAAAGAATGAGCAACTACTGCTCGGCCACGAGCGCTTCAATTTGGCCATGAGCAGCTTTGTCAACATCTTGACTGGTACATTTAATTTTTTTTGTAACCGTAAGTTTATGAATGAAAACTATGCAACTTACGTCAATAACTTGATTTGAAACTAATGCCAGGAGCCAGCGAAATTACTGGCACACGAGACACACCATCTTAGTTCTCGGGGTGGGTAACGTGCTTTGCTGTCTTATTAGTGTCAAGTTATGCCACTAATAAGACAGCGGGCTCCATGAGCGGTGGTGACCACTTTCCATCAGGTGGCCCACCTGCTCGTTTGCTCACTTGTCACATAAAAACAAATCAAGTGTTTATTCTCATAGGCTAAACGCTACATCATCGGATTTTGAAATATAAGAAACGAATTTGTCCTTCCAGTCACACCAAACTTGCATACATGTAAACAAAAAACATTACGTAAGACTCAAAACGTTTTAGAGGCACTTAGGTATTCAAGTATGTATAGGTAATTAGCTGTATTTTACAAAAACTGTTTTGTATGCATTAAAAACTCATTTTATTATAAAAAGTAGGTAAGTACTTTTGAAGCATTTTGCTTATAAGCATGACGTAACTCAGAAGCTTGACTTGCATAAGTATGTACAAGGTAGACATCGCACAAAATAACTTTGGCCATGTCATTGATGCACAGAAGTCAAAAATTACTTATTTTCTTATGACTTAACTTCTGCGCATCATCTGACATGGCCAAAGTTATTTTGTGCGACGTCTACTAGCCGACCGTTAAAATTAGGCGCATGACAGATGCACCCCTTACACCGCCTTCATCCCAGCCGGCTTAGCACGCTGCCCGAGAGAAACTATATCTCGGAGAAATGTCACTTTATTTGAGGAGTTATGTCATCTAATCTATCATCTCCAAGCGCGAAGAAATGTCAGTGGAGGAAAATGTTTAGCAAATCCACAAATTATGCTCTTGATATTTTAGACAGAGATAGCTTTATACACTAATACATGTAGCCGCCCTTGTCTTTCAAAATGTGTTGCACTGCTCGGCTTTCAAAAAAACGTGACCATGCTTATAGTCTTTAATCTATGGGCCTAGATAAACTGACACCTGCAGCGTGCTAAGCCGGCAGCCCTCCTCTAGTGACCAAGTAGTGACGTGCCGTCGATACTGTCAACTGTAAAATTTCATACGCCTACTCGTAACAGTCGGCTAGTACTTATAGACGTAGGTTAAAATTACTTAAAATATTAGGTGTATTTTAGTTTATTGATCGCTTGTGATAATCACTCCTTAAAAGGATCATCGTATTTTGGACACCTGTATAATTAATGTCTTGTTATTCAAGGGAAGCAGTTTATCAGTACAATCAGCAAACACCTTTAAATATCGCGAGCGCGAGTCCCTATTGAGGTGTGAAAAGGAAATGGCCGACACAGAGGCGAACAACTTGTCAGATAACGAAATGTGCTGCTTTGGTATTAAAATACAGGGTGAAATTTTTTGTTAATCCTAAGTTTGTAGAATTTTTATCGACATCTTAATATTGAATAGTTTTTGGGGGTCCGTACCTCAAAAGGAGATAAAAACGGGACCATTGTGGGATCACTTTGTTGTCCGTCTGTCTGGTAAGACTCTTTTTCTTTCGAAAGGGTAAAGGTATCTAGTTGAAATTAAAAAGCCGAGAAAATTCCAAGATTTTTAGATAACAAATTCAAAAGATACGGCCATTTTTGTCTCTATCTCCATACATTTATGAATCAAACCAAAACTTAAAGGGTACTTCGCGTTGACCTAGAATAATGAAATGGAAAAAACCTAGGTCTCATAGCAAGCAATAGAAAAAGTCTAAAATTGTTAAATATTTCAACTTTTCTTATAATTATAAGTTATCATCACCAATTAAGGTCAGCTTCCGTTTCAAGTACATTTATATAAAAGAGAGGTCAGGTTAGAGTGAATGCAGAGTTTTAAAAATCAATGGGCAAACGTTTGATGAATATGATATGGTGGATAAGGAACCCTTTGGGCGTGAGTCCGACTTGCACTTTGCCGGTTTTTTTATACGAAGCCTGCTAACGCAAAACCTTCCTAAAAGGAGGGAAGGGAGGAAGGAAGTTCCACAGATGTAACTGACCGACATTTGTTCTACAACCGTCCCATTAAAAATTACAAAATATTTTTTTGAAATTATAAACATTTAAAAATTGATTTTAGTAATTAGACACAATATTTTCTTAAATCCTTAATATCCGATCGGCATCAGGAAAATTTGACCCCTATGTCATTTTCCCATAGAGTTCCCGGAAAATGGAAATTTTATGAAAAATGTATTGCAATTTATGCAAAATTACGCCTTATCGTGTATAGAAATACGTTTTCTTTTCGATTACAAAAAGACCTGGTATATTGCGTTTGCCCTACTTGTTCAACTTGTAATTAGCTGCTCTATACAGGTAGCTGTCAAGCTGTCAAACGAATGGACAGATCGAAATACTACATTTATTTAGTAGCAGAATTTAATTATCGTTTTAAATTCATGTTATTGCTACATTTAAGACCCAAACAGCATTTTATATACGTGCCGCCTGTCGTAGATTATGAAGTATACAAGGTGTAACAGAAATGGTATATCAACCCTAAAGGAAGTGATTTTGCCCATGAAACTGAACAACTTTCCCAAAGGAACGTAGGTCGAAATACAAAAAAAAAATATTTTGACAACCCATACAACATGCGCTATCAGCTGATTCAGTTTTTATGGAAGTTCAATTTTTTTTTTCCTATTTGACCTGTTTGGACATGTTCCTCAGGGAAAGTTATTCAGTTTCATGGGTAGATTCACATCTTTCAAGGTTTGTATACCCTTTTTGTAACATCCTGTACAGTCAATGTCACTGCAAAATTGCCACTTGTATGTAGAACTCTTATTTCAAGTGTCGGAGGAGTTAAAGTCGCACAGACTGATTCAAACTTTAAATGCTCTGCATGTAAGAATTTGGTTTTGCTAATCTGACTGAAAAAGTACCTCACGAAATTGTAGTTTATGCAACGGTACATAATGAGGGGTATAAAACTCGAGTGTCGGTTTATGGGACGCAGGCGAGCGTAGCGAGCCAAGTTCCATAATAGATGACACGAGTGTTTTATACCTAATTATGTGGAGTTGCATACACAACTTTATCTAATCTCATATCGTGAATCCTAAAATAATGTGTTCAAAAACAAACCTTAATGTTTTTCTCTTTTTCCGGTGATAACTGCCAAGCGAAGTTCCTAGCTGTTTTAAATACACTCAAAGGCAAATCGTAAACGTTTTTATCACTTATTTCATTACAAAACTAATAAAAATATGTAAATACAACTTGTATTTGTTGAGTTTTTTATTATTGCAAATATTGCAATAAAACCTCCTTGCAGCCACAGACTACAAATGCATCAAGCTGTCATGGCGCGTCTATAAAAATTAATAAATTGTTTAATAGGTCTCCCGCGATGACGATTATTGAAATCAATACTTCATAATACACTCCCACAGATAAAAAAATTGCTGCTAAGAGTGTTTCTAGGAACAGATTGACATTATGAACATGTTAACCTACAATTTTTGAATGCATTATTGAGGATTAACGATATGAGAGTAGATAAAAGTTCATAGTAGAGGCCTGTCAAAAAATATTAGTTATTTTTAAGAATATTACCCATCGAGTTGTTGCGAATTTTACCACTTCCTTAATTGTACCCAAAGATTTTAATTTATAAAAAGGATTTGTTGTATATCATTGAAGGACACTTATAACGTTTTAGCGCGATCGCTATATTATGACGATATGTACATTTTTTTTGGGTATTTTAGAGACAAATATCTTTTTATTTACTCAGTTTCATGTCGTGATTTTCAGGTATGTGTTTCTTGACCATTCATGTGAGGGCATCACCAAGACCAAAACATGATTACTGAAAATCGACTACATAAAATTAAAATCCAAAGTTGCCTCTTCAATTTTCGTTTCTTCCTCTTTTTGTGTAATCTGAGGTGTTTTAAGTATTGAAATTAAGTATAAAGAAAGGTATTCGTAGTTGCTAGGGTTGACTAAAGCTAAAATTTTATTTTATTTCTTAGTTTTTACAAAAAGTCGATATTTTATATCGGGCGCTTACGTCATTTAGTTTTGGTGCACGCGCACTACATCTGTCGCAGTCTAATACGTTGCGGAAGTAATTATTTTATTCCTTTCTTTCACCGATCAGTTGCCCGTGACCTTCTGTCGACGACAGACCTGTATTCGTTGTTCCCAAATCCAACCTTTCACGCGCAATAAAAACTATTTCATCAAAAAATATATTTTATAATTATTTTTGAGAGATTGTCATTGTAGCCCTAGATGAGAATTTTTATTTGTGATCAAAGTAAATACCAACCTGATTACATATTTTATTGTACATACTACTTGCTAATACTACTAATAATAATACCTGTCCCGTGTAGTGCCGGCAAAGAATAATACCAACCTATACATACCCGTGGGTGTCGTAAGAAGCGACTAAGGGTTATAAACTGGAGTATGGGCAGCAGCATCCTCTTTTGTATCTTACATCTTACTTGCTGCGGTCACCTAAAACCGCGGTCCATGGTGCCAGCCGTAAAACGCTTACAAGCGAGGTGACTACGGTACTTCCAGCATTTTTCCAGCAAAAGCTAGAATTCTACAAAAGTACGTATCCATTGATCGAACAGAGTAATGGAGTCGCTATTACTGACAGACCTGGCGGACGGAATGTAGGGACATACGAAAAAACCAGTCAAGTGCGAGTCGGACTCGCGCGCCGAGGGTTCCGATATACCTATAGTATTTTTGGAAGCAATAAAGTCCATTTTCAGGACCGCAAAACTAAATTTGTTTGTAAAGGTATTTTCAGATTTCTAAAAAACTGTGCAATTTAGAAAGATCGTTTTATTTTTGCTGTAAAGTTTACATAAACTTTTGTCAACTGTAATTAATTCAGATTTTTCCTTACTCAAACTTCAGAGATAAGGGGGGGGGGGGGGGGGGGGAAGTGGTATTTATTTTGACATTTTTCATCACAACTTAAAAAAATACAAAAATATATTACTAACTAACTTAAAAAAATACAAAAATATATTTTAAAATGTACAAGTAAAGCCCCTTCATATGATACCCCACTCAACCTAGTAGCGACAATTTGAAATTTGGGCCCCCCTATTTTGGCCCCCTTTAATAATCATACTTTTTTCAAAATTTTTTTCATGTGCAATAAAGTTGGGCAACTATATTCTAAAACTATTCCAAATTTCAGGTCGATAGCATAAGTGGTAAGCTGTGCGGTGCCGGCCTAAAAAGAATAGTACCGACCCATCTCTTCCCGTGGGTGTCGTAAGAGGCGACTAAGGGAAATGAAATCCAGAGGATGGGCAGCAGCGTCCTTCTGTGTATTATTTCATCTTACTGTGGGCGCCAACCCGTCTGCCAAGCGTGGCGACTATGGTAAAACCCCCTAAGAATCAACATGAATCACAAAAATAGTCTCCGGCCCCTAGTCCCCGGCGGCCCCGCTATTCCTGGCTCCGGTAACGGCCATGGTAACGGTGGGGCAGGGGGTGCGAAGAATCCCCGGCAGATGTCGAGCTACCAACAACGACGACCTCTGGCCCTGGCAACTTATAACACGCGCACATTGCGGACCGACGAGAAGATTGCAGAACTCGAAGAAGAATTGAGCAGGTTACACTGGGACGGACTTCAGCTTGTACGAGATTAGAATGGCTCTCATACAGCTTAGAAACAACAAGGCACCCGGGCACGATGGAATTACAAAATACAAATACAAAAAAATAAATACTTGAAGGGAAAACGCCACAGGCATGGCACAGAAGTGTGGCGGTACTCTTCTTCAAAAAGGGTGATAAGACCCTGCTGAAGAATTACAGACCCATCTCACTTCTGAGCCATGTCTATAAGCTGTTCTCAAGAGTCATTACGAACCGTCTCGCGGGCAGGCTCGACGACTTCCAGCCTCCCGAACAAGCCGGTTTTCGTAAAGGCTTCAGTACCATAGACCTCATACATACGATACGGCAAGTTATACAGAAGACCGAAGAGTATAACCAGCCACTTTGCCTGGCGTTTGTGGACTATGAGAAGGTCTTCGATTCGATCGAGACGTGGGCCGTGCTACGATCTCTCCAGAGGTGCCAAGTCGACTATCGGTACATTGAAGTGTTGAAGGATCTGTACAAAAACGCCACTCTGTCAGTTCGTCTTCAGGACCAGGACTCGAAACCTATCTAATTGCAGCGAGGAGTGAGACAGGGAGACGTCATATCTCCTAAACTGTTCACCGCTGCATTGGAAGACGTCTTCAAACTCCTGGACTGGAAAGGACTTGGCATCAACATCAATGCCGAGTACATGACCCACCTTCGATTTACCGACGATATTGTCGTAATGGCTGAGACCCTGGAAGATCTCGGCACGATGCTCAATAACCACAGTAGAGTTTCACAACAAGTGGGTCTTAAAATTAACATGGATAGGACGAAAATTATGTCTAACGCCCTTGTTGTACCCACTCCACTCAAAGTTGGAGACTCTACGCTCGAAGTTGTTGATGAGTACGTATACCTGGGACAAACAGTCCATCTGGGTAAATCCAACTTAGAGAAAGAGGTTACTCGTCGAATCCGACTCAGATGGGCAGCGTTCGGGAAGCTCCGCAATATCTTCACGTCCAAAATACCGCAGTGTCTCAAGACGAAAGTCTTTGACCTGCGTGTGGTGCCAGTGATGACATATGGCACCGAGACGTGGCCGCTCACGATGGGCCTTATCAGAAAGCTCAAAGTCACCCGAAGGGCTATGGAAAGGGCTATGCTCGGAGTCTCTCTGCGCGATCGAATCAGAAATGAGGAGATCTGCAGAAGAACTAAAGTAACTGACATAGCCCTGAGAATCGCTAAACTGAAGTGGCAGTGGGCAGGGCACATCGCAAGAAGAACCGATGGCCGATGGGGCGTGAGGGTTCTAGAGTGGCGACCACGTACCGGAAGACGAAGCGTTGGCAGGCCCCCCACAAGGTGGACCGACGATTTGATCAAGGTCGCGGGAAGCCGCTGGATGCGAGCAGCGCAGGACCGGTCGTCATGGAGTTCTTTAGGGGAGGCCTATGTCTGGACAGTGGACGTCTTTCGGCTGATATGATGAGCATAAGTGGTTGCTGAGATATAGAGGTGTGACAGACAGAGCGGCACCATAAGGGTTCCTTTTTTGTACCATTTTGGTATCGGAACCCTAAAAAAGCGCGGCTTTTGTTAGCTTCGTTCATCTGCGTCACAGAATACCATATATGTACTAGTGTCTGCTTACCTATACAGAACGTAGGTATAGTTAAATATTAGGTCTTTACCTATGAAATTGCGGTTTTGTATGGCGAATTTTAGGTAAACTCAATTTTCAGTACTAACATTTTTGCATTTTTCTTAGGAATTATAAATGCAATTTTTTTAATTTTTTTAAGCATTATTAAGACGACATTAAGCTAACAGAAACTTAAATTTAATTTTAGAAAAATATTATCTGTAAAAAAATATAACAAATCTAATGATGAAATCGGACGACATTTAAGACGAACAATTTTCAAACCTTTAATTTTGTATATTAAACTAAAAACAAAAACTTTATTTTATGCGTAAATTGATAACCTTGAAGTCAACTTTCAAATATAAGACAAATGAAAAAAATAGCATTAGAATTATAGGAATTATGATCTCATCAATATGTAAGAAAATTTCGGAAATTTCATAGGTAAAGACCTATTATAAGAGCGTAAATTGTTTTTTTTTTAAAAACAGTGTTACTTCGAGAGGTCTTTTTATTTTTCTTTAATTTTGTACATAAACTTCTATCGACTGTAATCAATTCAGATTTTTCGTTTCGTTTTTATAGATTTTTATAGTTTAACTGTAAAATGAGTCGTAAAAAAATACAAAATTTATTTTACTGCATAATTTCGACTTTAGGTGATTATAAAACCCTTAATCATACTATTCGGCATCTAAATAAACTATTTATAACAATATGCTAAATGTTTCTATTTAAAAAGATTTTATATAACGCAACTCCTTGCATTTCTATGCTTGTTGCGGCCAGCGTGCCGCGTGCGGCGGGTGCTCAGTGCGTGTATTTTGTGCGGGGAGCGGGGGGGGTCGAGCGAGAAGACTCCGCCCATTGAGCGTTAAATATTTTCAGACATATCCTCTTATGCTAATGAGTCTAGGCAACGAAGCGGATCGTTGTATGAAGACCCCGCATTAAATCTCAGTCGATGAAACTTTTCTGGGGTATTACACTACATGAGATCAACCTTTTAAAAAAAAAAAAATCGGTACTTTTAATTTTTCCATACAAAAACGAATATAAAAAAATAAAAAATAATTTTTTTTTTGGATATTTTGAATTTAAATTTAATTCATGATTCTTTATCATCCTGTCAAATAAAATCTGCCTGAGAAATTTATGTTGGGGTCAACTGCTTCGTTGCCTACACTAAATGTAGTTTTTAAAGGAAGTTGTTTCTATTTCGTGTTATTTCATTACGCTCCTTGACACACGTAATCGTAATGAACGGACACTCTCCGCCCCCCGTAGAATCCATACCTCACCCTCACACCCCTCGCGCGGTTCGCGTGGTTTGGTTGGCGCCGGGTCTAGTAATTTTACTACGTGCACCATTACAGACGTGCAAGCAAAATGTGCGTAGTTAAGTTCAAATTCTGATAGGTAATGGTTTCACGCTTGTTCTATGTAGTGTCCTTGGTAAAACTTACACAGTTTATGACTATCTATACTACAGTTTATGACTATGCACCTATACTAGCAAGTAGCACTGTTTCTTTCGTGTCAGCAGCGCAGTAGCATTTATCGTACTTATGGATCGCGACATCTCGCCGCCGGCGCCGCGCCGGTGAGTGGCGTCACGATTGTGGATGCGGCTCCTTGTCTTGACACTCAGATGTAACGGTACAGAGATTATCTAACTAGAGATATTACGTTAGAGAGGTGGTTTTTTTATCTTCGTGATTATGCCCATGAAACTGAATGTCGAAATCCGATAATTATTATTATTATTTATTACAAGTTTTTTGCTGCACTTACAGTAAAACCAAAACATACAGCAAATTAAAGGGCTTAGATAATAATATCGAGTTCTAGTAAAAATTGCAACTGTTGATGGCATATGTAATGTAAAAGATTTTTTTTTTATATTCCGGTCTATGCTCTTTGGGGAAGTTGTTCAGTATCTTTGATCACATTACTCAAAATCACGGCTTTATTTTTCATGGGTGATAAGAATATTTATTAATTATTACACATGCCAATGCAAAGTAGAACAAAATATCTCTTAATATTGCATAGAGGATTTTTTTCCAAATTTAAGGCATTTTCTCACCATCCTTTATTTTTTCACCCAGTAGTAATTGTTACCCTTATCTGAAAATTAAATTTTAATATCAAAATGAAAAAAATATATTTTCAAGATATTTTTAATAGAATAAAGTAGGTACCTGTTAGGTTTCCTGAAAAACATGCATAGGTACAGTTTATGTTACCCTAAAAAATAAATAAATGTCAAAAATGCCTTACATTTTGCAACAAATATAATTAGGCGGTCTGACTTTACTTTGTTAAAATAATTAGCTATTTAGAAATACATATTGTTACATTTAATGGGACTACACAACTACCGCTCATAAAAACCTCAAGCCTACAGACCATGCCATAAAAACCTCAACAAAACACAATGTATGCGATTATCAGAAGCACAGATAATAATAGTTAACCAACCGAAAGATGGCGCGTTCAGATAGAGGCAAATCAGCCAAATTCCGGATGCATGATAAAGTCGATTTGATAAGTTCTGATTTAGCATGCTGAAATTTTTATAATTTTATTATTTCACATCATCATAGGGTGCCATCTTAAATACAAATACATCTTGTACAAATTCCAGATGCCCGATAAATTCGATTTAATAAGTTCAGATTTTTACAATTTGTAATGAAGTGGTGTATGGTGTGTAATGGACAGCTTTCCGAAAACTGAAAAGGCATGATCAATCAACCAAACTGATCAATTTTCAGTGAATGTAACTTTCAGGAAATAAAAAACAAAAAAGAATCTGCGTCTCCATACAAAATTGAAAACTTTATTGGACAGTTGGTATTGGGAGCTTTTTATTTTCAATTCCTGAACGTTTTTTTTCACTGAAATATTTTCAGTTTTTTTGACTGATCATACCCCAACTTATCCTGACCGCGCTATATTAGCATAATTGTAGAAATCCTCTTTTTACTTGACAATATGATCACCTACATAATAATTTATAACAGACAGCCGCATCCAATCAAACACAATCTTCTCAACTCGTGCGCACGTCACATAAATCAAGATGCAGGCGATAACAAGCCACCACTCATAAACGCAGCGGCGGGAACGGTTTTACGAGTCATAATTGCACTTTATTAAATACTCGCCACTTGCGTTCTAATGGTTATAATGGAAGAATTCTTGGTAATAAAAATGTTGGTTAGATCACTTGGTTTGGAGTTGAATGAGGCGAAACAGATTTGTATATTGGTAGGAAATTAAATCAAGTTTAAATTGAGTACAAACTTTATATAATTTGTTTAAATTTATTTTAAAGTTTAAAGTATTGGTATAAGAATCTGCTCCTGAACTGAATAACTTTTCTAATGGGACATAGGTAGGAATACGACACAAAAATTAAAACTATACCAATCTGCAGCCATTTTGTATGGAAGTTATATAAGGCTGTGCAAGCACCTAAACAGAATGGGCCTATACGAAAACCCACATTGCAGATTCTGTGCAGAAGACGATGAAACGCCTATACACCTGATCTGCCACTGTGATGCACTGACTCACAGTAGAAGTCTAGAAACGGGAGGACACATAAGATGCTCGAACTCTCAATCCTAGGCAGATTGTCAGCTTCTTTGCGGCTGTCGGTGTGGCCGAGGAAATGTAATATAAAGGGTTGGCTACAATTTGACCTGTACAGGTCGCAGTGGCCGTTGGGAATTAGGAGCCCGGCCCCTTTACCCTCAAAACATAAACATAAACATGGAAGGTAATTTGAAGAAATTGTATACGACTTCATGGGCAAATTCATACACTTCAGGAATTTGTTGGTTTCCTCTGTTGGTTTTTGCGTCTCTGTGAGTGGCTCCCACCGTACAAATTTTTCCGCCTAGTCTTTGGTAGGTACTTGTCCGAGCGAAGGCTTTGTGTGAGCTCTTTTAATATAAGTTTACGCATTACAATTTTTTTTGGTATTTAAGTAAATAATTTAACTATTATTTTACGGCTCTGCATAATTCAAATCTTTAAATAACGTTTTTATTTAATTAGAAACTTGCTTCTGTATGCATAAGCAAGTGATTTCCTTTTGCATCGTAAAATTCGCATAAAACTTATATTAATATTAAAGTGCTATAAATTCTTCTTATACAGAAAAAGTTATGTTACCGTAATGTATATGTGATGTCATGTTCCATTGCATGTTGTCTTTCAAACGGCCGATAGCATAATTTGGCCTTCCTATTTAGTATCCCTGCCTTCCCATACGTAAGTTACTCGTAAGTACTAAATAAAAAACCGGCCAAGTGCGAGTCGGACTCGCGCCCTAAGGCTTCCGTACCTATCTACCATATGATATACTAAAAGCTTATGATCTTTGATTTTAAAAACTCCGCGACAATCCAACTTGACCCCTCTTTTATAGAAAAGTTCTTGAAACGGGAGCTCACCTTAATTGGTTACTATTAGTTGGGAGAAAAATTTAAATATTTAATGATTTTAGACTTTTCCCTTTATTTGTACTTGTACTGTGCCAAATTTCATAATTTTAGGTCAACGGGAAGTACCCTGGTTTTGCTTTTTTGCATAAATGTATGTAGATGAGGACATAAAAAGCCATATCTTTTGAATGCGTCGTTGTAAAAAATTGAAATTTTCAGATCTTGTGTGGTTAATGGACCTTAATATTATTTATCGATTTCAACCTGATACCTCTTCTAGTTCGTGAGAAAAAGGGTCTTGACAGACAGACAGACGGACAACAAAGTGATCCTATAAGGGTTCCGTTTTTTTATTTTGAGGTACGGAACCCTAAAAATCACTTATCTGATTCTATAACATACACAGACTTTAAATGCAGCCACAAAACAGTTATAGTGCCACAAATATGTTCCAAATCATAAACTTCTATGCGAATTTTACGCGTATTTTAGCAGTTTCTTGCATTCTTATCTTTTAATTAAGGGAAATCATAATTAACGAAAATATAAATCTTTTTTATCTGCATCTTATGATGTGTTGGAAACCACGACCGTTACAAAGAATAGTTTGTAACATTGTGGAACACCTTAATGCAACTATTATTCAAAAAACTAGGTGAAGTGAGTCATTAATTTGTCAGATTATGAGCTGTATACTTCTTGTTTTGAAAGTGTGAAGATCTTAATGAAACTGTTGTTTTAAGACGTGGGAGACTTTTTTGTTAGTTTACATTTTAATATTTAATGTGGCCTTAATTAAGCACCAACAACGACTATCATTATACAACTTAGTTACCTGCTTCATTTAAGCTGGGTAAGCGACCTTGGGCTCAAACACTTACGAATACAGCTAATTTAGCTTGTTGCCAGTTGGATCTTTGAAGCTCAAACAGGTCATTCTGGACTTGATCCAGTGATACCTAGGAAGTCCGATGAGACGACTACAAAGTTTCACGTTCAAGATAGGCTTATTATTTTTGAGGCTACTAACAAATAAAACGGCAACTAACAGTTTGCATCTAATAAAATAATCTGGCAGCGATTAAATATTTTAGCAATAATTATATTAGATGAGCTTCAAAATGCAAGGATTTATAAAACTAAATAATGGCTGATATTTTTATTTCTTATAATTTATTTATTAGGTAAATTACATAGGAACTTTCTTAAAAATATATAAGACCCCGAAAAACAAACGGTTTGTCTCGAAGTCTATCCGCACTACATAAATTTAAATAACTTAAAGGTAGCAAATATATTAAATAGGGGCAATGAAATCATAGGCGAGGTACTATAAATAATTACATGGCGACTAATATTACCAGTGGCATAACAAAGACTGTATTATTGGCAACAATAGGCTCCCATATAAAAAAAATACTTTCAGGCTTTCAGGTGATTGCAAGAGCACTCCATTGAAAATTTGGAAAAAAAAATTATGTGGTGTTAGTACCTACATATGTTATATTTTAATAAGTAATATGCGGCATGAGGCATTTCTATTTTGACGTCATAATTTTAAAATGTTGACAATCCAACCACCCAACCAAGCAGGAGAGATTCAAAAATAGAATAGATCAAGTATGAAGAGAGGAGCATGAGGGCTGAAATGAAGGGGGGAGAGAGACAAATCGTCCGATAAATCAGGCGGACGCCGCTTGCAGGTGTTCCGCCACCGAACCCGTTGAAATATTGCTCGCAAAGAGTATCTCACCAGCTATAGAAGGGACAATAAAACCAACAGGTAGCTAGAGTATGCAACAGCTCGGGAGTGCAGAAGAAATGAATAACGCGCCATACATTTCACCCGCATTCCTGAGCTGTCGCGTACTATAGTTCAGTCGTATTAGGATTAACATTTATTGCTGGATTCTCTTGTATCGACTTTTAAACTAGACTTTAACCATAAAAATATATTTAGGTTAGAATAGATAGAGCTTGATACTTTTTTCATGGAAATCTTTTAAGGATTCTATATATAGATATGTTACAGGAATATGTCAAAAATAGAGACTTGCAAAATCCCTAAGTTATTTAATCAATACCCGGGAAAAGACAAAATTAACATTTCTATATTTAATTCTATATTTTTGTGACCGAACTAAGTCAAACTTAAAAACTTTAAAAGAGTTCAGGTTTTTGATCTAGAGACCTCAGATCACTTAGGGATTTGACCAAGTCCCTATTTTTTGTTATGTATAAAGACTGCCATCCGAGGGAATGACAATGTTAATGTAAATGCAATGTTTGCCAACTCTGTCATATTGATAGGTACGATAAACCGCACGTCGGTAGAAACTTTTTCAACTGTATTACTACGACATAAGGTCCATAAGTGTTTCAACTGACTTGCTGTTGAGTGTACCTGAGCTAGACTACATTTTTTGACATTTCATTAAAGATCAGTGTGAAGAATTTAATAAATTGATCCAGTTTCAACGTTATAATAATACAAAAATGTAAAATAATTACATATCATAATTATCTTTACATCTTTAAACCAATTGTCTCCTCTTCTGTTCACGATCTTTGTCGAAAAATATATCCGCCATCTTGCAGTGAATTAATTGAGACGGTTGTTTTAGGCGTGTCTGATTTTAAAACTCAATTATTTATTAGTTTCAAGTTTTCTTTCGGTTCTCATCAAAAGATACAACGCTTATAATTAACTGGTTGATTAATTAATTATATGAATAGATTTTGATTATAGTTATTTATTGTGTAGACAAGGTTTTTTTTATGTTACAAGTGAGCAAACGAGCAGGTGGGCCACCTGATGGTAAGTAGTCACCAACGCCCATAGCACCCACTTTCATTTAATGGCATATTTTGACATTAATAAGACAGCAAAGCGCGTTGCTCACTTTAAGAACTAAGATGGTAAGTCCTGCCCTTCAAACCAAAACACAGCAGTGCAAACACTGCTGCTTCACGGCAGAAAAACGCAACGGGGTGGTACTTCCCCAGAAGGACTTTCCACAAAAGCCCTACCACCTTTAAAAAGCGGTGTAACCGAAAGAGTAAAACAAGACCGAAAGGTGAAACTGATCAACTTTTCTTGAGGAACATAGGTCGAATTATTGGCGGCATTGGCTGCTGGATGCGAGCAGCGCAGGACCAGTCGTCATGGAGATCTTTAGGGGAGGCCTATGTCCAGCAGTGGACGTCTTTCGGCTGATATGATGATGATGATGACATTTTACATTAGTCTGTGTGGTGCCGGCCAAAAATAGTACCAACTCGACCCTGCCCTTGTGTCGTAAGAGGCAACTAAGAGTTTATGAACCGGAGAATGGGCAGCAGCATCCTTCTGTGTATCGTACCATCCTTCATTCTGCGGTCAACAAGAACCGCGGTCCGTGGCGATAGCCGCAACGCTAACAAGCGTGGTGACAACGGTACTTCCCTCTACAATATTCCAACGAAAGTTGGAATTCTGAAGGAAGCTCCTGTCCTGCAGTGGGCGTTTTTGTGGGACGTTATGGTGATGATGACGATGACATTTGACTTCCCATACAAAATGTGCTATAATCTGAAGATTTGTTTTTCGAATGTTGGCCTCATCAGTTTCATGGGCAGAATCGACGATATCGTCGGCGTAAAGAAAGCAATCTTTTTCACGTTACGTTTCAGTTCTCACAAGGCAAATAAAGCATTTACCTACTTATAAATCACTACTTGATACAAGTCGATGACTGAATTCATTATTTGTTATTCTTATCACGATATTTTATAGAATTATATTTTTATTACAAATACAAATTTTAGGTTGCTAAGATGAGCTATAATGTTTTTGTCAAAAACTGTATTCTACCCAAATGTCATCCTAAAATTTAAATGTTTTGTGTCTTGTTATGACCTAATTTTGTCTCACTTTAAAAAAAAACCGGCCGAGTGCGAGTCGGACTTGCGCACCGAGGGCTCCTTACTACTTAGGTAAAAATACCGTAGTTATTGACGCGCAATCACGCAGAAGGGTATTAAATTCGTGCGAGTCCGACACGCACTTGAGCAATTTTAATTATTTTTTACATCTCTCATATTCGGTAAGTAGGTCCTTATTACCCCCAAATGGGGATTGTATAGGTGACCAATTAGCGCTCTAGGGTAATAATGTAGCTAGAAAAGCCCTAGGGCGGTAAGTAATTGTAACGCCCCCGCCCGGCAGCACCTCCACCTCCACGCGCGGCTCCGCCTTGATGGCCGCCTCCAGCAGCGGGGCGGCGGGCGTTTTAATTACTTACCGCCCTAGGGCTTTTCTAGCTACATAATTACCCTATAGCGCTAATTGGTCACCTACAATTTGGTGGTAATAAGGACCTACTTACCTCACAATCGAGATGTAAAGCAGAGTAGTTAGCTCGGGTGTAAGCATCAATTGCACCCTCGAACTATAGGCGCCCTCGCTGCACTCGTGCGCCTAAATATCTCGGGCTGCAATTGATGTCTTACAGCCCTTGGCTACTAATCTACTATTGTTATTCTTTAGCTAATACAAATTTTCACGCTTGTAAGGGTTCACGTTTTTACGATAGCGCTAAAACAAAATCGAGCAAAAATATCGCCTTTTATTGCCCCTTCATTTATTATTTTTGTAAATTTTTATTATTTCATGTTATACTCGTAGTGGCAACAGAAATACATAATCCGTGAAAATTTCAGCTGTCTAACTATTACGGTTAAGGGGCTGATTAGAGCTAAATACGCTTCACTTGAGCAGGTTTTTAACGTAAAGTGATGAATATATGGCCAAGAATAGTACATTAAGATGCACGTGCGCTATTTTGGATATTACGGCCGAGGCTGAGAAATTGCAGCCCGAGCCGCAGGCGAGGGCGTAATGGAGCCGAGGGCGTAATCCCCAAAGCGCACAAGCTTCTTACGACGTTTTTCAACCATTTGCGAATAAAAACGAATCAAATTCGCTTACCTTTATTTCCTAAGGAAATTTCGTAGACGTTTTCCTTTCATTTCTACGTCACCCGATACACCGGACTTGTGTTTTTGTTCAAGTATTTTCGATGTTCTACACTTACCACTGCTTTTTTTATTTGTAGAAGTCGTTTATTTTTTAATTACATTAAACACATTTGACAATAAGAAATATCTGTTAAAATGGCGCGCGTATTACTTTTTTCGAAGACACAGATTATACATGCGCGCGCAGGAGACAATGAATTATTTTCAAATTGAATATTTTGTAACTTTAAAGACAAATTTTTAGTTAGTTGATTAAAATCAATATTTTCGTTTAATTAACGTTTATTTATCATATTAACGAACACAGTTTCTTAATTCATTAAATTATTATGAATGTTATAGATATAGAAACTTCTTGAACCTTGCCGCTATAAAAAAACAAAACAAAAATAAAACACTAACAGCTTACTCAGCACGGAGGTCTTTGTTCTGAGGCTTTGAATTATTTAATATTGAATATTTTGTTACTTTAAAGACAAATTTGTAGTGACTTGGTTGATTAATATAAGTATTTCCATGTAATTAACATTTATATATCATATTATCGAACACAGTTTACTTATTCATGAAAATATTATGAATGTTATATATCTCCTTGCAGCTTGCCGATAAAAAAAAGACAAAAATTACAACACTAGTGAAGTTATATTCATGAAAAAAGCACGCGTGTTTAATAAGCTGGATTATGGACCTTAATACAGTGCAAATAAAGCTGTTTCATGAGCAAATGTGTTGAAAAAAAAATATGTTTGTGATAATTAAGCATCTTTCCAAGAATATGGCTGACTCGGAAATACGATTAAATATATTTTATACGCCATAAAAAATCCAAAATTACCTCCGCATTTTGCTTTAAACCGTTTTTAAAAGCAAAAAGCACAGGTAGTACCCATTAATCTATGATGCTAAAACTTTTACACATTATTCAATACATTATGCATAATATTATAGCTATTTGATAATTAATATTATGGGTACAGATTTTGACGAAAATGCAAAAATGAGCGAATAACGTAAAACAGTGCGAATCCGCTCCGTTCTAGCTCGCGCATTCTGCCCTTTGTTAGAAAGGAATTCAGCTCTTATCAGCCCTTTAATGAGATACAGCCCACTGACTGAAAGACCTACAGACAGACATCAAAGGCATATAAATACGATCCCGTTTTTCACCCTTGGTACAAACAAAACCATTGAAGATACTGGCTCTCCTTCGCTTCGTAAAAATAGACTAACTAAAAACCTTTCTTCACTCAACGATTAAAAGCTCCCATTTCAATTACTTAACGTCCACCAATTACTTACCTACGCACATCAAACGAACACGTTTTCAACTTATTATAATCAACAACCTTTATATTTCTTCATTCATTATTAATTGCCCTGCATTCATAAAAACTATTACAATAGCCAGTTACCTGACAAGAAAACCAACTTTACTTTGCTGTTCATTAACGTTTTCTTTTGTAAAGTAAGTTTGAAAGCTTTATAAAATTTACTGTAAAAATATATTGGCGTTCACGGTTCAAATGAAACACAATGGTTATTCATCATTTGTAACGAGGCGTATGTAATTATATTTGGAATAAATTCTCTAGTTGGCACCTTTTTGATTAGGGCATAATATTTTTCGATAAAAAACTAACTAAGATAAATTTTATTAATTCAGGACTAGTTTAAGTACAGGCAAGAGCACTTCAAGCACTTCAACCTTGACACAAAAAAATTGTACTGTTCTTACTTCAGGAGCTAAAGTCGCTCTGTGAGTGTCAAACTTGACTTGCTTTTTACTGTACCTACAAATGGACAAAGTTGTTCCACTACCCCTATATTGACAGATATATGTTGTATTTTTTCAATGACTACTATAAAATGATTTTCTAACAGATACAAACTTCAGTTAACTATAATCTATTATGTACAGATATTACATACATACATACATACATAACATCACGCCTCTTTCCCGTTGGGGTAGGCAGAGACCACAGTCCTCCACCTGCTACGATCTTGACATACTTCCCTTGCTTCCTGTACTTTCATCAATCCTTTCATACATGCTCGTCGGTTTAGGGTACTTTTAACCTGGCCTTTATTCAGAACGTCCTGAATTTGGTCCTGGTACGTTCGCCTCGGCCTTCCCCTTCCAACGTTTCCATTCACTCTCGCCTGGTAGATCTCTTTCGTCAATCTTCGTTCATTCATCCTCTCTACATGACCAAACCATCTCAGCATCCCTTTCTCGATTTTGGTCACTACGTCTTCTTTTACACCACACCGTTCTCTTATCACACTATTTCTAATCCTGTCACTCAATTTAACACCAATCATACTCCTTAGCGCTCTCATTTCCACTGCATTAATTCTACTTTCATGCTTCTTCTGCCATACCCAGCTTTCACTGCCATACATCAGTGTTGGTACCAAAACTCCCCCATGAACAGCCAAACGAGCCTTGTGAGACACCTTTTGACTCCTCATAAAGGCGTGCAGGGCACCATTCACCATGTTTCCAGCATTCACTCTTCTTTCAATATCACTTTCACACTTTCCATCTCTCGTAAACTTTGAGCCCAGATACACAAACTCCTTCACTTGTTCGACTTGTTCACCATCTATTAATATAGTACACTCTGTCATACATTCTTCTCTTTCAAGTACCATTACTTTAGTCTTGCTTACATTTACTTTCATTCCTTTCCTTTCCAAAGCCACATTCATCATTGTTACCATCTCCTGCAACTCGTCAGCAGATGACGCAAGTACAACTTGGTCATCAGCGTAGAGAAGACATTTGATGAGTAACTCATTCATTCTAAGTCCACACATACTCTCTTTCAGATCAATCAAACAATTATCCATGAACAGGTTAAACAGCCAAGGTGACGCTACACATCCCTGCCTAACACCTTTTTCGATGCTAAACCATTCAGTGTACGCCCCGTTTATTCTGACACAAGCACTTGAATCCTCATAGAGAGATTTCAGTGCTTGAATCAGATGACCGTTTCAGATATTAATAGAAATTAAAAGTCATGTCATGATATCAGGAAGCTCCACGTAATTTTTTTTAAGCTTAATCTATTGCTGTGCTTTTTTTTTTCAAAAAAAGAAAGTAACGGAAATATATTTAACAGAATTTTCGCTTTAGAGTTCACAAAAGAGTCAGGTGTTTTGTAAACAATAAATTTCAGTTAAGAAAAATTTTTTCTTTAATTTCACGAGGTAAACGTTTATAAACGCAATACACATACGCAGAAATATCTACATTTTTAACACATTTTACATGAATTTGAGGTTATGATTTCTTGGGTACTACCGCCTAAAAATCAGCTTATGCTTAAAAGAAACTAAGAACGCATTCATTTATAAACAGAAGTTTTTATTTGATTTTTAAAATTTATTCAAACATAGCCTATTAATAAACTACTTTATCAATCTTGGCATATAGACGGACAGTTTCCTTCAATATTCATTATGAAATGAATTGCAAAACGAAACTAACAACAATTATCGATTGATGAATAAAGATAGATTCATTCAATATCGACTCTTAGTCGAATAATCGATCGATTAAGACAATCATAAATATGGACGTGTATGGCTGACTGTTATTGCCACTATTAAATTAATTTACTTTAACGACGTAATTTTATTGGCTTTTGTAACGCGAAGCAATAAATTTTTCGCATTCTGTAATTTAGTGAAGTCTTGAAGGTTGATGTAAGGTCATATTTTAAACGGAAAATAATAAAACGAGTAAATTTTCGTAATTTAAGTTGATGAATTTTAATACTTAAAAAAAAGTTATGTTTGTTTCATTCGATCCGAATAGAAAAAAATAAAACATTTTTATGGATTCCAAAATCTTTACAAAGTTGACACATTTGCTATTTATTTTTTAAAATTGTTCTTAAAGTACAATAATTTATTAGAAAAATAATGACGCACATTACGAAGAATAAATAAAGTTGTTAGTTTTGTCTTTTATTCGGCTTTTAAACAATCACAGATTCTGCTTTTACGACTTACGAAAGTTTTTTAATAAGATTTATAGCTTTAAAAATTGGCGTAAAACCTTTTTAGGGTGGATTCTGGGGGGTAAATGCATTAGCTTTAAATAAAATTCGCAATATTCGACTTTTCATACACAATGTGATCATTGTGTATGATTGACGGACATGTAGCGGATGTAACGGAAGATGATCAGCTTATGCTAATCATCCTCCGTTGTTTATCTTGTATGAAAAGTAGAATATCTATTTTTCAAAACAATATATATCTTTGCATGCTTTTATTATGGACCCCAAAAAAAGCAAGAGACATTTATCGCACGCAGCGACCTTAGAATTGCCAATTATACATCTCATAAATCGGTGTAAGTAGGTGGCAGAATATATTATACGGGCTATCAATATATCAATATACAGGATGTTTGATTTGATTGGCCACCGATTGGCCACCTGATACGACGCGATTCGTTTATTAAGAACATCATGGAAGGGAAAATTGAGGGTAAGAGAGGAAGGGGCCGACCGAGGAGAACCTTTATGGAACAAATCAAAGAGAAAGTACAGGTCGAGTCGTATCAGGTGGTGAAGGAGCTGGCGGAAGCAAGAAAACATTGGCGATTACTCCCAGCTCTTAAATTCAGAGAGAGAGAGAATGGGCAAACTGGCGGGGATTACATGTCAGACAAAACTGAACAACTTTTCCTAAGAAACAGTGTTGGGAAATGACAAAAATTCCGACTTCTTCATACAAGGTGCGGTAACTGTATGGAGAGATCGAATTTTTGTTTAATGTTTTCCAACATATTCGTGTGGTGCCGGCAAAGAATAGTAGAAACCGCGGCACCGCGCGCGGTGTCGTAAGCGGCGACTTAGGGCTTATGAACTGGAGGATAGGCAGAAGCATTACAACGCGGTTTTCGCTGGAGTTCCGGAGGGAGCTCCCTGTCCTGCAGTGGACGTTTAATGGGATGTTTTTTCTTAGGGAAAGTTGTTCAGTTTAGTCTACTGAGCAAGCTCTTTCAGTTTTCGGTACACCGTCCCTTATACCCTGTATTTCTTCTCCATAACACGCGATAAACATTTTTAATTCTTGTATTAAACGTCTCCATAAATTTCGGCTTGAGTGCGTCCCACGCGTTGGTTTATGAGTGTGTGGATATATGCATATTTATGGACTTTTGACTGCAGTTATTTTATTGTTTTTAGAAGAGACGTCGTCGAAAAGAAGGTCATCTTCGCTTGTTAGATTATAGTCCTTTTAAATGTGGACGCCGAACTTGAGAGCCGGAATTTGAAACTAGGAGCTGAAACGGTATCTGACATGGCTGAAAGCTCTCTCAATTTGATTTCCTAAGCAGTTCATTCAGTATTTAAGAGCAATGCTCTTGTTGGTGAAGCTTTCATCATCTGTCTCTGTCTTGTACCAGGCCACTCAGAAAGTATTGCGAAAAATAGTTTTTATATATGGGAGACTGGCCGGTCAGAATCTTTTTCGAAAATATGATTACTTGTAAGTAAAAATATGTGTGTTCCATTTTCAAAATTTCCCTCCACATTTTTTGCGAGCCAATTCAAAGTATCGTGTCTTACTGAAAAATGGATCTGCGCCGGGAACATTTTAGAGCTATGATTTTTTACGATTTCAAGTGTCGCCTGAAACCGGATGAATCGTTCGATAGACTTCAAATGGCATTTATGGATGAAGGCCCCTCCAAGGCAACCGTGTATCGTTGGTATAACGAATTTAGGCGCGGTCGACCAACCTTGGGGGATGAAGAAAGAAGCGGTCGCCCTTTGACGGCTATTACGGAAGAAAACGTGCTAGCAGTGAAAAATTTAATCCAAGATAATAGGCGAATTACATATCAGGAGATTCAGCACATATTAAAGATTGGATCGGGAAGCGTTCACGAGATTCTACACGGGCATCTTCGCGTGAGGAGGATAGTATCGCGCTGGGTGCCGCACTACCTCACCGACGCTCAGAAGCAGGCCCGGGTGGAATGGTGCCGTGATATGCTGAACAAATTTGAAGCAGGCTCGTCTCGGCGTGTTTACGACATCGTAACAGGTGATGAGTCCTGGATTTATCAATACGATCCAGAAACCAAGCGCCAGTCGACAGTTTGGGTGTTTCAAAATGAACCAACGCCTACCAAAGTGAAGCGATCTCGAAGCGGGGGGAAGATTTTGATCGCCAGCTTTTTTAATTTGACTGGCCACTTGGCCTCAATTCCCTTACGAGATCAAAGAAGCATCAACGCCGAATGGTATACTACCAAATGTTTACCAGAAGTTTTTTCTGTTGTGAGCAACAAGCGACCAAACACAGGGCTCCGCGGACTACTGCTCCACCACGACAATGCGCCTGCACACACCGCGCTCAAAACGAGGGACTTCCTGGACAGCACACCAGTCAAACTCCTGGGTCACCCTCCTTACAGCCCTGATCTAGCACCGTGTGACTTCTTTTTATTTCCAAAAATAAAAAATCAGCTCAAGGGGATACAATTTTCGTCGCCGGAAGATGCGCTGGCTGCGTTCGAGCAGGCTGTAAACGAGGTGTCTACGGCGGACTGGAAAAAGTGTTTTGAAAACTGGTTCAGACGCATGAATCTTTGTATAGAGGCTGGTGGAGAGTACTTTGAAAAGATTTAATAAAAATATATGTACCTGTAGAACAATTTTTTTTAGTGTCGCAAATATTTCTGAGTGTCCCACGTATGAGGTTTTTCAGTTCTACGTAAGTATTCACCCCCGCCCTCTGTTTCATCGGTTGGCAGTACTCTATTCTCGGCCTTTTACTTTTCCTTGTACTATCGTTTTTATGAATGTGCCGTGCCTGATGACATGACTAAACATTATTCCTGTTTGGTTTTCTATTACATTTATAATTTTCTCTATTTTGATTTATTATATCATCCATATCAATAAGAATTTACAATGTGATAGTGAAAAAAGAAATGTAAAATACAGATATTTTTATATAAAAAGTACAGAAATATGTAGGTACTTAAAATCAATATGAAATTAAATCAGTATGTGTGAACTGTGTCACAATGTTTATGGAATAATTTTAAATTTTTTATTGACCTATTTTAATATTATTTTTTTTATTATTTAACTTTTTGTTATTATTTTGAAAGTGATATTATCTTTTAATTTTTTATTTTTTTTTGACACAAAATTTAATAATTTTCTGAATCTTAATTTTTCATGTTTTAGATTTCTGTATTAAGTAGATATTTTAATATTTTATGATGGTGCCAATTTGTAACTAGATGTAACTATGAGCTTATGAAGCTTGAAATAAATGAATTTTATTTATTTATTTATTATTATTTATAAACGTTTTTTCTCTCTTTCTCAGTATGGACGGTGACCAGGGTGGCAATGAAGTAACGAACGACCAAGGACTAGAAAGCGTTCCTAATTTTCGACTTATTTCAATTACACATACAAAATGGGTATATCACGTGACCACTTAAATTTTGGGAAAGTTGCTTGTTATCATGAGTAGAATCAATTTTGGGAGCAAAACCAATGAAAATTCAATATTAAGTTGTTAATTTGGTTTAATGAGTAGCTACCGGAGCCTTATTTCATCATTTAATTACTAATGATTTGCTTATCTAACAATAATAATTAACATAATTTTATTTTAAGTATCAATTTCATTATGCAACATCCTGAAATGGCAACAGCAACATGAATCTATGTCATTGGTTTTTACGACGTTTTACCTCGAAAACATGTTGTAAATGTTGTATAGCAACTTCGGACTCGGCTCATAAATTTTAAAGCCGTTTTCTAAAATTAATACCGCATAATTCTAATATAAACCCCTAATGAGTGGCGAATAAAGCCATAAAAACTAAATTTATGACCGGACTGCATAATAAAAGCCTACGATAGTAATCTGACAGTATGGAAATCAATTATTTTGTTTACGGTTTGTCGAGATTTGTTTTTAATAGCTTTTAGTTAAATTTGTTGTCTATTTTATTTAATAGTTAATTGTTTCAATTATTTAAAAAAAATGTGGTTCCGACTAAGAATAGTAGCTTTTACTACTGACCCGTGGGTATCGTAAAAGGCGACTAAGCGAACTTTAGCAAAATCAGCAGCGACATCCTTATCCGGTCTATGTGCCACCATGACGACTTCACGTGGTGCATCCCAATGTTTATCGTAGATATTTTTTGCTCTATGTCCAGCAATCGAAGTGTTATGGGATGTTATAACGTACCAGCTATCAATATTTATTAGTTAAAAATAAGCTACTGAAATAAGCTTTTGAAAGTTTAATAATACGCCAGTAATATTAATTTTTGAGGGTAAAATAATTACACAAAAGCTATTTTTTGTGCAGAATCGTTCTTTAAGACCATACGAGTATATCCTTAGAGTTCCTTGCCCCTAAGGTGTCGGCTTCCCCCCCCCCCCCCCCACATGTGTCCCTTTTTAAGTTTTTTATTTTTTTTCAAAACCTGTGGAGATTAGGTCAAAACCGTCAAAGAAACAAATGATCCATATAAAATTACCTATTAAATGGTATCAGTAGCATACTAATCTGATTGCAGGTTTCTAAAATATGTTACTAAACATAAGTTTAAATCCTCTTCTTGAATTGTTTCATTAATGTCTCTTCCCCTTGAAGTCTCCCCCTCGATGCGAGCCACTACTTTAGGTTTTTTGTAAAATGCTTTTTCTTTATTTAACAAAAATGGATTAGGACGCTTGATTCCTTTATCAACTCCATTTGGATCAGCAGAAAAAGAAAATCCGCATTGTTTATTTACATCGTCTAATTCTCGTAGAAACTCAGTTGCTTCTATCAAGGTGGTTCCCTTTTTCATTCTCCAAGCGTATTGTACATCTTTTGGGAAATGTCTCATCAGATCCTCCGCTATTTGCCATTCAGGAATCGGTCTTGACATCATCTTTGCCTGCCCAGCTAGACTAACGAATTGTTCTAACATTGTTCCATTGTCCTTAGACCAAGTTCCGTTTACAATCATTCTCCTCAAAGTATTTTGTTCAGCTTCTCCCCAATATGCATCCAGAAAATCATGTTTGAAGTCTGATTCAGTAGTCCATCTTTGACTATAAATCCTGGCCCATTTTCGAACATCACCTTCCAAACAACTAATTATAGTCTCTATTATAAAGTCTTCATTGTGCATCCTCCGCAAGTAAATCTGAAGATCTTCCAAAAATGACACAGGGTGTATTCCGAATCTTCCCGGAAAACGTGGCTTTTCAGTCCTTGCATCAATCACTTGGCATATAGTAATAGGCATGTCACGTCTTCCTGTTGATGTTGAAGCAACATTTGCTCCCTGAGTTTGAGAAATCTGAGTTTCCAAAGAAGAAACTTTCTGTGCTAATATTCCCATATTTCTACGAAGTTGACGAAAGACAGAAGAACTACGTAATGTAGGCCTTGGGCGTTCTTCTTGTTGTTCAACCCTTTCCACTTCATCTTGTCCATGGGAAGTTCTAAGATTGTAGCGTGGGGGCATATTTAGTGCGCTTTGCTGTCTTATTAGCGTCAAAATGTGCCACAAATAAGACAGTGGATGCTATGGGCGGTGGAGACCACTTACCATCGGGTGGCCCACCTGTTCGTTTGCTCACTTGTAACATAAAACAAAACTTTCAAATCTAATGGACTGCAACTTTATTATTGATTTGACAATTTAAGAAATTTTGGTACAATATTATCGACAAATATGCAAAGAATAATGTTTACTCATAAAGTTATGTCAATACCTTTAAAAATATTTGAGTAAGTTAAAAAATTCCAGAAAATTTGCCCATTTTTTTTTTTTGCTTTATGTTTAGTAACATATCTTAGAAACCTGCAATCAGATTAGTATGCTACTGATACCATTTAATAGGTAATTTTATATGGATTATTTTCTTCTTTGACAGTTTCGACCTAAACTCCACAGGTTTTGAAAAAAAAAAAAAAAACTTAAAAAGGGACACATGTGGGGGGGGAGGGGGAAGCCGACACCCTAGGGGCAAGGAAGTCTAAGGTTATACTTTTATGATCCTAAAGAACGATTCTGTGCAAAAATTAGCTTTTGTGTAATTATTTTAGGGTCGCCCTTATAACTTCAAATAAAGTTCCCGTATTATAAGGCGAAGGCGAGACAGAAGCGGTGCGCCAGGGTGTCTACTCTCAAAGTCCGATATATCGAAACGATACTACTCGAAACATGCAAATGCAAAACTTTGTCCCTTGAAAATAGAGTAGAATATTAGTTGGATGCAGTTTGAAAATTCATCCAACCAATATTCTACTCTATTGTCAAGGGACGAAGTTTTTCATTTGCATGTTTCGAGTAGTATCGTTTCGATATATCGGACTTTGAGAGTAGACACCCAGGTCCCATTCGTAGGAGTGCAGCGGCGCGCCAACAGAAGCACGCATTAGCGTACAAAATGTATGAAAACGAGCAAGAGCCGAGTCGGTAACACGACGCGCGGCGCGCCGCCATACGGTGCGTCGCGCGGCGCACCACACTGGGTGCCGCGACTCTTCTGTCTGGCCTGCGCCTAAGAATTAAAACTCAACGTTAGCTAAACTTAATTAATTAGGTATAATCATGTCTGTCACGTTTTATCGGAGCTTGTACAGAATGCGTGTACTAAGATGCTTAAATAGTCCCAGTACTTAATAAGTGATAAAAATTCTATGGCCTGCTTAAGTGGAAACCTATAGTTATTTCAGTATGTACCTGGTATGCCTAATTAGTGCAAAAAGGCTCCAACATCACCAGAAAAGCAAATGTGATCGTTAAAGAACACGCAATCATTATAATTTTTATTTAAAATAAAACGTGGTAACTTGGTTAAGTAGAATTTATAAGGAAATAAGATTTCGTGAAATAATCACTGTTTGTACAAGATTTACAAAACTTATGAAAAACGGAGATAAGAGGGATAAGATTATCTCTGGAGTTTGCTAAACGAAAAAGCGGAATTAACTATAGTAAATAAAGATTTATGTGTATATTACGGGAAAAATAAATTTTTAAGAAATCTGCAAAAAATTTCCAAAAAACTTATTACTTTTGCGGTTCTAAAAATTAAAATTTTTGTTTCTCAAAGTTTATAGGTACGAGTATTTATTAAGTTATGAACATTTTTTTTTTCTTCGACCTCCCTGACTGTTTTCTAAACAGTGGTCGTTTTTCTGGCATAAACGAAGTTTTTAATTTTCATCATGACTTATATATTCATTTATACAATCGTTCCATCTTAATATTTTAAAATAAAGCATATGTAATACCTATTTGTAGAAATGTTCATTTACTGTGTTCTAGACTACAGCACTGACTATTTTACACGAACACGACACCAACACGGGCAATAACAATAATTCCTTAAACAGCTGGTAATGTCTGCGCCCGCGCACCTCGGCGCATACTCTACATACCTGCTACTTGTCGATACTAGTAGTAGAAATGATGACTTGTAACCGTTATTGGACTAGAGGTAAGAAAGAAATAAATTTTATACCTGTTAAGTCTAGTTCCTAAAACATAGATATTTTTGAAGACTGGAAAATAGACAAGAAATAAATATTCAAAAAATTTTGAGGTTTTAATTTTCCAGAGATAGTCTGATAGCTACGTTTACAAAAATAACAACCTATAAATTGATTTGATAATCATAGCATCGTGTGGGTTGCAAGGTTGATGACCGACCTCTCAAACCCTAGTGTCAGAGTTGATGGCCTCTGACATGGCTCTTCAATAATTTTAATCAACTGATTGTCCGAAAAGTAAGACGATTCCGTGCTTCGGAAGGCACGTTAATACGTCAGCCCCTTTATGTACAGATGTAGACGTTAATGAGCCATGTCAGACGCCTTTGGTGGCTCAACAACTCTGTCATCAGGGTTTGTGAGGTTGGTCATCGACCTAGCAACCCACACGATATGAAGATGATGTTGAACATTAAATTAGGCTTTTCCAGTGGAGTGGCTAACCAGCAAAGTTTATCTGCTGAGTAAGTTCCGACGCGGAAATTTCGCTTTAGTATGTCAGATTTCATATAACCCAAATTTATTTCAGTCGCGAGTGAATAGGCTTCTTCTAGGCGAGCTCGTTCCACTGTCGACCTCATCTCTGTCTTCAAAAGATCGAGGTCAAGAGTTAGCCCACTGACGATAAAAAAAAAGACTTGAAGGAAAGATTTGTCGCGGATCGTTCCGTTCACTACACTAATATTTCTTCAACTCGAAAGCCTATAGTGAAACGTTGATGACTTTATACGGACGAGCAATGAGTGGAACTCGGTAGAAAATCATTTATAGCCCGAGAAGCGAGCGACCTAAAACTGCAAGCATTTTCTTAAAGCAGACTTTTTCATATAACGTCATATTAGTAGAGTAGAGAAATATGCTTCCGGTTAGTTAGCTAGATTCGTTAGCGTTTGGCGAGAGGGGCTTTGATTTTAAAAAAAAAATATATATATACACCTCGCAACTACTTTCTAAAATCTGAAATTTGGTAAACAGGTGAAGAAGTTAGTATAGTTCTGTAACACCTCGCAACTACTTTCTAAAACCTGAAATTTGGTAAACAGGTGAAGAATGGTCAAAATCTAAGTTTTGCATTAAAATATGCTATCTGACATTATAACTAGGTAGTTATCTACTACATATCTATAAAAAAGGTTATACAGGCCCTTTTTATTTAAGTTTGATATACAAAACAAAAGGTTCGAAAATTGTTCGTTTTAAATGTCGTCCGATTTCATCATTAGATTTGTTATACTTTTTTACAGATAGTATTTTTTGAAAATTTAATTTAAGCTTCTGTTAGCTTAATGTCTTCCCAGTCATGCTTAAAAAAAATAAAAAAGTTGGATATTTAATTTCTAAACAAAATGCAAAAATGTTAGTATTGAAAATTGAGTTTACCTAAAAGTCGCTATACAAAACGACAATTTCATAGGTAAAGACCCAATATTTCTCCAAAATAAAAAATCTGCTTTTAGAAAATGCTTACAGCTTTAGGTCGCTCACCTCTCGGGCTATTACAATTGCAACTCATTTAGCTTGTATGGTGGTTGATTATTTCCAGTTTTCTCTAAGTGATTTATGCAGTAAAAACTTACTTTTAGTTTTTGCTTCAGTCAAGTTTTGCTTGTAGAACTATTGTAAAAAGTGAAATGTCATTTATAGACATAAATTCTAGCAACAGGATCCAATCAGAAAGCAACATAACTTGAATTTTTTTTTTACTCTAAATGTTAGGTCTTTACCTATGAAATTGCCGTTGTGTATGGCGAATTTTAGGTAAACTCAATTTTCAGTACTAACATTTTTGCATTTTTCTTAGGAATTATAAATCCAATTTTTTTTTCATTTTTTTAAGCATTATTGGGAAGACATTAAGCTAACAGAAGCTTAAATTTAATTTTCGAAAAATATTATCTGTAAAAAAATATAACGAATCTGATGATGAAATCGGACGACATTTAAGACGAACAATTTTCGAACCTTTAATTTTATATATCAAACTAAAAATAAAAACTTTATTTTATGCGTAAATTGATAACCTTGAAGTCAACTTTCAAATATAAGACAAATGGAAAAAATAGCATTAGAATTATAGGAATTATGATCTCATTAATCTGTAAGAAAATTTCGGCAATTTCATAGGTAAAGACCTATTATATGCAACAGTGAGACAATTTTTTTGGGTTCCGTAGTCGACAAGGAACCCTTATAGTTTCGTCATGTCCGTCTGTCTGTCCGCGGCTTAGCTCAGAGACCCTTAGTACTAGAAAGCTGTAATTTAGTACAGATATACATTTTATCCACGTCGACAAAGTGGTAAAGTAAAATTTTTAAAAATATTTTTAAGGGTACTTCCCGTACAAGTAAAGTGGGGGTAAACTTATTTTTCTCGTCTACCCCATCATGTAGGGTGTCGTTGGATAGGTGTGTAAAAAAATATGAGTCTGCATAGATCATTTCTTGATTTAGGGATCCGTTTGCGAAATATTTAGCTTGTAAGCGTTATTTTTGTTAAAGTGGAATGGAATGTCACCACAGATATGGTGGAAATCACCCTTAACGTACCTGCGAACATTATATTCATTTATTGAGACTACTCAGATATAAAACCTTCTCACATATTAACTTTCGCACAGAAAAACTGTCCTACATGCTCATAAATCTAAGTATTTCTTTCTACGTGTAAGCAATCCATAACAGCTTCATAAATTAGCTATAATTACATATTTCTTGCTAGAGACAGCACATGTGCGAACGCGTTGCATACCAGACCATTTACTTGGAACAAATTATATTATAATTGTTACTGGTTGATTGATACAAGTATTTAGATGTGAATAGATAGAATTTTATGCTTTTAATGAGTCAGTTGGAAGTAATTATTGAATATCTGAGGTGTTTTGTATACGTGTTTTAGACTGTAGACGGATAACAAAAGAAAAACATGAATGTCCGAATGCAACTATTCTTTTTTGACTTATACAGGATGTAAATAAAACTACGATGATCTTTAAAAGAGGTGATTTTACATCACTAAAATATTATATAAAATATATATAAAAATGTTATTCTTTAAAAAAGTGTTTTTTTTAAGCGCATGGACGGTTATAAATTATGACCTCTACGATCCAGAAAAATATGTTTTGTCTTATAATATCGATTCACTAGCGATTTTATAAATGAATTTAATGTAATTCGAAGAAAAATCATATTTCATGATAACCCAAAATGGAAAAAAATAAGAAAAGTTTATTCTTTTTTTTTTACAAACTATTAGTGATGACACATTAGAAGAATTATAGTTTTTCCTACACCCTGTATTGATCTTAGTGACCTACAACTTGGTCAATCTTAGGATTAGAGGAAGCATTTATTTCAAATGTTTGTTATCTAAATAGCTCAATTCAAGTGGCTGTAAAGATGGCGATATACAATATATAACTGAGACCCACAAAATCCTTATCATGTACTAAATAGTGCTATATTGAGACAGGTAGGCTGTAATTGCTAGACTCAGTTTATCATCCACCAGTACTTACTGCCGCCATTAAATTGCGGAATGAATTATTAATATTTACCCGTGTCGTTTTGATGGCGAGAGCTTTTGAGATGGATTAAGAGAGAAGAGATAACGGTATTATTAGAAATAGGTTGCATATTTCCTTTATTGCTCACATTTTTCTATTCTGTTTTTTATTTAGTTTTTGTATTTATATTTTTCTTTAACTTCATCTGCTCATTATATTCTTGTCACATATGTTTAAATTGCTACTAGGTAACCAGTCTGGAGCGCATCGCAGTTAATTTTCCCTCTAAATAAAAAAACCTCATAAATGCTCTTGAATGAAACTAGTTAAAACCATCATTGATTACTAATAAGTTAAGCAATTTTCTACCATGGCTCTTAAAAACACATTCACAATATAATCGATTAAAATATAAAACATTCTACATTGACCCAGAGTCACTTCAATTACTTTTACTTTAAAGTTTTCAAAATCGTGTTACACTTATAACTTGCACCAAATTACAATTCGGTTCCAATTGTTGCTCAGTTCTTTATTTTGGGTATTCACCGATCGAGTTATCGATCGACTTTTGATGCTTGTATATTTCTTTCGAATACGAATTTCACAGTCGCGTAACTTTTAAAACTTGCACCAACCCATAACTTGTCGTTCAACTCACCTCGATCTGTCGCGCGAACACGCCCGCGTATGATATTTATTGATTCCGCATTCAAGCCGATTGTAAACGTCAATTAGCACTGTTGATCTATGTATTCATTTATGGCTGGAACGATTTATGGACGCTCGCGCTTGTGCCGTGGGTCGAACTGATAGTCACGAATCTATATTAAAGTTACATCAATGTCACTGAGCTGTTTACAATTTGTTATTTCGTGCTTCACAACATCTTTTATAATGCGCACAACTATAGGAATTCTCTGCATGCACTTGTGTTTCCGAGTTCATAGAAGCCGAATTTATTCAAGTCGTGAGTGAATAGGCTTCATCTGGGCAAGCTCGATCCATCGTCGACCTAATCTCTGTAATTAAGGCTAGATTGAGATCGAGGTAAGCCCGTTGTCGTATAAATTTTTACTTTTTTTTACTTATTTTCCTTTTTTATCAAACGAATGACAATCGATTTTTTTTTGCAGAAATCGCACATAATTTTTCTGATTTAAGTAGTTGTGAGATAAACCCTTGTTGCATATTTAAGTAAGTAAATAAAATCATCTTTCACATCCGGCGGACGCACTATAATATTTTGCTACCCATGTTAAGAATAAATTTTCACGCTTTCTACTACGCATTCAGATATTTTTATCGCCCATAATATTTAATGAGTGTTATTTTCTTTAATATACACGATGTTAATCTGATTTTATATTCTTGTTGACAATTTCGTTCAAATTTATGACTTCTTTTATTTCCATTTAAGATTACTTTAAGCAGGTGTGTCCATTTATATGAGAATTTGCAGTAAAAATTACAATATTTTATGCATATAGATAAAATTTGTATGCAGTTAAATCTAGACGTGCTTTGCATATCCTAATCTTCTAAAACTATGTCATACAGTATATCCGCACATAAATGAGCACCTTATTTGCTGACATTAGATCCTATTAGTTTTTGCATTGTTGATTGTTTAACTTGACCCACAGCTGGACTTTTATAACATTTGTCGGTATCAAAAGATATTCATTGAAAAATTATTTTGTTTCTCTTATATTGAATGACTAGATCGAGGTCAAGAGTTGTCAGTGACAATAAGAAAAGAATATTCATAGGTATGGATTTTCTGCTCATTATCTTCATTCAATCGTTTTCATCCCTGGCTTCTGCTGTCAAACTTCTAACAAAGGGTTGTGGCATCAATGAGCCCTTTAATTTTTATACATGGTCAATCAAGTTCAATTATTATGAGTTCCAAATATAAACGCATTATCAAGATGTCATTTTCTCTGACAATGTGTTTAGCTTTCTTATAATGAGAGCAATCGTTAGGAAACAATGAAGTTGGTTATATAGGGTGACTTTTAATTAGTTCTTGATAAAAAAAAGGGTATGAATGTACTCATGATACTGAACAACTTTCCCCAAGGAACATAGATCGAAGTACGAAGATCAAGTTTTGACCTCCCCCTCCCATAGAAACTGCATCAGCTGATAGCGCATTTTGTATGGGAGGTCAAATTTGGTTTTTCGTATTTCGACCTATGTTCCTTGGGAAAAGTTGTTCAGTATCATGAGTACATTCATATCTTTTGCTATCAAGAACTAATAAAAAGTCACCCTATATATTACGCTTTTTAGTACAAACACGAACTTTTTTGACAGATAAAATCCGAAGAATTGTAGTCCACCATAACCACCAAAAACTCTAAATTTAAATCTTTACTCTCCCGCATCCGATTCGTCACAGTCAACAGTTCTAATCCGTTTGAGCTGCGCGTGATGACGGCCGGTATATCTGCGCGCGCGCATGTTTTGACAGCTTAATGCCAGATTCAGAAGAACCACAGATTATATTATAACAGTAAAGACGTTTACGGTTACAAGTTATATTCGAGAGGTGAAAATAATATTTAACGCAGAAAGCCGCGTTAAATTTATTATCTCTTTGAGTGAACAAGCCAGAAAAGGACAGCATAAGCCTTAATATGACATTAATCAAAATTTAAGGGAACTGTTGCAACAGGAGCTATACAATAGTTTACCAGATAGTATGAAAGAATTAGACAGTAGAAAATTTTAATTGAAACTACATTATTTGCTCTATACCAAATGTTACTATAGTATCGAAGAATATTTATTAGATAAAGATAAAAATGTGCTGTAAATATACTTAAATATAAATAATAATAGATATAAATAAAGATAAAAATGTGATACTACTGTGTAAATATTATTAAGTTCTCTAGAAGTAAGAAATATTTCTAATGTTAGAAATAAGTTTTATCTATGTATGACATAGTAAAAATTGCACGCCGATTTCGGTATGTTACAGTGCACATATTTCATACATATTTCATCTTGTATTTATACCTGTAACACTGCAATAAATAAATTTGACTTTGACTTTGATATAAATTATTTCCTTACATGACTTACAAAAAGAAATACCTTTGATTATCATACAAATATCCAAAGCCGCACTTAGCATAAACTAACATCTCATTTAACTATTATCTTGCAAGTACATCAACAGAAGGTGTCCCGTCTATTTGCATACAATGGTTACTCTTTGACCAGCTGTGATGCACAGGAAATCGCCTTAAGGCCTTAAGGCGATTACATCTCAAAACAAATGAGCAGGGATCCGAGCTGTGAAACGTGTGGATTCGGATGATGATATCTCAAGGGAGATTATACATGAGATATGAAATTATTCGTATCAAAATTGCCTGTAGGTACACTGTATACATTGCCTGTAGGTACACACAGTACGTCCATGTGGTGCCGGCAAAGAATAGTACCAATCTATCACTACCCGAGAGTGTCGTAAGAGGCGACTAAGGGCTTATGAACCGGAGGATGGGCAGCAGCATCCTCCTGTGTATCTACCATCTTACTTACTGCGGTCACCTACAACCGCGGTCCATGGTGCCAGCCGTAACGCTGACAAGCGAGGTGACTATGTTACTTCCCCTCCACATTTTTCCAGGAAAAGCTAGAATTCTGAAGGGAGCTCCGTGTCCTGTAGTGGACATTTCATGGGATGTTATGATGGTCACGCTGTACATTCAAGAGCACGTCTTGACACATCGGACTTTGTATTTCAAAAGCCATAGGAAATTAAATAAGTCGCATTATGGATGTATGCTTGACCTGCTTTTGACTGTACTACGACTCTGATATACGTACTATAAATAACTTTGACCAACTCATTCAATAAATTAAAATATACCAAGAAGGAGAAAAACACAAAAAATAATCTAACATCATAGCCATCATAATTTAACATTGAACGCGCGTGCGCGTGCGTAAATTTTTTCATTCATAATTTTTTTTTAATTTCAAGGGCAGATTAAAACACTTAGTTGCCTTTTATGACACAAGGAAAGGTTAAATCACTTAGTCACCTTTTTTGACACAAGGGAAGGTTAAGTAATTTCATCGCCTTTTATGACACAATGGCAGATTAAGACACTTAGTTGCCATTTTAGACAATAGGGCAGATGAAGACACTTAGTGGAAGATTAGGACACTTAGTGACCTTTTATGACACAAGGGTAGATTAATACACTTAGTCGCCTTTTATGACACAAGGGAAGGTTAAGTCACTTAGTCGCCTTTTATAACACAATGGCAGATTAAGACACTTAGTCGCCTTTTAAGACACTTGGCCAGATGAAAACACTTAGTGGAATATAAGGGCACTTAATCGCCTTTTATGACACAAGGGAAGATTAACTCACTTAGTCGCCTTACAATATTTGCATTCGATTTCTTTGGCGCTGATCACTAAGATGTACCAAATTCAAAAAGTGCGCCGCAAAGTACTTTGCCGCGCATTTTGCAAGTTTCATAGAAAACACCACCTTTGGGTGCACTTAAAGGTGAACCAAGTCGTCCTTTTCGAATAGATGGGATGAAAAAGCAATTATACCGCAAACTAATAAAGTTGTTTATTGCAATCAATTAAAACAATACATACAGAATACATTATTACCTAAAACACTGTTTCCCGGAAACAACGTAAAATTTAAAAATGGACGCATAAAATTATCGTAAAGTTAATAACATTTTATGATCGCACTTAATATTTGGACCGTGACTAATCCGCGAGTAACAAAAGCAAGAAAAATATATAAAAATAGATGTGAAATGCTAATATTTTCAAAGAAGACGAGAAGCGCGATTGTTTAAAAAAATGCGGACCATTTAACGTTTGAATTCTTGAAGAAGTTCTTTTCTATTTTATGAAATTTAGCCAACGCAACAAATACAGTGGATGCTTTTGGTCAGAGAGCATTGCGCAGTGACTTTGTCTAGATACATTTTTGTATTTATTTTACTTTGAAATTTTAATTTCTAGTTATACAAAATTTGTGTGGACCCAATTCATGACTGTGATTGTGTGACAGCTTGGTGATATCATATCTATCTTCCCTTTACCTTTTCAAATTTCTGAGCTTAAATTCAAAAACATGGCAATTATAATTTAAGAAACTGAGTTGATAGAGTAATTATGAACAATCTGAGGTGTTTTATTCACGACCATGTCATAGATAAGGCTCCTAACGAATGGGTGAAACTAGTTCGTAAAGTAGGCGTCACTGATTTATTCATAGAATGGAAAGGGTTTGAATAAGTTTTTTATTTTAAAAAATCACAGAATATTAGTAATGTTCTTTTTTTTGTTTTTTCTCATTAAATAATAAAAAACCGTTTTTTTTTGTAATTCCGGATATTTTAAGAGGTGGTTCTGCCCATGAAATTGAACAACTTTTCCCAAGGAACATAGGTTGAAATAAGAAAAAAAAAATTTATTTCCCATATTCAGCTGACAGCACGTTTTGTATTAGAGGTAGAAATTATTTTTTCGATTCTTCCTTCTTAAAATATCCGGTATGCTAAAAAAAAATACTGTACCATAGAGTAATATAATACTGGGCACTGTACGAACAAAAATATATTTTTCAAATTATAAGATTACTTAGAAAACTAAACTACTGCGGTTCTAACAAGATACTTTAATATTTTGTATTGCAAACACACAATCAAACATACTTACAGATATTTAAAATCGAGCGTGAGGTTTTACTTTTCGCTTTTTTCCACATGGCGGCACTTTTAAACTAATATGAAGTCATAAAGTCATACAAGATATTTTATACAGCGTTTTAATGTTGCAGCTCAAATACTTCTCGAATGGTTGCTCGACCCTAAAATATAAAAATAAAATACCTCCCATACATAATACGCGATCAGCTATGCAGTTTCTATAGGACGTAATTTCTTTTTTATTTTGACCTATGTTCCTTGGGAAAAGTTGTTTAGTTTTCCATGAAACAGAGCATCCACCCGAGAGGTTTGCAGACATATACAAAACACCCTGTAAGCAAAATTTCGGATAGAAACTATATAAAAAATTCCACAAGCAAAGATAGTGACAACCAAACCTATTAACAATTTAAGCAGAATATTAATTCAATACTGCCTTTTAAAAGCAAAAGAACAACTCGAGAAGTGCTAATAAATTAAAGGCCTTATTAATATTCAAGAGGACATAAAAAGTTACGCCTCCATAAATTAATTTCGCAATAAATTTGTCGATATGGCACCAATAAAAATGTGTTTGGTTTTAATTATCTCTAGATTTCATTTTTAATTTATTTTGTGATTTAAATATTCGAATTTTGATGAAATATGAATTTAAAGAAATAAGCCGGTTATTAATTATTTTTACGTCAAAGCATAAGATTGATTAGCTTAAAATTAAAGATAGATTAAAGCCTGACAGACTTTTACCAAATAAATACAAAATTATCATTATTAAAATAAAAATAGTATTACACATAAAAATTAAAATTTCGTCGCCATGTTGTGGTCGACTATACAATAGGTCTACAAAAAAGACAATCTCTTGAAGTATGGTTCTGTACAGAAAAAGAATAAAAGACGACTAAAAATTAATTGTACGGTCAACCGCTTGTCATTAGGCCCAAAAGTGTTTCTACTGATGTGCGGCTGTGTGTACAAAGTGGGAGAGACTATACCCTAAGAGCTATCCTATATTTTGGAGAAAAAATTCATATCAGGCCAAATTTTTGTAAACGGCTTTTAAATGCAACTTTAAGAGACTATATTTTTGAATCCACCCAAATTTCAAACTGGAAGGTACAATTCCATTTCTGGAGGTTTCAATTTCCATATTTTTTTTCGTTGGATTTAGTACACTATATGTTAAGGGACGTTAATTAAACAAAAGCATTGAAGAACTGATCTGATAGCATTTTTATTATAGGTCTAACGCAACTTTGAGATTTACATAAATTTGTTTTTTAGATTTAATTGTGTTTCTTTTACAAATATAGGAGGATTATATACTTAAAAAAAAGATAAAAATAAAGGTAATTAAATGTAAAGTAATAGTAGTTTATGCAACTGTCATATAAAACAGGTTATTAAAACACGAGTTTGGGTTTATCACACGAGGCGTAGCCGAGTGTGATAATAGTATAAAACGAGTGTTTTAATACCATATTATATGCAGTTGCGTATACTACTTTATCTTCACTCATGCAATAGGTAGGTACTTGCTTATAAATTAAACAAAGGTAAGTAAACAAAAAAGGCAACTTACATTATGTACCTATACATATTTCAGTTACTGTTTACCGTTATGTGTGTAAAGAAGCCGCCTTATATCTGTCTGCTAGGTTTTTGAAATAAACAAGCAAAACATTTTCTTAAAGTGACGTGGTTTTCTTTTTGATTTTCGATATTTCCCAATTCACTGTAGGTTTTGTCGTTCAATTTTATGGACTTTTATGGAAAAAGATCGTAAGTTATTTTAGTAGCCACTTTAAGAGAATCTCTAGGTGTCACTGCATGTGCCCTGCCTGTACCGCTGTTTCTACTTTTACAATAAATTTTTACAGGCACGAATTACTTGAAAAAGGTAAATATTTATAAATGGCGGCAAATCTAATACCTATCTCCAAGGCCTACTACAAAGAAATTTCAAGGAGGTTTTTGTTCTGACTCAGAACTTCTGAGGCCTACTATGATTCCAGGCTGCGCGCGCATCTTTTCCACCACAGATGAAATAATTGTAACCATAGTAACTGTTACTGTAACTGCTCCAAATTAATAGGTTGTTTAAAAGGTACACTTCGTAAATATGCTACTGATATTTGACAGCTACTAAGTAAAACTGTTAAATTTATAACCGGCTCTTTAAAAGACCTTATATTCTGTCTTCTTTAAAAAGGTTCAGGTTCAAGAAGAATTTTATCCAAGTGTTATGTAATTATTAAAAAGTTAAATTACGTAACACCTTTGCAAAATTTTCATACAAAAATCGTTACGTAATGGTAACTTTTTAATTTTTTATATATATTTGTGTAATATTCAGCCTTATGTATCAACTTTTTGAATCATAATTCAAATATTACGAAATGAGTGTAGATAAATAATATTTATAGCATTTGCCCTTCTTTTGTGAAATTTATAATACCTTTATTATTATATTTTTAAATCATGCGGTCGTAAATTTGGGTGGATTACTAATGAATTATTTTATAGACCAGCTAATCAAATTTTTGATGAAAAAAAAAATGCTTTTATGAATTTTTGTTGAATCTTCATATAGTGAAATAGTTTGGCTCTTAGGCAGAAATGTTGCACAAAGATTTCTGATTGTGTTTAAAAATACCCGGAAGAATGTGGATCCGCCCATGAAACTAAATAACTTTTAAATACAAAAATGTTGTAAAATGTATGAACACTGTATCTACGCAAATATTTTTAAGACATTTAGACACAGTAGGTGTCACTGAAACCTAAAGAGGAAGAAAAATTTTAAGCGAATTCAAATCCGTCTTGATAATTTTTTTTCTATATCTTTATCCGTTATTTTTTTTTATGTAGTAAGCCGTATCATATCAAAGTGATTCTATTAAAAATTGCTTTTCCTTGTTATAAGAGCTCTGAATAGGAAGATAAAACAATCGCTAGGTACGCAACACAAGAACTGACAGCTCAAATTTTATATAATTAACGTCGTTGCTGTCAAAGCGTTGCATGTCAAAACGCAATAAAAAATATAATTTTTATTTCCTTTTTGTATCTTATTTATCCATTTATTCCAATTTGAAGCCTATTTTCTATGAAAAAGAATTTAGAATCGTTTGTAAAAAGAACTTTACGTATGACGTTAGAAGTACAGTCGCGCAATGAAGTCATATAATTAAAGGTAATGTAGATATATTATCGTGACGCGACATGGACGACATAATAAACGATTATGGCGGTCATTGTGACGGCTAATGATAGATGCTTTATGGTGTTAATTTTTAATGGCTTTCCCCGTAGCTTTTCATTATTAACTTTGATGGCTGGCGGTTGTGAGTTGAGTTTGTGTGGGTTCTTTTTTGTTAAATCCATTATAACACGCGTTCTTTTTTGGCTTGTTTGAGTAATTTTTATAACATTTCGTAATAATAAATATAAGTTTTTAACTATTGATCTGATTCCCACTATCTCTATTGTATTAAGACGATGGTGAAAAAATTAGAGGAAGTCTTATGTTATTTTGGAGGCTAAAATAAATAAGGAGTGTCTGTTTGACGACTGCAAAAACTTTTTGCATTTAACATCCAATGTTGATTTAATAAATAACCATATTGTAGTATACAGATTTAATTGTAATTAATAAACATAGAAATACATGCATATTTTTGCATCAGTTTATTGCTACGCCATTTAACACAAATCACTTGTTGATTAAACGTGCGTGCAATACTGCAGTAGAATAATTAATTACGCAAACATGTTTGTTTACATGCGTTTTGCACGCGAAAGTACTGTTCAAATATTTTATTAGATTAAACACGTCCAATCGAGTGAGATGATTGTTATGTTCGTAGAAATAGCACACACTTTTTTCAACAAATTACTAATGTATATGACGGTTTAGTAAATAGGACTCAATTGTAGAAAGGAATATTGTTATTCATATGTATATGACCGTCATTGTGCGTGTCTGTCTGTTGGACCTTTGAAACACTTTTTTTTATATACCTATATTCACATTTTTCCGATTCGAACTCAGCCGGTTTTTAGTTTCACTTAGCACATATATATTTTTTTTTTTTTATATTATGAAGCCTGTAGGGTGTCCCACATATTATATAATAATACATATTAGTAAGGAAAATTAAATGTAGGTAAATATATTCTTCCCAAGATTTTTATTAAACACTAGCTGGTGCCCGCGACTTCGTCTGCGTAGGTTTATAAATTGTAGTGTAATTGATGTATAAGCTATATTATTGTAAAGTTTCATTAAAATCCATTCCGTAGTTTTTACGTTAAAGAGTAACAAACATCCATCCATACTTACAAACTTTCGCGTTTATAGGCGATATGTAAGTTTTTATGGGTATTTTGAAGACAAATATCTTTTTATTTAGTCTGTAACTTGCCGTGATTGAGAGGTATGTGTTTTTTGACCATTCAAGTGAGGGAATCACCAAGACCAAAACATGATTATTGAAAATCGACTCGATAAAATAAAAATCCAAAGTTGCCTCTTCAATTTTCATTTATTCCCTTTTTTATGCAATCTGAGGTGTTTTAAGTAGTGAAATTAGGTATACAGAAAGGTATTTGTAGTTGCTAGGGTTTGGCCAACCTAAAATTTTATTTTATTACTTAGTTTTTACAAAAAGTCGATATTTTATATCAGGCGCTTACGTCATTTAGTTTTGGTAACACGCACGGTATATCTGTCGCAATCTAATGCGTTGCGGATTGCGCACTTTATCCCTTTCCTTCAAGCGAAAAGACTGCGCTCACTGTCAAATATCTATCTTTTCCCATATCCTCTTAATATATACGAAAAGTACAGAAAATCGGAGCCCTTTTCTGTATAACAAATACACGATTTTTTACTTCACTTAATTTCAAATCCGGATTTGTTGGAGGTTGGTGTACCCAAATAAGATTTATAACGAAACCCAAAAAAGACGTCACTTTGTCCCCTTTTAAAAAATACTTTGTAACCTCATCCTTTACCAGATCGTTATTTCGGTAGACAGAACCACACGGGGCGCTTGTCCTCAAATTATTTAGCAGGGTTGGAAACAGGGATACCACACCAAAGTTTTTTTTAAAATAAGAAATAAACTATTGAATATTATTAAAGTGTAGCGTAAGGTAAAAAAGTAGTTTTAGCTCAAGACAAAATTACGCGCCTAGAGGGTTAACTGACCTCTTTGATCGATTAAGTTTTAAGATTTATTATCCATTCACTTGAAAGTACCTATCCATTTCAATAAATTACTACAATGTAACTCGAAGGAAAATCAAATTTCATGATCACCCAAAATAAAAAAAACAAAAAAAAAGTTTTTTTATATATTTTTTTACAATCTAATAGTGATGTAGAATCACCCCTCATTAGGACCTTCGTACTTTTCTTACTACCCTGTACATTGTAGATTGAAAACTAAAATGAAAATTATGCACCAACCGTAAGGCCCGTAAATATTATGCATTAACTTAAAAAATATAATTTTAAACAAGCAACGTCAACTATTCAACACAGTGAGAAGACCACGGCACATCCTTATTTTGTACAGAGTCAGACCCGATTAATCATTCTTATCGCCCGATCGCCGCCGCCAGTTAAATAATCGCGCCGCGGACGAGTTTAACATAAATTAAGTTTTCTACAACACCTTGATACCACCCTGCCTTCGCTCTTATCCATGCTTATCTTTCCATAAAATTTATATTTTAGACTTTATTTACTCACATGAAGAGGCAATTAAACGGCACTTTTATGTTGGTTTTTGTATAATAATGAGCCTTCAGTAAGAGATGTATATCAGACCCAAAGAAAGGTTAAGTGTGAACATTTGTTTGTTAATGCCCTTTTATAATGGATTCGTGAGATATTCAGCGTTTTTTTTTGTTTTAATGATAAGTTGTTTTACTGTATTGATCGATAGCTTTTTTTTTGTTGAGAACACGCGTCTGACTGGAATCAGAGATATTTTTGAAGAATTTTTATTACTTGTTTAAGTGATTAGTGAAAAATCTCATAAATCTTGTTTAATAATCAGATCTTCATTTGCATGGAAGACCGCTTTATTTTACTTAAAGATTTTACGGATGTCTATGACACATACAAACACACACACACACACTGGTGGAATTTCCGCTGGTGTCAAACTGGAATATTTTTCTGTCCCGGAACATTCTGCGTCGGAATTTTGAAGGTTTGTCGGTACACTCAAACATGTCACTATCAATATTTATCATTACGGAAATTATCAGATTTTCAGCGACTTTTCTCTTAAAACATCAGAATATCCTTTTAAGATTACAAAACTTAAACATGTTCCTAGCTCCGCTCCAATTACCATGAATAACCCATTCCCATTACATTAAAACATTACCCATGGTGTAAAATAACCATGAGTACCCCATACGTTGCAATTAGTGACAGGCCCTCGAGCGATACATGTCTTTACCATAGAGTATAAAACACGACAGGAAAGGGCATTATAGATAAATGTTGGAGACATTTTGCACATAGTCAACATACGTAAAACTGGAAATTAGAACAACCAAACTTGAAAATAACGCAGTCTAGTTTGTCTACAGACACAAAAAAATGTACCGTGATGTTGCATAGCGTCGCCAATTTCGCTTCTAATCAGTGTGTTTTGTTAGACTACTCGTACCAAACTTGACAATAACGCAGTCTAGTTTGTCTACAGACACAATAAAATGTAGCATGATGTTACAGAGCGTCGCCAATTTCGCTTCTAATCAGTGTGTTTTGTTAGACTACCAAACTTGACAATAACGCAGTCTAGTTTGTCTACAGACACAATAAAATGTACCATGATGTTACAGAGCGTCGCCAATTTCGCTTCTAATCAGTGTGTTTTGTTAGACTACCAAACTTGACAATAACGCAGTCTAGTTTGTCTACAGACACAATAAAATGTACCATGATGTTACAGAGCGTCGCCAATTTCGCTTCTAATCAGTGTGTTTTGTTAGACTACCAAACTTGACAATAACGCAGTCTGTTTGTCTACAGACGCAAAAAAATGTGCCATGATGTTGCCAGAGCGTCGCAAATTTTGCTTCTCATCAGTGTGTTTTGTTAGACTACCAAACTTGACAATAACGCTGTCTGTTTGTCTACAGACGCAAAAAAAATGTACCGTGATGTTGCAGAGCGTCGTCAATTTTGCTTCTCATCAGTGCTGACGTAATCTAAATAAATGGCAAAAACACTAAAGGTCGTTCATCACAACTTGCCCTGCCCATGCCGTCTTGTTGGTGTCTGTATATCTACGTACACCCAACAGAATGTCGGTAGAAATACTTTGGACTTTATGGCTTGGAAATAGAGTTTCAAATATTTTCACTGAAGTGTGGTTGACTGTACGTTGTTGATGACAGCAGGATAAAAATACTGAATTTATAGTACCACAAACCTAATTTATTTTTAACGGCGTTGCTGCAACCGAATGAAAGCTTGGAACGAATGCAATGTATTCGTTTCAGTTTTAGTCTCAGAGTTATTTTTCAAATAAATTTTATCGTTTTCTTGGAAGCCTTCCTCTAGTGTTTCATATTCTGTGGCCTTCACGGTGTTGGATGGGGGATGGACACGCCATAAGCTCGTAAACTGCGCCAGAGCATGCATCGGGGTAAATAATTAGTCAAGTCATGACAAAATCTTGTTTAGGGATGTGCTTTATAATAATTTATATAACCCGTTCACTAAAAGAATGGACCTGGCTTCGATGGCGTGACATACAAGCGAGGTCTATTCTTTTAGTGAACGGATTGTAGTGTGAAAGTGATCCCTAGACAAGATTCTGATGTTATAATAATTTAAAATGTTATAATAATCAAATAAACCTATTGTTATATGATACTATTGTAAATTATTATAATTATTTACAATGTAAGAGTGATATTATGAAATATCACTTTGTAACTATTACAAATTCTGAATCTCTACTGAGAAATAACTGATGCTCCCAAAGAGTAAAAAAGAAGTAAAAAAAAAAATAAATACTAATTTTTCCAGTTTTCTTTTAAATAATTAATTAAAAAACTAGTTATGGCAAAGAGGAATATAATTTCATAAATTAAGTTAAGTTACTGAGCCACTACGCTTTAAGAGCAAGATTGCAGTATGCAGCCTTTTTTATAAAGATTCATACCGATAGTATTGTTAATTGTTTGGTCCCTGAAAACTGGACGGACCTTTAAAATCAATGAAGATTTACTTGACCTCAATCTTAACAATCGTAACCTACGCTCATAATTTAATACCTACCTTCAAAATACACATTAACTGTTCAGTTTAAACAATACTCCATAATTCAATTGGACATTCAATAAAGTGGCTATAACATCGATCAGTAAGCTGATACCGAAATAAAACCGATATAAAAACCGGTATGAAACCGTTTCGGCCCCCGGTTATATGGAGGATTTATTGATATGTAAATCATTTTAATTGGAGCCTATGGACGTTTTTTAGTGTAATTGGCAGTTCGGCCATTTTTCATCTATACGAAGAGATTTTTTGAATGTGTTCGTGTGCGTACAATGTAGGCCGAGTCCTGAAGCTGTAATTTTTAATTGGCTGGACATAAATCGAAACCGTCAATTTACTATAAAGTTGCTATGTATTATAATAGGTGGTGGAACACTTATGAAAAAAATAATTTTTAATGAATTGGCTGGCTTTTAGATTCTCCAGAAAATATATTTTTTTGTTTGTTTATGCATGTGAAGTCAAGCCAAAAATTGTAACTAATATCTGATGGGGTAAACTTTTGATGTGGGTTCCAAGGTACCTACTTCAATTAAAACTAAGCAAAAAATATTTGCGCATATTTTTTTATTAGCAAATTTGTATGCAAGTTACATAAAAGTCCAGGCAAAAATGGCAACCAAATTATTTTAAATTTGATAGACTTTCCAGGACAGTTTTTGAACAAATTACCTAAAATTAAGCATATTAATCTAAAGTTAAATATTTTCGTATTTAATCTTGAAGCAAAAATACCAACTGAAAAACTTTTGTTTAATTACAGGTTTCATCGTGTGTTCTTTCCTTTATTTATAAAATTAAGCATAATTATAAAAAGATAAAAAAGATGATTTTTAATTCAATAGATCGCGTCAAGCGAGCGAGAACCGGAGTAATATTATATGTTCTTTGGAACCTGTATGGCGTGCCGTGCGCCTCGAGACTTTTTTCTTCTACGTAATGTCAAAAGAGTACGTCAAGCCCAAAGATTTTGGAAACTACGCCAGGGGGCTTTTTTCTTACGTCAATGGTCAAGCCTGACATAATATTAGACTTTTTAGTGTTCTTATTTCAACAGTCCAAGTAGCTAGAGTGGGCTGCAAGTGTCTGGCTGCCTGCTTGTACAAACAACAACACTTCAAACAGTCCATTGAAAGGAGAAAATATCATTGTGGGATACAGTGTTACAAAAAACCGGGCAAGTGCGAGTCGGACTAGCGTGCTAAGCTATTGCTCCTGATCCCCCGATCTTGACTCCTCTTTAATAAGAATTTATTTGAAGTGGAAGCTAGCTAGCGTTAATTGGTTGTGAGAAAGGTTGAAAACTTTAATTATTTCAGACTTTATGGTTCCGTACCCATAGGGTGAAAAACGGGATCATACTAATATGCCTCCGATGTCTGTCTGACTGTCTGTCAGTGGGCTGTATCTCATGCTGCATAAGCTATAAAATATAAAAACTGATCAAGTGCGAGTAGGACTCAAAAAAGGACGAGTTGCACTCCGAGAATGCCGGCAGAAGTGAAAACTTGAATTTTTGAATATGATGTTTTTGTAAGGGACAATCGCGTCATTGCTCGTGTACTTCTTCATCGAGACCTAAAATTTGTCTCAGTACATGAGTAGTCTAGGGTCAGTAGTTTTCAAGTTATAGCGATTTTTACTTTGACAGCTGTCATCCGAAATGTAGATCTCATCAAGACCTATCATTTGACTCAGCACACGAGTACACTAGAGTCAGTAGTTTCCAAGTTATGGGGTTTTTTTAGTTTGACAGCTGTCATCCGTAATGTAGATCTCATCGAGACCTTTCATTTGTCTCAGCACATGAGTAGTCTAGGGTCAGTAGTTTTCAAGTAATAGCGATTTTTACTTTGACAGCTGTCATCCAAAATGTAGATCTCATCGAGACCTATCATTTGACTCAGCACACAAGTACTCTAGATTCAGTAGTTTTCAAGTTATAGCGATTTTTACTTTGACAGCTGTCATCCGAAATGAAGATCTCATCGAGACCTATCATTTGTCTCAGCACACGAGTAGTCTAGGGTCAGTATATTTCGAGTTATAGCGATTTTTAGTTTGACAGCTGTCATCCGAAATGAAGATCTCATCGAGACCTGTCATTTGTCTCAGCACACGAGTAGTCTAGGGTCAGTAGTTTTCGAGTTATAGCGATTTTTAGTTTGACTGCTGTCATCCGAAATGTAGATCTCATACATTTAGGATTCGCTATTAAATAACGATCAAAACCAGTACGTCAAGTCTGTCGTGCACATATCACGTTGTGCACAACAAAAAAAAGCCGAGACTATGACCACAGAATATATAATAGTAAACAAGTTTACAGGAGTCACACTCCTTTGATCTTGGAAAAAGCTGCCAAGCCAAGCTATGACAAAGACAAAAAAGATGTTTTGGTCTTTATCACACTTTAGAAGTTTTGTATATATTGAGCCTGCTCTAACTTGGTATGATTATTTGCAAATCAATTTCTATACTTCATCCGAGATCTGACGCGACAAAGGTAAAAAAGATGTTTTTATCTTTATCACACTTTAGAACTTTTGTATATATTGAGCCTGCTCTAACTTGGTATGCTTATTTTCAAATCCATTTCGATACTTCATCCGAGATCTGACGCGACTTCTGATGCGAGTTAATAATTTTTTTCCCATCTGAAAAAGTGCCAAGCGCCGCTGAAGAAGTTTTCACTTCAAAAATCGACCACAGTACTCGTAATTTACTGACATTTCAACTAATACAATTTATATCATGCGGTGGTACGGAACCCTCGGTGCGCGAGTCCGACTCGCACTTGGCCGGTTTTTCCCTTTCATTAGATCAAATCCACAATTATTTTGAGTCTCATGTCAAACCTGTAGAATATTCATACAAACTTCCACCCCATTTTTCAACCCCTCAGGGGATGAATTTCAGAAAATCCTTTCTTAATGTGTAGTCTTGACGTACTAAAAAACTACTTACAAAATTTCACATCTGTAGCTTTATCGGTTACGGCTCGGCGTTGATGAATCAATCAGTCAGTCAGTCAGTCGGTCAGGGCATGCTGTTTTATATATTTAGATCAGAAGATCAAAAGTATTTTCAGCTTACTACAACCGATGTAAATTTTCATCTTTCATGTTTAACTTTAAATTCCGAAGCGCGTACCGAATAAAACAGCGAAGCAATGCGACGTTGCCGTACCGTGCAATCACGAGCCGTGTACTATGTTAATGTCAATTATGAACTTTATTTCAACTTCTTTAGGGTCGATATAAAACGCTACATAATGTAATTTTTATATAAAAAGATACGCTATTGCCTGAAATGTTTAATTTTTAAAGTAATCAACGTAAGTACAGTTTTAGAGTATAATTAAACACTTTTCATTCAGTTACCTATTTTGGCCAAAGAGAAATCCCTCAATAATTATACCGCTGTAAAGCTTTAACATATTGTGTTCACTTTTATGACTGTTTGATCAAGTACAACAAAATTTTGAAGTACAAAAAGTCACGAGATAGTTATGTATTTTGCCCGAGCAGACAAAAATAAATAAAACTTTTAGTGGGATTTTTTTAATTTTAGGCTTAACCTAAGAACTTAGGTGCTTAATTCGTTTGTAAAATACTAAAAGTTTATCATTGAACGAGCCCAGAAAACATTTCGTTTAGTTGGCATTTTTGCCACAGTAACTATTTATATAATAGGGTTTTTTTAATCTGCCGCCTTGTCCAATTTGGTGATATGCTTAATTTTAAGTAATTATGTAATTACTTCCAAGACTTCATAAACCACAAAAAGAAAATCTTGGTTCCGATTTTTGTCTAGGCCAAAATCTAATTATCTTGGGGTAATGTTCGCACATTTCTAAATGTGCATTATAATATAAATAACTGTTATTCATTGGTCAGCACAATTCACAATACTAATAATAATATATATTACATTATATTTTAGTGTCGGCCCGCCCCGACTTCGCACGTGAGATGCATGTTTTCCTTCTTGATCGACAAACATTATCTATCACAGTTCAGTAAATTTTCACAAAATGTTCATGCTTTATAGACCAAAACCTTCCTCACTAATAAGTCTTTTAATTTTTAAAACCTTACTTAAATCCTTTTTTAGAGATTAGCGAGCTTAGACAATAGACAGACCAGATCACGACAGAAAAATGCGTCGGGAGGCTTTTCATTCATTAAAGGTTGACTCTTTATTCTGAGTATTTCCCAATTGTTCTATAGAACTAACGTCACCGGGACAGAAAAAGAAAAAAAATCTCAATTATTCCATAGAACATTTAGTATTTCTTTTGTTAAAATTGTTCTATAGAACAAGATAACAAGACTCCTTGATAATTATCAAACTGGCCACTTAAATTTATTACTTTCTTCTTCGTGTTTATGCACAGAACTGTCACTATGAATACTAGCAGCGCAGGACCGGTCGTCATGGAGTTCTTTAGGGGAGGCCTATGTCCAGCAGTGGACGTCTTTCGGCTAAAATGATCATGATGATGACCATCTTTGCCTTGTTTTTGTGCTTTTGTTTTTCCGAATCATCTGGGTGATAATGATAAATTTACCCAACAAGGCATGACAATGTTTGTCCCATGAGCTTTGCTGAATCCTATTCCTCAAGAATGTCTTCTGAAATCAATGACTTTCAAAATGTCACTGTTAAGCTTGACTTTGACTGCTACCTTATCTCAAAATTGTTCAACTTGGGCAAAACTTATACTTCTCAAGTGTACAATAGAAAATTATTGTAAAACCGTTTCTTTCAACTGTTTAACAGCACCGTAGTACTTTTTGGAAGCATTTACAATAACGTAGAGAACAATTCGTTTGTTGATCGTTAATATGCGGATTATTTACATGTGCAGTAATGTGTTTAAATGTTTGAACATTCAGTCATCTATCAAAATCACAAACCTATAGTAAAATCGTTAACTGGCCGATTCTGTATAATAAAATTCTCGTAAAAATATGATCTAGGGGGTCTGTTTTTATTTGTCTGTAGATCTGTTATACAGTGCGAAAACTCAAAAACCACTGAACCGATTGGTTTTCAATAATAACGGAAACGGTTTTCAATAATATATTTGGCTTATTTTCATGCATTATCTAAGCTCTTATTATTTATTTATTTTTCAGGAGCCAGTTGTGTCCAACTGCAGGGCTGTCTGTGTATGTTTTATAGCAATCAGTTCACTCAAAAAGAACCCACATGAATGAAAAGTATCAAGCAGCATGTGTGCCAATAACTCACTAATTATTAAACCTATTCAAATAGGGTTTTCAATAATGTATTTGGCTTCCTTTCATACAACGTAAAAGCTTTGTTTTATTGCAGTTGGTTCACTCAAACAGAAACTAAACGAATGCAAAGTATCAACTAACTAAATGTAAAAATAAACAGTAAAAATAATGAGGCTTCCAAAGATTAAATAATACTAGCGAACGCATTTCAGAGACTCATCGCAAATCAGAAAAAAAATCAGAAATCAGAAATTTTTATTAACACTAAGACATCACAACACAATTCTATAAAAAATACAATAAATATGTAGCATTATCAAATAAATATAGCGAGCTTACACTCATGAAAAATGTGTTTATATTTTTATTTAATTTTGTTTCACACTAAAAATTGTGGTACATTCTGGTAGAATGTTTATACCTATAGTATAAATGCTTCCATCTCCTTTAAAATTACTTTACTCATCGTCACACAAAAAATTGCATTTGGAAAGTGAACCTACTTCAATGAATATTCGCAAAAATTTAAGTAAATTTTTATAGTTAAAACAATGCATAGAAATGAAAATTTAAGCAACTATTTTTAACCTCTTATTGGTTACAAGAATACTAAATGGAGCCACCTAGAAACTTGCTAACAAAGAAACATACAGACCATCAAACATGATAACTATTTGAACGATCGTGTGCTAATCGTGATAATTCTGTTAAAGGTGTTTTGATTAACAAGTATCGTCGGCAAAAAAATTTTGTAACTAAAAATTATTTTCAACATCCGACTGTCAAAAACAGAAAGTACAGAGGACAAAATCGTTTCAAAAGCTTGCTAAAATCAAATTTTATTTTTTCTATATCAATAAATAACTTCTTGGCATATTACTAAAAATGTCGAAGAATATAACTACTTACTGTAAATCCGAAGAAAACAATAAAATATTAAATTTAAGACGAACTATTCCACAATTTTTTTCCGCAACGTCACATTCATTTTTAGGGTTCCGTACCTCAAAAGAAAAAAACGGAACCCTTATAGGATCACTTTGTTGTCCGTCTATCTGTCTGTCTGTCAAGACCCTTTATCTCACAAACGGGTAAAGGTATCAAGTTGAAATTAAAACCATATATTAGGGTCTATGAACCATACAAGATCTGAAAATTTCAATTTTTAACAACGACGCAATCAAAAGATATGGCAGTTTATGTCCTCATCTCCATACATTTATGCAAAAATGCAAAACCTACAGGGTACTTCCCGTTGACCTAAATTTATGAAATTTGGCAAGAAACTAGGTCTCACAGTACAAATAAAGGGAAAAGTCTAAATATAAATAATTTTTTCTCACAACTAATAGTAACCAATTAAGGTGAGCTCCCGTTTCAAGAACTTTTCTATGAAAGATGGTCACGGAGTTTTAAAATCAAAGAGCAAAAGCTTTTGGTATATCATATGGCAGATAGGTATGGAACCCTTAGGGCGCGAGTCTGACTCGCACTTGGCCGGTTTTTTTTTAAATGCAAGCGAAATAGTATAATAGGGCATTGCTTTTTTGCATAAATGTATGGAGATGAGGACATAAAAGCCATATCTTTTGATTGCGTTGTTGTAAAAAATTGAAATTTTTAGATCTTGTGTGGTTTATGGACTTTAATATTCGATATCAATTTCAACCTGATACCTCTTCTCGTTCGTGAGAAAAAGGGTCTTGACAGACAGACAGACGGACAACAAAGTGATCCTATAAGGGTTCCGTTTTTTTTTATTTTGAGGTACGGAACCCTAAAAATTATCAGATCTCATGTAGAGCCAAGTTTCTAACTCTACACGCCTTAACTCTACAAGCCTTAATTTCACAAAATCTACACCTAAGTCAAAATATGTATGAAAGTGGTATGTCAACGACATAAGTGTGGAATTCCAAGCGGCGTCGATTCCCACGAAGATGAAAAGGAGAAGGTGGAATTAAGTTGCTTTGGATGGTTAAAGCCACGGTGTTGCGCCACCCTCTTCAACTCGTGGTAGTGTAATCCGGTCCAGTCCCTTATGTCATCGTACCATTTCCGTCTCGGCCTTCCTGGTGGGCTTCTACCCGGTATCTTGCCTTCAAGAATTATCCGCAGGAATTGAAATGCGGAGCCTCTTTGCAAGTGCCCAAAGAAGGCCACTTTCCATCTGGCAATAGTCAACAACAGCTCGGGCTTACGCTGCTTCGCTCGTTGCAGGACTTTGGCGTTGGATGTAAAACGGTATCTTAAACATTCTACGCAGAACCCACATTTCAAACACTTGCAGTCTCTTACATGTGTCCTTTCTTAGCACCCACGCTTGGGAGGCTTGGTTTTGTTAATTGCAATATCCTTACTTCTACGAGCAATGTAAGCCGAATTAGTTTCTGAACTAAATTAGGTGTGATCGTGGCTTAAGTTGTATTATTTTTACAGCAAGTAAACTCAAAGGCCAAACTTATCTCCTTACACCGTTAACAAAACCATCCGCTTGTATGAGCAATATGTTTACTCAAAACGAGCAGTTACAAAAATTTGCCAATACAATTATCATTGTTATCCTTCCAGTTAGTCGTGCCTCCTCTATTTGAGGAGCTCATACCAACAATAGTCATTTCAATTTGGTTGCATTAACATCTGTATGCGATGTTTAAAGTTGAAATTGTGATAATGAGTCTTAAGAAGAAAGTTTGTTAAGCTCCATCCATACAAAAATGTATAATGTCCACCATTTATCTACTCTTAAGGACATTATTTCAAATGCACAAATCTTTTTGTGTACTATCTAGTGATTTGTTTTATAACAAAGAAATTGAAATTGTTCTTCGAAAACGTATACCTGCTTGCACGATTTTGTGCATTAAAGATATCTAGAAAACGATGATGTGATTATAAATTTATGGTGCATTATCTTAAATGTGGCTTGTTTCATAAAAAGTTTTAGAGAAAATGAAACTGCAACTACTTGTATGCCGTCAATTATTACTGTATCTCAATACTATCCAGCAAGCTGACTAAGTAATTATTACTTACGTTTTAATTTAAGTAGGATGAAATGAGTAAAAGTATAAAATTTTCCTTACTTGCTGAAAAAGTGTATGGACTTATTCAAAAGCCCTTTATCTTAACAAACAAAAGATATAGATAAAGCTCATACACAGAACAAAATGTTCAAACTTTTGTATGAGCGCCAGACGAGAGATTAAAAGTACTTTTAAGAATTTCTCTTAGACCACACTTGTATGAAGTCGTGTTTGAGGTGTGAAAATCAAATACTTGTGAATTTGTAATGTATTTGTTACCAGTTTTTACACGTACCTACACGATAATTATATTTATTACAATTTATGAAAAAAAAAATACGTCGCCATATAAAATAACAATCCAAACTAGTTTAGTAGAGATTAAAAGCCATTTAACAGTTTAGATGTAGCGTTTAAGTTTTGTGACCGACTTTGCTAGTTTAGCCTTCATAGCTTGCAATCACAACATTCATGTATTTTATTTATATCCCCTTCTTCTTTGTCCAACCCATGTTCCCAGTTTATCTGGGGTAGAGTCTCCCAGTGAATTCGCGTGAGAGAACTCTGTTCTGGGTTGTCTAAGGTAAGGTTGTCCTGTACCATCTCTTTCTTGATTTTGTTCATTTTGTTCCACCTTGTGGCGGGTGGTCTGCTACTTCTTCTGGGCTAGTTTGGAGTGTTGAGTACTTTCTTAACAATGTAGTCATCTTTCCGACTTTGATTATGGCAACACCAACGTAATCGGATTGCATTTATTTTGCCTAAGGTTGGGGCTACACTGAAGGACCGACTTTTTTTTTTATTGTCAATGGGCTTACTCTTGACCTAGATCTGTCTTGAGGGCAGAGATGAGGTCGACGATGGGACGAGCTTGCCCAGAAGCCTATGCACTCGCGACTTGAATAGATTCGGGTCAAATGAACTCGGGAACACAGACGCAGGCAGAGAATTCCACTCTTTAGCCGTGCGCATAATAAAATATGTTTCAAAGCGCTTTGTGCGAATGTGTGTGAAACCTTGCGCCGGTGGGCTAGGCTGTGAAACTTGGTTTTCACCAGCATTTCATCACCAACGAGCTTCTTGGCTCTGCGATCTATCGACTCAAGTGCGGTTAGTTAATTTTTGGCTGAGCCTTGAGATATACTTATTTAGGCGTGTTACAACTACCTGTCAACCTCAACATTTTTATTTCGTTGTGTGCATTTGTTGTTTGAGCACTTTTTTTCGTGGCCCAGCAGTGTGCTCCGTAGGTTACGGTCTTCTACACTTTCCCTTTGATCTTGATGGGCATTTTGGGATCGCAGAGAACACCAGTGAGCGCCATTTGAGCCATGCAGTGTTTATTCGATGTTTGACTTCTTTGTCAACATTGGAATCAGGTGTAATAACGGAGCCGAGGTACTTGAAGGTCATATTTTATATCCAACAGCATAAATGAAAATATATACGAGTACAGTCTGTTCCAAGTCATGTGCGATAATACCAGAGATAAAGTATTTTTTTATACGTCATGTGTGTCGCGACGAGCGTTCGCGAACTGCATTTGTACAAAATGTAAATAGTCAATTTGCAACGGGTAACACCGGAAGTACATAACAGCCAACTTAAAGATAGAGATAGTGATTTCCGCCCTGCTTCATGCATCCATTATGCGAGCTAGCGTCAGACGACTACATTCTCCCAGCAAACCGGCAAAGAAGATCCAGTAACAATTAGTTGAAGGAGCAAGCCAGTTCCTGAGGACGGCCGAAGTAATGAAGTTAAGTCATCTCCATTTTTTGTATGTTGGTTCTAACAATTCTCAATTTGTCGCGTTATTTATTTTACCATGTGCCTTACTTACCCACCTACACCAGACATCATCATGTTTGACTCCATTTAAACTATCTTGAATACGAACCTAGACCAGTACATGAGGTTACGGAAGACACACTATCGATTTGATAGGATAATATGTTAATATAATGATATGCGTCTCTCAGGCCTGAGATAATAAGATTTGTGGAATTACCCACTATTTATTTGATACGAGCTCGAAACTCCTTGTGAGTTTATTTCATTATTGCTAGCTTATATTTGATTGAGAGATATGCAGTCCAGTGTGGACGTGCTGTTTATATGAAGGCTTCACGAAAGTCCTATACTAATAATAATAATATAGTGTCTTTACGTCTGGCCGGGACATGAGGTCCGTGGTCGGGGTAACGGCAACCTAAGGAATCCAGGATTGACGCCCATGGATGTCCAACTTCGTCATCGGTTACTACCATTACCGAACGTAGACTTACTTAATTGGTAGGGAGGAGAGAATCATTCAGGTGGACTTAGATATACACTAATGAGGCACCGGCGAATACTTCTATGTAGTCACATATCATCATCTTACACGAATACTCTGAACAAGGTTAAACACGAGGCAGTATTACACCATACATCACATATTGTATTTATCATGATTTAACTATTTGCTAACTTCTCATCTCTGCTTGTGTAACAATATTGGTTTCGATCCGAGAAAAGGGAGAAGCGTCGTACCACGGTACGACCCTTCCCCCTTAGGATTGATGTATAAGAGATGGAGATGGCATTGTTGTATAAACATTTTAGATGGAGCCTGTGAGAACCCATTGGTGCCGAGTCCTCTACCAGCTGCACTGCTCGTAACGAATACATCTGCTCAGGTAACTAACCTTGCTTTGACTCATCCCTTTCGAAGTGCCCTCTCATTTCACCCTGAGCGATTTTTTATTCTTTATCATATCATAATATCCCCAAACTTCATAATGGGCATTTCGACATGGTGAACATAGCTGAGAAATGATCTAGACTTTCAGCAGAGCAAAGTAAAGTTGGGTACAGGATGGGCATCGATGGGTGTTCATAAATGTTATCTATTTATTTAAACGTGATATTCATCATTCTACTTAAAACACATAAATCATACAGAACAGAAATACTATTTACAAGACAACACCAAAGAAATGAAATTTATCATCATTTATTGCATCAACAAACTAGTCAGCACACCCTACTTTGGCTGTGTAGTTAATATTCATCATAGAAACAAGCAACGTTTTATAAGTATGTTTCGTTTCCTTTTTGCTTTGAAAGGAAGTTGAAAAACAATGGAATATTAAAACCACATCATGATTACAGTCTTATCTACAAATTTATATTTAAATTAACCTGTTCGATATTTAAAAAGAATCCTAGAATGTTATTCAAACAGATAGCTATTAAACTTTTTCTTTCTGGTACATAACCTAAGAAAGCGCATATTCAAACATTCAAAGATAGATGGCGTTAAGATACACTTTTATTCTCAATGAAATGAAGACACATCCATATTATTGCTAGATGGTACGTGATCTATCCTCCCGAAGGACTAAATGATTATTTTTAAACCAATATCGTGTCAAATTCATCAAAAAACCGCTTCCAAATTAATGTGATAACATGATTTAGGAAATGGTGCGCGGTCGGGGGAAAGGACTCCAGCCGCCATTTGCAATAATTCGCAAGCCGGTAATAAGTACATGTCGTGCATAGCTTGTTTTTAAAGGAAGTCCATTTTATCAGATAACTAGTGAACAAAACCTGTAAAAGAAGGAAAATTATTTTTTCGTGAAATTTCTTAGCAACAAATCAATAATTCTTAATATTATCGCGAATAAGATACTCAATCATACACGCAGTGATAGTAGTTCCCGCCATTGCTTATACCTGTGAACCTTATTGCAAGGCAAGACGGATCACAAGTAAAATAATGAAGTTTGGCTGTCATTCGTGTCGTCATGTTGGCAGTACCCTTTTTTTCCACAAATGGCGTCGTGAGTTGTAATTTATACTAAAGATTACTGAAAAAACTAGAAAACTCTTCTCCTAGTAATTAAAATCATTCGGTGCATTCATTCGGTGGTGTGTGAAAGTGTAATTGATCCATTTAGATAGCGGTGTAAACCTATTTGGTATGTACAACAACTTTATTCTTTCTATTTAGTTAGTTAAAAGGTGGAGTACAAAAATGAGACTATTAAGAAGTAAAAACGTCATGGACGTGCGTTATGAATCACGACAAAGAGGTTTACAACTTTCCCATCTATACAAACCTCGGTGAACACTTGTTGAACACTTTCCGTGCCCAAATACCGGATAGACAAATATCAAGCATTAAAGTACTCTCTCTGTTAGAAAACGGCACTGTCCCTCTTGCCTTCCTATGAATTATCTAAGAAAAGAGATCTCTATACCGACTAGTTACTTATTTGGTTCTACTTTCCCCCAACAATAAGGAAAGGGAGCAGAAAACTTAATCATAATTTCACCATACACCTATGGAGACACAGTCATCACTTTCTTCAACAATTTCCCTTTGAAACAAATAGATAATAGGTCTTTGAATTTACAATTTGATATGATCAGTTTGACAAGAAAATTCTCAGTAAAATTTTGAAATAAAAGTCCATAGAGCCAGCAGAAAGAATACTATTATCAGAGAATTTCTTCAATAGTTAATTTCAATTTTTCTTTCTTGCTTTCTCTCATTCCTTTTCTCTCTTTAAAACTAGGAAAGCAAACTTTCATCTGATTAATATTGTTCTACTCCCATTTACACTAGAAAAACTCAATTCATAGGACGCTCATAGATGGCAAGACAAAAGGATCTTCATGAGCTAAAGTTTTACTCGGGCAGAGCAAGAGAGACAACTGCCACATAATAACTATTTGTTTTTATTTAATCGCCTAACCTTATCAATATCCTATTGCTAGGTGACCCTTTAGCCACAAATTAAATAATAGTAAACTAACCTTTAGTGATTTTTGTGAAATGACCAACAAATAAACATTAAAAAAAAACATTAATTTACCAACAAAACCAATTAAACAACAAACATTTCCAACCTTGTATTGTAATTAACCTTATCTCAAATCATAATTTATCTTTGAATCAGAATTATAATACAAAAATATATTGTACTTTACTCTTGTATAATTTACAATGCGAGTGAAGAAAGCGATCACATTACAATTAAATTTTAATTGTTTGTCATCTACTCTTATAAAATTATTTTAAACTTTTACTTCAATTTTCTAGCTTCATAATGTTGTTCTTTATAAAGGGTAATAATACCAAATAAAACAAAATAAATTCAGGTGCAGGTGAAACAATTTATAAATACAGTTTGAAACATTTTCCTGTGAAGCAAACTTCCTTTTATTTTTTTTTGTGCGGTGATACACATCATTATACCAATTTATACTATTATACCAATGTAGGTCTATTTATTTTACTTGACCTATACACTCATGATTTGAAAAGTTTCTTTTAAATTAGTGACGAGTAGAGGTGGTAAACTTGTGCAGTGGTCAGTGTATCAAATACTTGGTGCTGTGTAAATAAAAAATGAATGTGATTCAGTTCACAATACTAAATTCTTAGTGATCTGATTACATGAAGATTATGTTTTTGTTAGTAAATTGTGATTATGAATGTATCATTTTGTAATGTTTTACCTATTAATGTGCAAACGAGAAATGTTCAACCCAGTATAACGCAACGCATCCACACGCATCTCGAAAATGCTCAACCCAGTGAGGCGCAACCCTGCAAGGTACGGTATTGAAACACCACATGTACCACTCGACTATATTTGTCACCGCGCCCTATCGAACATCAGTGAAGTGGACGGAGGACTCTCATTTCATGAAGATTTAGCGAAGCAGATCCAACACAACACTCCTGCCTCCGGTCTACGCGCACCAACATCTAAAATAATACAAGTATCATTAAATAAAAATTGTGAAATAATATTCGGAGTTACATATGTACTGAAATAAAGTTGAAGGACCTTTAGTACAGTGTTGCCAGGTCAATTATCCTTCTGAAAAAATTTTCTTTTCTTGAATGTGTTGAATAATAAAAAACCCTGTTTTCCTTTATTTCACTCATCCCCCTTTTATTTTTTTTTTCTTAACTATGATAGGTATAGCGAAGCGGAACAACATTATGAAGTGGTTACTCATACCTAACTATATTTGGAAAATTTCTTTTGAATAGCGATTCAAACATTTAATTCCCTTTATTAATCTTGATAATCTAAACAATTACCTACACAACCTTTGTATCATCAAGGATGCTGAATATAAATGAATGTTTGGACCAACTTGCTGACATTTTCATGATAAACCATCAATGTCAGTTGGTTGATTTCATATTCATTTAGGAATTTTTTGCATCTTTACAGGACACCCCAAGATGGAGGAATGCCTCTTGCGAGTTCTGCACTTAACTGTAATTAAAATAAACGAACTAAAATCTGATTTGGTCGACAAATTTCGAGGTCCATCCGAAGACAATTTATTAGAATACGAGACTTCTACTGCTAAACTAGAGAGTTATCTGGGGAAATTGAAAGAAGATCTTAACAATTATTTCAAATATGTGAATAACCCTGATCCTGATGAAGTTTCGGAAATTTCTGCAATTCAACTAGAAGCAGAAGAAGTACTCTGTGAAGCGAAGTTTAAGATTAAGAGACCCACCATGAGCAAGGAAGATGACAAAGTAGTATCTGGAAAATTACCCAAACTGTCTCTACCCACCTTTGATGGAAACATCCTGCAATGGTACCAATTCTGGGACCAATTTGAATCCAATGTTCACAACAGAAATCTGTCTAATGTTAACAAACTCTTATACCTCAAGACTGTTCTTCAAGGTACAGCACTTCAAGTAATAGAAGGATTAGAATCAACCAACGCCAATTATGATATAGCCATATCTTCCTTAAAAGAACGTTATGGAAGCCTTAGTAAATTAATCGACGCCCATTATTCTGCACTCAATAAAATACCACCAGCAGGAAAGGATATTACTACGTGCCGTCGAGCCCTCGATGATATAGACCGCCATTTGAGAGTATTGGCCTCTTTAGGAGAAGATACCACACACAGCTACCTTCGTTTTCTCATATTAGAAAAATTTCCCGAGGACTTAGTCTATGAAATGAAGATGAAAATCAGGGAAAATACTGTCGATGACATTCGAAAGGAGTTGCAAAACATCATTTCAGCTAGGGAAGAAGCCAACCGAGCTACGCATAAAAACCAGAACAACCAGAATGGAAATTACACTACAGAAGCACTTCATGTCAGCAATAAACAGAGTAAAACTGCATCCAAGGAAGAACGCAATCAACCACAGCAATCCACTGGAAATAGGAAAAGACTATTTAATTTCAATCCAAACCCCTACAGATATCGAAGAATAACTAACAATACAGGACAATTCTTTTCTAAGCAAGGACAATCCTGTGAAAATCAACCCACCTTCCACAACCAGCGAACTTCACATGATAATAGAAGAGCCTTCTTTAATCACGAATCTTCAAACAACAATAGACGGTTTTCATTCCAACCAGGGGCAGCTAGACTGACAGGACGATTCTCCTTTAATCCAGGACAAGCTAATGACTACAGGAGAAATCACTTTAACCAAGGATCGCAAAAAAGGAGATACGAAAACGCCAATGGAACCCAAAAAACCACTGAAAGGGAGAATAAAGAAGGACCCGAGCCTAAAAGAAGAAAATTATTTCAATGCATCTTTTGCAATGGTAATCACTTCAACGAAAATTGTGAAAAATATAAGACAATCACTCAAAGACAATCACGCTTGATCAATAGATGTTTTTCATGCCTCAGATTGGGTCATACCATTACTCAATGCCGAAAGAAAACCAATTGTTATCACTGTAAAATTTATGGGAAACATAACAGAGCATTATGTCCTACACGAGGTGTAAAAAGAGAAACTCAGTCTAAAACGTTTCACATCAACGAAAGAAATGCAACCATCCTACAAACAGCTATCGCTAAGATCAAGAAGAACAAAAACAGCAAACGTCATTCAACCTATCGCATCCTCCTAGATTCTGGAAGTCAGAGGACGTACATCACGAAAAGAGTAGCCGAAGACTTGCACCTAGAAGTGAAAGAAGACACCAAACTAACTATATTTACATTCGGAGCTGAAACACCGCAAGTAATTGAAAGCCCACTTGTGCAAATTCAAGTTTTATTGAAAACCGGTCAATTCATGACCATGGAAGCCAACGTCGTTCCGAAAATAACAAATAGTGTACCATACCCTAATATAAAAGTTGAAAAGATGTTCAAATCTGACTTAGCTGATGATGGATCACTTCAAGATCAAGTAGATATTCTTGTCGGAAATGATTACTATTTCACTCTAATCTCTACGGAAAAGATAAAGATTGAACAAAATCTATATTTGATTAAATCCGATTTAGGTTGGATTTTGAGTGGGAAAACTGAATCAAAACCAACAAATAACTTAACCATGATCACATACTTCCAAACGAACTTAGAAGTTAATCTCAACCAACCGGATCTACCTATAAATGACTATAACGTTAAGGACCTATGGAGCCTTGAATCAATCGGAATAACGGACTCACCTAAAGAAGACCGTCAAGAAGAAGCACTAAAACACTTCAATGATACTACAAAATTCATCGCGAATCGATACTATGTATCATGGCCATGGATCGAATATCCACCAGCTCTTAACCAAAATCAGGGATTAGCATTTGGACGTCTATCTAGTCTCCTGAAACGCCTAGACACTTCTACACTACAACAATACGACCAGATGATTAGAGAACAAATACAAAAGGAAATTATCGAGGAAGTACCTGCTCAGCAAAGGAGAGATACGTCTAATCATATTACACATTATTTGCCTCATCACGGAGTCAAGTGCCAGAATAAACAACTCCGAATTGTATACGATGGGTCATCGAAGACAGGAAACAACAAATCCCTGAACGAATGCTTATTCCGTGGACCAATCATGTTAGAAGAACTCACTGGCCTGCTACTGAAGTTCCGATATCACAACATAGGCATATGCGCCGACGTAGAAAAGGCATTTCTTCAAATTGGCCTTCATGACCAAGATCGTGATGTTACCAGATTCTTATGGGTCAAAGATATAAATAAGCCAATAACAGAAGATAATCTCCTACACTTACGATTCCAAAGAATGCCATTTGGAGTGATATCCAGTCCATTTCTACTCAACGCTACCATTAAACATCATCTGAAGAAATCAAACAAGAAAGAAGTCAACAAAATAGCTAGTGACATATATGTAGATAATCTAGTCACTGGAGTAGAAACAGATCATGAAGCAATTGAACTATATCAAACAGCCAAAAGAGTATTCAAAGAAATGTCTATGAATCTACGAGAATGGAGTTCAAACTCTAAACATCTGATGGAAAAAATTCCCGATAGTTATCGAGAAGATACCGTAAAAGTATTAGGATTTAACTGGAATATTAAAGAAGACAGTTTACAACTAAGATTTAAAATGCCGAACATACAACCCAAAACCAAAAGAGAGATGCTACAAATTATAGCATCAGTGTATGATCCTTGTGGATTCACAATCCCATCATTGTTATCTGCTAAATTACTCCTACAAGAAACATGTATGATAAAAGCTGCTTGGGACACAACACTACCTCAAGAAATAACAAACAAATGGGAAACGATTACTAAAGATCTCATCGACATAGAGAAACTAATAATACCAAGACGTTATTTCGAGAATCCCCAACGAAATGACTATCATCTACATTGCTTTACGGATGCATCCCTCAAAGCCTATGCTGCAGTTGTATACTTAACCAATGGAAAAGAGATAAGCTTTATTATAGGCAAATCAAAACTCGTTCCGATAAAGGATAAAGACAAACTGACAATTCCGAGATTAGAACTTCTCGGCATTTTGATAGGTTGCAGACTCATCCAATACACTTTAAAATTCTTGCAACCAGCGATAATAAAACAGACGCTATGGACAGATAGCCAAATAGCAATAGAATGGTGCAACTCCAAGAAACTATTACCGCCCTTTGTTTCAAGAAGAGTAGAAGAAATAAAAAAGAACAAAGAACTCACGATGAAACACATATCATCAGCATTAAATCCTGCAGATGTAGCAAGAAGACCAGAGAGCACAAAAGAGGAAAAAACCAAATGGTTAACTGGCCCTCAATTTCTTCTAGAAACAGAGCTACCGACGACGTCATCCCTTTTCGCCGGGGAGGTTCTCCCGAAGGATCTCATAAGTCAACTACAAAGCTTGCAACAATCATACTTTCCAGAAGAAATAGAAGGTAAAGAAACACACCTAACAAGAAATTTAGGACTCTTTCGTGACATCGACGGTCTACTCAGATGCAAGGGACGTTTAATGAATACTACATGCCCTTATGATTTAAAACATCCTATCCTCATCCCTAGAGACAGCGAGTTTACAGATGAACTAATAAGAGAAGTACATGGAAAAAACCATCACGTGGGAGCTTCACATACTCTTAGTATAATCCGTCAAAACTATTGGATACCCCAAGGAAAAGCAAAAGTCCAGAGGATAATAAAGAAATGTCCGCGATGCGTCAAACACGGAGGAGGTCCATACCGTCTTCCACCGACACCAGCTTTACCTAAAGAACGAGCGAATTACAGCGCACCTTTCACCTATACAGGCATGGATTATTTCGGACCAATGTTTGTGAATGACGAAGGTAGAGAAGAGAAAGTATGGATATGTTTGTACACATGCTTAGCAGTTAGAGCTATTCACATGGAAGTAGTCAAGAATTTGACAGCAGAGGAATGTCTTCTCTCCCTGAGGAGATTCATCTCATCCAGAGGAATACCTGAAACAATCTTAACAGATAATGCATCTCAATTTAAATTAACCGCAGAGGTATTGACGAACCCATATTGTATAGATAACAAGATAAGATGGAAATTCATACCTGAATTAACACCATGGAATGGTGGATTTTATGAAAGACTAATCGGCATCGTAAAAAACTGCCTAAAAAGGTCCATCGAAAAACATCTATTGTCAACTTCTCAATTAAACACCATTATCAAAGAGATTGAAGCAGTAGTCAATACCAGACCCCTAACCTATGTAGGATCTGACATCGAATACGTCTTGAAACCCTCAGATTTTCTAACATTTGGAAAGAACATCTTGATTACCCCATCTCTTCAACATGCTGTTCCCGGAGGAACCATTACCAAAGAAAATCTTATCGACAGCTGGAAACGAGGACAACGAATACTGGGGGAATTTAAAAGAATGTTCCTAGGGCAATATCTAAGTAGCTTAAGAGAAAGGTACCAACATTCACATAGGGAACCTAGGGTCAAATCCACCAGAATTCCCAAGGTTGGAGACGTCGTACAGATCAAAGATGACATAAAAAACCGAGAGACGTGGAAGGTTGGAAGAATCACTACATTAATCCCTAGCAATGATGGTGAGACTAGAACGGCTAAAGTCAAAGTAGATAACAAAGAATTCACCCGATCCATAACACATCTATATCCTCTTGAAGTTGAAGACGAAGCCGAAGTTAACATAGAAGACACAGTCATTCAACCATTAAGTGAACAAAAAAAACCCTTACAAACTCTAGAAGAAGAATTAATGGATATTGAAACCATAGAAGAAGACACAACTCCTGATACAATGGAAATTCCTGACAATATAAGCGATTTACACATGAAAGAGAATGTAACAGACAGTGAACTAGAACAAGAAGTAGATATTGAAAATGGAAATGAAGAAGTTGATCAGAAGCAACGGCGAGCAGCAGCCACTAAGGCCTTAGAGAAAATAAGGCAGTGGACTCGAAGTTTGTTGACCTTATTCTAGTCGCCCCGGCAGTGTCGCGACGAGCGTTCGCGAACTGCATTTGTACAAAATGTAAATAGTCAATTTGCAACGGGTAACACCGGAAGTACATAACAGCCAACTTAAAGATAGAGATAGTGATTTCCGCCCTGCTTCATGCATCCATTATGCGAGCTAGCGTCAGACGACTACATTCTCCCAGCAAACCGGCAAAGAAGATCCAGTAACAATTAGTTGAAGGAGCAAGCCAGTTCCTGAGGACGGCCGAAGTAATGAAGTTAAGTCATCTCCATTTTTTGTATGTTGGTTCTAACAATTCTCAATTTGTCGCGTTATTTATTTTACCATGTGCCTTACTTACCCACCTACACCAGACATCATCATGTTTGACTCCATTTAAACTATCTTGAATACGAACCTAGACCAGTACATGAGGTTACGGAAGACACACTATCGATTTGATAGGATAATATGTTAATATAATGATATGCGTCTCTCAGGCCTGAGATAATAAGATTTGTGGAATTACCCACTATTTATTTGATACGAGCTCGAAACTCCCTGTGAGTTTATTTCATTATTGCTAGCTTATATTTGATTGAGAGATATGCAGTCCAGTGTGGACGTGCTGTTTATATGAAGGCTTCACGAAAGTCCTATACTAATAATAATAATATAGTGTCTTTACGTCTGGCCGGGACATGAGGTCCGTGGTCGGGGTAACGGCAACCTAAGGAATCCAGGATTGACGCCCATGGATGTCCAACTTCGTCATCGGTTACTACCATTACCGAACGTAGACTTACTTAATTGGTAGGGAGGAGAGAATCATTCAGGTGGACTTAGATATACACTAATGAGGCACCGGCGAATACTTCTATGTAGTCACATATCATCATCTTACACGAATACTCTGAACAAGGTTAAACACGAGGCAGTATTACACCATACATCACATATTGTATTTATCATGATTTAACTATTTGCTAACTTCTCATCTCTGCTTGTGTAACAATATTGGTTTCGATCCGAGAAAAGGGAGAAGCGTCGTACCACGGTACGACCCTTCCCCCTTAGGATTGATGTATAAGAGATGGAGATGGCATTGTTGTATAAACATTTTAGATGGAGCCTGTGAGAACCCATTGGTGCCGAGTCCTCTACCAGCTGCACTGCTCGTAACGAATACATCTGCTCAGGTAACTAACCTTGCTTTGACTCATCCCTTTCGAAGTGCCCTCTCATTTCACCCTGAGCGATTTTTTATTCTTTATCATATCATAATATCCCCAAACTTCATAATGGGCATTTCGACAATGTGAGAGTAAAGTACAACGGATTTTAGATTCAGCACAGTTCTATATCATCAAATTATTAAGAAGATTTCCATCTTAAAGCTTAATCAATTCACTTGACTCAGTTCCATTGACATTAAAAGAAAAAGCTCATATTGTTTTGTTTATGATGAACCATTTAAAATTACCGTATAAAAATATCATGCGGAGAAGTTCTACGTGACAAATATCAAGCCATTGAATTTAGTGTAGGCAACGAACCAGTTGACCCCCGCATTAAATCCTCAGTCGATGAAACTTTGCTGGGGTATTACACTATATGAGACAAACCTTCTATAAAAAAATCCAAAAAAAAACGGTACTTTTAATTTTTCATTCATTTTTTTGTAATTTTTGTATGGAAAAATTAAAAGTACCGATTTTTTTTTGCATTTTTTTATAGAAGGTTTGTCTCATATAGTGTAGTACCCCAGCAAAGTTTCATTGACTGAGGATTTAATGCGGGGGTCTTCATACAACGATCCGCTTCGTTGCCTAGACTAATTGAGGCGTATAAAGCTTGTACAAAGGGACGTTTATACACATACCTAGATATGATTATTAGTTACTGAAATCGATGTATTTAGGAATTTACACTTGAGTTATACCTACTAACCTACATTAAGTTTATAAACTTTTTAAAGTCCGTCAAGCAAAGAAGCAAAGTTCCAAGTCATTTGAGATAATATCAGAGATAAAGTAATTTTATTTTACGTCATTTGGGAGTAAAGTAAAACGGATTTAAAATCAGGACAGTTCTATCTCATCAAATTATTAAGAAGATTTCAATCTTGAAGCAGTAGTTCACTTGACTCGGTTCAAAACTACTTAGAACATTGTTAAAAAATCGATTTATTCCCAAAAAATATAGGTGAACTATGTGAAAGGAAATATTGTTGTAAAGCTAACCCAGCCTTATAAGAAAGTCGAGTTAACGTGACCCACGACAATAAACTTGTCCCAACATTTTCCGATCTTCCTGATCCCTTGTAACCTACAAGTCGGCGGGTAAATTGGATCGGCATCGGCCGCCTATCAGGCTTACCCTGATCGTTACTACCGCTTTAATGTTCGGACTCTCTGATTGTCTCTTCACTCTATGTGCACAGTGGTGACTTGGAAGCTAATGTAAAGACAAAATTAAAAAAAAAATTTTGTATCCTACAAGGTGTAACAGAAGGGGTATATCAATACTGAAGGATATGACCTTCCATACAAAATGCGCTGTCAGCTGATTCAGTTCAGTCAAAAAAAAAATTCTTAGGGAAAGTTGTTCAGTGTCATAGGCAGATTCACATCCTTCAGGGTTGGTCGTTTACGGGTTAAGAAAAGCCTTAGTTTTACAACATCCACACTCAACGGTCGCTACAGTATTCTAGCTTTCTGTTTTCTACGTTTCTTTACTAATCAAGAAAAAAAAACAACTAAACACAACAGATTTTTTTTTATTACTCATAGTACCAAGGTTGTGTGGTCCTTGATAGTACTAAATAAAAATAATAAAAAACAAAATTAGACTACAACGTCTCAGAGCACATTTACGGTATGACCAAAGTTGGAAGAATTTTTTATAGTATTTTATATACAATCTTCACGCTTAGCGACACTGTCAACTGAACAGATGTCACGGTCATACTGTATCTACAAATTATTATTATTGTCTATCTATCTTATTATTATTTTTATTGTTTTTTTTTTATTAAATTCAAAATCCCTTTCAAGTTGTAAGTCTGTATGCGTGGTTTCAAAATTAGTTTTATTTTCTTACGTGTTAACAAAATAATGATCTTTGTCGCTAAAGCTAGGAACCGGATGTGAAATTTCATAACCAGCAAATTTGTTACCTTAAACTAAATCTGTTGTAAGTTTTAACTCTTAAAATGGTTATTCATAGCCAAATCACTTACAATTTTCTAAAATACATACTTAGAAATTAAAAAAGAACTTAATTCACAAAATAAGGATGAAAGAAATAAAACTACTAAAATTGGCCTAAAGTGCAGTGCTAGCGTTATTCATCAACTTGTGTATAGAAAAAGGAGTATATCCCTGTATACTAAAAGCAGCCTTAATACGTCCAATATATAAACAAGGATCTCATAGCGATTATTCTAACTATAGGCCTATAGCGATCCTTTCTGTAGTCAATAAAATTGTTGAAAAATATATAGTTGAACAGATAAGTACTTTTTTGGAAAAAAAATAACATTTTAACTAATTCGCAACATGGTTTCCGACGTAGGCGGGGCACGGCGACGGCTCTGGCTCGGTTCGCGGACGACGTCAACGAGAGTCTGGGACAGCGGCAGCAGGTGGTGGTGGTGTACATAGACTTCAAGAAAGCTTTTGATACTTTAGGGCACCACCAGCTGCTTCAGGCTATGGAGGAGTGTGGTATCGCGGGCCCGTTGAATAGGTGGCTTCGCGCGTACCTCACGGACAGAACCCTGCAGACTGTCGTTGACGGCGTCGGGGGCGCGCCTGCGCACGTCACGTGCGGAGTCCCCACTGGTTCCGTGGTCGGTCCAATTGCATTTATCATGCATGTCAATAGTATGTGCAATGTAGTTCGAAACTGCAACATATATATATACGCGGACGACACGTGCCTACTGTATGCGGATAGAGATTTGAGTGTCATAGAAAACAAAGTCCAAGAGGACTTTACTAACATCATAAAGTGGGCACACGACAATGGAATCGTAATCAATATAAATAAGACCAAACGTATGTACGTGCGATCCCCGTACAGCAGGCATGTTAACCGTCCGCCACACATAATAGGCCACACATATGAGTGCCTGCACAGCGTGCAGCAGAATTGTCAATGTAAAAGCATCGAAGTTGTGTCAGAATATAGGTATTTGGGTTTATTAACAGATTTCAACTTTTCTTGGAAGAATCATATCAACAAATTATGTGACAAACTAAGAACTGTACTTATAAAATTTCACCAGTTAAAATTTGTATTAGATAGGGCTACATTGTTTACTTTATACTATGCGCTGGTAGACTCCCTCCTTTCTTATGGACTGGCAAGCTATGGGAGGACATTTAAAACTTATTTAGACAAGATCAAATCAATTCAGATACGGTTTATGAAGCTTTTAGTAGATAAAAAAACAAAAGAACGCTGTAAAAAAACTGATTACGAAGAATTGTTCGTGGAATGCCGTATGTTGCCGGTTCATGAGAGGGTGGTGTTTTTGTTGGCTTTAGAGCAGTTCAATAAAGAAGAATTTAAAAATTATGTAAATCACCCTATGCTGGCAAGGAAACTTAGTAAAAAATTGCTAGAGGTGCCTGCGTGTGGTGATAATTATTATGCACAGAGAAGTAGGAAGCACTTGGTCCCTAAAATATATAATAATATACCGTATGAAATAAAAGAAAAATGTAAAACTTTCAATTTGTTCAAGTCTAAAACTAAAGGATTTTTATTAAAAGAAATTAAAAGTAAATTGAAAATGTAATGTACCTAATCTTTGCATCGTAACACAACATATCATTTATCACTAATTGATCTGACGCATGAATTGTATCGTTATTAGTACGCATGGCTGTACGTCAGTGGAAACACTCTGACCTTGAACTAATCTCCGGATTCAGAAACTTGTGGCTTAGTACGCTGGTTCAGCTTATACTGGTTTTGTTTCCACTTACTTGCTGCCGTGCGTAAATGGGTATGTGTAAGTATATTTACCCGTCTGGTAATTTAAGGGAGTATCCTCTGCCAACAAACTGCTCTGCAGTTTGGCAGAAGTATAACACATGTAAATAGGGTGTTATTATCTGAATAAAAAATTTATTTATTTTATTTATTTATTTATTCTCTTGTCCGACATTAAATGTTTCCGGACCACTGTGCATTCCACCCACGATCTGAAAGCTTATCGTCACACGATCGCCATCTTTTGTAACGACACACGCGAAGCTTGAGACTATCTGGTACGTTTTTATGTCTATGGCCACCTGCAGACGTGGGCTATGCTTGAAGAGGATTTCTAAAGAAGTTCCATTTTAGTCTTGGTAAACAACTGGGTTTTGCGCTTACAATCATGCTAGAAAATAGGGCTATTTTCGTACAAAAAAGTGAAAAGGTCTTAAACCAACATTTTGTTTATACATACATACATACATAACATCACGCCTTGTTCCCGTTGGGGTAGGCAGAGACCACAGTTCTCCACCTGCTACGATCTTGACATACTTCCCTTGCTTCCTGAACCTTCATCAATCCTTTCATACATGCTCGTCGGTTTAGGGTACTTTTAACCTGGCCTTTATTCAGAACGTCTTGAATTTGGTCCTGGTACGTTCGCCGAGGCCTTCCCCTTCCAACGTTTCCATTCACTCTCGCCTTGTGGATCTCTTTCGTCAATCTTCCTTCATTCATCCTCTCCACATGACCAAACCATCTTAGCATCCCTTTCTCAATTTTAGTCACTACGTCTTCTTTTACGCCACAACGTTCTCTTATCACACTATTTCTAATCCTGTCACTCAATTTCACACCAATCATACTCCTCAACGCTCTCATTTCTACTGCATTAATTCTACTTTCATGCTTCTTCTGCCATACCCAGCTTTCACTGCCGTACATCAGTGTTGGTACCAAAACGCCTCCATGAACAGCCAGACGAGCCTTGTGAGACACCTTCTGACTTTTCATAAAAGCATGCAGAGCACCATTCACCATGTTTCCAGCATTCACTCTTCTTTCGATATCACTTTCGCACTTTCCATCTCTCGTAAACTTAGAACCCAGATACACAAACTCCTTCACTTGTTCGACTTGTTCACCACCTATTAATATAGTACACTCTGTCATACACTCTTCTCTTTCAAGTACCATTACTTTCGTCTTGCTTACATTTACTTTCATTCCTTTCCTATCAAACGCCACATTCATCATTGTTACCATCTCCTGTAACTCCTCAGCAGATGACGCAAGTATAACTTGGTCATCAGCGTAGAGAAGACATTTGATGAGTAACTCATTCATTCTCAGTCCACACATACTCTCTTTCAGATCAGTCAAACAATTATCCATGAACAGGTTAAACAGCCAAGGTGACGCTACACATCCCTGCCTAACACCTTTTTCGATGCCAAACCATTCAGTGTACGCCCCGTTTATTCTGACGCAAGCACTGGAATCCTCATAGAGAGATTTCAGTGCTTGAATCAGATGACCGTTCACCCCATACATAGACAATGCCGACCACAATTCATTCCTCACCACTCGGTCATAGGCCTTTTCCAAATTCACGAACGCGCAGTAGACTTTTTGGTTTTTGGCCAAAAACTTTTCAGCTATGCACCGCAAGGAAAAGACCTGATCTATACATCCCATTCCCTTTCTAAATCCTGCTTGTACATCCCATATTTTTTCGTCAGTATCTGTCATCACTCTTTCAATCAAAACCTTTGCATACAGTTTGCCGACGACACTGAGAAGACTTATCCCGCGGTAATTTTTGCAGTCCTGTTGTGACCCTTTTCCCTTGTACAGCGGCACAATCACAGCCTTGCACCAGTCACCTGGTACTCGGCCGTTCGTCCAACACAGGTTGAAAAGGCGGTACAGCTGACTAGCCACAATGCCTCGCCCAGCCTTCAACATTTCGACCGACACTCTATCATACCCACCTGCTTTACCTGATTTCATACTTTTCATTGCTTTCATGATCTCATCCATACTTATCTCACTTGCATTACTATCATATTCATTCTCATGCATTTCCACAGAAGACCTCGGTACGCTAGCCTCTGCTTCTCTCTCAAACAAACTTTCAAAATATTCCTTCCATCTCTTCAGCACACATTCTTCACCTTTTATAATATTTCCATCCTGGCTTCTGATTTTACTCAGCTCCGATGATCCAAACTTTCCTCGGGCTGTCCGTATGGATTTCCAGAAAAACTTTTGGTTTGACTGGAAATCCTCAGAAAGCCTTCTGTCAAACTCATCTTTACACTCCTCTTTCTTTCTCTCAACAACATCCTTTACAATACCTTTCACTCTTTTATATTCCTTTCGTGCTACACTAACATCATCACTTGTGGCCTTCTGCATTCTGTGTATTATTTTGTTTATTATTAAAGAAAATTGACTTTTCTCCAAAAAACTAGCACTTAACCTCAAAGAAAAGTTTTTTATTTTTAGCTTGCTATGACGATCTATTTAAAATTACGTATAAATCATCATGCGGTGGAGTTTTACGGTTCTACGTGACAAATATCTAGCCATTTAATTGTAGCGGTCCCGTGAATAAGAAAAGTACCATGCCATACATATCCGTGGGTGTCGTAAGAGGCGTCTAAGGGTGATAAACTGGAGGATGGGCAGCAGCATCCTTCTATGTATCATACCATCTTACTTACTGCGGTCACCTACAACCGCGGTCCATGGTGCCAGAAGCGAAGTGACTATGGTAATTCCCCTTCCACATTTTTCCAGCAAAAGCTAGAATTCTGGAGGGAGCTCTCTGTCCTGTAGTGGACATTTCATGGGATGTTATGATGATGAATTGTAGCTTAGAAAGGCAAGTTAATATGCCTAACCTAGATGTGATTTTTAGTTACTGCAATCGATGTATTTAAGAATTTACACTTGACTTACCTACTAACCTACATAAATTCCAAAAACTTTTTAAAGTCGGTCAAGCAAAGAAAACTGTCACAGCAACACTAAAAACAAATCAAACTTCGGCACCTCTTTCAAACTCCACCAATTAGCGTGTCAATACCAAAAAGAACCAATAATAACTCTCCTTTCGCTTCGTGACATTCTGATGACAAATAGTTTGTCGAACAAATTTGAAATTCGAACCTTTTCATATTTGGAATGTTTTGAGAGGGTTGTCTGCAGTATTTGCCATTTAAAATGATATTATCAATAATGCAAAAACTTACTTCTAAATACTTTAATGGCGGAGAGCACGTCATGTCATCGATTTACGGCACTTACAATTTCTTTGATTTATCTTTTCAAGACTATTCTACTTCATTTTTATTCATCTTAACCAATAGCAACAATTACGATTCCTCTATTATGCAATTAGTGAATAAAAGACGGATTTAAAACGAGGGCCAGAGATGAATCACGAGCAAGTGTTAGAATCCTGTGCGACGCGAGTTATTCATGACCCTCGATTTAAATCCCTTTTATTACACACAACGATGGCTGCCTGGAATAAAACCACTATCGTAAAAATAAGATTGTTCAGGAAAAAAGATTTTGTGAAATTATTGAATAACTAGAAAAGTATGGAGAATATTGAAATCAATTATACGTCAAATTGTTCCTTATTTTTACCTTTAGTACTGTAACAATTTATAGATTTGCATAATTTCATAAAACAGAAATAAACGATGAAAATCATATAGCCACTATTTGTGCCGACAAGTCGTTTCCGTAAGCATTCTTTGCGGCTTTGTTTCAGGAAAAAAAATATAAACGGTGAAACAACAATAACATACTACAACACTATTCCGTGTTTAAGAAGACACATGGTGTGTACAGTAATAATATTTTGTGTTCATATTCCTTGAACTTATTGCTTACTTTGAAGATGGTATTTATGTAATGCTGCATATTTTTTGATATTTGAATGAAATTGTAATAAAAAAAAATCGTGCGTGAATATCTATGAATGATAGGTAACGGTTTATTAGTTAAGTAATATAGTGATAAGGAAGAGAATGTAATAAAAACAGATAATGGTATTTAAAACTTACCTACTTTTATTTTAAGAATAAAAAAAAAATTGTATTATTATGTTATTATTATTTAAGTTATAAAAATTAAGTTGCATAGTAAACATATTGTTATATTCTAACAACTTTAACTAACAAATTGTGTCACTGTGCATATAATTTGAGTACATAATTTAAGTAAATAGTGCATATAATTTAAGTACTTTACAGGAAAGTTAGTTTAAACAGGATTCAATTAATTCATTTTATATTGACATCGAAAATTATAATTGGAATTTTGTTAATGACATTTCTATTGACATAAACACTATGTTTAATAAATTAATTACTATTTTGACGTATTATATTGACATTCATTTTTCTATTAAAAAATTAAAACTGAAAAATAAATCTATTGTTCCATGGATGACAAATGAAATAGCTGAATTAATGAAAAAATTTGACGATCTGTCACAATTCAGACGTCAATATCCGGATGAAAAAATTATTTCGAATTGCATAGAACATTATGCGAATATCATTAAAGCAGAAACGCACAAAGCTAGGCAAACCTTTCTGGAAAATAGACTGAAAGAAAGTAAAAATCCTTCTAAAGAAGTCTGGCGCGTGGTGAATGAAGAAGTGTCCAACATACAGGGTCACAGAGAAATAACTCTAAAGGATACTAACTTTAAGCCTATCCCTCCTAACAGCGTACCGGAACATTTGAACACTCATTTCCTCAGCACCGCTTCTAAGTTCATGGTACAAATTGATGAAGTAAAATCACTTCAGTATTTAGATAATTATATGTTTGATGCAGATGTTCCTGTTTTTTCCTTACCGACTGTCACGCGTGCCAATCTAGACCATATATTAAAATCATTACTGAAAAGTAAAAACACCCTCGACGTCTATGATATTTCGGTGAACATACTCTTGTGTATCTGGCCAGTGCTATCATGGCTGCTCGTCGTCCTGATAAACACAATGTTTTCGGAGGGCGTGTACCCTGATGTGCTGAAGAGCACGAGAGTATGCCCCGTATACAAAGGCAAGGGTGATAAGTCTATTGCAGACAGCTACCGGCCTATATCGATTGTACCTAACATTTCGAAAATTGTTGAATCGATTTTATCCCGACATTTAATGCAACATTTTGAAACAAATGACCTACTGACAGACAGACAATACGCATACAGAAAACAAATGTCAACGACAAACGCGGCTCACAAAATATTTGACTGTATTACAACCAGTATTGATGACAAATACAAAGTTGCAGGAATATTTTGTGACCTGTCAAAGGCATTTGACGTCATTAATCATAAACTATTGTTAAATAAACTTTTGAGGTATGGTATACAGAACAATGCGCATAAACTACTGCAGTCGTTTTTACAAGATAGACTCCAAACCGTGGAAGTCAAACTAGGCGGTAAAACTGTAAAATCTTGTACTGGCAACGTGACAGTGGGTATACCACAGGGCTCCGCGCTTGGAAATACCCTTTTTCTGGCATTTGTGAACGACCTGCCATCTATTATTACTGACGGTCTCATAGTTCTGTTCGCCGATGATACTACAGTGGTAGTAACTGCACCTACATATGATTTACTAAATCGTAAAATCTGCAGAATATGTGAGCAGTTGTCCCACTGGTTCTCAACAAATGGCCTATTGTTAAACTTTAACAAATCAAATATAATGTTATTTTCTGGTAGACTCGTTCAGATGCCATCCTGTATCCAAAGTCCCATGCCATTAAGTGAGCACTGTAAATTTTTAGGATTTACCCTGGACGCTAACCTTAACTGGAAACAGCACATTGAAGTACTTTGTGATTGGTTGAGCAGTGCAGTTTTTGCTTTGAGGAAGCTCAGGGCACTTATATCTATTGATGCACTGAGACAAGTGTACTTCGCGTATTTCCACTCGCTCATGACTTACGGTACGATTTTGTGGAGGAACTCTACGGATGCCGGACGGGTAATGAGAATGCAGAAGCGAGCGCTGCGAACAATGGTTGGAGTGAAACCAAGGCACTCGTGCAAGGCGCTGTTCGCCGAACACAAAATTATGACACATTATTCTCATTACCTGTTCGAGGTCATAATGTTCACCCGTAAAAATCTGTCGAGTTTTGGGCGAGTGGAAGTACCAGGAAGAGAACTTCGTAGAACTGGGTGCCTTAGAGCTATTCCCCGACGCACTGCACTGCTCGAAAAAAATCCGCGCGTGCTGGGGCCATCCTATTACGAGAACCTACCTGCTGACATAAAAAATGAACCCTCTGACGAAACATTTAGGCGTCGACTGAAGGATTTTTTATTGGATAAAGTACTGTACTCTGTAAAAGAGTATATTAGTTTTATTAAATAAATTTTTACATTTATGACATAAATATTTAATGTTAAAATAAAAATAATTTAATAGTTTATTTGACATTTCCTTTGACATTATTATTGATTAAAATACACTTAAGTATTTTATGTTTATTGGTTTACTTTGACATTTTTCGCTTATTTTGACATTAAATATTATAATTACAATGAATTTGCTTTGTTTTACCTGTCTTTTGACATACTTTTATTTTGTTTGAATTATTTTTATTTTATTTCCAATATTATTGACGATCATATTATTCATTGACATCTGAACAATCTATGTAATTTTGAATTTGATAATATGAAATAAAGAAATCTAAATCTAAATCTAAATCAGACCACACAACTTAACAACTTTCCGAAAAGAACAGCAAAAAAAGAGCTCCTGTACAAAATGCACTATCAGTTGATGCAGATTCTATGGGAAGTTAAAATATTTTTTTTTGTATTTTGACCTATATTTCTTAGGAAAAGTTAATCATGAGAAACGTGCTAAAATTATGTGCACCATTACAGGAGGACCCTATATACAGCTCTCCTAATCAATATAAAATGAAACTAGTTTAATAGGAACTGTCGGATGTCAACTTTCCTACATTTATGATTTAAACATAAAATCACCAGAGCATCAAAATCTTTTAAAACGACTACTCAAGACCACCCTCGTGTAAAGGATCCTGTGCTTCCACGTTTTCGTCTGTTCCACATATCAAAGATTCGTAGAAGTCGTGAAAATGCCGTGGAATATCATTGTTTTTACAAAGACTCAAAAGATCAGAATGCAGAGCTTTGTACACAGGAAACGGTTGGTTGTAAGCTCTTTGCAATTCTGGGAATGTTGATGATTCAGCTGGAGAAGGAGTAGTTACAATTTATCCACCTCGTGGGCGCCCAACTCGTGCCCTTCCTCCTCGTGTACTTTGTGCTGTCCTCCTATTTCTGCTGGGTAATTCGGATGTATCTAACTCCAAATATTCATCTTCGAAACTGTATTTGAACTTCAATTTACCCGGATGAGTGTGACACGCGTTAACTTCCATTATGTTGCACCACATTATTTAATTGCCATTTGAGTCATGCACCCAATTCTGGCCTTCAATGAGCAGTTTTATGTTTACTAAATCGGACTGGTCCATCTTCACGACATTGTACTTCTCACCTGTAACTTTTGCATTCATAGCTATTCCGTACATTTGCTCCGGCGTGTAAACAAATTTATTCTTTTTTAGTTCACGTTCTATGCAAGCGTGCATAGAATCTCCTTCATTTTGGCTGTGACCTGTTTCAAAGAATCGGTGCGTGACATTCATTTCCAACTTTGAAGCTGCATACAAATGAAGCGCAAATATAAAGCGGTTTTTATTTTGACTTCTAAATCCGTCTGAATATAAAGAAATTTTATTGACAGACCTCTTTTGTTCATTCACCAGGAACTTCAATATGCAACTTGTAACAAACTACCAATCACAACAGCGCCTCTTTTGGCTATCGTTAAATGCCATATAAAAGAGTAGCCTAGTTTGCGGCCTGCATCAAATATAGTGAAGTTGTACACTGGGTATTTGCGCTTATAGTAAAAAAATCCTAGTTCTGAATTTGGAATATGAAGGACTTTTTCTAGATCAAATATAGCATATTCGTGATTCCCAGCCTTATAAAACTTATCACATATCTCCTTTCTCGTTTGTGGTGAAATGCGTTCACTACAAGCCTTTTTACAGATACAGGCAGGTCCCACGGTTTTTGCAGGATATTCTTTTTTTGAATGACAACCTTTACGAGTATAAGCCAGACCTGAATCTTTTAACTTTTTGTTCTTTTTGCACTGTCAGTTATCTGTGTCAAGTTTTCGTTTTCTTGATCGTTTTTTTATAGTTTCAGCATCGTTTTCACATTCAAATGGAGGTGATCTAGATTCAGAAGTGACTGACTCAATGACTACAGGAAGAGGTTCGATATTTACAGGTTCAATCGAGGAAGGTACGACAATCGCAAGAGCAGGTTCGTCATTTACAAAATCAGCGTTGGAGGGCACGACGATCTCAGGAGAGGGAGCTTCATTTATAGCAGGATCGGTATTGGAAAGTACGAAAATCTCATAAACGGGGACATTGGCGTTGGATGGCACCGTGATTTCAGGGGCAGGTTTTTCTCTAGTAGGCTCGGCGTTGGATGGCATTACATTCTCAGGGATGGGGACGTTATTTCCAGCTGGATTAGTTTTGGAGGGTACGACAATCTCATGAATAGGGACTTCAGCGTTGGATAGCACCATGATTTCAGGGGCAGGTATTTCTCCACTGGGCTCGGCGTTGGATGGCATTTCACTATCAGGAACGGGAATGACATTCTTAGCAGAATCATTGTCTAAGGGTACGACAATATTAGAAGCAGGTTCGTCTTTTTCAAGCTCAGCGTTGGATGGCTCGATAATTTCAGGAGTAGGTAATTTTCTTGGCTCAACGTTAGATGGCATGATAATCTTAGGAGCAGGTGCTTCTTTTCTAGGCTCAGTGTTGGATGTCATGAAAATCTCAGGAACATGGACGTTATTTCTAGCAGAATCGATGTTGGAGGGCAAGACAATCTCAGAAACAGTCACGTATTTTCTAGGCAGAGCGTCCGTGGATGGCACGATGATCTCAGGAGCAGGTAAATTATTTTTATGGTCAACGTTCGATGACAAGACAATCTTAGAAGCAGGTTCTTTTTTTTAGGATCGACGTTCGACGACAGAACGGTTTTATAGGTAGTTACGTCATTTACTGAAGATTGTAAGTCATTTTCTAGCTCGCAAGGAGATGATACGATGTGCAATAAATTATTATTTAACTCAGGATCCAAAACAGAAAATGAACCACTATCAGATAGATTGGAACGTAAAGTTAGGTCCACATCGGATAAAGTTGCTTCTGGTTTCAAAGTAGTGTCCAGTTCAGTGATCTCCATTGCTTTTGTGTTTTTTTGTATCGTTTGAGGTGGGCTTAATGATGAAACCATATTATGGTTAGATTTTAAAGATCCTTGGTTATGTATAATAGCTACAGTCGTACAAGTGACTACTCCTGCTGCTGGCGAACTATTAGCACTTGTGGGCCGACTTGCGGAATTAGCAGTACATATTTGATTGATGTTAAGCACTTGGCAAGGTATCAATGTAATATCCACAACATTTTCCATCTCTCCAAAATTTTGCTTCTGATTCCTAGTCTTGGGTGTAGTAAAGCAACTATCCTTATTATTCAGCTATATAAACTTCAGATGGTGATGCAACAAAATCAAATTGCTTCAAAATTAATGATATATTGGAAATAGTTGATGGAGTACGCGATAATTGCGACTGAACCGCATCTATATATTCAGAATCACCTCCGAGACTAGATGACGGAGTGCCTGCATGATTTCGACGTTCCGGACTTGGAACGTATTCTGAGACTACTGGAGAGAAGTCTTCGTAAGATTCGCTGTCATCATCATCCTTAACATACTTTTTCTTTGGATAATCTGAAAATCGCATTGCGTATGTTAGAGCGTGTTAAAGTGGTAACAAGCTATTGCACGTATATTTTTTTCTACATATTTATTGTACTAGACATTACTGTAAAGACGATGAGACAAGTTTCCTGGAATAGAACCACAATAGCGATAACCGGACCGACTACTTTGAGAAGCAGCAAACAACACACTATACTGTAAAGATTTATTTACAAATGACCTGGAATAAACCCGCAATCGATATTAAGTGTAAATCCTTTTATAAATCAATCAAGCATATTATATTACCATATTTTATTTTAATAAAAAGTTCCTAGAATATTGTCATAATGAATATCAAATCAAGTTATATTAAATACTGTATCTAACAGCGAACATTTTTCTGTAATCTTTGGTATCTAAGGTAGTAATTGAACGGATACCTACTGTAAACTTCTGCTTAAATCATAATGAGGATTTAATGATATTCCAGTGTTAAAATATGAAGGGACTTTAGTGGCAGGTAGACACTGGTAGAAGTTACTTCGTAATGACGAACGGGAGCCAAATATCTGCGTAATTTAGAGAATATAAGTACTAGGTATGGAAAATTATAGTATTATGAGGTCTACTCGAGCTCTGAAAGACTCGAAGAAATTGCATGGTATATTTGCTGTACATTTCTAGTACGAAACGGTAATTTATAGGTAAGTACTCGTACAGTAGTGTTTATTGCGAATCAGTTTACACATTATTTTCCCCATAATTACCATTGCTGCTCTTTGAATTATTATTTTTTTTACATTCGACTTAGTGTTATTATTCCAGTAAGAATTTTTTTTTAAATGACCAGGAATAACGCAATTAAATACAAAGTGTTTAACCTAAAATCACGAATTGTCATTAAAAAAATTCGAAAAAAATAAACAAGGTGTATTAGGGTCTATAGATACCGAAACTGACATAACCCGAAAACTGCCGCAATGGTAATTGCTGCATTATTCCAGGCAGCCATCGCCAAGTAAATTTTTTACTTAGTTTAGGCATTACAATGCTATTTGAGACCGAAATCTTTCCAATTTTGTAATATTTTGTATATTTTAGCCCAAGTCAAATGAAATAAATTTTATCTTATCTTATCATATTTAAGAGTTGCATTATGTACTATACTTTATACCATGACTACGAGAAAAAGAAAGATTTAAGCAGAAACATACATTTAAGGATGTTGTATAGCATTGAGATGGAGGTCGAATATATTGGTTTGTTCTAAACACCAAAATAGTGCTTTTTATTTACTGTTTTCAGTGAATAAAAGAATCATTTTAGAGAGGGAATGGTAAAACTTCTTTTTGTTGCCTGTGAAATAATGCATTCAAGAAAGGAAGACTAAATATCATGTAGAGATTTAATTTTTAAACCTTGTTCAACCCTACAGACCATGTCCTTCTAAGAAACTGCATAGGGCACGCATGGACTCGCATGATTTCAACCATATTTTAACATCTACCCGCTAAGGCGTCGGCCTGAGCCCTGCAAAAGAAAACAAATGTTTGAATATAGAACTCTCTAATCAAATTCGTAATTCTTTGAAAAGGGGGTAGTTCTATTAGCGGCTACCATTTTTGCTTTGTGTTGTATTTGCAGTAAATATAGAAATTTTGTTACGTATATTTATATTTTGATTCACACTTTTAACGCCGTTTCCGAACATTTGCATCATTTTGTTAATAGGCTACCTGCGGTTCACTAGCGCCCCCATCAGTTAAAAAAATATTACTCGCTAAATACAAAACTTATCGAAAATCCGGAAAGATAGATTGAAGTAAAGTTACTATTGTTTATGAAGAACCTATTTACTCTGTAAAATAAAGATTGCTGTAGTTACGGATACAAAAACTGTAACTACAGTCAACTACATTTTTCAGAATTGATAGGTTCTAAATAAACTAGGGTACCTTTACCTCAATCTGTCTAACCGGATTTTTGTTAAGTTTTGTGTTTAGCGAGCAATATTTTTTCAACTGATGGGGGCGCTAGTGAACTGCAAGAATCCCCTTAAACAATAGTTGTAGTGTAGCATCATTGTTGTAAGCACAGATTTTGAGAGCTGCAACCAATGATTTTTATTTAGTCAAAGGCTGTAGCTAAAAGCTGTAGCTGTAAAGATTATGTATGACATTTTAGCGTAAAGAAATTAATAGTTGTACATTATAAGCAATAATCAGAAATACAATTTGGACAGAACTTTTATACTTAAATAATGAAAAAAACAACAGAATTTGCTTTTATTTATAGCTTTTTTGTTCGTGTATACGAAAATACTTTAAATTATTATCTCTGGTTGACCCTTATTATACAGGGTTATTTCTGGACCCCTAGCCAAACTTTATTGTGTTGTTCAGAACATTAAACTGAACAACTTTCCCAAAGAAACATGGGTCGAAAAACGAAAAAAAATGTTGGTCGTCCCATAAGTAGGGGGGATAGGCCGGTTCTAGACCAGCTAGAGGTGATGTGGTCGAAAGTCGGTCATCGGGATTCGACCTGGTTCGGTAGCTAATGTGGTCGAGAAACGGCTGCCGGTTTTGGGCCACTTTTTTGACCAGTCTCTAAAAAAAAGCTCATCAAATAAAATTCAGACCTAAAATTTTTGCTAAAATCGCGTTTTGACTATAGTAGGGGGGATAGGCCGGTTCTGGACCAGCTAGAGGTGATGTGGTCGAAAGTCGGTCTTGGACGGGGCGGGCAGGGACGGGCTGGGTACGGAGACGGGGGCAGGGACGGGGACGGGGGAGCGGATGGGGACAGGGACGGTGACGGGGATGGGTACGGGGACGGGTAGGGTACGGAGACGGGGACTGGGAAGGGGCGGGCAGGGACGGGCTGGGTACGGAGACGGGGGCAGGGTCGGGGGACGGGGGAGCGGATGGGGACAGGGATGGTGACGGGGATGGGTACGGGGACGGGTAGGGTACGGAGACAGGGACTAGGAAGGGGCGGGCAGGGACGGGCTGGGTACGGAGACGGGGGCAGGGACGGGGGACGGGGGAGCGAATGGGGACAGGGATGGTGACGGGGATGGGTACGGGGACGGGTAGGGTACGAAGACGGGGACTGGGAAGGCGCGGGCAGGGACGGGCTGGGTACGGAGACGGGGACAGGGACGGGGGTGGTGATGCGGGGGGCAAGGAAGCGGATGGAGTACAATACAATTGATTACGGTTTCGTTAGCAGTTTTAATTTGCAGGCTTTATTTCTGGTTCATTTGCATTGCAATATGTGATGTATTTAACTAGCTGAGAACTTTTTTGGGGGCACCTTCAGTGGAGTCAGGTACAGATGCCGACTCATTGTGTTCAAATTTTTACCTGACGGAATCTTTTTTGTAAGGGCTGTGGGGTGCTTTTATTGCTTGCCCTTATGGAAAGATTAAGTCCGCATAAGATAAAAAGCAAGTTACATAAAAACATTTCAACTCAACGTGTCGGCAATGGATTTCCTTTTATTAATATCAGGTACGCTAAGGACATTAATTTAAAAGCTGATAGTTTACAAGTTATGATATGATGCTAAAAGCAATTAACGGTTGCCAAATTTCATTTAGCACGTCGCTGCAGTCCGTAGGAAAAAATTCAACATGTCAAAGTATAAAAATAGATATGTAGGTACAAATAACATAACCTAACCTAACCTAAATACCTATAACTTAAAGGGGGCACTATTCCAAATTAATTTACATAAATACGTAACACTACCTATAACCACAATAAAATCATGGAAGAGCAGCTTGTATTTAAAAATATAGAATAAAGATGTCAACAAATAAATTATTCAAGTTCAATATCGCAATTATTCGTAAAAACCATGTCAGAAAAATAAAAAACTGCTTCAGGAAAATAAAATTATTGAATTACTTAAAAAAAAAAGGCATTTAAAACTATGTTTATCGCTTTTCGCGCAGAAATAAAAAAAAAGAAAAACCTATAATCTTGGTGAACTTGCAGACAGATTTATTTAATATTTATGTATGCTACAACTAACGCCGACCGACGAGGATCTGTCGAACTAAATGGCACTCCGCTATCTAAAATAGATTACTCCGTTGATCGAAATATTTCGTACAATGCTTGAAGGTGATATGTATGCTCAAACGATGCTTAGTTCTGGAGATAATTCAAAGATGGTGCTATTTGAAGCTTCTAGTTTTTATTTCAAAAATTTTCAAAATTGAATTGTTCGTAAAGGTATTCCTTGAATTATCTTTACAAAATCTGAAAAGAGAAAAACAGTTTTTGATGCGTTTAATTTTTACTGCTTTTTTATTTGAGACTAGGTTTTTTATAAACATTTCACAACTTATTTTCAAATTGCACTATTATTTTTAATAAAAGCAATCCTTGATAGATAGATAGATAAATGCTTTATTGTGCACATAACAAAAATATAACTAGTTTGATGTAACTAGTTTGTTTTGTTTGTTTCTAGCTTGATATTATTGTTTTAAAAATCATAAGCATCACAAGTTATTTTCAGTAGACTTCTAAACGATAATTTCTATAAAAGTATTTCGATTTCGTTTTTATTCGATGTATTATAAATTAATTTTCAAAGCTTCATTATAAAATTCTTTTTCTTAAAAAGTATTCAATGAAATTTATATTATTACATTCGATCAAGGTTTAATTAGCAGTCGAACTCGTACGTTTTATTAATGGTTGATTTGACCGGCAAAGATTTTTTTTAGGGTCGAGGCCAATCAATGAAATGGCGGGGTGCTACCTGTCCAACTGAGTTCGGTCCATCTAGTCACAATCTAGTCACGATTAAAAAATACCTATCAAAAAGTGTCATCTGATCATGAATTCCTTAGTTGTAGATAAACAATAGAAATACATTTGGAAAGAAAAGTTTTTCTTACTTTGGTATGATATCATTTTGGTCGAAATAATTCTTAAGATGAAATAGTAAATGAGTTTTAAAAACTGCTTTGTTTTAAAACTGCTTTGTTTCTAAATAAAATTTCAATTGCTAAAAATGCGAAAAAAAAAAATTTTTCAGCATGTATAATATCTTAAGAAAAGAATCTAAGTTACAGTTCTGATTATATTAAACAACAACACAACAAATGTAAATAGCGAAATATGCAAAATCAACACTAAAAATACCTATAATAAATTATTCACAATGTGTAATTTCAAATACGCGAAACCTCTAGGGTTTTATCCATGTTACTGTATAACTTATCCCAAAGAACATAGTTCGAATTAAGAAAAAAAAAATATTTCCCACAGAAACTGCATCCGCTGATAGCGCATTTTGTATGGGAGTCTAACATATTAAAGCTAGATTTCCTCACTTGACTTTTTAAATTAATACATAAACCGTAACACTTTTCGATGCAACGCGTAAAATGTATTACTTCACATTATGGAAAGAATTATTGATTGTTATAAATAACGGCGAAGTCACGGGTATTTAATAGTTTCCATTCGTATGAAATGACGCTGAGATACATACCTGTTTTTCGAGATTCCCATGCATTGAAGTGATTATTTAACGTATTAACAAGTTAGTGAATCTTTGTGTTCGTGTATAAAATGGATGTAATTTAACATCACGAAGCAGGTAGTTTCAAGCCCAGACTAACCTAACCTAACCACGAAATCAATCACTTTAAGCATTTTTCCTCTCAACATTTACTGCTCACCTAAAACCGAGACGGAAAATTTATCTGTAGCTCATAAGTTATCACAATTTACCTCAAACATTTTTCTTTCTACAATTACCTACTGCTAACTTCAAACTCTGAAAACAAAGATGAGATGGACGAATGAACATTTGGTTGCTTTTTGCATGCCAGGCACTAACTTTCAGAACATTAGTGAGTAATCACACCGAAGTGTTGTTAGTCTTAAACTGTAAACGAACTTTTGAAGGTACGCACTATATTACCCAGTTGCTCTTAACTTCAATCTAGCATAGAACAAAGATGGGGCTGACGATGAACAGAGGTCACTCAGAAGAAGTCTAACACCTCTTGATTATCAACATGCGATTATTATTTCTGAAGTTATTGGAGTCAGGAACTGGCATTTAATGTTAAAATTATTTTAATATACACATGACGACATATCTTATGAAAAAGAACTAAATAATGAGTAAAAGCAAAACTTTACTAAATCACGCGTTTCTGCACGAACAATAGGGTACGTTTCAGAACATTATTCGTAACTTTCAGAACATTATTTCTCCCACATGCAATTTCAAACCACGACGAAGACATTTCTTGAGTCATACCTGTTTGAACTCATCACACGTACGTATTTAACAAGTTAAGAGTTTTGTAATTACGAAACACGGCGGTACTGACCACGACAGGTTTAGAATTCTAAAGGACGGTTTAAGATTAAAGTATTGAAAGCTCTAATAATTAATAGCAAACTTTTGAAAAATTACTAAATTAAAATATAAAACTAACAATCTCGACTGAATCAAAATATTTGAATTAGTCGTTACAACGAAAACTTTTATGTAAAAGAAAATTATAACAAAACTTATTCAACCAAAAACTACAAACGAAATTACAAATAAAAATATTTGAATGAACTATTACAACACGTTTATGAAAAAATAAATAAAAAAAATGTTCAAAAAAAAACACTCAAATCAAAATCTCAATTACAATTTCTAAATAAAATGTTTAAAAGTAAACGTCTCGAAAACTCGTTTTTAAAAATACTTACAGATTTTTCTTCTTATAAATTATCAATTTGAAACTTAAATCAAAATTGTATTGAAAGTTAAGATTTTTTTTTATTGTATGAACAGTATGAATCAAAAATAGTTTATTAAAACTTTTTAAATGAAAATCTTAAAATCAAAAATACTTTATTGACAATTACTAAGCTAAGACTTAATAATATTTAAAGGAATACTTTTATAAAAAAGAATTGCAAAAAAATGTTGCTGGAAAGATAACTTGACATAAAAATAAATTTTCATAATATCAAGTTGAATATGTAAAAAAAAAATACGAAATGAAATCTTTATTGACAATTTCTTAGCTAAAATTTAAAAAAATATAAATTTCATTGAATACTTTTTAGGAAAAAGAATTTTATTTTTGAATAAAAAACGAAATCGGAAAACTTTTATGGTCATAGAAATTATCGTTTTGAAGTCTATTAAAAATAACTATGATTTTCAAAACAATAATATCAAGGATAGCTTTTGTGATGAAGAATAATGCAACTTCAAAAAATAATATGTGAAACGCTTTTGGGAAGGAAACCAAAAAAAAACTAAAACTTAAAAATCTCAAATCAAAAAGATGTAAAAATTTTACGTATCGAAATCTATTTTTATTTTCAGATTTTATAAAGATAATTCAAGGAATACCTTTACGAACAATTAAATTTTGAAAACTTTCGGAATAAAAACAAAAAGCTTTAAAACTAAATAATCTTTTAAAATCTCAAATAAAAAAGTTTAAAAATTAAATTTGTCGAAAACTCGTTTAGCAACTTACTAAGATATTTAAAACTATAATGTTTCGAAAAAAATTTTATGACAAAAGAAAATATTGCTATAAAAATGTAACAAGCAAGACTTACAAACATAGCAAAAAAAATGATTCAAATATAAAATCGATGAATCTCGTTGCTAAAAATACTTTTTCAGTGACGAGTCATTATATTCTACGTGGCAACCACCTACCAATTTAAGAAATAAAATCATTATGAGTTGTTTGTTACCGTTTAAGTTAAATCAAATATCGTTTATGGATATCCAATAAACTCAGTACATAATGGAATTGCATATAAAAATAATGCAAATTTAACACTTTAAATTACAAATAAAATAAAAACAAACCATAATCACAAATTATAGTTTCAGATTAAAACGAACGAAGAGGTTTGATACGTATACGTGGTGTTTTTTTTTTCTGCGTTAAGGTTAAGTTAGGTTATATTAGAAAAGGCTCGAGCGAAGAGGTATTTTAAAAATGTTGAATATTAACTAAAGATTTGATAAAGATATAGGTTAGGTGTTCAACCCGCTAAATATGTTTTGTACTTAAGAAAAAATATAGATGGCACTACTGGCATCCACTTAGTTTGCTGAAACGCGGTATCGAGGTGTCAACTGTGAAACTATTAGCAGTGTGTGATCTCTTTTCCTCGCGGTACCCCGACCACCATTGTATACGGGCATATTTAAATATACATTTCTATAGTAGTGGAGAATTTTGTTTTATTTCTCACACGTAGAAGTTTGTTGGTGTGTAGTGTAGCATGTAGATGATGGAATTGAATATTAAAATAATGCAAATTAAACGCTTTAAATTACAAATAAAATAAAAATAAACCATAACATAACCACAAATTATAGTTTCAGATTAAAACGAACGAAGAGGTTTGATATTTCTGATATTCTTTTTGTTCCATCATATTCAAATGATACTTAGCAAACAAGACGGCTAAGTTTATAAACTACCTCTCAGCCGAATTATTTTCTCTCGATTATCAGTGTGCGCAAGATTCTCCAGCAGATTCTTAACCAAACTTATCCTGAGTACAAAGAGCAAATACTAACGAGCAAATACTAACGTAGTGGATGAAATCAAGCTCTTATACGAAAAATTAATTATTTATTACACAGACTGTGCCAGATTACCTACCTGCTTACTACCTATTTGTTGTTCAAAAGACAGTCTAGCGTCCACCTATCGGTATTCAGTATTCTCCGTTAAGCTACGATCACACCTAGCTGAATTCAAAGACTAATAAATTCGGCATACATTGTTCGTTGAAGTAATGATATTGCAATTAACATAACCAAGCCTCCCAGCAATGTATGTCTTATTTGTCTTTGAATTTAGCTAGGTGTGATCGTGGCTTTAGCGTTACTAGGTACCTCACACAAAATTTATTTCTCGAAATAATTACCAATCGAATCAGAACAATAAATAATTCCCATACTTGCACATTCAAGATCATAAAAATTTGCCACGCTATCTCAGAAAAAAATAGCTGAAAACAAACAAAACATGCCTTCATTTCTATTTTCCCGCCCATTGACCATTTCTAAAAATAAAAAAAACTGCAAAAAATATGGTACAATACAATGTATCTATAGGTTCAATAAAAAAACGTGTCTGTTCTCTCGCGCTCTATCGGTCGCATCATCTGGACGAAGTGAACCCGTGCGCTAAATATCACACCGTACTATTTCATTACCTGCTAGCACCATTTTTTAGGCCGGCCACATTATTGAATGCTGGTGTGATGCGATGCGTAATTTTTGACTTTCTCGGGTAATAAGTAAGAATATGGAACAAATAGAATATAAGAAATATCAAACCTCTTCGTTCGTTTTAATCTGAAACTATAATTTGTGATTATGGTTTGTTTTTATTTTATTTGTAATTTAAAGTGTTAAATTTGCATTATTTTTATATGCAATTCCATTATGTACTGAGTTTATTGGATATCCATAAACGATATTTGATTTAACTTAAACGGTAACAAACAACTCATAATGATTTTATTTCTTAAATTGGTAGGTGGTTGCCACGTAGAATATAATGACTCGTCACTGAAAAAGTATTTTTAGCAACGAGATTCATCGATTTTATATTTGAATCATTTTTTTTTTGCTATGTTTGTAAGTCTTGCTTGTTACATTTTTATAGCAATATTTTCTTTTGTCATAAAATTTTCTTCGAAACATTATAGTTTTAAATATCTTAGTAAATTGCTAAACGAGTTTTCGACAAATTTAATTTTTAAACTTTTTTATTTGAGATTTTAAAAGATTATTTAGTTTTAAAGCTTTTTGTTTTTATTCCGAAAGTTTTCAAAATTTAATTGTTCGTAAAGGTATTCCTTATAAAATCTGAAAATAAAAATAGATTTCGATACGTAAAATTTTTACATCTTTTTGATTTGAGATTTTTAAGTTTTAGTTTTTTTTTTGGTTTCCTTCCCAAAAGCGTTTCACATATTATTTTTTGAAGTTGCATTATTCTTCATCACAAAAGCTATCCTTGATATTATTGTTTTGAAAATCATAGTTATTTTTAATAGACTTCAAAACGATAATTTCTATGACCATAAAAGTTTTCAGATTTTGTTTTTTATTCAAAAATAAAATTCTTTTTCCTAAAAAGTATTCAATGAAATTTATATTTTTTTAAATTTTAGCTAAGAAATTGTCAATAAAGATTTCATTTCGTATTTTTTTTTTACATATTCAACTTGATATTATGAAAATTTATTTTTATGTCAAGTTATCTTTCCAGCAACATTTTTTTGCAATTCTTTTTTATAAAAGTATTCCTTTAAATATTATTAAGTCTTAGCTTAGTAATTGTCAATAAAGTATTTTTGATTTTAAGATTTTCATTTAAAAAGTTTTAGTAAACTATTTTTGATTCATACTGTTCATACAATAAAAAAAAAATCTTAACTTTCAATACAATTTTGATTTAAGTTTCAAATTGATAATTTATAAGAAGAAAAATCTGTAAGTATTTTTAAAAACGAGTTTTCGAGACGTTTACTTTTAAACATTTTATTTAGAAATTGTAATTGAGATTTTGATTTGAGTGTTTTTTTTTGAACATTTTTTTTATTTATTTTTTCATAAACGTGTTGTAATAGTTCATTCAAATATTTTTATTTGTAATTTCGTTTGTAGTTTTTGGTTGAATAAGTTTTGTTATAATTTTCTTTTACATAAAAGTTTTGGTTGTAACGACTAATTCAAATATTTTGATTCAGTCGAGATTGTTAGTTTTATATTTTAATTTAGTAATTTTTCAAAAATTTGCTATTAATTATTAGAGCTTTCAATACTTTAATCTTAAACCGTCCTTTAGAATTCTAAACCTGTCGTGGTCAGTACCGCCGTGTTTCGTAATTACAAAACTCTTAACTTGTTAAATACGTACGTGTGATGAGTTCAAACAGGTATGACTCAAGAAATGTCTTCGTCGTGGTTTGAAATTGCACGTGGGAGAAATAATGTTCTGAAAGTTACGAATAATGTTCTGAAACGTACCCTATTGTTCGTGCAGAAACGCGTGATTTAGTAAAGTTTTGCTTTTACTCATTATTTAGTTCTTTTTCATAAGATATGTCGTCATGTGTATATTAAAATAATTTTAACATTAAATGCCAGTTCCTGACTCCAATAACTTCAGAAATAATAATCGCATGTTGATAATCAAGAGGTGTTAGACTTCTTCTGAGTGACCTCTGTTCATCGTCAGCCCCATCTTTGTTCTATGCTAGATTGAAGTTAAGAGCAACTGGGTAATATAGTGCGTACCTTCAAAAGTTCGTTTACAGTTTAAGACTAACAACACTTCGGTGTGATTACTCACTAATGTTCTGAAAGTTAGTGCCTGGCATGCAAAAAGCAACCAAATGTTCATTCGTCCATCTCATCTTTGTTTTCAGAGTTTGAAGTTAGCAGTAGGTAATTGTAGAAAGAAAAATGTTTGAGGTAAATTGTGATAACTTATGAGCTACAGATAAATTTTCCGTCTCGGTTTTAGGTGAGCAGTAAATGTTGAGAGGAAAAATGCTTAAAGTGATTGATTTCGTGGTTAGGTTAGGTTAGTCTGGGCTTGAAACTACCTGCTTCGTGATGTTATAAATTACATCCATTTTATACACGAACACAAAGATTCACTAACTTGTTAATACGTTAAATAATCACTTCAATGCATGGGAATCTCGAAAAACAGGTATGTATCTCAGCGTCATTTCATACGAATGGAAACTATTAAATACCCGTGACTTCGCCGTTATTTATAACAATCAATAATTCTTTCCATAATGTGAAGTAATACATTTTACGCGTTGCATCGAAAAGTGTTACGGTTTATGTATTAATTTAAAAAGTCAAGTGAGGAAATCTAGCTTTAATATGTTAGACTCCCATACAAAATGCGCTATCAGCGGATGCAGTTTCTGTGGGAAATATTTTTTTTTTCTTAATTCGAACTATGTTCTTTGGGATAAGTTATTCAGTTACATGGATAAAACCCTAGAGGTTTCGCGTATTTGAAATTACACATTGTGAATAATTTATTATAGGTATTTTTAGTGTTGATTTTGCATATTTCGCTGTTTACATTTGTTGTGTTGTTGTTTAATATAATCAGAACTGTAACTTAGATTCTTTTCTTAAGATATTATACATGCTGAAAAATTTTTTTTTTTCGCATTTTTAGCAATTGAAATTTTATTTAGAAACAAAGCAGTTTTAAAACAAAGCAGTTTTTAAAACTCATTTACTATTTCATCTTAAGAATTATTTCGACCAAAATGATATCATACCAAAGTAAGAAAAACTTTTCTTTCCAAATGTATTTCTATTGTTTATCTACAACTAAGGAATTCATGATCAGATGACACTTTTTGATAGGTATTTTTTAATCGTGACTAGATTGTGACTAGATGGACCGAACTCAGTTGGACAGGTAGCACCCCGCCATTTCATTGATTGGCCTCGACCCTAAAAAAAATCTTTGCCGGTCAAATCAACCATTAATAAAACGTACGAGTTCGACTGCTAATTAAACCTTGATCGAATGTAATAATATAAATTTCATTGAATACTTTTTAAGAAAAAGAATTTTATAATGAAGCTTTGAAAATTAATTTATAATACATCGAATAAAAACGAAATCGAAATAAACTTTTATAGAAATTATCGTTTAGAAGTCTACTGAAAATAACTTGTGATGCTTATGATTTTTAAAACAATAATATCAAGCTAGAAACAAACAAAACAAACTAGTTACATCAAACTAGTTATATTTTTGTTATGTGCACAATAAAGCATTTATCTATCTATCTATCAAGGATTGCTTTTATTAAAAATAATAGTGCAATTTGAAAATAAGTTGTGAAATGTTTATAAAAAACCTAGTCTCAAATAAAAAAGCAGTAAAAATTAAACGCATCAAAAACTGTTTTTCTCTTTTCAGATTTTGTAAAGATAATTCAAGGAATACCTTTACGAACAATTCAATTTTGAAAATTTTTGAAATAAAAACTAGAAGCTTCAAATAGCACCATCTTTGAATTATCTCCAGAACTAAGCATCGTTTGAGCATACATATCACCTTCAAGCATTGTACGAAATATTTCGATCAACGGAGTAATCTATTTTAGATAGCGGAGTGCCATTTAGTTCGACAGATCCTCGTCGGTCGGCGTTAGTTGTAGCATACATAAATATTAAATAAATCTGTCTGCAAGTTCACCAAGATTATAGGTTTTTCTTTTTTTTTATTTCTGCGCGAAAAGCGATAAACATAGTTTTAAATGCCTTTTTTTTTTTAAGTAATTCAATAATTTTATTTTCCTGAAGCAGTTTTTTATTTTTCTGACATGGTTTTTACGAATAATTGCGATATTGAACTTGAATAATTTATTTGTTGACATCTTTATTCTATATTTTTAAATACAAGCTGCTCTTCCATGATTTTATTGTGGTTATAGGTAGTGTTACGTATTTATGTAAATTAATTTGGAATAGTGCCCCCTTTAAGTTATAGGTATTTAGGTTAGGTTAGGTTATGTTATTTGTACCTACATATCTATTTTTATACTTTGACATGTTGAATTTTTTTCCTACGGACTGCAGCGACGTGCTAAATGAAATTTGGCAACCGTTAATTGCTTTTAGCATCATATCATAACTTGTAAACTATCAGCTTTTAAATTAATGTCCTTAGCGTACCTGATATTAATAAAAGGAAATCCATTGCCGACACGTTGAGTTGAAATGTTTTTATGTAACTTGCTTTTTATCTTATGCGGACTTAATCTTTCCATAAGGGCAAGCAATAAAAGCACCCCACAGCCCTTACAAAAAAGATTCCGTCAGGTAAAAATTTGAACACAATGAGTCGGCATCTGTACCTGACTCCACTGAAGGTGCCCCCAAAAAAGTTCTCAGCTAGTTAAATACATCACATATTGCAATGCAAATGAACCAGAAATAAAGCCTGCAAATTAAAACTGCTAACGAAACCGTAATCAGTTGTATTGTACTCCATCCGCTTCCTTGCCCCCCCGCATCACCACCCCCGTCCCTGTCCCCGTCTCCGTACCCAGCCCGTCCCTGCCCGCGCCTTCCCAGTCCCCGTCTTCGTACCCTACCCGTCCCCGTACCCATCCCCGTCACCATCCCTGTCCCCATCCGCTCCCCCGTCCCCCGACCCTGCCCCCGTCTCCGTACCCAGCCCGTCCCTGCCCGCCCCTTCCCAGTCCCCGTCTCCGTACCCTACCCGTCCCCGTACCCATCCCCGTCACCGTCCCTGTCCCCATCCGCTCCCCCGTCCCCGTCCCTGCCCCCGTCTCCGTACCCAGCCCGTCCCTGCCCGCCCCGTCCAAGACCGACTTTCGACCACATCACCTCTAGCTGGTCCAGAACCGGCCTATCCCCCCTACTATAGTCAAAACGCGATTTTAGCAAAAATTTTAGGTCTGAATTTTATTTGATGAGCTTTTTTTTAGAGACTGGTCAAAAAAGTGGCCCAAAACCGGCAGCCGTTTCTCGACCACATTAGCTACCGAACCAGGTCGAATCCCGATGACCGACTTTCGACCACATCACCTCTAGCTGGTCCAGAACCGGCCTATCCCCCCTACTATAGTCAAAACGCGATTTTAGCAAAAATTTTAGGTCTGAATTTTATTTGATGAGCTTTTTTTAGAGACTGGTCAAAAAAGTGGCCCAAAACCGGCAGCCGTTTCTCGACCACATTAGCTACCGAACCAGGTCGAATCCCGATGACCGACTTTCGACCACATCACCTCTAGCTGGTCCAGAACCGGCCTATCCCCCCTACTATAGTCAAAACGCGATTTTAGCAAAAATTTTAGGTCTGAATTTTATTTGATGAGCTTTTTTTTAGAGACTGGTCAAAAAAGTGGCCCAAAACCGGCAGCCGTTTCTCGACCACATTAGCTACCGAACCAGGTCGAATCCCGATGACCGACTTTCGACCACATCACCTCTAGCTGGTCTAGAACCGGCCTATCCCCCCTACTCCCATACAAATTCCACTGTTGCTGGTGAAAGGTTTGTATGGGAGACCCAAAAACAAAATTAGCTTTTCGACCCATGTTTCTTTGGGAAAGTTGTTCAGTTTCATGTTCTGAGCAACATACTAAAACATGGCTAGGGGTCCAAAAATAACTTTGTATAGGATAATAATGGATAAACACCATGAAGTTTACACTCAGGGAATAAAACTCTCTGGTTGTAGGTTTACAATACAAAAAGCTTTCAATGATAAATGTGTTAACAACCCCTAATAAAACTTAAGAGCAAAAATCTTGAAACAACAAAACTGAACTATAACAATCAAACTTCAAAGCAGTAAAAGTTCAAAACAATTAAGTTTGAACGGGAGGTGGAGCAGAGATTCGTCTCAAAGGACATTTTCCGATGGCCGACGCAAAAATATTGTCGAAACGTTCGCTCCTCTCGTAAAAGTGTGTTTTATTTTCAACGGTCAGTGTAGAACGTCCCCAGTGGCTAGTTATTGGAAACATGTTCAGAATACGGGCATATTCCTTTTTTAGGGTTCCGATACCAAAATGGTAATAAAAGGAACCCTTGTGGTGCCGCTTTGTCTGTCTGTCTGTCTGTCCGTCTGTCTGTCTGTCACACCTGTATATCTCGGCAACCACTCATGCTATCGACTTGAAATTTGGAATGGTTTTAGAATATGGTTGCCAAACTAAACTGCACATGAACGATTTAAAAAAAATTATGATTATTAATGTAAAGGGGGCCCAAATAGGGGGGGCTAAATTTCAAATTTGCGTTACTAGGTCAAATGGGGTCATATGAAAGGTCTTTACTTGTACATTCTTAAATATATTTTTGTATTTTTTTACGACTTAGTTTTCAAGTTATGATGAAAAATTACAAAAAAATACCAATCTCCCTTAATCTCCGAAGTTTGTGAAAGGAAAAATCTGAATTAATTACAGTCGATAGAAGTTAAAGTAAATATTACAGCAAAAGTAAAACAATCTTTCTAAGTTGCACAGTTTTTTAGTAATTTGCAAAAAACATTTACAAACAAATTTAGTTTTGCGTTCCTAAAAATGAAGTTTATTGTTTCCAAAAATACTAAAGGTACATCAGAACCCTCGGCGCGCGAGTCCGACTCGCACTTGACCGGTTTTTTTTAACGTGGCTTCGATTGTTCAATACCAAATTCTGATCACTGGATCAACTTACTACAAAGAGATACTTACATCTGAGGTGACAAAAAAATACCGACTCAACTTATTTTTGACTTAAATATAAGGGTTTTAGGGGAGGCCTATGTCCAGTAATAGACATCTTTTTCTGATATTATGATGATGATAAGAGCTTTTTTGCCTGTACCCACTCAGTACCAACCTAGCTCTCTCATGCCATTTCTTAAGTTTCTGTGCTATAAAACTAATCGAAATTTTAACACGGTATGGACTTGTTAAGAAAAAAAAGTTCCACTAAAATTATTGTGAATGTGAAGACTGAAGTTAAAATAAATGGACTGTGTAAAAGACAGTATTATTATTATGAGAAGACAAGCGAATGTTGATGTAGTAGTGATAACAAAAACAAAAAAGGCTGGCTAATTAAATTTTATAAATAAAAAAAAAAACTAATAAATAAGCTATCTTTGTCCCGAGCGCAATTTGACTTGACTCGTATTTTATGATATCAACAATTTGTTGCCCGTAGAAGTGGCAAAGTTTAATCGGTTTCGCGACGTTCTGTCGATAGCTACCATATTTGGACCCTCTGGGATCGTTTCACGGCTTACCGTTTCCTTTTAAGAGCCTTTGTTTTTTGTGCTTTTTTTAGGGTTTTGTTTTTAATTCCTCTGAGAGGAAATGTTTGATGTACTGACAGTTGTTGGTTAATGTAAACTTATTATTATTATTTATTATTAGCCTATGTAGTGTCCCACTGCTGGGCAAAGGCCTCCCCTCTATCATGCCATTCGTCTCTGTCTTGAGCTATTGTTGGCCAATTCTCGAGAAAAACGTTAAGGTCTTAAAAACAATAATCAGCTCGATCATAGTACGAGTAAAACTTCGTTGCCACTGCCTTAAACTACTATCTGAACCCACCTACTCGTAACTTCTTTATGTATATGAGTATCGTAGATATGCAGTTAAGATGTCGTGGCCAGATCGTTAAAAATGATCACTTCATGATGTTGCCGATCATTTCAGATCCATTTCATAAAAGGTTTGGTTAAGTTATGTTGCATTAACATGAATTCATGATGTGATCATGAAAACGTCAGCCACATCATGAAATAACCAATTCCACGATCTAGCCACGACATAATTTAAGTAATGTTTACAGTATTTATTCATATGTATTTATAGACGTAGGCACAAATGTATTTATGAAAGTATGATTAATTTAACATGGATACTTTATCTAATTTCATATCTTTTTTTTTATGTATGCACCTACCAAGCTGTTTCTACATCATCCTAAGGTAGACTGTTAGATAATGCCCCGCCTCTCTGTACATGAAGTTAAATAAAACTTAAATTACAGTTGAAGATACTGATAAAAGATTGAAGTATTTCGTGATTTCTCCGTCAATATCAACACCTACTTAATGTGCGCAGACGCATAGAAGGCGGCAATTTATTGCAATCGCGATGAAATTATAATAGTAATTTATCTGCTATGTCGTGAGAGTGAATAATTCATGAACATGAGCTTTTCGTGTCAGAGTATGGGTGAGTGAATACAGGGTGTAAGGAAAAGTACCGATTTCCTTTTAAGCACATGTTCTATAAGTAGAATAAAGAGCAATATGCATGTTTAAAACACAAAAAAATATAAAAAAAATAACAGATTATAAAAATTAACGTTAAAATGTAATTGTGTCAACCCTAACCAGACTCTAAACAATCGCACCGATAAGCGTGATTATTTGCCTCAAGTGTCGTTACGTAGTTTTCTATCTCCTATCTCTGTTGCACGCTAGTCAATGAAGTTCGTTATTAAATGAAGGTGGGTGCGCGTTGCGATTCTTAGAATAGGGTTGGCAACTTGAACTTTTTTTTATAGGAAATATTTTATTTTTGTGTTTTATTTTCTTATTATTTATTCTAATTACAGGACATGTGGTTAAAAGGAAATCGGTACTTTTCTTTACACCCTGTTTTACCTTTCTGTACCATATACGTGGTCTTATTTTGCAGCTACACTCGAAACAAACTGAAGAAAGCTCTCTCCGATCATGGAAGTTAAGCTACCCAAACTCATACTCAAAATTCATTGTTGGATGACGTCAGCTTAACTAAATCGCTTCACAAACAAAGCGGTACCATGATGGGAAAAGAAAAAGCGATAATAAAAACCCATGCGCTCTTTTAAATACCAGGCCACTCAGAAAGTATTGCGAAAAATAGTTTTTATATATGGGAGACTGGCCGGTCAGAATCTTTTTCGAAAATATGATTACTTGTAAGTAAAAATATGTGTGTTCCATTTTCAAAATTTCCCTCCACATTTTTTGCGAGCCAATTCAAAGTATCGTGTCTTACTGAAAAATGGATCTGCGCCGGGAACATTTTAGAGCTATGATTTTTTACGATTTCAAGTGTCGCCTGAAACCGGATGAATCGTTCGATAGACTTCAAATGGCATTTATGGATGAAGGCCCCTCCAAGGCAACCGTGTATCGTTGGTATAACGAATTTAGGCGCGGTCGACCAACCTTGGGGGATGAAGAAAGAAGCGGTCGCCCTTTGACGGCTATTACGGAAGAAAACGTGCTAGCAGTGAAAATTTTAATCCAAGATAATAGGCGAATTACATATCAGGAGATTCAGCACATATTAAAGATTGGATCGGGAAGCGTTCACGAGATTCTACACGGGCATCTTCGCGTGAGGAGGATAGTATCGCGCTGGGTGCCGCACTACCTCACCGACGCTCAGAAGCAGGCCCGGGTGGAATGGTGCCGTGATATGCTGAACAAATTTGAAGCAGGCTCGTCTCGGCGTGTTTACGACATCGTAACAGGTGATGAGTCCTGGATTTATCAATACGATCCAGAAACCAAGCGCCAGTCGACAGTTTGGGTGTTTCAAAATGAACCAACGCCTACCAAAGTGAAGCGATCTCGAAGCGGGGGGAAGATTTTGATCGCCAGCTTTTTTAATTTGACTGGCCACTTGGCCTCAATTCCCTTACGAGATCAAAGAAGCATCAACGCCGAATGGTATACTACCAAATGTTTACCAGAAGTTTTTTCTGTTGTGAGCAACAAGCGACCAAACACAGGGCTCCGCGGACTACTGCTCCACCACGACAATGCGCCTGCACACACCGCGCTCAAAACGAGGGACTTCCTGGACAGCACACCAGTCAAACTCCTGGGTCACCCTCCTTACAGCCCTGATCTAGCACCGTGTGACTTCTTTTTATTTCCAAAAATAAAAAATCAGCTCAAGGGGATACAATTTTCGTCGCCGGAAGATGCGCTGGCTGCGTTCGAGCAGGCTGTAAACGAGGTGTCTACGGCGGACTGGAAAAAGTGTTTTGAAAACTGGTTCAGACGCATGAATCTTTGTATAGAGGCTGGTGGAGAGTACTTTGAAAAGATTTAATAAAAATATATGTACCTGTAGAACAATTTTTTTTAGTGTCGCAAATATTTCTGAGTGTCCCACGTATGTTTGAATGTACAAACATAAGTCAATTTGAATTTTATTCTTTCCGTCAAATATACTCTGGTTTTAGTCTAACTAAAGGCTGCAAAATAGATTGGTAACCGTTGGAATAAACGAAAAAAATGGATCATACTTGAATGACTCGCCAATCTATATTGTACCTCTGTCAGGAGGATCGCTAATTTTCATTTTTTTAAACTTCAGCCTTTTTCATTCAGTTCTACTTTATTTTCATACTAAAAGTTTAATTTATTATAGCCACTTTATAGAGTTTGTCAAACACTTTTATTCCTTTCTTTTGTTTTATTCAAAGTTATAGGTTCACTTGACTAAAGGTCGTTTTGCCTTCTACATATTTCATTTAAAATTTGTAAGACCCTTTATGATTCGTTCGAAGTATCTACGTATACGTGTAAGTTATGTGGGTAAAGTGTTTTAGTAAATCTTGAAACTGCTTAAAAGATCCCTTACAGAAACAAAGATATACTCTCTCGGGTACGCTACCTATGCATTTTAAAGAAACAAACAAACTTCCATCCTTTTGCATTTACAGGGTGTAACAAAAAGGATTTACCCACCCTGAAAGATTTGAATCTACCCATGAAACTGAACAACTTTACTTAAGGAACATAGGTCGAAATATGAAAAAAAAATTGACCTCCCATAGATACCGATTCAGCTGATAGCGCATTTTGTATGGGATATCAATTTTATTTCGTAATTCGACCTAGGCTCCTAGGTCAGAATCACATCCTTTAGGGTTGATAATACCCTTTCTGTTACACCTTGTTTAGTTAGTGCGATTTTTCTTGTGTTCTTCTTCAGGGATGGATTCACTGGATGTGAAAATAGCTGGATAGCAAAATTTTTAAAAACCTGTGCTTCTGAACTTAGTATCCCTTTAACTCTTCTTTTTAATCTATCACTAGAGTCTGGATGCTTTCCTAAAATTTGGAAGACCGCGCACATAATACCCATACACAAGTCAGGTAATAAAACAATTTGCTCTAATAATAGACCGATTAGTATTCTGTCTTGTGTCTCCAAGGTTTTTGAAAGTGTCGTTTACGACCACTTTCACTTTCGGTTGAGGCCACTGCTTTAGCATAAATCTACGATCTCTAACCTTCTTGAATACAAAAATTATCTTTGCACTTCTTTTGCTTCCAGTAGCCAGGTTAATATTATTTATACCGATTTCCAGAAGGCATTTGATAAAGTGAATCATTCTTTGCTGTGTTTGAAGCTTCAAGGTTATGGGATTCATGGTTCCTTACTCCGTTGGGTAAGCTCTTATCTTGATAAAAGGAATCAATTGGTCACATTAAAAGGCTACACTTCCGAAACAGTGGAAATTAAATCTGGTGTGCCTCAAGGTTCGCATTTAGGTCCGCTTTTCTTCATAGCATTTATTAATGACCTTATTGGCAAATTAAATAACCCTTGTCTCCTTTATGCTGACGACTTAAAAGTTTTAAGTCATATCAATGATGTAAACAACTGCGTTTCTTTGCAAAATGACCTCAACGCTATCTTTGATTGGTGCCAAAGCAATTGTATTATTCTGAATATTAGTTAATGTGCTGTTATGTCATACACAAAGAAACTGAATAAGACAACTTTTAATTATAACATCAATGGTGAAACACTTGGGCTTGAAAATGTAATGAAGGGTCTTGGAGTCTTATTTGATGAACAATTGTATTTTAGAGAGCATTACAGTTACATAAGCAACAGAGCTTTTCAACTAGTAGGTTTTATTTTAAGGTCAACAAAACTATCTCATGTTATACTACAGTCTGGTCAGAAGCATTTTATAATACGCTTCAGTTATCTGGTCTCCATGTTACGAGGTCCATGTTAACACAATCGGAAAAGTACAAAAAAGGTTTTTAAAAATTGTAAGTTACAGATTTAATTATGATCGCTTCTTATGTTCGTATGCTGATAGACTAAAAACTTTTAATGTCGTACCTCTTTACACCAGGCGCAAACATCTGATCTATTTACACAAAATCGTACATGCGCAACTTGATTCCCCGCCTCTCTCATCTAGTTTAAATATCAATACCGCTTACAATCTTCGAAAACCCAGAACCTTCTTGCTTCAAACTTACAGCAATAACACTGCATATTATAACCCAATTGGTAGAATGTGCCGACTATATAACGAGCTGTCTCACGAAAATAATAAATTAGACCTATTTGACTCTCGTCCCAACACTTTTAAAAATACTGTTAAAAATGTCCTCACATGATCTACAACCCATAGGTATAATATTTTATTGTAATAATTGGTTTCGCACTTAGTTAATTTTAAACAATTCTAGTACTTAACGAGAAACTAATATGATTTTCACTGTATCGTATTTTGGTCTTGATGTGTGAACATAGTTAGGGTTTCAACCTAGTTATAGAATGTTATATTGTAATCTGTACTATACCTTGTATCGGTTGTTACCTGTTTTGTTCGCCAAACGAAAAAATAAATTTCTATTCATTCCCTCTACAAAAATATACTATCTAAATATTTTTGATGTGGGGGGTTCCTCGTCTAGTAATGTCTTGGTGTACTCGTGATTGAACACAGTCAGTGAATTAAGGACTCAGTTATTAATTTTCACACGAAGTATAAACATCAAATAAATACAGTTTTAAGATAAAAGCAAGTTCAAAATTGTTCTGATTTCTGCAACCTCCCCAAAAAAAAGTGCATGCAACATTGTCTTAAAACAAGAAAGAAAACACCTTTCAGCCAGTGAAGGGTTAACACACTCCAATCAGCGTATATTACAATAATTAACCCGTCAAACGGACTGACGCGGTAAACGGTAACCGACAACAGCGTGTTTCTGCTGTCAAGAAACGCAAATCAACGGCAATTTACTTTGACAACGTATGTTTTACATTTAAGTACTCCGGAGATAAGGTTCCATTATTTTTGTTAACTATCGGTTTCGAAATTATAATAAATAACAAGTAGAAATTTTCAGGGCACATTTGCAAAATTCTCAAAAGATTATCAAACATGTTCATAAGTACGTAATTATTATAAGTTAGCTGATATAACCATCCAACTACAATATAGACTTTTCTATGGAGAGTAACTTTTTTGTTATGGTTTTCTTCTTTATAGCTTATCCACAATTGTATGTATCGTATTTCTTTCGTATAGGTCTGAATCCACAGTTTTGTTTTTTTTCCACTGATGTACGGTCAACCGTACTTCAGTGGAAATTTTTGCAACTCTATTGCTATGCCATAAAGTCGGAAGTGTTTCTGCTGACGTTCTGTTGGGTGTACAGTCAGCATCAAAACTCCATGACCAAATTCAAATTTCCACAATCAGTACGCACCACAACCATACGCAAATCGCTAAACAAGAGAAGCCTCAGAATTTAATGAACATCATAAAAGTTCACAATAAGCTAAACAGTGAACAACGATTGGCGAAAGTTGCTGAACACACCTGCGTAGTCCATCTGTACGCACTACGGCAACAACGTAGAAACAAAACCAGTATAAGATGTACACTCAACAGCACATCAGTAGAAACACTTTTGGACCTTATGGCGTGGTAATAGAGTTGAAAAAGTTTCTACCGACAAGCGGTTGACCGTACCAACGCTACGCCACAAACGCCCGAAACCAGAGACGCCCAAGGTTAAAGTATTTCTACAGGCAAACGTCAATGTATATCAAAGTCACCAAGTTTAAGTAGTTTATAAAGAAGTTTATAAAATCACCAAGTACTTAGGTACATCTAATCTTCTTTTTCGTGTCAATGTTATGATCAAACACTTATAGTCCGGTCCCGTATAGTCTTATATCGCCAAATTCACCAAATTGCACCAAATTTTTTCCAGGTACTAGTTAGGTACATAGCTCTCAATTTTTGATAGGAGCCAAATCTTAAATTTTTTTATGGATTTTTTTTGAAATTCAAGAATTGGCTGCTATTTGGCGTAATGTGATGCCTCACATACATACTCGTAGTATATGTAATGCCCCATGTCTTTCTAATAATAATACAAAAGATGCAAAAAATATATAAAAGAACTTAAAAACAATATTTTTTAATTATCTTCTAACATAACAGCCTGAAATAAAATCAGTAAAATAGATATAAAACTAAAAAACCGATGGATAAAAAACAAGGGTGTCGCTAATTGTCCAACTAATTAAGGAACACCTTTTGATCATCAATCAAAGAGCTGACGAAGTGTAAAAAATTTAGGACAAGAGAATCGATGGAAGTCATTAAGTTGATACGAAAATTCCGCTTGATTCGACATCCATTGTCTGCAAAAACTGTTTAAACTAAAATTCAAGTTTCCTTTCCTCCGAGTAATGTACAACAAAACACTTTGAGAAAGAAATCGCCAAAACCTTAATTAATGTAAACGTTCCTTGGCAAACCAAGTGGTGGGTATGGAAAGTGATGGATGAACCAGCTGGCCAGAGTCTGACAAATGAACATTTTGGCAATGGAATTGGTGACGCAATCCACCTGAAACTGTTCAATAGGGTAATAACTTATAAGGAAGTAATTTACGAGTAGAAAATAACAGGTGATGGATAAAATTTATTAATAAAATATGATTGAGTATTTTACTTTGAGGTCATTACATTACTGTCATGATAAGTAGGTACCATTATGAAAAAGATAGTTGAAAATTATACACATGTTATTTTTTTAAAGTATGTTGTTTTTGACGATCATAATAATATAGTTATTATTGGTGATTTTGACATTTTATGTAAACTTTGAACAGGTAATATAAATAAAATAAATCTTATCTTTCTATTTCTGAAAATTGTTTGCTGTTGTTACAAATGATTTTTACCATGACATCCCATGAATTGTCCACTATAGAACAGGGAACTCCTTCCAAAATTAAAGCTTTTGATGAAAAAATGCGGAAGGGAAGTACCATAGTCACCACGCCTGTTAGCGTTATGGCTAGCACCATGGACCGCGGTTGTTGGTGACCGCAGAATGTAATATGATAAGATACACAGAAGGATGCTGCTGCCCATCTTCTGGTTCATTAGCCCTTAGTCGCCTCTTACGACATCCACGGATAGAAATGGGTTAGTACTATTCTTTGCCGGCACCACACGGGACAAGAGTTTTTGTTAGAGTTATTTTAATTAGTTTAGGTAAGATATAAATTTCTTCAAGACAAAATATTTCTTCGAGTTTTAAGAAGCAGAAAACATGAGATTTATCTGCAATCTCAAAATTTAAGAGAAAACAGGGGGACAGAAATGTGTCTGCTCAAGTCGATGCAAATTAAAATGCTATGCATTATGCAGCGATGACCCGGTGTCGAGACGAAGATATTATTCCTCTTGATGGACAAAAACTGCAGATAAATGTCCCAGACAACCGTCAACATACACGTTCTGTTGTATGAAATATTTATTTTTATACTGTAAAAATACCAAATGCTGCAAAATATCCGTGAAAGAATACTCTAGACATAAGTGACTATCATAACCAGATAATGAAGAATCAAATAAATTTCAGAAGATGGACATAATATAATAGCTTTTCTGACTCTGTTGTTGAGGCTCATATTAAGAAAAGAAGAAAAAGTGTGGCAAACAAATAGCTAAAACCGGATAACATTTGAAGCTCGTTGCAATTTCATGTTCAATTTCACTATAATCACATAATTTCATGAATGACTTAGTTATCTTACATGCTGTCACCCAACCAACAGGAAGCTTTCAACGCACAACTGAACTTATACTATTTCTTTGATTCTTTTTTTTTACTGATCATAGACGAGGCATCGCAAAGTCTGGTTTTTACAGAAATGAAGGTCAATTTATTCCATCTTGCTAACGTTAATACAGCTGACCTGGACGCTCAAATGTCCAAATTATACGCGACAAAAGCTGCAAAGAACTGCATATAATAAAGTCTCTCGGCTATCAGTCAATGTTACGACGAGACATCGATTTCAGTGGCGTTCATGAATTTAACATTGAGTTTTTGGCTAGGTACTTGTTTATTATAAAGAGGAGTATAATTTTTCCATCAATTATTTCTATAGCCGGACATGCGTAGGTGTCTGCTATCTGCTGAAGGATTTGGTCAAGGGCAAAGTGCTTTGCATTTCAATATATGGGTCTTGATGGTAAGTTTATGCGTCTGCGTCTTGAAAGAAGTAGTGCTTAAAAAAGGTCAGAATTTTTTGTATCGAAGATAGTTTATTAATTTCAACATTATTTGATCCACAATTTTTAACAAAGATTTTCATATTTATATGTCGTGTTATGAATATATAAAATGGAGTTGCACTTGGCCATTTTGCTGCAAAATGCTGCAATATCTAATTGATATTCTTTTCCTGAATTGACTCAGCGAATACCTATTATGACTATCACTATAGCAAGTATTAAGATAGACTGTACGTTCAAAACTAATCTTATTGTCCTAAAAATTATACAAGCTGTACAGAACTTTTCAGCTCATGGTATTTCCAATAGCTCGTTGCTATGCCGAGACAATCATCAGCTCCATCAGTCACGTCAAGACCTGCATTGTGTCCACTTGAATCTTTCATGAGCTTCAACGCCTATAAATCTTCACTTCTTTCAGTTTTTACAATTTTTTCAACGTCTATCATAAAATTTACATTCATATCAAATGTATTGAGTTGCAGATCATGTGATAATGCGCCTGAATGTGTATATTATGCGGAATCATTCTCTCAAATGACATGGCTGCAGTTTGAGGTATCTGTCAAGTGATCTCATCATTTGAAATTTAGTCGTCTAGACGTTGATGCATTTAAAAAGGTAGGTATTTTGATATTTTTGCTACATTTACAGCAGCAGGCGGAAGTGGGCTAATTTTATAGATAAACAGACAGTTAATTTTTTTGTTATTATCTAAAACGATGTGTAACAAGATAAACGACGCTGAAGATATGCATACACCCAAAAACTTATCAACTTTTTCGATATTGAAATATGATCGTTTGTGACCGCCCATACAAAACTCGCTTTTTGCTGATGCGGGGCTTTAAGTAAATTTTTTATAGAAGTTTTTGACTTTTGAGGGGTATATTCAAGTCCCCATATACCTTATACCCTTTTTGTAAATTGTTTGAAAATGAGTGTTATCTATACATGTACCATATGTTCATTGTTACACGTGGCATCTATATTCGAATGTCGAATTGGCATTATCTAGCAGCTGGCCTGATTTATTCTGATAAAAGCTGTAAGTATATTGATTAAAGCTTAAACACCCTCTAAGGTTACTGCCGGGCCTTACGTTGTCTTTATGCCGTAAAAAATTGAAGGGTAAGAGCCGGTTCCCACTTGTCGTGTGTCGGATCCGTTTAATAATCTTAGGTTCCAGTGGCAGAGCATTTTATATGAAGCTATTCACACTCGTCCGACAACAATTTTGTGTCGGATCCGACAAGATATGTCGTGTGTTTTGTCAGCCGATTTTCGTGTCGGATCAACGCTCGCATATGATCGCATATGGCGCTGTTCAAATTGGAATCCGATATCCGACATAGTGGGAACAGAGGCGCCGACACCCGATCAAATCGGAATCCGACATAGTGGGAACCGGCTCTAAGGGCTTTCGCTCTGCAGTGGACATTAGGACAAATAATCATACAAAAAATAATAATGCTAAAAGATTTCAAATGACCTCAACAATATCTGACGCCAAAAATGATGGAAAAATAATATTGTATGGTTTATTAATTATTTACCAACTAAACTCTTTTGCTTGAAAAACTTAAACGTAGGCACTGAAATAAAATCTGTTCAAACTTCAAAGTAAACTAATACCGTAAAAGACATAAGAAATCCCATTAAATATTCAAACGCAATTTCCGAAGAGAGGTTATTAAAATATCGTAAAAACATCGAGTTTCTTTAAATGCGTGTGCTTGCATACGATTTCACTAATACGTTGGATATAACACGGCTCAAAAGTTTTGGGATTTGCGGTAAAGTTTTCTTTTTTTTTGTGTTCGTATAGTTATATTTAAAAACAATTAATTAAGAACTTGTTAATGATCAATTGGTTCTAATCTACGGACACAAAAATAGGCGTTTATATTTTACATGTTTGTTTAATATAAAAGTCGAACCCCTACTACAACATGATTATAACTACTTGTGTTTGATTGCAAAAATTTAGCCCGTAAGTCTTCCAGACTTAAATTTACCTAAATCTTGTTTAAATTATGTGGTATTGATTATTTTGGTTTAGGAAATAATAGGTCTTTACCTATGAAATTGCCGTTTTGTATGGCGAATTTTAGGTAAACTCAATTTTCAGTACTAACATTTTTGCATTTTTCTTAGGAATTATAAAACCATTTTTATATTAGGAATTATTGGGAATACATTGAGCTAACAGAAGCTTAAATTAAATTTTCGAAAAATATTATTTGTAAAAAAATATAACAAATCTAATGATGAAATCGGACGACATTTAAGACGAACAATTTTCGAACCTTTAATTTTATATATCAAACTAAAAATAAAAACTTTATTTTATGCGTAAATTAATAACCTTGAAGTCATCTTTCAAATATAAGACAAATGAAAAAAATAGCATTAGAATTATAGGAATTATGATCTCATTAATATGTAAGAAAATTTCGGAAATTTCATAGCATAGAGTAATATTCATAGGTAAAGACTTATTATGTACAACTTTTCAAACCTATACCCGCTTACTTTTACCCAATATAAGAACAACAAGAGCTCAGTAAGCTATAAAAGTTCCGTTTGTTTTCTTTTTCAGATGCGGAACCCTAGAAAATCAACATTATATTCTTCATTCCACAATTATTGAAAACCATCAACACCCATACGCCAGTCGTTCCAGTAAAAACTCGTCACATAAAAATAAAATAAACGTCCACATAAAATGTTACGCGGAGTTGTGACTCCATCTTCGCTTGTAAGAGGCTCGTTCGCATTCTGGCCTTTATCTCAATCGTACTTGGTTTTAGTAGCAATTACTGCTAAGATAAGAGATCATCCTGATTTTTCTAGGGCTGTGTCTTTGGTTTTACGTGTTATAACAGTTTCAGTTTAGTGAGTGTTAATTATTTTAAAGATATGCAATATAATATTTATCTTCTCCACAATCGTAGTCGTGTTTAACGTTGTGTGTTGTAACATGTGTTTTATTGTTTATTATTTATTGTTTTGTGTTTTAATTATTTATTTATTTATTTATTTATTATTTTTTCCTTTATTTGTGTACTGCACTATATATTTTCACGTTATTATTTTACCTGGTCTTAAACGGTTGCTGATTTTATCATAAAAACCTACTCTTAACCTTTTAAGGTAAATCCAAGTACCTACCGTGTGGTGCCAGCATAGAAAAGTACCAACCCATCTCTACCTGTAGGTGTCGTAAGAGACGACTAAGGGTTTATAAACCGGAGGATGGACAGCATCAGCAGCGGGGTGGCGGGCGTTTTAATTACTTACCGCCCTAGGGCTTTTCTAGCTACATTATTACCCTATAGCGCTAATTGGGCACCTACAATTTGGTGGTAATAAGGACCTACTTATGTACCTCACAATCGAGATGTAAAGCAGAGTAGTTAGCTCGGGTGTAAGCATCAATTGCACCCTCGAACTATAGGCGTCCTCGCTGCGCTCGTGCGCCTAAATATCTCGGGCTGCAATTGATGCCTTACAGCCCTTGGTTACTAATCTACTATATCCGATAGAAAAGTTCCTCGAATCTTATTACACACTAACAACGCTGAAGCATGTAGGTAAATCTGCTAATGAAACTGAACAATTTTTCGTATAACACGTAGATGGAAAACGGATTAAAAATCGATATCCCATATTGAAGCAGTTGGTAATGCAGTTTCTATGGGGATTAAAAAAAGTCGTATAACTTTGATAGATATATAGATAGATAAATTGTTTATTAAAAATTGTTTCAGTTTTTACTCTATTGTACTAAGTGTACGAGTATATATAATGTGTTGTATTTGAACTGTAGCGCGTGGAGTGGACATACAAATTACTATATATGGTTACTGCGAGTTACGATCTTTAAGACTTCGCTATAAGTATGTGAAATGGTGAAATCAAAAACAATTTCACAAAGACAAACGGTAACCTTTTTCGTAATTTGAATATCCACGGACTACAGGACTAACTATAAAATTGCCGTTTTGTATGGCGAATTTAAGGTAAACTCAATTTTCAGTAGTAACATTTTTGCATTTTTTTGGGTATTATAAATCCAAATTTTTAAAATTTCTTTTAGCATGATTGGGAAGACATTAAGCTTACAGAAGCTTAAATTTAATTTTCGAAAACAATCTGTACAAAAATATAACAAATCTAATGATGAAATCCGACGACATTTAAGAGAAACCATTTTCAAACTATCAAACTAAAAATAAAAACTTTATTTTATGCGGTAATTGATAACCTTGAAGTCAACTTTCAAATATATGAAAAATGAAAAAAATAGCTTTAGAATTATAGGAATTATGATCTCATTAATCTGTAAGTTTCGGCAATTTCACAGTCAAACACTACTATACCTTTGTAGTGAGATAATAATATTATTATATTACTTGTAATGTTTAATTACCAATAAATTTATCTTTATCTCTAAAGATCTAGATTTGTGAAAACCTTGCATCTTTCTTTACAAACAATCTTGTAATGGCGCAAACTAGTAAAATACAAAGATAAAACCTTTGAGATGGTTTGGTCATGTAGAGAGGATGAATGAACGAAGATTGACGAAAGAGATCTACCAGGCGAGAGTGAATGGAAACGTTGGAAGGGGAAGGCCTAGGCGAACGTACCAGGACCAAATTCAGGACGTTCTGAATAAAGGCCAGGTTAAAACTACCCTAAACCGACGAGCATGTATGAAAGGATTGATGAAAGTACAGGAAGCAAGGGAAGTATGTCAAGATCGTAGCAAGTGGAGGACTGTGGTCTCTGCCTACCCCAACGGGAAAGAGGCGTGATGTTATGTATGTATGTATGTATAAAACCTTTTAAAACACTGACAAGAAGCTTATATAATCACAACAGGGTATTGCCAATATCACCTTATCCCGTAGTCTTTATGATAATGCCTCTTTAGTAGCTAGGTAATGGCAGTCAGACCCTGGTTCCTTACTTAACGATTCCTGTGATCGTCTGTGATCGTAACTTTTGAGTTAATGGTCACTGCGCAGGTTTAAGATTATTATTATCTGAATTTTACTTAATTAGCAGTACTGTTACGAAAGTAGAAAGCTTTTCACAGTATGAATTAAGGAAAATAATAGTTGAGTAATATATCTGTAAGTTTGCAGTTTAATTTGTACTTATAAATATAACCACCACTTTTTACTTTATGGTGTGCAATAAATAGGACCAGGGGACCAATTCTTGAATATCACCGGGTGATAAAATATCACTCAACAATTCAAAATCACATATTTTTCTTTTCAAAAGTTAAGATTGATATTCGTAAAATATAAATCAGTCTTTGATTGTTAATTTTTATGTATTCTGATTTACCTTTTAACGGTTAATCAGGGTAAATGTGTTTTTAAAGTGTAAAAAGTGATATTTTATCACCCGGTGGTTTTCAAGAATCGAGTCCCTGGGCGACCGAGCTTCGCTCTATAATAGCAGCGTCATCATTATAATATCATCGGGTGAGCAAGCTGTTGTACTTGCCAACAGCCATGGTTTTTGTCTAAAACGCGGCATTTTAGAAAAATGCTTACATACACGGGAAAAAATGTAAATTTCAACGAAATCGTTATAGCCGTTTTCCAGGAACCGATTACAAATACATTTTATTACAAATAGTGCTCGCTTAATAGTATAGGATTTCACTTTTGAAATAAGAACATGTGAGGTCCTATTCGTTAACGTCGATGTGCTCTATCTTTATATCATACCCACTGATTACATAAGGTCTCGGTCATCTTCTCTCATCTTCATCATCATCTTACGTCACGTCTGCGTCACGTTCATGCTAAAAATAATATTTGTAGTTTTTAGTTCAAAAGAGCTTTCAATGAATTTTACTAATTTTATTATCTACAAACGATTCAACAGTTAAGGGCCAGCTTGGAAGTATAATTTTATTACGTCATAACATTAAATATCACACCACGTAATTTATCACCGCATATTCATGGACATCGTAAATAATGTAACCTCTGACACACGATGACATTAAATAATTGCTTAAGAAGTGAATACAAATGGCCAATCACGTCCTAATTAGGGAAATATGTAAAAGTGTCACTTGAGTGATACTAAATTATGGTTTAGGGTTCCACAGGTAATTTGTACAAGAGTGTTTTAACGATGATGCGAAAAGCATAAAAAACGTATATAAGTTAAAATAGGGCCAATGTAAGACGTTCGTTTTGAGGTTTTCTTATCACCAACACACAAGGTTCATTTTTCTTTGCAGGTTGTAATTCTTCATACGTTTGACAGCTGTCAAAATTGACCTATTACGAAGGCCTAAACCCCCTGTTCTTTTCCCTGACCAATATAATTTGGATCATTTCAGATCTAGAGTGAACATGCATTATGTTAAAATGCTACATCTTTCACCCCATCGTTACTTGGGGTCAAATGTTCACCTTTATCACATAAAGGCCGTAGGTAAACACAGATTTCTCCTATGGCACTGCAGATTTTAAGGCAATCTATGCTCTTATATAAAGAACCATTAAAAATTCTGGTCAACTCAACCTACTTATTATATTTCATATTTTATAAAATTATGGAAAATATTGCGATGACAAGGTTGACAATCTTAAATGTTTACGATCAATATATGCATAGCAGTCATAATCGTCTAATTTATTGACAAAGCGCAAATATATTCATAGTTCTTTAGCACAACAACCTTGCTTTGAAATGTTTAGTTGAAATAATTCTATACTATTTAACGAGCAAAATTTGTTTGTTTAAATGTATATTTGTTTCGTTCTTGGAATCGGCTCTAAAGATTTCTAAAGATGTTTACCATACGGGGATTTTCAAGGGCGAAAAATTTATCTATCTAGGTCTCATAACTGGGATTTTCTTTTATCCGTTAAGATTTAACATTACTTGAAAATAGCGCGACTCTGAAATCCGCCATTTTTAATGGTTTTAAGCTTAGATAGGCAGAGGGAGAGGGAGATGTCATATCTCTTTAACTGTTCACCGCTGCATTGGAAGACGTCTTCAAACTCCTGGACTGGAAAGGATTTGGCATCAACAACAATGGCGAGTACATGACACACATTCCATTTGCCGACGATATTGTAGTAATGGCTGAGACCATGGAAGATCTCGGCACGATGCTCAATAACCTCAGTAGAGTTTCACAACAAGTGGGTCTTAAAATGAACATGGATAAGACGAAAATTATGTATAACGCCCTTGTTGTACCCACTCCACTCAAAGTTGGAGACTCTACGCTCGAAGTTATCGATGAATACGTATACCTGGGACAAACAGTCCAGCTGGGTAAATCCAACTTAGAAAAAGAGGTTACTCGTCGGATCCGACTCGGATGGGCAGCATTCGGGAAGCTCCGCAACATCTTCACGTCCAAAATACCGCAGTGTCTCAAGACGAAAGTCTTTGACCAGTGAGTGTTGCCAGTGATGACATATGGAACCGAAACGTGGCCGCTCATGATGGGCCTTATCAGGAAGTTCAAGGTCACCCAAAGAGCTATGGAAAGGGCTATGCTCGAAGTCTCTCTGCGAGATCGAATCAGAAATGAGGAGATCCGCAGAAGAACAAAAGTAACTGACATAGCCCTGAGAGTCGCTAAACTAAAGTGGCAGTGTGCAGGGCACATCGCAAGAAGAACCGATGGCCGATGGGGCGTAAGGGTTCTAGAGTGACGACCACGTACCGGAAGATGAAGCGTTGGCAGGCCCCCCACAAGGTGGACCGACGATCTGGTCAAGGTCGCGGGAAGCCGCTGGATGCGAGCAGCGCAGGACCGATCGTCGTCGTAGGGGAGGCCTCTTGACGTCTTTCTTGGACGTCTTTCGGCTGATATGATGATGATGAAGCTTAGAAAAATGATTCGCTGAATCTTTTATCTAAGGTTTTAAGATTATACAGAGCAAATCTTGGTCGCCCAGGTACTTCTATATTTATTTGATAAATGAATTATGTTACCTACATGGGGGTGTAAAAAACTGGAACCAATGATTATGAAACTGAATAACTTTCCATATGATTTTTTAGGGTTTCGATACCAAAATGATAAAAAAAGGAACCGTTATGGTGCCGCTTTGTCCGTCTGTCTGTCTGTCACACCTGTATATCTCAGCAACGACTCATGCTATCGACCTGAAATTTAGAATAGTTTTAGAATATGGTTACCCAACCTATAGGCATATGAAAGAATAAAAAAGAATCAGGATTGTTAATGTAAAGGGGGCCTGAATAGGGGGGGCAAATTTTAAAATTGTGGTTACTAGGTTGAGTGGGGTATCATATGAAAGGGTTTTTCTTGTACATTCTAAAATATATTATATATTATTAAAAATATTATTATTTAAATTTATTGTTATTATAATATTTAATATATCATTTATTAAACATAATATTATATTAAATATATTATTATATGTTTGTGTCAACGGCGGTATGCTTTGATCAAAGAATTAGTATGTATGTGGTCACTGCATGTCAGTAGAAACATTTACAACTCTAATATCATGCAATAAAGTTCAAGTGTTCCTTCTGATGTGCTATTGGGTGTGCCTCTTTGGCGGCTTTGATTGTAAAAGTCACTTGTAAATAAGGAGTGGTTTAAATATTACCCAATAATTTCGTTCAAAACTCACCAATATGTAACCAATTTTATCTTAAATAGAGCTGCCACTCTGGACATTTTATCATATTTATGGAGTAGGTATGCTAATATCTTAATGGTAGTGTTTTAATGAGGCAGCCTCTATTGACACGAAATTGCTTACTAAATTATTACTTACTTAAATAGTACTCACAAAATTATAACTTCGTCGCCACGCTGCCGCAAGGTGTTTGCAAAGACAAATTGGTAAGTACCTACGTGTGTAGTATATTACAATATAAAGAGTATAAGGAACGCGAAATACCGAAAACTTAAAACACCTCAGTAAACCAAACTGAACAACTTCTCCTTCTAAAAATGTTCAGGGAAATAATAAAAAAAACGACATCTCTATGTAAACTTACCCCTTTTTCGGGCAGTTGGCATGGAAATGTCAAAATTTGTTGTCTTTTCTCAACACATGTTTCTATTGTAAAGTTGTTCAGTTTTGTCTACTGAGTAAACCCTTTTAGTTTTCGGTACAACGTCTCTTACTCTAAGTTTAATAAAATTAATAAAAAAAAATTGTTATAGGCACCTGATTAAATTAGTATCAGTAGGCGATGGATGCGTATTTTTTTACATTTGTAGCAGCAGTTGTGTATGATGATGACGAATTTTAGAGAGACTAGTTAGGTAGGTAACATTTATCAGTTAATAAAATTACAAATTATTGTCAAGCTTTTTATGTTCATATGTATTTTAAGAGCTTATTCTGAGGGCTAAATGCAACAAATTTTATACTATGACTTTTCAAAATTCATACAAATTGGACCAATTAGCTGATCACTTTGTATGGAGAGTAAACTTTCCTGTTTTTGAGAATTTTAAAAAAAGCACAAAAAATGTTGCAGTAAGCCCACGGAATAAGCCCTTATTTTAAAGCCCGAAATAAAGAGAAATTGGACGGTACATCCCAAGAAGTACATATTATAAAGCATAAAGCATAAGTATAGATAATGGTTCTCTATAAATGGTTTTAGAAAATAAAAAATGTTCTAATAGCGTATTTTACCTCAAGTCGAAGTTTTTAAACCTCCTTAAGACAACTAGTCTTAATATAGTGTAAATATTCTAATCACTTACTCTATAAGTCCTTATTTTAAAAGCTTTTTTAGAGTTATTGATTATTATAAGTCAATTTGTTCTTTAAATATTTCTTTTAGTCTTTAAATTCTCTATAAAAAAAGCTTCCTCAAGTCTATTCTTGAAATTATCTTTCAATAGATAGTTCATAGTGTAATATCCTATATGTTACATTTTTAAGAGCGCTTTCAGAGAATTTTGTTTTAAAAATGTTATGCAAAATGGACAAAGTAAAAAAATATTAAAATGTCTGATGTTTTCGTATAACTACTCAAAAAACCCTCACTTAAAAAAACCGGTCATAGCGAGTCGGACTCGCGCGCCGAGGGTCCTTTTAGATGAAATGAAGTCTAGTTTAGGACCGAAAAACTTAGTTTATGTTATAAGCAGATTTCGAAAAAACTGTGCTACATAGGAAAATAGTTATAACTTTTATCGAAAATAATTAATTTAGATTTTCAATTATGCAAACTTCGGAGATAAGAGGGAGGGGGAATTATATTTCATACGTTTTTATGATAACTTAAAAACTAAGAATCATAAGAAAAAACAAAAAAGTATTTTCAAAGGTATAAGTTATTCCCTTTCCTATGATTCCCCACTTGACCTAGTAACGGTAATAAGGTATAAGTTAAGTGAAATTTTGGAAGGTTCGGCCTCGGCAAACGTTCCAAGAACAAATTCAGGACGTCTTAAATATAGACCAGGTTAAGATTGCTTTGCAACCAAAAAAGAAGTATCTACTGACGCTCACATTCTTCCTGGATTCCTTTTTAGGGTTCCGTAGCCAAATGGCAAAAAACGGAACCCTTATGGATTCGTCATGTCTGTCTGTCTGTCCGTCCGGATGTCACAGCCACTTTTTCCGAAACTATAAGAACTATACCACAGTAACTATACTGTTGAAACTTAGTAAGTAGATGTATTCTGTGAACCGCATTAAGATTTTCTCACAAAAATAGAAAAAAAATACAATAAATTTTGGGGGTTCCCCATACTTAGAACTGAAACTCAAAAATACGTGTGGGGTATCTATGGATAGGTCTTCAAAAATGATATTCAGGTTTCTAATATAGATTTTTTCTAAACTAAATAGTTTGCGCGACACTTCCAAAGTGGTGAAACTTCTAAAATAAGAGCCCTGTAACTTCTAAAATAAAAGAACGATAAAACAAAAATAAATAAATAATGTAGGTACATTACCATGCAAACTTCCACCGAAGATTGGTTTGAACGAGATCTAGTAAGTAGATTTTTTTAATACGTCATAAATCGTAAACCGCAATTTACCTTTCATTCAATCAACTTAAATCAAATAATTTAATTAATATAATGTGGTGGTACGGAACCCTCAGTGCGCGAGTCCAACTCGCACTTTTCCAGTTTTTTATTTTGTTGCATAAAACTATCCACAAAAATTCAGCACAACCTTTCTCTGCACATGGTTTAGAGAGAATGTGATAAGAAAAAAATGTTTACAAACATTGCTATTTAAAGACAACTTTAAGAGCCTCTTTAGAGTAAAAGTTCTTCTAGAAGAGCAATTTTTCTATACAAAGAAAAATTTACTTATCGTAGTTTAAAGCTTGTCTTAAGATTACGCTATAGAATGATTGTTCTAATGGATGTTGTGATTAATTCCATTTACTCTTGTCGCCATTTTTATTTCATTTTATTGCTGTGCTCTTGCCCGGTCATATTTTTCACGTTTGAAAAACTGTGAACATGAGGCAAAAATCACAAGAAAAAAAATGTGGAATTCTTCTAAATAGTTATTATTTGACTTTTCTCGTTTATATCGGCTAGAATAAACCAAAACATATGTTAGTTCGTTCGGTACATATTTTTTGCCTCATATTTTCTACTTCAACATTTAAATAGAGCGAGCGCTTTTGTTTTAAGGTAGGTATTTTGTTATTTTTCATAATCATAATCATTCATTTATTTGCGTGAATATACATTGTTAAAGATCTTAAATTTATTACAGTAGATATATTCAACCTGTATTCAGGTGTGCAAAGCGAGGGCATGCAAAATTATAATATTTACAATAAAAAAATGTCACTTTCAAAAATATTCTGAATGTCAAATTATTATAAAGATTACTCAAGTTTTGGATAAAATTGATATAAACAGTAAATTCAATAATAAAATATAATATTGTAAAATAAAGATTAACAGTTTTTGAATTGTCAGGAACCCAAGCTAATTTAAATAACATTTTAAACAGCAGTCAAAATACACAGGTCATGTCCAAACAAAGATTAAACCTATTTTTGGTCATGCAACATGTATTCCCCCACTGTGTAAAAGCACTTCTCACTCAGCCATCTAGTCAAATGTATTTTGAACCGCATACTGATTTGCACTACAGGAACGACAAAACTTCACGTGAAAGGAATATTTAAAATAAGTTTTGTTAATAAACTTATCATTTGTACGCCATCATACTTAGAACGATTATTTTTAATATATGTTGGTGATGAGATGCTAGTGAAAACCAAGTTTCACAGCCTAGCCCACCGGCGCAAAATTGCATGTCTGTCGGTCTTTTACAGATTGTACTTTGGAGAGTGTGCCCAAGAGCTCCATGAGCTTATTCCGCCATCCCCCTTCTACCATCGGGAATCCAGACGCACCGCAGGATATCACCCATATCTGGTTGATATTCCACACATTCGCACAAAGCGCTTTGAAACATCCTTTATAATGCGCACAGCTAAGGAGTGGAATTCTCTGCCTGTGTCTGTGTTCCCGAGCTCTTATAACCCGAATCTATTTAAGTCGCGAGTGAATAGGCTTCTTCTGGGCAAGCTCGTTCCATCGTCGACCTCATCTCTGTCCTCAAGGCTAGATCGAGGTCAAGAGTAAGCCCATACATAGTAAAAAAAAAAAAAAAAAAATATTTTTCCTTGTTATTGTAACGCTTTAGTAACTTTGGTTTTAAAATTTTCTTATCATATTACAGCTTAGTATTACAGATATCAATGTCTTGACATCATCTAAAAACTATCTAGAAGACTAAATAATGCTCCAAAAATTATCTTGTAGCTATCTAGATTGCTTCCTTAAGAATTGTGATAAGAGTTATTCTTAATGCTACCTACAGACGTTCTCTTAATTCAGTCTTGTGAGCTACTATTAAGGCAACAGAATGCGTCGTGAGACATCCCAAACAACACACCCTCATCTTAAAAATGGTTATAAAATATCTAATAGAACGGATTTTCGAATGTCTATCTTAAGAGTAAGATATCCCTCGAGATATCTCTGAGAATATTTATAGGTACAGTTTAGTAAAAATTGGCACAAAGATGGCGGGACAACTTCGCGACTTCTTCTATTAGCTAATTCCGCCATCGGATCCCTTTTTAATGAAATTGGACGGTACATGTCTCACGACGCATTCTGGTACCAAGTTAACCATTCACTGGATCCCAGAAGACGGGAGAGTTTGCCAAGATCAGCCTCGAATAAGATGGCGGGACAACTTCGCGACTTCTTCTATTAGCTTATTCCGCCATCGGATCCCTTTTCTACCATATCGGGAGTCCAGACTCATCGCAGGATAGATTGGTTGTTATTCCAAACATACATATTACGCGCTTTGCAACATCGTTTATAATGCGTGCAGTTATGGGATGGAATTTTCTGCTTACGTCTGTGTTCCCAAGTTCATTTAACCTAAATCTATTTAAGTCGCGAGTGTATAAGCTTCTTCTGGGCAAGATAGTTCCATAGTCGACCTCATCTCTGTCTTCTGAGCTAGATAAGTTCTTTACCAATTAGAAGAAAAAATGAATTTTAATGTCCATGAAGTGGCTGTAGTTTGGCAAAACAAGTACACATTAACAACGAAGATAACAAATGACTTTATTTTAATAAGTCGTTTAACAGTTTAATTTAACGTGTCAAATAAATAACTAAATGACAATATTTGAAGTAAGTAATAAAGTAGCATAATCATTTATTGAAAGGTGAGCTGTTGTTGCAAAAAAAGTTTTAAGTAGGATACATGTAAGATACTCAAGTGTTCTGTCTTTAGTATGATTTCGTCTTAAATATTCGATAGAAAAGAAGATAATGTTTTCATATATCTTTTTCTTATCTTACTTTTGACCTCGATCTAGTCTTGAGGACAGAGATGAGATCGACGATGGAAATAGCTTGCCCAGAAGAAGCCCATTCACTCGCGACTTGAATAGATTTGGGTTATATGAACTCGGGAACACAGACGCAGGCAGCGAATTCCACTCTTTAGCCGTGCGCTTTATATAAGGTGTTTCGAAGCGCTTTGTGCGAATGTGCGGAATATAAACCATAGAAGGGATATGGTGGAATAAGCACGTGGAGCTCTTGAGCACACTCTCCAAAGTCTCTACAAGAGTATTAACATAAAATATGTTCATAATAAATTATTTTTAATGCATATAGAATATAGGGATGTGTTGAGTTAGATCTTTTCATCGTCAACCTTCTTGCTTGCTAGACTTAGCTCACACCACTGACCTCTATATATACAAGTACGCGTATATATAGAGGTCAGTGCTTAGCTCAGCAGCAAAGAAAGAAAAAGACTAGAAAAAGTATTTACTCAAGGTCGCATTTTTTCAGTAATACGGTAGAACCAACGAAAGAAGTCCGTTTTGACGTTTCCTTAACACCAACAGACAGGGTTCATTTTTCTTTGCAGATCAAACATGTATTTTTACAAATTTGACAGCTCTCACAACGGGCCTATTACGCTGACCTTATATTTTAAGGGCACAGATAGACATGCTAGTAAAGCATGCTACTACGTAGCAAATGCTACCTAGTAGCATGTGTGTACACGCTTTGCTTGACATCATCATGCTCATTTCTAGCATGCTTATGTCATTGTCAAAAATTTACCGTCGTTCAGTTTTCTAGCATGCTACCTGCGGCGCGGGTGGAAGGGGGTGTGTTTTGAGCACGTGTGAACAGGTTTGCTTATGAGCATGCTAGTGTCAATCAGTTGAAAGCTGTCACAGGTGTGTATCGCATCAAAATACCGTCTTGATAAAAGATGTGAAAGCCATATTGAAAAAAAAAAGTAATAGTGTTCTGTGATGAAAATGTCTCGCTGTGGCGATGAAACAACTCAATTCGAAGGGCCACTTGATTTTCCATTTTCACTAACGTCTTATAGGTTATATTAGCATGCTACTTAATGGCATGTGTGTCAAGAGTATTTGATTTGAGCATGCTTATACGAGTATAGTAGCATGCTAGTAACGAGCATTCTTTTTGCAAGCAAGTGTAGACAGTTAAAGAGCATGCTCGTTTCTAGCATGCTAGTAAGCATGCTCATTTACTAGCATGTCTATCTGGCCTTAACTATTTTAAGCATAGATTATGAATTTAAGCTGTTTTATGCCTCACATTTCAGTCTGGGTAATAAATTCCGTACGGATTCCTAAAACTTAATATTTTTTGTATAAAAACATCCTGTTAATAAGTTACGCACTGAACAGACATAATTACATTTTAAATTGTAATGTTAACCTTTGAATATTAATGCTGGGACGAAAAAATATGAACGACTATATAACACGTTTACATATTTTTTCGTCACGCGCGCTGTTTGTAAAATGAGTTGAAAAATCATTTATTAAAGAGATGAGAAACAGTTTTGTGCTAATATTGTTTTATGCTTGCTTGCATCTGAGTTTCTTTTCGTATGCTGCTTTTTAGGGTTCTGTACCCAACGGGTGAAAAACGGGACCCTATTAATATGCCTCCGATGTCTGTCTTCCTGTCTGTCAGTGGGGTGTATCTCAGATTCAGATAATTTTATTCAATGTAGATTCTTTACAGAATACTTATTGAATATCATGCAGAATACAATGCAAATAGAGCGAGTCTACGCCGTCTCCCACTACAATGAACCGTAATAGGCAGACAGTTGAAATTTTCACAGACAATGTAATTATTTTGCCTCTATAACAACAAACGTGCTTTATTAGGACATTATTGCTCGTTTTTTTTAGCTCTATCGTAAAAATGGGTACACTTACAAGCGTGAAAATTTGTATGTTTTTAGTGCATAAGCTATTAAATAGAAACAAATAATAAAAATTGGTCAAGGCTGTGTATGACTCGCGCGCAAATAATACACTTCTGCGTGACTTCGCGTCCATAACTAACACGTTCGACTCGCACTTGTCCGGTTTTTTTCTTCTATGACATTTCTGAAGAAACTACGTAGTTGTAAATAAAATATAGAGATTTGTAGGCTTTAAAACTTTAGTTCAAAAAAATCTGCGACCGAAAAATATGTCCAGTATCATCAACATCATATCAGCCGAAAGACGACACCAGTATGACACCAGGAAATTCCACCACATATGTCATAGGTAACCTAAAAGCGTTTTGAGCGTAATGAGCGGAACTCTCCTCGTTGGAAAGTTCCGCAGATGTGTTGCTGCACTTAGTACCTACTACTATGTCGTACCTACTAACGCCATACTTAACAGTTTTGTATACAAACAATTAAATAGTAGGTATGATCCAAAGAATGACAGATTGCAAAACACCGCCTATGAAACAGAGCGCAACCTTACATAATAAATTTACGCTTAATACAATTTTTGTAGTTGTGTTTACTAAGTAGGCCCCTCAAGATTATCGCAGCCATTAGAATGGCAAATCGTATTTAAACTAAATTTATTTAACAGCGGGTCATCGTATTAAGAGTCGTATTAACATTTTACGTGCTAATAAAGTTTTACGACGGTGTTGCGGTACCAGCTTTCAAATTGATATTTTATCGAAGCCTGTCAATAAGTGGTAGGGTTGGCACAGGTCAAAGGAAAAATAAAATTAACCAAAAGTACTGGGTGTAGATAGGAATGCACCATAGTCTTATCAGCCGAAGGACATTCACTTTTGGACATACGCCTCCCCTATAAAACGACACGCCACGCCGTCAGGTCCTGCGCAGTCCCAGCGGTTTTACGCGACCGTTATAGCGCGTTCAGGAAGTCCGCGTCACACAGAGGCGGTAGCGGGAGCGATCCGGGGCCGGTATTTTTTGTAAAGTATGAGTTCTTATGCACCCTGTCACATTGAAAAGCGGTCGCGGCGCGGTATTTTGTTCCCGCCAAACCGCCGCGGACCGCTTTCGCAATCATACCGCCTCTGTCTGACTTGTATATGACGGTTATTTTCTGCGCATGGGCCATGGCATGGGTGACAGGCGGAGAGCCAATGAACGATTCTCTCGCCACATGCAGCGCTCACCCCCGCGACTCATTTTTTGACTTCTGTGCATTAACGGTCACAGCCCGAGTTATTTTGTACGCTGTATACGAATTTGCTGGTCTACTTTGTGGGAAGCCTGTCCACGCATGGAAGGAAGTACCTTTGCTCTTAACTAGGACAAAGTACTCCTTCAAACATTATTCGAATCCAACTTTGACAGCCCTACGTATTACTAAATTCGAGGAGCGGCAAAACTTTTACTGCAAATAATTTAATATTTATAATCTGGCTACTAATTTTATGTCTAATTTATTATAATTAGCACTAACCAAGGAGATAAGATCGGCCGTATTATGCCAATGCCATTAATCGGGAATCGATTTGACTACCTGTTTATATAAATTCTCTATTAGCTTAACGTTCTATAATAAGCAGTTGCGAAAGTTAAGAGAATAATTTATTTTTATGAATATTTTGCAGAAATCTAAATTAATTAATTATGTAGCTGTACTTAGTTATAAATAATTAAGTTTCCTAATCAAGATTATGATGCTTTTACGTTCAATTCCATATAATCATATCATCATCATTTATTTGTCCGTCACATGGTACAATTTAGGTGTTACAATACAATTTTAGAGCATGCATATTTTTTGCTACATCTGAAAACACCAAGGTTTTCGTTACTTTACCACACAAAACGTTTTATTTGTATCCTATACTATTAAACAAGCAATATTCGATTAAATTTACCATACGGGAGTACTATCTAGCAAGATCACATGTCTGAAAAGATTCGATTTCTTCGTTTTTTTTAGCGTTTTTTGAGAATTACGAATTTTAGCAACCCTACAGCGCCATCTGTTGTTGGACTTTATTTAAGGTTTTCCTTAAGAATATACGAGCAGTATTTGTATATATTTAAAAATATATGATCGTAATCGGTTTCTCAAAAATGGCTCTATCGATTTCGACAACATTAACTATACGAGGTTTTTTGGGGGCGAAAAATCGTATTAGCTAGGTCTCGTGTCTGGGATATATTTTTTTCTCAGTTTTTAGAGGATTTTTTGAAAAAAAGCGCGATTCAGAAACCTTACAGCGCCATCTGTTGGTGAACTTTGATTAAGATTGTACACAGCAAATCTCGATCGTCCAGGTACTTAGACCAGTAGCCATCCCTTACAAAATATTATTTATTAAATAAAATATCTGCTACAGTAACAAATACAAAAAAAACTGCATAGAAACTTACGGTCTGTTGTGGTTCAAACGAGCGCAGTGAGGTTTAATTCTCTTCGGTTCAAACAATACGGAGGGACAGACGGTACTTTTTTTTATGTTTCAAGTGAGAAAACGAGCAGGTGGGTCACCTGATGGTAAGTGGTCACCACTGCCTATAACACCTACTGTTTTATTAACCGCATATTTTGACACTAATAAGACAGCTAAGCGCGTTGCTCACTTTGAGAACTAAGATGATATGTCTCATGTACCGGTTATTTCGATGACTGCCTTGCCCTTCAAACCGAAACACAGCAGTACAAACACTGCTGCTTCACGGCAGAAAAAAGCAAGGGGGTGGTACTTCCCCAGACGGACTTTCCACAAAAGCCCTACCACCATTTTACTGGCCTATTAAAGTAATAGCTTCACACTGGTAAAGAATACGGAACTATGAAAGACAATAAATAAAACCAACCACTATGGCCAAAATCCAAACCACCCTAGAAAAGCCAAAACAAAAACACAGGGTGTTGTCGTATCGCCTCAGGTGTCAGTTTTTAATAAAGGTCCAATCAGTCTGCAGGCGGACGCACCATCGCGCTCTTCCGCCCGGAAATGGGGCTCGTGTTTGCAAGCGCCCTCTGTCGGCTTCCGGCGCGAACGGAATACAGTGTCGCCGCCGGCAGGACGGGACATACGGGTTTCAAGGATGTACAGAAATACTAGCTGTTGACTGCGATATAATGCGGTGGGTCTTTCTGAGACGAACTTGGCATAAAGGTCCTACCAGCTTTCCAAAACTCGATTTGGTGAATTAATAGGTATAACTATAAAGAACAAACTTGTTCACTATTTTAGGGAGTTCTTAATCTACTATGTTCTTTTGGAGCATGTTACTCGGACCATAAAACTGAACAACTTTCCATAAAGGACATAAGTCGATATACCTAAAAAAATCGAGATTTTTTTTTCGTTTTCTACCCATGTTTCTCAGGGAGATTCTATTAGTTTTATAGTCCAAGTAACATACTTTAAGAACCGTAGACTTGATAAAGAAGCACGGATGTACTAAGTGTAAGGGACGGCTGCCAAAAAACTAAAAAGGCTTGCTCAATAGACCAAAACTGAACAACATTTCCAAAGAAACATAACATAGGATTCTACTTTTCTATAGAAACTGTATTTTGTATGGAGAGAGAGGCCGTGATTCTTATCATTTTCCAGCAGTTCAGCAGTTGTTTAGTTCTTTGAGCAGGCCTTTTCAGTTTTCCGTACACTGTCTGTTTTGTCCGCTCCGCGGCCCGGGTCCGATACGTCCGCTGGACCCAATGAGTAAAACGTACCCAGGAGTGCAACTGTGCACTCGTAGACCCGAGCCGGGGGCGTAACAAATTGGGCTGCGATACACAGCGCTAAACTTATAATTAAATACCGTACCTAAATACACCTCAAAATCGGGTCCGGACCCGTGGTCTAGAACCGCCAAATACTAACTATCTACGGATGACTCGCGCTTGACCGAGCCACCAAAACTGTACATAAGTAGGCTAACTAACCACTAACTATATTGCCCGTATCGTACCCGAGATGGTACGTTCGTGACCGGTGTCACACCCGTTACGTTACGTTACGTTACCCAGATGACTCGCGCTTGACCGACCCTACCGAAATCACTTACCGGTGAGATTCCCGTGGTCGCGATGAGTCGAAATGTACATTTGGAGGTATACCTACTCTCAGTGTGCAAGAATATGTGATGTCCAATAAAATACACTTAAATATAATAAATTATAATGTGTACTGTGTCGATCCGATGATCCTGCGCCGATCTTAGTGCTGGCCACTCCCGCAGCAGGCATCCAGGTCAAACCCCAGCCTCATGCTCCAAGCACGCCACGTTCCCCGAATGCGCAGGTCGACACACTCGACACCCGTTATAGTAGATATTCCGGAAATCTGCCTTCCAATCACAAGTCCATAGCAAATCCGCGGCGATTGCTATCAATCGTCCCACACACCACGCGGATTGCCAAGATATAGTCAAATTATCACCGGCCACGCCCCGACCACGCGGGTTGGTAACTATACCAACGTGCGTCGTGCAATTGTCCATCCGCACTTCCCGAGCCTTCCGGTCGCCCCGCGAGCGAAACCCGTCCCGAAAGGAATTCTCGAAGACACTTATTTGTTCCAAATATCACGAAATACGAGTCCAAAATGCCGCCTACGCAGCCACCAAATATGGCGTCTCGTTTACACCGACACGAGACCCTTTACGCCTTCGAATAGATAGTTCACCACTAAATTACTTAATTGGTTGCCCTGCGCAACCTCAATATGATATTCCGCCGAATCCCGATTCGGGAAATAAACAACCCAAGCGCGACCACCGCTGTGGCTTATCCGATACGCGCACCAGTAGGGGGGTTAGGCCGGTACTGGACCACCTAGAGGTGATGTGGTCGAGAGTCGGTCACCGGGATTCGACCTGGTTCGGTAGCTAATGTGGTCGAGGAACGGCCCCCGTTTGTGGACCATTTTTTTGACCAGTCTCTAAAAAAAAGCTCATCAAATAAAATTCAGACCTAAAATTTTTGCTAAAATCGCGTTTTGACTATAGTAGGGGGGTTAGGCCGGTACTGGACCACCTAGAGGTGATGTGGTCGAGAGTCGGTCACCGGGATTCGACCTGGTTCGGTAGCTAATGTGGTCGAGGAACGGCCCCCGTTTGTGGACCATTTTTTTGACCAGTCTCTAAAAAAAAGCTCATCAAATAAAATTCAGACCTAAAATTTTTGCTAAAATCGCGTTTTGACTATAGTAGGGGGGTTAGGCCGGTACTGGACCACCTAGAGGTGATGTGGTCGAGAGTCGGTCACCGGGATTCGACCTGGTTCGGTAGCTAATGTGGTCGAGGAACGGCCCCCGTTTGTGGACCATTTTTTTGACCAGTCTCTAAAAAAAAGCTCATCAAATAAAATTCAGACCTAAAATTTTTGCTAAAATCGCGTTTTGACTATAGTAGGGGGGTTAGGCCGGTACTGGACCACCTAGAGGTGATGTGGTCGAGAGTCGGTCACCGGGATTCGACCTGGTTCGGTAGCTAATGTGGTCGAGGAACGGCCCCCGTTTGTGGACCATTTTTTTGACCAGTCTCTAAAAAAAAGCTCATCAAATAAAATTCAGACCTAAAATTTTTGCTAAAATCGCGTTTTGACTATAGTAGGGGGGTTAGGCCGGTACTGGACCACCTAGAGGTGATGTGGTCGAGAGTCGGTCACCGGGATTCGACCTGGTTCGGTAGCTAATGTGGTCGAGGAACGGCCCCCGTTTGTGGACCATTTTTTTGACCAGTCTCTAAAAAAAAGCTCATCAAATAAAATTCAGACCTAAAATTTTTGCAAAAATCGCGTTTTGACTATAGTAGGGGGGTTAGGCCGGTACTGGACCACCTAGAGGTGATGTGGTCGAGAGTCGGTCACCGGGATTCGACCTGGTTCGGTAGCTAATGTGGTCGAGGAACGGCCCCCGTTTGTGGACCATTTTTTTGACCAGTCTCTAAAAAAAAGCTCATCAAATAAAATTCAGACCTAAAATTTTTGCTAAAATCGCGTTTTGACTATAGTAGGGGGGATAGGCCGGTTCTAGACCAGCTAGAGGTGATGTGGTCGAAAGTCGGTCACCGGGATTCGACCTGGTTCGGTAGCTCTAAAAAGAGCTCATTCAATGAAATCTGTGGTGGAAGTAACTGGAACAAAATAAATAATGGAAAATTGAATGAAACGATGAATGGCAGGTGCAAATCTAGATCTACCTACCCAACTCTGCAAGTTGTTACCGGACGGGGACGGTGATGCGGCTGGGGACGGGGAAGCGGATGGGACGGTGATGCGGGCGAGGAAGCGGATGGGGACAGGGACGGGGGAGCGGATGGGGACGGGGACAGGGTCGGTGACGGGAACTGGGACGGGGCGGGCAGGGACGGGGATGGGTACGGAGACGGGGACAGGGGCGGTGATGCTAAGACAGGAACAGGAACGGGGACGGTGATACGGGCGAGGAAGTGGATGGGGACAGGGACGGGGACGGGGGAGCGGATGGGGACGGGGACAGGGACGGTGACGGGGATGGGTACGGGGACGGGTAGGGTACGGAGACGGGGACAAGGACGGGGCGGGCAGCGACGGGGATGGGTACGGAGACGGGGACAGGGTCGGGGGCGGGCGAGGAAGCGGATGGAGTACATACATACATACATAACATCACGCCTCTTTCCCGTTGGGGTAGGCAGAGACCACAGTCCTCCACCTGCTACGATCTTGACATACTTCCCTTGCTTCCTGTACTTTCATCAATCCTTTCATACATGCTCGTCGGTTTAGGGTACTTTTAACCTGGCCTTTATTCAGAACGTCCTGAATTTGGTCCTGGTACGTTCGCCTCGGCCTTCCCCTTCCAACGTTTCCATTCACTCTCGCCTGGTAGATCTCTTTCGTCAATCTTCGTTCATTCATCCTCTCTACATGACCAAACCATCTCAGCATCCCTTTCTCGATTTTGGTCACTACGTCTTCTTTTACGCCACACCGTTCTCTTATCACACTATTTCTAATCCTGTCACTCAATTTAACACCAATCATACTCCTTAGCGCTCTCATTTCCACTGCATTAATTCTACTTTCATGCTTCTTCTGCCATACCCAGCTTTCACTGCCATACATCAGTGTTGGTACCAAAACTCCCCCATGAACAGCCAAACGAGCCTTGTGAGACACCTTTTGACTCCTCATAAAGGCGTGCAGGGCACCATTCACCATGTTTCCAGCATTCACTCTTCTTTCAATATCACTTTCACACTTTCCATCTCTCGTAAACTTTGAGCCCAGATACACAAACTCCTTCACTTGTTCGACTTGTTCACCATCTATTAATATAGTACACTCTGTCATACATTCTTCTCTTTCAAGTACCATTACTTTAGTCTTGCTTACATTTACTTTCATTCCTTTCCTTTCCAAAGCCACATTCATCATTGTTACCATCTCCTGCAACTCGTCAGCAGATGACGCAAGTACAACTTGGTCATCAGCGTAGAGAAGACATTTGATGAGTAACTCATTCATTCTAAGTCCACACATACTCTCTTTCAGATCAATCAAACAATTATCCATGAACAGGTTAAACAGCCAAGGTGACGCTACACATCCCTGCCTAACACCTTTTTCGATGCTAAACCATTCAGTGTACGCCCCGTTTATTCTGACACAATACAATACGACTGATTACGGTTTCGTTAGCAGTTTTAATTTGCAGGCTTTATTTCTGGTTCATTTGCATTGCAATATGTGATGTATTTAACTAGCTGAGAACTTTTTTGGGGGCACCCTCAGTGGAGTCAGGTACAGATGCCGACTCATTGTGTTCAAATTTTTACCTGACGGAATCTTTTTTGTAAGGGCTGTGGGGTTTCTTTTATTGCTTGCCTTTATGGAAAGATTAAGTCCGCATAAGATAAAAAGCAAGTTACATAAAAACATTTCAACTCAACGTGTTGGCAATGGATTTCCTTTTATTTATATCAGGTACGCTACTGACATTAATTTAAAAGCTGATAGTTTACAAGTTATGATATGATGCTAAAAGCAATTAACGTTTGCCAAATTTAATTTAGCACTTCGCTGCAGTCCGTAGGAAAAACATTCAACATGTCAAAGTATAAAAACCAGGTACAAATAGATATGTAGGTACAAATAAAATAACCTAACCTAACCTAACCTAAATACCTATAACTTAAAGGGGGCACTACTCCAAATTAATTTACATAAATACGTAACACTACCTATAACCACAATAAAATCATGGAAGAGCAGCTTGTATTTAAAAATATAGAATAAAGATGTTAACAAATAAATTATTCAAGTTCAATATCGCAATTATTCGTAAAAACCATGTCAGAAAAATAAAAAACTGCTTCAGGAAAATAAAATTATTGAATTACTTAAAAAAAAAAAGGCATTTAAAACTATGTTTATCGCTTTTCGCGCAGAAATAAAAAAAAAGAAAAACCTATAATCTTGGTGAACTTGCAGACAGATTTATTTAATATTTATGTATGCTACAACTAACGCCGACCGACGAGGATCTGTCGAACTAAATGGCACTCCGCTATCTAAAATAGATTACTCCGTTGATCGAAATATTTCGTACAATGCTTGAAGGTGATATGTATGCTCAAAGGATGGCTAGTTCTGGAGATAATTCAAAGATGGTGCTATTTGAAGCTTCTAGTTTTTATTTCAAAAGTTTTCAAAATTGAATTGTTCGTAAAGGTATTACTTGGATTATCTTTACAAAATCTGAAAAGAGAAAAACAGTTTTTGACGCGTTTAATTTTTACTGCTTTTTTATTTGAGACTAGGTTTTTTATAAACATTTCACAACTTATTTTCAAATTTCACTGTTATTTTTAATAAAAGCAATCCTTGATAGAAAGATAGATAAATGCTTTATTGTGCACATAACAAAAATATAACTAGTTTGATATAACTAGTTTGTTTTGTTTGTTTCTAGCTTGATATTATTGTTTTAAAAATCAAAAGCATCACAAGTTATTTTCAGTAGACTTCAAAACGATAATTTCTATAAAAGTTTATTTCGATTTCGTTTTTATTCGATGTATTATAAATTAATTTTCAAAGCTTCATTATAAAATTCTTTTTCTTAAAAAGTATTCAATGAAATTTATATTATTACATTCGATCAAGGTTTAATTAGCAGTCGAACTCGTACGTTTTATTAATGGTTGATTTGACCGGCAAAGATTTTTTTTAGGGTCGAGGCCAATCAATGAAATGGCGGGGTGCTACCGGTCTAACTGAGTTCGGTCCATCTAGTCACAATCTAGTCACGATTAAAAAATACCTATCAAAAAGTGTCATCTGATCATGAATTCCTTAGTTGTAGATAAACAATAGAAATACATTTGGAAAGAAAGGTTTTTCTTACTTTGGTATGATATCATTTTGGTCGAAATAATTCTTAAGATGAAATAGTAAATGAGTTTTAAAAACTGCTTTGTTTTAAAACTGCTTTGTTTTAAAACTGCTTTGTTTCTAAATAAAATTTCAATAGCTAAAAATGCGAAAAAAAAATATATCAGCATGTATAATATCTTAAGAAAAGAATCTAAGTTACAGTTCTGATTATATTAAACAACAACACAACAAATGTAAATAGCGAAATATGCAAAATCAACACTAAAAATACCTATAATAAATTATTCACAATGTGTAATTTCAAATACGCGAAACCTCTAGGGTTTTATCCATGTAACTGAATAACTTATCCCAAAGAACATAGTTCAAATTAAGAAAAAAAAAAATTCCCACAGAAACTACATCCGCTGATAGCGCATTTTGTATGGGAGTCTAACATATTAAAGCTAGATATCCTCACTTGACTTTTTAAATTATTACATAAACCGTAACACTTTTCGATGCAACGCGTAAAATTTATTACTTCACATTATGGAAAGAATTATTGATTGTTATAAATAACGGCGAAGTCACGGGTATTTAAAAGTTTCCATTCCTATGAAATGACGCTGAGATACATACCTGTTTTTGAAGATTCCCATGCATTGAAGTGATTATTTAACGTATTAACAAGTTAGTGAATCTTTGTGTTCGTGTACAAAATGGATGTAATTTATAACATCATGAAGCAGGTAGTTTCAAGCCCAGACTAACCTAACCTTACCACGAAATCAATCACTTTAAGCATTTTTCCTCTCAACATTTACTGCTCACCTAAAACCGAGACGGAAAATTTATCTGTAGCTCATAAGTTATCACAATTTACCTCAAACATTTTTCTTTCTACAATTACCTACTGCTAACTTCAAACTCTGAAAACAAAGATGAGATGGACGAATGAACATTTGGTTGCTTTTTGCATGCCAGGCACTAACTTTCAGAACATTTGTGAGTAATCACACCAAAGTGTTGTTAGTGTTAAACTGTAAACGAACTTTTGAAGGTACGCACTATATTACCCAGTTGCTCTTTACTTCAATCTAGCATAGAACAAAGATGGGGCTGACGATGAACAGAGGTCACTCAGAAGAAGTCTAACACCTCTTGATTATCAACATGCGATTATTACTTCTGAAGTTATTGGAGTCAGGAACTGGCATTTAATGTTAAAATTATTTTAATATACATATGACGACATATCTTATGAAAAAGAACTAAATAATGAGTAAAAGCAAAACTTTACTAAATCACGCGTTTCTGCACGAACAATAGGGTACGTTTCAGAACATTATTCGTAACTTTCAGAACATTATTTCTCCCACATGCAATTTCAAACCACGACGAAGACATTTCTTGAGTCATACCTGTTTGAAGTCATCACACGTACGTATTTAACAAGTTAACAGTTTTGTAATTACGAAACATGGCGGTACTGACCACGACAGGTTTAGAATTCTAAAGGACGGTTTAAGATTAAAGTATTGAAAGCTCTAATAATTAATAGCAAATTTTTGAAATATTACTAAATTAAAATATAAAACTAACAATCTCGACTGAATCAAAATATTTGAATTAGTCGTTACAACCAAAACTTTTATGTAAAAGAAAATTATAACAAAACTTATTCAACCAAAAACTACAAACGAAATTACAAATAAAAATATTTGAATGAACTATTACAACACAACGTTTATGAAAAAATAAATAAAAAAAAATTTCAAAAAAAAAAACACTCAAATCAAAATCTCAATTACAATTTCTAAATAAAATGTTTAAAAGTAAACGTCTCGAAAACTCGTTTTTAAAAATACTTACAGATTTTTCTTCATATAAATTATCAATTTGAAACTTAAATCAAAATTGTACTATAGTATTGAAAGTAAAGATTTTTTTTTATTGTATGAACAGTATGAATCAAAAATAGTTTATTAAAACTTTTTAAATGAAAATCTTAAAATCAAAATACTTTATTGACAATTACTGCTTAGACTTAAACCAATAATATTTAAAGGAATACTTTTATAAAAGAGAATTGCAAAAAAAATGTTGCTGGAAAGATAACTTGACATAAAAATAAATTTTCATAATCTCAAGTTGAATATGTTAAAAAAAAAATACGAAATGAAATCTTTATTGACAATTTCTTAGCTAAAATTTAAAAAAATATAAATTTCATTGAATACTTTTTAGGAAAAAGAATTTTATTTTTGAATAAAAAACGAAATCGGAAAACTTTTATGGTCATAGAAATTATCGTTTTGAAGTCTATTAAAAATAACTATGATTTTCAAAACAATAATATCAAATAAATAAATAAATAAATAAATTAAATAAATAAAATACTTTAATCTTAAACCGTCCTTTAGAATTCTAAACCTGTCGTGGTCAGTACCGCCATGTTTCGTAATTACAAAACTGTTAACTTGTTAAATACGTACGTGTGATGACTTCAAACAGGTATGACTCAAGAAATGTCTTCGTCGTGGTTTGAAATTGCATGTGGGAGAAATAATGTTCTGAAAGTTACGAATAATGTTCTGAAACGTACCCTATTGTTCGTGCAGAAACGCGTGATTTAGTAAAGTTTTGCTTTTACTCATTATTTAGTTCTTTTTCATAAGATATGTCGTCATATGTATATTAAAATAATTTTAACATTAAATGCCAGTTCCTGACTCCAATAACTTCAGAAGTAATAATCGCATGTTGATAATCAAGAGGTGTTAGACTTCTTCTGAGTGACCTCTGTTCATCGTCAGCCCCATCTTTGTTCTATGCTAGATTGAAGTTAAGAGCAACTGGGTAATATAGTGCGTACCTTCAAAAGTTCGTTTACAGTTTAACACTAACAACACTTCGGTGTGATTACTCACAAATGTTCTGAAAGTTAGTGCCTGGCATGCAAAAAGCAACCAAATGTTCATTCGTCCATCTCATCTTTGTTTTCAGAGTTTGAAGTTAGCAGTAGGTAATTGTAGAAAGAAAAATGTTTGAGGTAAATTGTGATAACTTATGAGCTGCAGATAAATTTTCCGTCTCGGTTTTAGGTGAGCAGTAAATGTTGAGAGGAAAAATGCTTAAAGTGATTGATTTCGTGGTAAGGTTAGGTTAGTCTGGGCTTGAAACTACCTGCTTCATGATGTTATAAATTACATCCATTTTATACACGAACACAAAGATTCACTAACTTGTTAATACGTTAAATAATCACTTCAATGCATGGGAATCTTCAAAAACAGGTATGTATCTCAGCGTCATTTCATAGGAATGGAAACTTTTAAATACCCGTGACTTCGCCGTTATTTATAACAATCAATAATTCTTTCCATAATGTGAAGTAATAAATTTTACGCGTTGCATCGAAAAGTGTTACGGTTTATGTAATAATTTAAAAAGTCAAGTGAGGATATCTAGCTTTAATATGTTAGACTCCCATACAAAATGCGCTATCAGCGGATGCAGTTTCTGTGGGAATTTTTTTTTTCTTAATTTGAACTATGTTCTTTGGGATAAGTTATTCAGTTACATGGATAAAACCCTAGAGGTTTCGCGTATTTGAAATTACACATTGTGAATAATTTATTATAGGTATTTTTAGTGTTGATTTTGCATATTTCGCTATTTACATTTGTTGTGTTGTTGTTTAATATAATCAGAACTGTAACTTAGATTCTTTTCTTAAGATATTATACATGCTGATATATTTTTTTTTCGCATTTTTAGCTATTGAAATTTTATTTAGAAACAAAGCAGTTTTAAAACAAAGCAGTTTTAAAACAAAGCAGTTTTTAAAACTCATTTACTATTTCATCTTAAGAATTATTTCGACCAAAATGATATCATACCAAAGTAAGAAAAACCTTTCTTTCCAAATGTATTTCTATTGTTTATCTACAACTAAGGAATTCATGATCAGATGACACTTTTTGATAGGTATTTTTTAATCGTGACTAGATTGTGACTAGATGGACCGAACTCAGTTAGACCGGTAGCACCCCGCCATTTCATTGATTGGCCTCGACCCTAAAAAAAATCTTTGCCGGTCAAATCAACCATTAATAAAACGTACGAGTTCGACTGCTAATTAAACCTTGATCGAATGTAATAATATAAATTTCATTGAATACTTTTTAAGAAAAAGAATTTTATAATGAAGCTTTGAAAATTAATTTATAATACATCGAATAAAAACGAAATCGAAATAAACTTTTATAGAAATTATCGTTTTGAAGTCTACTGAAAATAACTTGTGATGCTTTTGATTTTTAAAACAATAATATCAAGCTAGAAACAAACAAAACAAACTAGTTATATCAAACTAGTTATATTTTTGTTATGTGCACAATAAAGCATTTATCTATCTTTCTATCAAGGATTGCTTTTATTAAAAATAACAGTGAAATTTGAAAATAAGTTGTGAAATGTTTATAAAAAACCTAGTCTCAAATAAAAACGCAGTAAAAATTAAACGCATCAAAAACTGTTTTTCTCTTTTCAGATTTTGTAAAGATAATCCAAGGAATACCTTTACGAACAATTCAATTTTGAAAACTTTTGAAATAAAAACTAGAAGCTTCAAATAGCACCATCTTTGAATTATCTCCAGAACTAGCCATCCTTTGAGCATACATATCACCTTCAAGCATTGTACGAAATATTTCGATCAACGGAGTAATCTATTTTAGATAGCGGAGTGCCATTTAGTTCGACAGATCCTCGTCGGTCGGCGTTAGTTGTAGCATACATAAATATTAAATAAATCTGTCTGCAAGTTCACCAAGATTATAGGTTTTTCTTTTTTTTTTTTTCTGCGCGAAAAGCGATAAATATAGTTTTAAATGCCTTTTTTTTTTTAAGTAATTCAATAATTTTATTTTCCTGAAGCAGTTTTTCATTTTTCTGACATGGTTTTTACGAATAATTGCGATATTGAACTTGAATAATTTATTTGTTAACATCTTTATTCTATATTTTTAAATACAAGCTGCTCTTCCATGATTTTATTGTGGTTATAGGTAGTGTTACGTATTTATGTAAATTAATTTGGAGTAGTGCCCCCTTTAAGTTATAGGTATTTAGGTTAGGTTAGGTTAGGTTATTTTATTTGTACCTACATATCTATTTGTACCTGGTTTTTATACTTTGACATGTTGAATGTTTTTCCTACGGACTGCAGCGAAGTGCTAAATTAAATTTGGCAAACGTTAATTGCTTTTAGCATCATATCATAACTTGTAAACTATCAGCTTTTAAATTAATGTCAGTAGCGTACCTGATATAAATAAAAGGAAATCCATTGCCAACACGTTGAGTTGAAATGTTTTTATGTAACTTGCTTTTTATCTTATGCGGACTTAATCTTTCCATAAAGGCAAGCAATAAAAGAAACCCCACAGCCCTTACAAAAAAGATTCCGTCAGGTAAAAATTTGAACACAATGAGTCGGCATCTGTACCTGACTCCACTGAGGGTGCCCCCAAAAAAGTTCTCAGCTAGTTAAATACATCACATATTGCAATGCAAATGAACCAGAAATAAAGCCTGCAAATTAAAACTGCTAACGAAACCGTAATCAGTCGTATTGTACTCCATCCGCTTCCTCGCCCGCCCCCGACCCTGTCCCCGTCTCCGTACCCATCCCCGTCGCTGCCCGCCCCGTCCTTGTCCCCGTCTCCGTACCCTACCCGTCCCCGTACCCATCCCCGTCACCGTCCCTGTCCCCGTCCCCATCCGCTCCCCCGTCCCCGTCCCTGTCCCCATCCACTTCCTCGCCCGTATCACCGTCCCCGTTCCTGTTCCTGTCTTAGCATCACCGCCCCTGTCCCCGTCTCCGTACCCATCCCCGTCCCTGCCCGCCCCGTCCCAGTTCCCGTCACCGACCCTGTCCCCGTCCCCATCCGCTCCCCCGTCCCTGTCCCCATCCGCTTCCTCGCCCGCATCACCGTCCCATCCGCTTCCCCGTCCCCAGCCGCATCACCGTCCCCGTCCGGTAACAACTTGCAGAGTTGGGTAGGTAGATCTAGATTTGCACCTGCCATTCATCGTTTCATTCAATTTTCCATTATTTATTTTGTTCCAGTTACTTCCACCACAGATTTCATTGAATGAGCTCTTTTTAGAGCTACCGAACCAGGTCGAATCCCGGTGACCGACTTTCGACCACATCACCTCTAGCTGGTCTAGAACCGGCCTATCCCCCCTACTATAGTCAAAACGCGATTTTAGCAAAAATTTTAGGTCTGAATTTTATTTGATGAGCTTTTTTTTAGAGACTGGTCAAAAAAATGGTCCACAAACGGGGGCCGTTCCTCGACCACATTAGCTACCGAACCAGGTCGAATCCCGGTGACCGACTCTCGACCACATCACCTCTAGGTGGTCCAGTACCGGCCTAACCCCCCTACTATAGTCAAAACGCGATTTTTGCAAAAATTTTAGGTCTGAATTTTATTTGATGAGCTTTTTTTTAGAGACTGGTCAAAAAAATGGTCCACAAACGGGGGCCGTTCCTCGACCACATTAGCTACCGAACCAGGTCGAATCCCGGTGACCGACTCTCGACCACATCACCTCTAGGTGGTCCAGTACCGGCCTAACCCCCCTACTATAGTCAAAACGCGATTTTAGCAAAAATTTTAGGTCTGAATTTTATTTGATGAGCTTTTTTTTAGAGACTGGTCAAAAAAATGGTCCACAAACGGGGGCCGTTCCTCGACCACATTAGCTACCGAACCAGGTCGAATCCCGGTGACCGACTCTCGACCACATCACCTCTAGGTGGTCCAGTACCGGCCTAACCCCCCTACTATAGTCAAAACGCGATTTTAGCAAAAATTTTAGGTCTGAATTTTATTTGATGAGCTTTTTTTTAGAGACTGGTCAAAAAAATGGTCCACAAACGGGGGCCGTTCCTCGACCACATTAGCTACCGAACCAGGTCGAATCCCGGTGACCGACTCTCGACCACATCACCTCTAGGTGGTCCAGTACCGGCCTAACCCCCCTACTCGCACCCAAGCGACATTCGCCAGATCTCCCGTATTGCGACCGTTCGCCAGACCTCCCGTATTGCGACTGCTAACTGCTAACAACTATGGCGCCGGCCCGCTTTCCTTACCGCACCGACGCGCCAAAAACTCGGGCGGCGCTCGAATCGCGCCTCACATTTTCCGTAAATACCCGCCTCTAATCTAATATTTCTTCTACAGAAAATAAACACCGATTTTATTTTCTACCTACATGAATAGACCCAAATTGGTTCTAAAGGCTGTCCCTGTTCGGACACGTTCCCTGCACATCTTGTAATAGAACAGATAGGCCACGAACGCTTTCTAAAAGAAGTTCTTTTCATCCGTGTGTATCAGCAACACCCTGCAAACGAACTTTGCGATTCGTTTTCGCCGGTTAACGCCGCAATAAAGAGACAGTATTAAACCTACTTGTTTTTCGGTTTTTGTGAGCTTGTAGGCGCTTCTTACTTTACACCCACCATTTTGCCTTTGATCGTATTTTTTGTAATGAAATAAAATAGAATTGAAGGACATTTTTGTAAGAAAAAATGTGATGATTTACGATAGATTTTATTGTACAACAAACATTTTCTATGCAGTAAAAGCTCGTTTAGGGGACTAAAATTGCACAATATTTTTCTATGACATCTGGAAAATCGCATAAAAAAGATTCTTCATACAAAATGAGCAGCTGATCAGTTAGTTCAATTAGTATTGTGAAACGACAATATACAAAATTTATGGGAAAGATTTTTGCAACTCCTGACTTTTGAAGTATAGGTACCTACGCCAAACTGAGTTGGTTCCTCAGAAGTTTTTGATCAGTATTAGAAACAGGGTCAATTGGCACCAAAAATGTGGATCAAAATTTCACGAAAAGTTTTGGATAGTTTTGTGAAGCCGCAACGACTAAGGTACTTCCCCTTGCTGTCTTACTCATCTCAAAAATCCAGCCTGTATAGGGTCCTAATGAAAAAGTTAACATAATTTTATCATGATACCAGACCATAAAACTAAACAACTTGCCCCCATAGGTCGAAATACGAGAAGTAATTTTGACATCCCATACAAAATGCGCTATCAGCTGACGCAGTCTCTATGGGAACTTGGAAAAACCGGTCAAGTGTGAGTCAGACTCGTGCACCGACAGTTCTGTACCACTAAGGTAAAAATACCGGCTTAGTTATGGACGCGCAGTCACGCAGAAATGTATTAAACGCGCGCGAGTCCGACATTTACTTAACCAGTTTAATTATTTGTTTTTATTCCGTGTCATAAGCTCTATAAACATAGCAATTGTTACTCTTTGGCTCATCATCATAAAATCTCATGAAATGTCTACTACAGGACAGGGAGCTCCCTCCAGAATTCTAGCATTTGCCAGAAAAAAAATGTGGATGGGAAGTACCATATAGTCACCTCGCTTGTCAGCGCCATTGTTGGCACCATGGACCGCGGTTGTAGGTGACCGCAGTAAGTAAAATGGTATGATACACATGAGGATGCTGCTGCCCATCCTCCAGTTTATAACCCTGTAAGTTTGGTTACTGTAATTAATTACCTATGCTTGCCCAAGCCCTAAGCTAATCACTTAACATTCTTAAAGCTTCTTTTTGCTTAGGGGCTGGCCCCCCCGGTGTTGGCAACATTGACAGTGGTATGACATCGCAACAGTTTATCAAAAAGTGGCCGAAGCTGCCAATTAAAATTACTCAGGTCAATTAATTTTGGCTGCTGGCTTTACTACCTGTTTATTTGAGTACAGACAACACCATAAATTTTCGTAGCTACGTGTTAATATGGACGAATATTATTAGGACTGAAAATCCCCTCCCCACACCAGAAAACATAAACCAGAAAAATTGCCGCTTGCTTGCATAAAATTGCTTTTGCATAAAACTCATTGAAATTAGACGGCGCCTTAAAGTAATATGGAAAGCGAGATCTAGAGGCGAGTGAATAGGCTTCTTCTGGGCAAGCTCGTTCCATCGTCGACCTCTCTGTCTTCAAGACTAGATCGAAGTCAAGAGTAAAAAAACCGGTCAAGTGCGAGTTGGACTCGCGCGCCGAGGGTTCCGATATACCTATAGTATTTTTGGAAGCAATAAAGTCCATTTTCAGGACCGCAACACTAAATTTGTTTGTAAAGGTTTTTTGCAGATTTCTGAAAAACTGTGCAACTTAGAAAGATCGTTTTATTTTTGCTGTGAAGTTTACATAAACTTCTGTCAACTGTAATTAATTCAGATTTTTCCTTACTCAAACTTCGGAGATAAGAGGAATGGTATTTTTTTTTACATTTTTCATCATAACTTGAAAACTAAGAAACTTAAAAAAATAGAAAAATATATTTTAAAATTTACAAGTAAAGCCCTTTTATATGATACCCCACATGACCTAGTAGCGACAATTTAAATTTTGGCCCCCTTTACATTAATAATCATACTTTTTTCAAAAATTTTTCATGTGCAATTAAGTTGGGCAACTATATTCTAAAACTATTCCAAATTTCAGGTCGATAGCATAAGTGGTTGCTGAGATATAGAGGTGTGACAGCCAGACGGACAGACAGACAGACAGACAGAGCGGCACCATAAGGGTTCCTTTTTTTTACCATTTTGGTATCGGAACCCTAAAAAATAAGGCTAGGCGATGATGATGCTTATGGTTTGATATAAAGACTATCTGCCCGTGTGCCCGGGAATCTATACAACCTTCTACCTTCTATGTATGTAAATAAAGCATAGATTTATTAAGTCAAGATAGGGTCTTGTTCACAAGTACTACCTTGACAAATATTCAAAATTTCCCCATACAAGAAAAAATAGTGCCATCTGTGAAAAATCGCGTGAATTACGTTGCGTAGTACTTCGGTAACATTTTCAGCTGGATTAAAAACATCTAGTATCATATCTATCTTCCTCCGGCGAAAAAAGCTCATCATGCCATCTATGCGGTTAACCTGGAATATTCTGTCAAATAAAGCTTTCTACAACAGTGGCAATAAGTGACCTGCTATTGGACAATGCCGAAGCTTCCTCCGGAATAAAAAGCTTATCATGCCATCTATGGCGTTAACCTGGAATATTCTGCCAAAAAATGCTTTCTACAACTGGCAATAAGTGATCTGCTGTTGGACAATAGCAAAACTGCCTCTGACATAAAAAGCTTATCATACATACCATCTATAATGTTGATAACCTGCAATGTTCTGCCAAAAAATATTTCTACTACTGGCAGTAAGTGACCTGCTATTGGACAATATCAAAGCTACCTCCAGCATGAAAAGCTTATCATGCCATCATCTATATCGTTAACTTGGAATATTCTGCCAATAGACGCTTTCAACAACTGGCAGTAAGTGACCTGCTATTGGTCAATGGCAAAGCTTTCTACGGCATAAAGAGCTTATCATGCCATCTATATGTATAACGTATCGTTATACTGGAATATTCTGCCAATAGACGCTTTCTACAACTGGCAGTAAGTGACCTACGAGTACTATTGGACAATGGGAAAGCTGTCTCGGGCATAAAAAGCTTATCATGTGATCTATGTCGTTAACCTGGAATATTCTGCCAACAACAAAATAAAAAATATTCTAATTCCTCAAGTCAAATCAACAGCAACTTATTAAAAATTTGTGCGCAATTTTCAGCTACACACTACATTTTTATTTAGAACGCGTTGAAAGATCAACTATTAGAGCCACCGCGCAGTAGCGATTTTTAGTTGGCCGACAGTTTAGTCGCAATCGTACTTTCGATAGACAAATCGATCGACAAATGCGCGCACTACCATAGGGGTAGGTACATACTGATTCCCAGAACGATTAAACTATCGGCCAACTAAAAAATCGCTAGTGCGCGGTGGCTCTTAGTCCTAACGAGTTATCAAACCAAGACAAAACAAGTTCATGATGCAGTTTAATTTTGCTGTCGACTGTACTTTCAGTTTCAACTTTTTGCACGAAAAGCACCATTTTTGAGAAGTATTTTCACAGTGGGGGGTCAAGTGCGAACGGATCATTTACATTTAATTACTGAATACTAACATTGCAATGCGTCTTGCAATGCTGGTACTAATTATTTGCGGAAAACCGACCAAGTGCGTGTCGAGCCACGCGCTGTATAGGGTTTATATAGTATTTTAGGATGCTTTTATAGCAAAGCAGGTTTTTTAGTATATCATAACGTTCATAACTCCAACTCCAACAAAAATTGTGCTTGTAAGCTAAATATTTCGCAAAATGAACCTCAAATCGAAACATTATATATGCAGACTCACATTGTTTTTAAAAGATCTATCAACAAAAATTTCAGCGCCACTTGTAGGTACCCTAAAAAAATATTTTCCTGATTTTATTTCACCACTTTTGGTGTGGATAAAATGTATGTCTATACTAAATTCCAACTTTCTAGTACTGAGGCACGATGAGAATAGCAAGTAACATTTACTCTAGTAGCTATACTTGGTCTGTACAATTTGCGTTTTGAAAAGATTTTTGGACCATCTGTTTGTTACGTCTTTCCAATAATATTTCAACCCATTTGAATCATTATTTACTACCCATTGTGGGCACGGGGAAGGTAACCTACTTTAAAAATTTGATTGGTCACTGTTATCTCGCATGATGAAGAAGAAACTGCACTGCAACCGAAAAGCTAGTTTCAATGCAAAAAAGAGCAGCTAGTACAATTAGCTTTTTGTCCAACACGCAGATCGTCGATCGAGTCGGACGCACGCGCTGAGGGTTCCGATATACCTTTAGTATTTTAAAAGCATTACAGTCCATTTTTAGGATCGCAAAACTAAATTTAGTAGTTTTAGGGTTCCGTACCTCAAAAGAAAAAAACGGAACCCTTATAGGATCACTTTGTTGTCCGTCTGTCTGTCTGTCTGTCAAGACCCTTTATCTCATGAACGGATAAAGGTATTATAGTCCTTGAGCCCGTGACAAAATCACTTACCTGTCATGAGAACATCTTAAGATGTATGGCAACAGATCGGCAAAGTGGTGCTGAGCAAGAATCAGTTACATTTGGCATCCGAAATTTGCCGGAAGTCCGAGAATTTCTTCCACTTCCGGTAAAAATTTGGGGGTGCAAGTTACGTGTCATGAGAACACTCTGAAACCCTCGGCAACATGTAGTACTTCATTGACAGAGTAGAAAAATACAAGTCTGCCAGTTCCTAGTTTGCCGGAAGTACTTGGTAGACGGTCTCAAAGGATGGCCGCCACCCAGTAAACAGATCTAAGATTTTTACTATAAAATTAAATACGTATTAATAATCGTGGAAGTCTGCTACGGCTATGGTTTTTTAGTTTTACTAGTCATTGTCACTGATAATCCAAGGGTCTGATGATGACCAGCTATCAAGCAACTGGATCTGAGGGCCAACTACACCCAAGAGCTCCAAATTTGGACTAAAATGCATTGTAGGTGGCTGCCATTCCTAGACTTGCTGGCTCGAGAGTCTGATGATGACCAGCTGTCAAGCAACTGGATCTAAGGACGAACTACACCCAAGAGCTCCAGATTTCGACTCAAATGCTTTGTAGGTGGCTGCCGTTCCTGGACCTGCTGGCTCGAGGGTCTGATACTGACCAGCATCCAAGAAAATGGCTCTATTCGAACTTGAGGACTACTCAATTAAATTGTGAACTTAATTAATTTTAAACTACTAAATCTAAATATATAAAATTGCTTGTCCTGACTGACTAATTCATCAACGCCGAGCCGTAACCGCTACAGCTACGGATCTGAATTTTTTTACACAGGTTTTCTGCACTTCAAAACCACCCACTAAGAAAGGATTTTGGAAAATTCGTCTTCCAAAGGGGTGAAATAAGGGATGAAAGTTTGTATGAAAGTCCTTTGTTTCTTGAGCTAGATTCGCACAAATTTGAATTTAAGCTTTTGGTAAAAAATAAAGAAATAGGTGTTTAAGCATATTTTTAAATCACTCTTGAATGGGGTGAAATAGGGGATGATTTTTTTCCGTATGTTGATCTATAAGTTTTTCATTTTTAGGGTTCCGTACCTCAAAATAAAATAATGGAACCCTTATAGGAACACTTTGTTGTCCGTCTGTCTGTCTGTCTGTCTGTCAAGACCCTTTTTCTCACGAACGAGAAGAGATATCAGGTTGAAATTGATAACGAATTTTAAGGTCTATAGACCACACAAGATCTGAAAATTTAAATTTTTTACAACGACGCAATCAAAACATATGGCTTTTTATGTCCTCATCTCCATACACTTATGCAAAAATGCAAAACCTACAGGGTACTTACTTCCCGTTGACCTAAAATTATGAAATTTGGCAAAAAGCTAGGTATCACAGTACAAATAAAGGGAAAAGTCTAAAATCATTAAATATTTAAATTTTCCTTACAACTAATAGTAACCAATTAAGGTGAGCTCCCTGTAAAAAACGATTCGAAATGAAAGATTTTAGATATTTTACGTGTTAGCACGAGTCCGCCATATTTATTACTACACAGAAAAAAGCATACAAAATGAGGTTTTCAACATCCTCCACACGTAACAAAATAACTTAATGTACCTTCTTAAATTCACGAACAGGCAAAGGCAAAGTAAAATATTAAATAACGCGAAAATAAACTTCGTAACCTACCTATTATAGTACCTAATCAAAATTTAAGTCGGTCAGGGATCTTAACTTCTCTTCCGTAACGTGTTCTAACTGTTTTGTCTTTTTCTGTAGTTACAGATAGCACCTCTAACTTATAAAGTTTTTGGAATGGCCTGAGTTTTATACCTGTAGATGTTTTTATTTTTGCAACTCTAGGCACTCCATCTTTTCCTTTGAATATCTCCTCCACAAGCCCAAGAGGCCACTTTAGTCTCTTCTCTTCTGTTTCTATTAACACAACTTCTCCTATTTGTAAATCTTCAGTCTTCTGTTTCTGTTTTTGTACCAAGAATGTTAAGTATTCTTTACGAAATCTTTGTTTGAAATCATCTCTAAGTTTTTGTAAATACTGTAGACGACAATTCAAACTTCTTCCATCAATTTCATCGAAGTCTGAAACATCCGAAGAAGGTAACGAATGTAGAAAACACATTGGAGTTAACGGTTCTAGAGACGATGACTTATCGCCTTCCACATACGTTAACGGACGACTATTCATTGTGGCTTCACAATCGCACAGTATCGTTAGAAGTTCTTCATAAGTAACCGAGCATTTTCCTAATACTCTCCGTAATAGATCTTTTAATATCTTAATAAGTCGTTCCCAATAACCACCCCACCAAGGAGCAGAAGCAACATTAAATTTCCATTTAATGCGTACAATATTTGAATGTCTTTGTACTTCATTCCAGTCAATGCTGGCAAACAAATTATTAGCACCGACAAAATTAGTGCCATTATCTGACATGATTGTCTTTACCCTCCCACGACGCGCAATAAATCGCCGTAAAGTCATGAGAAAATCATTGGTAGATAAACTCTTAGTCAGCTCTAAATGTACCGCTCTGTACACCGCACAAGTATATAAGACGATCCAACATTTTGTGCCACCTCGCAAATACAATGGTCCAGCTAAGTTGACTCCTGTCACTTCAAAAGCTGCGCTACAATTAATGCGATCAAACGGTAAAGGAGCTGTTGTTGCTTCTATACGTTTAGCTCTAAATCTTCTGCATATAACGCACTTTGATATTATTGACTTAACTAAAACTCTCATACCGATGACCCAAAATCTTTGTCTTATATCTGTAATAACTATATTACTTCCCGCATGTTGTAACTGCTGATGACGCTCTTCTATCATGCGTTTTATAACAAAATGTTTACCAGGTACTACAACGGGTTTTTTAGTACTGTCTAAAAAATCACCGTAAGTAAGTTTTGTTTCAATTCTCATTATATTATTTTCATCACAGAATAATTGTAAATTAGAACATTTCTGTTCTATGAAACTTTTATTTTCTTTCTGTATCAACAATATTATTTTATTTTCTGCGTTTTCAAATTCATCATAACTCAATTCTCCTTTATTTTTATTGACGATTTGTCTCAAGTTATGAATAAAACGTAATATCCACGCTAAAGTGCGAACAATTTGTGTGTATTTAGAAAAATAAGTAAATCTGTCTAAAAAACTTTCCTCTAAACACACGTTTACATTGCATGACGTCTTTTTCAGTTCTTTTACAGCCTCTGATTCCTCTATATTAACATCCGATTCAGGCCAGTTTTCAGCACTGAGTAATAACCACGCAGGTCCTTCAAACCAACGGCAATCAAACAGATGTTTTGCATCGCAGCCTCTAGAAGCCAAGTCAGCCCAATTGAGTGGCCCTGGAATATGATGCCAGTCTTGAGGATTAGAATTCTCCCTTATTTCTTTAACTCTATTTCCAACAAACGTTTTCCACGGAAGTTCCCTTTTGATCCAACATATAGTTACACTAGAATCTGTCCAAAAGTACTCACGATCTATAGGGAAATCTAGTCCCTTTTTTAGTTCTGTAACTAATCGTGTTGCTATCAAAGCCGATGTCAATTCAAGACGAGGAATAGTTACTTTTTCTTCCGGAGAAACGCGAGATTTAGCTGTTAGTAGTTGAACTGAAACATCAAAATCATTTTCAAATCTTAAGAAAACACAGGCAGCGTAACCATTTTTGCAGGCATCGCAAAACGCATGTAAACTCACTCTGCAGTTTTTAATTATCTCTTTAGACATTCTTCTTGGAATTCTGCAGCGTTTTATGTAAGGAATATATTTATACCAGTTTAAAAATGTCGTTAATATGTCTTCTGGTATATTTTCATCCCAGCCTAAATTACGACGCCACATTTCTTGTATAATAAGTCTCGGCACTAAAGTCACAGGACACGTGAACCCGATAGGGTCGAATACTTTTTGTGTCAAGGACAAAATATTTCTTTTTGTAAATTTATCTATACTTTCCTTAGGAGGTAAATCAATGTTGCAATATAACTCATCTGACTCGGTATCCCACGTAAGCCCCAAGACAGATATTTCCTTTTTTCCTGTCTCGTTAATCGGTAAAGGAGACATAACCCACTGTCGTAAGTCAAACTTTGCCCAGCTCATTATTTCTTTTGCGTCACACATAAATTTTTGAGCCTCTTCTTCAGAATCAACACTAAATATGCAGTTATCTACATAAAACGACTTACTCATTTCTTTAGCGCAGTTTGAATATTCTCCAGCAACGGTTTCTAAATGATGGAGTATAGTCGCTGAAAGTAGGAATGGACTCGACGTTAAACCGAAAACCACTCTATAATGACGGTAAGTTATAATTTCTGTAGCTGACTCATCTTTCCACCACAGGAACTTCAAATAGTCTCGATCATTAGGAATTATTGATATTTGTAAGAATGCCTTAGCAATGTCAGCAGTTACGCCAATAGCACCTTTTCTGAACCTAACTAGCAACTTAGGAATATTCTCAATTAAATTCAGCCCTTTATCGAGACATAAGTTTAAGGATTTTCCATTTTTATCTTTAGCTGAGGCGTTGAAAACTGGTCTCGTTTTGGTTGTAAGCCTGGCCTCGTTTATGACCGCGTGATGACTAAGATAATGACCTGACTCTTGATTGTCCATCGATGCTGAGACAGTTTCTATAATGCCTAACTGCTGCCATTCATTAAAGACTGCGTTGTAATCAGCTAACTTACCACATTTCTCAAGACGCTTTGTCGTGGTTATTAGTCGTCCTTTGGCTAACTCGTAGTTGCTAAGTATATCTTCATGCCCTACCTTCCACGGCAACTGCACCTCATACCTTCCTTCATGGTTTAATTTGATACCGTTCTCAAAATCTGATAAAATCTGAGCTTCTTTTTCTGCAACATTTTTCGATTCCGAAGGATCTTTTATACCTAATGTCTCAAATGACCAAAAGGTGTCTAAATCTGTTGAACAAAATAAAGTATTAATATTACATGCTACATTCTTAGCACTCGTCTGTTTTCCTACTAATGTCCAACCTAGTTTCGTTTTACACGCAGTTAGTTCATTATTTAGACATATAAACTCATTGGTCATCAACTGACCGAAAAAATCCGCGCCTATTAGCAAACCTATTTCGGAATTTTCAATGCCCTTGTCTGTCAGTGACACATTGTGACTTTTTAACAAATTTGTCAATTTACTGTCACTCAAATCAACAAAAGGAATGTCACCACAAATACAACTTTTTGATAAAGCGAATAAATCTAAATTAAATAATTTATCTAAACTTTGCACGCTAAATTGATAAACGTTGTATTCTTCACTCTTCGTTTGTATGCCGCCAAACAAGGAATGACTTAAAAGTTCTTTACTTACAGGTTTTAGTCCTAAGCTTTGCGCAATGGATTCTTTTATATAAGATCGTTGTGCTCCGCTATCAAATAGTGCTCTTACAGTTATCTTCTTTCCGCAGTTCACAATAGACACCAACAGAGTTAGGAGAAGCGTCACACCTCGTATCTGTGTAGAGTTATTACTGACTGTTTTGCTATCATTCGATGTACCAACCGTTTCTTCCATCTTACCAGGACACAATATAACAGAGTGACGTTTCAAACAAATACAGCACTTTGTATAGGCTTTACAAAATTTTGCAAAGTGCCCTACTTTCAAACATATATTACAAGCTCTCTTCTTCTTCAAAAACTCTTTTCGTTGATCTACGGACATTTTCTGTAGCTTATAGCACTCAACACTAACGTGCGAAGTTTTGTCGCAAAATACACATTGTTTTACATCTAGTTTTTTAGTGTTAGCGACTAAGCATTCAGCAGAGGGAACTTCAGGGCTCGGAATCACATTTTTGGTTTCTGAGAACGTTGAACGCGCCATATTCACTCTCTGTTCGCTATCAACTTCTCGTTTTAAAAATTCCAGTAAATTATTTAGTTCCTTATCTGAACTTTCTGCAGTGAGCTGGTGAGGTCTGGTTCTCTCCCATATCTTTAAAATATCACTTGGTATAGCTGACTCTAACATTGGAAAAATAAATGCCGAGTACTTATCCTTTTTTTGGATCCATCAATGGAGCCATCCAATGGATCCAAATGGACGAAGGGTATCTTTAGTTACTCCGAGCGACTCCAACGATCGTATTTGTGCACTGATTTGATCATACAGCGATGTCAGTGACAGACGGCTACCCTCCTTAGCTTGGAGAAGCACCAAACCCAATAGTTCTCTCACATACACTTCTATTAATAAATCGTCTCGAGCAAAACGTGACTTTAACTGCTCCAAAGCATGACGATAGTTCAAACCAGACGGAGGAAAACTTTCGACGATTTTTCTAGCATTAGTACCTGGTTCCATTGACTGCAGTAAATATTGGTACTTATCATCATCGTCCAATTCTCTGTCCTCATCTATTTTTCGGAACTGCCCCCAGAACGACAGCCAATTCTTTAAATTGCCATCAAATTAATTCAGTTCCAGTTTCGGTAGATTATATTTTCTGGTTTTCTTGCGTTCGGCTGTGCAAGAGCTGGTAGAGCCGGAGTTTTTATCGCTGCAATTTGAATTGTACACCGACTCGTACCTTGAATATTTGCTTCTCTCCGAACTATTATCGAGTGGATCCACAATTCTGTCAATCTTTTTTCTTGTCAAAATCCACTTCATTCGGTAGTTATCCTGTTGATCGGACTCCTCATCGATGGCTTTTTCGTCCGCCCCGCTTTCTAATAGCTGACTGTATATTATTTCGTCCAGGTTGAACATTTCTTGAACCTTTGGTTCCATGACCTCGACGGAAGCCAAAATTTGATCGGGTTCGGTATCTGCATTTTCCATCAACTTATTTAAATTATTTATTTTATTTGTAAAATATCTACGAAGGCTCGAACGCTTTTTTAAAGATTCTTCGGTCGCCATAATGTAAAAAACGATTCGAAATGAAAGATTTAGATATTTTACGTGTTAGCACGAGTCCGCCATATTTATTACTACACAGAAAAAAGCATACAAAATGAGGTTTTCAACACTCCCGTTTCAAGAACTTTTCTATAAAAGAGGGGTCAAGTTGGATAGTCGCGGAGTTTTCAAAATCAAAGAGCAAAACCTTTTAGTATATCATATGGTAGATAGGTACGGAACCCTTAGGGCGCGAGTCTGACTCGCACTTGGCCGGTTTTTTTAAGGTAGAATTATAGAAATTTGGGTCTGAGCTCTTGGTAAAGAATAAAAAACAACGTGTTTTAGAATTTTTCAAAATTCATCCCCTAAGGGGGTGAAATAAGGGTTGAAAGTTTGTATGAAAGTCCTTTGTTTCTTGAGTTAGATTCAAACAAAAGACATGTATACTAGTGGTTTTTTATTCCAAGATAAAACTAACAGACTTGAAATTTATATTACATGAAGGAGAATAAAAAGATGACTAAGAATTATTTTTTTAATGCCGCCATTTCTTTTTAATTATTTAAAAAAAAAATCAGTAGTGGACTTTTTTTTTAAGTACTGGCACCACCAAAGCAAAATAAACTGGCAACACTCAATTGCCTTTTCGTTTTTCTTCGTATAGAACAGGAAATATTATTTTGACAGCAGGATAGCTGTATATGACGCCCGTATGCGTGGTCAAGACTGCTGTCAAATTGTAATGTTTTTCAAAGTAATATTTTTTTTTGACAGCAGTGTGTTTCAACCACACACATGGACGTAACATAAAGCTATCCTACTCTCACCGCCAGTTGCACAAAGCATCTTTAAAGTTAAAGCTCCTTTAAGTCTATTGCGGACTCTTTCTATTCTGCTGACAAAGAAAGTGACAGCAGTAGATTTAAAGGAGCTTTAATTTTAAAGTAGCTTTGTGCAACTGGCTGTGTCTGAGATTTTGCATTTGTGAAACGAAAGAGGTTAAAGTGATCAAAATAGTGTATTTTGCTGGAAAATATCTTAAAAGTGCACAAAAATGAAGAATTCGAGTGATTTAGCTTACTGCGGGTGTTACGCGTTTTTGTTGTTGGCGTACCCTATCATTTACCGTAAGCACAAGAAAACCCGACAGAATGCAACGATACAGGACATGGAGAAGAACTATCACACAGTGGGAAAATGTGGAGGGGTATAGTCAATCCAAACTCTTCATCAAGGGATATAGATAGAAAAAGACTTAACAGCACCAGTAAACCAGTGCCCTCGGCAGATTGGCTTGTGGTGCAGAGAGCCTCACACCAGGGGACACAGAATTGTGTGCGAAAAGCTTTGGAGGTCCTCTCAGGGTCCTTATTTAGTACATCTCAATCAGTAGATAGGGGGAATGGAAAATGGGGATACCCCGATGAAGCCAAAAGAGCAGCTTGCCGCATAAACTGGCCATCTTCCTGGATGGGGCTTGTAATTTTTTGACGTTAAATGTATAAACTGACGCCGGTGACCTGACTCACACTAATATCTCGAAATAAAATAATCGATAGATCGCAACACTATTTGTAAGTAGGCTGTGCGTTCCATATTGCGCTAACAGACTGCTTTAGAGCAATGTGAGCGCGCTTAAGTCTGTCCAAATTGACCTAAAGCGTGCTCTAAAGCACTCGCTCGTTCACCGCCTTACGTCATTGATGACGTCATCGTTTCTGCTATCAGTGCTTTAGTCAAATAGGTGGAGCAGTGAAAGCGCTAATGTCAAAATCGATTTGTCACATATAAAATCCCACACATTTGCAGCCAGCTGATGTCTCTTAAGTTTTGATTTTAATGAGTTTGTCTCTAATGGAAATGAGAGTGGATTTGGCGCACATTTTTCAGCGATTGGCTTAGGCTTTGTTAAAGAAAATAAAAACAAAACTGACATTTTGACAGATGAACACGTGAGCGCGCTTAAATCCATTCCAAATTGACTAGAGCCATTAAAGCAGTGATAGCTTTGTGAGCGTGCAAAATCAATTTGGACCGTCCGTCAGTACTGTATACGCTTTTAGCAGCGTTTGTACAATTTGGAACACAGCCAGGGTTGTCATAGTCTAATCTGTGTTGCCATATTCCAATCAGTGATGCCGTATTTCAATAACTTTAAAAATCGATTGTAAAAAAATGGTGGCCTTTAAAAATATTCTTTCTTCACCACAATATTATCTACCATTCTATCTATCATATGAACTTGGTTTGAACCCTGTTAAATTTCCCTCGAAATAAAAATCCAACCCCCATAGTAAAATTTTACATCTCTTTTGACTTTAAGCTTTTTGTAGAAAATAACGAAATATGTGTTTAAGCATTTCTGAAAAACCACCCTTCAAGAGGGTCAAAAAGGGGATGATTTGATAATGAACCCTATTAAGGTTAAGAAAATTTTGACCGTTCGATTCCAATGGCTGGGCATATGAAGGTAAGCTAAGCTTGTTTATGATACCCAATTGTCAATAAAAATTAATCTTTTTTGATAGCTGGTCATCATCAGACCCTCGAGCCAGCAGGTCCAGGAACGGCAGCCACCTACAAAGCATTTGAGTTGAAATCTGGAGCTCTTGGGTGTAGTTGGTCCTTAGATCCAGTTGCTTGACAGCTGGTCATCATCAGACTCTCGAGCCAGCAAGTCTAGGAACGGCAGCCACCTACAATGCATTTTAGTTAAAATCTGGAGCTTTTGGGTGTAGTTGGCCCTCAGATCCAGTTGCTTGATAGCTGATCATCATCAGATCCTTGGAGTACTCAGTTACGATGACTAGTGAAACTAAAAAACCATAGCCGTAGCAGACTTGCATGATTATTAATGCGTATTTAATTTTATAGTAAAAATCTTAGATCTGTTTACTGGGTGGTGGCCATCCTTTGAGACCGTCTACCAAGTACTTCCGGCAAACTAGGAACTGGCAGACTTGTATTTTTCTACTCTGTCAATGAAGGACTACATGTTGCCGAGGGTTTCAGAGTGTTCTCATGACACGTAACTTGCACCCCCAAATTTTGACCGGAAGTGGAAGAAATTCTCGGACATCCGGCAAATTTCAGATGCCAAATGTAACTGATTCTTGCTCAGCACCACTTTGCCGATCTGTTGCCATACATCTTAAGATGTTCTCATGACAGGTAAGTGATTTTGTCACGGGCTCAAGGACTATTAGGTTGAAATTAATACCATGTACTAGGATCCATGAACCACACAAGATCTGAAAACTTCAATTTTTTACAACTACGTAATCAAAAGATATGGCATTTTATGTCCTCATCTCCATACATTTATGCAAAAAAGCAAAACCTACAGGGTACTTCCCGTTGACCTAAAATTATGAAATTTGGCAAGAAGCTAGGTCTCAGAGTACTAATAATGGGAAAAGTCTGAAATCATTAAATATTACAACTTTTCTCACAACTAGTAACCAATTGTGGTGAGCTCCCGTTTCAAGAACATTAATATAAGAGAGGGATCAAATTGGATGGTCGCGGAGGCGATTTTTGTTTTAGTTCTATTTTAAAAACGGGAGCACTTACAAACTTGAAAATTAGTATGTTTATAGTGCATAAGCTATAAAATAATAACAAATAATAAAATTTGGTCAAGCGCGTGTCGGACTCAAAAAATTTAGCACATTAACTAACTGAAATTTCAACTAATACAGTTATGATTATGTGGTGGTACGGAACCCTCGGTGCGCGAGTCTGACTCGCACTTGGCCGGTTTTTTTTTGTTTTCATGTTATTCATTCATATTTGTCCTTTAGCAAACTTCGTTGATAAGAATAGTATTTTTTTTGTCAATTTTAGGGTTCCGTACCTCAAAATAAAAAAACGGAACCCTTATAGGATCACTTTGTTGTCCGTCTGTCTGTCTGTCAAGACCCTTTTTCTCACGAACGAGAAAAGGTATCAGGTTGACATTGATAACGAATATCAAGGTTCATAAACCACACAAGATCTGAAAATTTCAATTTTTTGTAACGATGCAATCAAAAGATATGGCTTTTTATGTCCTCATCTCCATACATTTATGCAAAAAGCAAAACCTACAGGGTACTTCCCGTTGACCTAAAATTATGAAATTTGGCAAGAAGCTATGTTTCACAGTACAAATAAAGGGAAAAGTCTAAAATCATTAAATATTTCAATTTTTCTCCCGTTTCAAGAACTTTTCTATAAAAAAGGGGTCAAGTTGGATGGTCGCGAAGTTTTTAAAATCAAAAAGCAAAAGCTTTTAGTATATCATATGGAAGATAGGTACGGAACCCTTAGGGCGCGAGTCCGACTCGCACTTGGCTGGTTTTTCATCATAACTTCAAAACTAAGGTTCGTTAAATGCAAAAATCCCAACCTAGTTACGACAATTTGATATTTTTATCCCCGCATTTGGGGGAAAAGATTATTCTCCTTTGCAACGGGGCCCACTTCACTAATAATATTTTTTTGATTCTGTCATATGCAAAAAAGTTGGGCAAACATATTATCCTAAAACTATTTTTTCAAGTCTATAGCACCTATAGCATGAGTGATTGCCGAGATAAACAGGGGTGACAGCCAGAAAGACGCAGTCGCACCATAAGGGTTCCTTTTTCACCAGGCATTGCCCGTGGTGCACTCACCATTTTGGTTCAGAACCCTAAAAATCTACGATTGTTAAATAAAACAGTTTTGTAGGTACTCCAAAAATTTATAACACAACAATTTTACCATTATTTCATTCTACTTTTAGCCACAAAACTTTCACTACTTACGATTTAGTACTTATTACATAGACGATAAAAGCAGAAAACTTAAATGCAAAACAATGTTCCAGATCGAAATACCACAATCATTTGGTAGAAATATTTCTTTTAGGGATCAACATTTAGTCATCTTCACTTCGTTTTTAGAGAATCTTCGAGCCAATTTGTAGACTATAGAGTCAATCCCTCCCTAAAAAAAAGAATCTGTTAACATGGAGGGTTCTTCCAAGACGGTGGTTTTGCGTGGTAAAATATAGTCTCGAGGACACCGAAAAGACCTACAGCGCATAGAACAAGAGTAAGAGTGTAAAGGACTCTGTCGCGGAAGCCAGCTTTCAAAAATATTGGTCTTCCGTCTTCCGCTTGGTAATCCGATTGGAGTTTCTTCAGTTTTATGAGGCTTCTGCTGTCGTGGAGAACTGGTGAAGTCAGGATGCCGCGTCTACATCCAACTCTACATCCCAGGACAGCACGAGTTAGGATTACTCTCGCCAAACCGAACATTTTTCGTGATTTACTTTGAATAAATTGTTTTTTTTTCGCTATCTAAATTCATTTGACAATTCCGTGACACTTCAAAGTTGAATGTTCGGTTTTTAACTTTTTATTGACTTTTGATCTTATCATTTCACAATGACATAAAAAGTATTTGCACACGGAGTTTGAATCATATCAGTTTGATCTCGCCAGATCTTGCACTGATCTGAGAACGACATAACAAGGGCAAAGGAGACGAGACTTGAAGTCTTGCAGTAAGGCCGGTATTTCACTGGGACACCATGGTGGCGCGACTGGTTGCGTTGGCGGCGCAACCAGTTTGGCTGCTGGTCGCGCTACCACTCCCAGTGAAATATAGCCCTTAATACTGTGGCCGCAGGGTGTAGCGACTCTGGTGTCTTTACTGGTGTCTTGTTACGGACACCAGTGGTGCAACCAGTCGCGCTACCAGAGTCCCAGTGAAATGCCGGCCTAATGGTCCAATTTAGAAATATATCTTTAATTGACTTTTTACCATTCGCTTTTTATTTCAAATGCCATAGGTGCTACAATCGCACTGCAAATGTCAACATTGACGTGCTTTTGAGTGAAGTTAATTAAAATTCCCACCGGTACTCCGACGCACCATTTACTGGCGTTTCGTGGTGCGTTTTTCAATTAGCTCGGTTTCATGGTGGCGGTGCGGCTTGCTTTACACTCGGTTTGGATGTAGGGTTGGTAGCAGAAATAAATTGTTTTTGTATCTTGTTTCGACGATAACTTATTTTTGGGATTTAAGGATGTGAGTCTGCCTTTGAACTACTTTACCCAAAAGAACATACTATCAAAATATAAAAAAAAACTACCGAAAGAAACTCTTTTCCGTGATAAAATATATTTTTAAAGATAGTAGATTTTTGACTAGATAAACATTATCTTCTTATTATTAACCTTTATAATTCTAAAAGATAAAACCCGGTATCCTTATGGACAGTTACTACTTGATCATGACCATCATCACATCCCATTAAAAGTCCACTACAGGACAGGGAGCTCCCTCCAGAGTTCTAGCTTTTGCTGGAAAAATGTGGAGGGGAAGTACCATAGTCACCTCGCTTGTCAGCGTTACGGCTGGCACCATGGACCGCGGTTAAAGATGGTATGATACACAGGAGGATGTTACTGCCCATCCTCCATCTAATCATCCTCTTCTTACTTTTAACTGAAGCTTCCTTGTTGAAATAAAGCGATGAAACACTAAAATTATATACTAACATAAGCTGTTAACCCTACAACTGCGGGTGGCACGCATCATGCTCTCCTTTAAAAGGGTTTGACGCGACCCGTCCACCAAGAAAGAAATTAGTCGTAACACCTTTGAAGCCGGATCGCGTTGCATCAGCCCAATTGCGCCATCTTTGATCCTGTTCTTTTAATTTTATTTGGCGTTTGATTTGAAGGTTGATGGGTCGCAGTTGCCAGTAATGGTCGTGTCAAGGAGATGTAGAAGTTATATGTTGATTAAACACATTTGAGTTAAAATTAGAAAAGCTTAATATAAGTGATACGACTGTCATTCGGCCAAGAGGAGTATTTGTGTTCTTTGGATTTGACTGACATTGAACTTAATAATAGTTTGAGTAAGTAAGTTGTTATTATAACCATAACAATAAGAGAAGGACCGACGTTTTTTATAAACCATAATAAAACAACTTATATGGTTACTTATATCTGAAGATTTTTTTGCAAAAGACTGTAAAACTCAGATGTAGGTTTTCAATTTAATGTTCATGTTTTACCGTATCTTAGAGGTAGTACAGTAGATTTTGTATTTAGGAATGCTAAAATAAGTGTTTGAAAATAGTATGTACATGACATACTAGGATCATCATCATCATCATCATATCAGCCGAAAGACGTCCACTGCTGATTCGAGAGATCAAAAGTATGAAAGTGCTATTGAAGAAGAAAGCAGAGAAAAGAAGAATCAATGCTAGGAATATGGTGTATGATGCTCTGTACGCTTTTATTTGAGTAGTCAGAAGGTGTCTTATAAAGGAGTGATCACACCTAGCTGAATCCAAAGACTAATTCGGCATACATTGCTCGTTGAAGTAAGGATATTGCAATTAACATAACCAAGCCACCCAGCAATGTATGCTGTATTAGTCTTTGGATTCAGCTAGGTGTGATCACTCCTTAAGGCTCGTCTTGCTGTTCATGGAGGCGTTTTGGTATAGTGACTAATGACTAAAATTGACAAAGGAATGCTGAGACGGTTTGGTCATGTAGAGAAGATGAATGAACGAAGACTGTACAAATATACCAGACAAGAGTGATTGGAAACGTTGGAAGGGGAAGGCCTTGGCGAGCGTTCCATGACTAAATTCAGGATGTTCTAAATAGAGGCCAAGTTAAAAGTACCCTAAACCGACGAGCGTGTATGAATGGGTTGATGAAAAGAGAAAGCGAAGGAAGCATGTCAGGATCGCAGCAGGTGGAGGGCTGTGGTCTCTGCCTACCTTAACAGAAAAGAGGCGTAGGCGTGATGTTATGTATGTATGTATATTTACAATTTATAGAAAAGAAGTTTCTTGTATTCTTGCTACATAATCATTACAGGTACATACATAACCACAGGGTGAATTTGAAAACATTCGACAAATTTTGAGATTAAGTTCAGACCACGAATCTGAACAACTTTTCCCTAAGAAAATAGTAGTCTAGGCAACGAAGCGGATCGTTGCATGAAGACCCCCGCATTAAATCCTCAGTCGATGAAACTTTGCTGGGATAAGACAAACCTTCTATAAAAAATCCAAAGAAAAATCGGTACTTTTAATTTTTCCATACAAAAATTACAAAAAATGTATGAAAAAAATTTTTTGTATTTTTTTTTTTATATTTTGAATTTACATTTAGTTCATGATTCTTTATCATCCTGTCAAATAAAATCTGCCTGAGAAAATTATGTTGCGGTCAACTGCTTCGTTGCCTACTCGTACACTATAGGTCGTTAGACGTAAAAAAAATTCGATCTCTCATACTGCTAGCTGACTGACTTTACTATGAAAGGGTAATTTTTTTTCGTTCGGTGACCTATGTTCCTAGGCGAAAATTGTTCAGTTTCGCAGTCTGAACTCAATCTCAAAATTTGTCGAAAGTTTTCAATTTCACCCTGTAGGGTGTAATTATATAAATTATTAAATTTAAAGTTGGTTTGTGGAGAACCAACGTTCAAACACTTTCAATTGTCATTTCATAATTAATCGTTTTTGAATAAAGCATCTTAACCGGTTGCATGTCTGTCGAGTATCACGCAACTTGATGCCCACGTCCCACGCGTCGCGTGCGCAATGCACATAAACCAAACTCGTGCGCAAGCTTGATCGTAAGCTCGCATCCATCACTTTGCTGCCTACTCGCAATCAATTTAAATTAGAAACACAAGCTTTTAAAAACGTATGTTGAGCAATCAAATTGATTCAGTCTCCCAAGCAAAATCCCTTTCAGCAACTGTGTTTCGTAACCAGTTGCCGTAGGAAAAAAAATATCCTCTGTATGCACCGGGTAAAATATAAATAGTATTTCTTTTCTATTTCACGTCATTTAAGCTATTTTAAACGGCGCTTGGGATTTTCTTGACGTTTCTTTTTTCCAATAAATAAAATTATTTGATCGCATACATTTTTTGCAGCAAGTTGCGTATGAAAAGTATTTTTGTTGAAATGATTTTGAAAGATAATTTGTATACCTACATACTTATATTTGATTTTTTTCCCAAAAGGATTAAATGCATTTTTTTTCTTATGAAAGACTACAAAAACACTGAAATAATAGTGTCAAGGTAATAAACAAAATTACTTTAATAATTTGTAACATCAAATAATTCTTGCAGGGAGCCAATTCTTGAATATCACCGGGTGATAAAATATTACTCAAAAGTGAAGATTGATATTCGTAAAATATACTTAAAGCAGTCCTTGATTGTTAATTATCGTGTATTCTGATTTACCTTTCAACAGTTTATTAGAGCAAATGTAAATTTTTAAAGTCTCAAAAGTTATATTTTATCACCCGGTGATTTTCAAAAATTGAGTCCCAGATCTTATATGTTTTTTTTTTAAACTAAAAAGTTGCCCTTTCTATATTATCTTTGCAAAGCGTAATTTGGAACCACAAACCGCACATTTTTTACCATCAATCAATTCACCCTGTAATTTTCAACCTGATAAAAATGAATGGCCGGAAATCGCTATTTTGGTCCAAATTGCGTAAAATTAAAGCAAAGGCGTGTATCACGCTATTAGCGATTTTTTAAGGTAGTTATAAAAAGATAAAGGACTAGACATATTATTAGCAAGACTGGTCGGCGGTGTGTGTTGAGGCACATCAAAAACGCACATTAATAATCAAAACATTGGATTTATAATATTTTGAGTTCCATAGTGTTGGGATTTAGGATAGTACAAAAATAAGGAACATAATATGATAAATGGTATCAAGATAATAGCAACAAAGTACATCATCATAACATCCCATAAAATGGCCACTGCACGTCACGTGATACAGTTTGGTGGAGAAGTACCATTAGACACCACCCTTGTTAGCGTTACGGCTGGCACCATGGACCGCGGTTGTTGGTGACAGCAGTATTTTAAGATAATAGCAGGTGACGCTGCTGACCGTATTCCAGCCCATAAGCTCTTAGTCGTCTCTTACGACACCCAAGGGTAGAGATGTGTTAATACTATTCAAAGCCAGCACCACATGGGCAAAATTCTCGTATACAACTAAAATGTCGGTATATAGAGGTATTCAAAGAAATTTCTACCTGTAACATAATTTTCAAATAAGTAGGTATTCATTCTTAACAAAAAGAGAGATGATGATGAGCTGTTGAATCATAAAAAGAGTACCCAGTCAATGGCACATCAAGCTTAACTACGCAGAGCTGCTAAAGCTCCTACAGCTATTGAAATAAAGTCCAATGTGTCAGGGTTGATGTGCTCTTGTACCTCGGACGAAAACTCTCATTGTAATGTTGACTAGGAAAATCTGCGCCCCCTTATTCAGTTTAAAATTATTTGGTTGTTGTACTGCTTATTCTTGTAAATAAATTATTTGAAGAAAATGCAATCATATAAAATTTAACTTTAACTTTTACTTTTGAAGGCAAATAATAATAATAAAAAAAATTGAATTTGAATTTAATGTTTTGATTTAAGGGTAATATAAATAGATTAACTGTGAAAAGCACAGAGTGTTTTTGACATAAAAGCTCTTTAAAGCTCCTTTTCTGTTACTTTTTTTGTCAAAAGAGAAAGTGAAAGCAATAAATTGAACAGAGCTTTAACTCTAATGGAGCTTTGTGCAACTGCCTGTAAGACCTTTAACGTATTACAAGATCACAGGTATTTAACGATAAAATGCTTGCTTCTAAAATACTAGGGACAGCCGAAACAATTTTTAGACGAAGGCTCATCACTAATTTACGGGCGGATCTTTTTATGAGTGCAGGCGCCGGTTAATAGATAGTTTTAGGGGTTCTCATTAAAATAATCACAAGTCAGCCCCCGGCGTTGAATAAACATTGTATTTCTGACAAATTAACGGAAGATGCTGTAAAAAGCTTTGCCGCCACGTCCGTTTTACTTAGGGATGGGATTGAGTTTCACTGAAAAGATAGATAGGTTGAGATTTTATGTTAAAATACATAAATAACTTTATACTTGAAACATATTTTAATAAATTTCGGTTAAAAAATTTTGGTTAAATTTTTTGTAACTTCAAAATTACAGGTGAAAAATCTATGACGGATTGTTTCTTCTTTTTTTTAATGTGTTATTATCACAATAGGGAACATGCATAATTTGTTTTTGTCGCATTTATTAACAAAATATGAAAATGAGAGATGACGAAAAGTGAAATTAAAGTTTAAATCGGCTAAGAAATACGGCCGATAAACTCCATGTTAAATTTCGTTTTGCTAGAAAGAGACAGAAACAAATCTTCGATGGCTTATATCTTTTTTAATGTTATAGTTATTCGAAAAATAGGTTTACTAGAATGTTTATTACATGAATGAGAATAATTTTTATTAATAAAAAAAAATCTTGCATGTTCCCTATTAAGTAAATTATTTAGATGCTATATTACCTACTACTCAGATTGTAATTTTTATAGTAACAGCAAAAATTCGAATTTGAACCAATAAGGTCAGGTGGGGTAAGTTAAGCGGAAAGAATAGTTCCTTAAATAATAAACTATCGAAGTTAAACTGTGAAAGGTGTGTGGATAAAAAGGAATGACGGGCTAGTTTATGTTCAAATACATAATTGTTCATTATAATTGAATCAATTTGTCAATAAATTTAAAAATAAGGACGACTTTATCTCACTTCCCCCAAATCATAAAGTATGTTTAGTAATACAAATAGGTAGGTACCTACCCAATAATGAGGCAAAAATAAAAATAGACAAAGTGATGTAGGTAATTTATTTATATGATAAGCATAAAAAAATATTTCAGTTATTTTAACATCTCTAACAATCCACCAAACATCTTAAAAACTAACCACATCCACACATCACTAGCTGCCTTTGATGTGCCGGCGTGTTTACACTAAGCTAACTGAGAAACAAGTCATTTCAGCGGCGTCTGCGCCTCGCTTTGATCTCGCCGCGCCTTTTTGCCGCCGCCTCTGAGGAATGGTCGACATTTCAAAGTCACTGTGAGGAGTGGAAAGTTGACGAGACGCGACTGCCGTGTTACGCTAAATTTTGTGCATCACCTGTTAGGTATGGGTGGTATTGATGATGCTGCATTTTAAGGGCTTGATTACGTAACAAGTTTAAACTAAGCTTCGTGAGTTGAAATTTATCGACTCTCAGAAAAGGTGAGATTCATTCTATCTAAATTTAGTAGGTACCTAACTACAAATTTCAGCTGACCTCTTACTTTGTAATAGAAGCGTGGAAGGCTGTAAGGGACAACTTTCCAAAAATTTAAAGGGTATGATCAATTAACGAAACTGGACAAACTTTCTGGAAATATAAAAAACCGGCCAAGTGCGAGTCGGACTCGCGCACTGAGGGTTCCGTACCACCACATAAACATAATTGTGTTAGATGAAATTTCAGTAAGTTAATGTGCTAGATTTTTTGAGTCCAACACGCGCTTGACCAAATTTTATTATTTGTTGTTATTTTATAGCTTATGCACTATAAACATACCAATTTTCAAGTTTGTAAGTGTTCCCGTTTTTAAATAGAACTAAAACAAAAATCGCCTCCGCGACCATCCAACTTGACCCCTCTCTTATATGAATGTTCTTGAAACGGGAGCTCACCACAATTGGTTACTATTAGTTGTGAGAAAAGTTGTGATATTTAATGATTTCAGACTTTTCCCATTATTTGTACTGTGAGACTTCTTGCCAAATTTCATAATTTTAGGTCAACGGGAAGTACCCTGTAGGTTTTGCATTTTTGAATAAATGTATGGAGATGAGGACATAAAATGCAATATTTTTTAATTGCGTCGTTGTAAAAAATTTAAATTTTCAGATCTTGTGTGGTTCATGGGTCCTAATATATGGTATTAATTTCAACCTGATACCTTTACCCGTTCGTGAGATAAAGGGTCTTGACAGAAAGACAGACGGACAACAAAGTGATCCTATAAGGGTTCCGTTTTTTTCTTTTGAGGTACGGAACCCTAAAAAAGAATAGCATCTCCACACAACATTGTAAACTTGATTGGACAATTTGTATGGAGACCCAGATTTTTCTTTTCAATTTTCATTTTTTACACCCTACATAACTATAGGTAAAGTAAGCTTTCACAAACACACATCAATCATTTGTTGAACTTAATATGTTTCAATCGTTTAAGATAAAAAAATAAAAAATGTTTTTGGTTTGGTACTAAACATTTCTAAGATCAGGTCAACTAATCATTACTAATTTGGTCAACTAATCATTACTAATTTATGTTCTGATTTATGATAATTTATACTTGGACAACTGAAAAAAAACTTGAAGATATAAAACTTCAAGAATGTTCAATCAGTCCACGGTGTAACGTTAATTTTATGCAAATCTAGGTCAAAGTGTATTTTTCTATACCTTTCATTTTGACGTGAATGAGTTAAAAACATCTTAACATACAAACATCAATATTTCCATTAGTATAATGTTTGATGCAATAGATATAATAATTCACAGACAACTTCTTTCTTAAATTCTTATCAAAGTACTTCTTTAAGAACTTTTAAAACTAATAAAAAGTTTTAAAAAAGCCCACGTGGTGCGAGGCGGGCTGTGGGCGGAGCGTAGGAGGCCCCGCCTAGTGACGTCACAAACCATCATGGCCGCCACGCATTGCAAGCTTGATGCAAGTGCATACGAGGCGAGAAAACATTCACCTGATTTTAAGAGTGAAGATGGGTTGGTAATGGGTAGTTAATTTTGTTGAAGAGTGTGGGGTGTAGAAGATTAATAGGAATTGTATTGCTAGATAGAACATTGAATATAATATTGCATTTAATTTATTGGATAAGTGTTAAATGTTACGAAAGTAATTCCGCTAGTAAAAAATTAAAAGAAAACGAAGGAAAGTTTAATAAAAGACTCTACACGTGACCGCTACAATTAACTCAATGCAATTTTAAAAGGAAATAATAATTTTTAATTGCTTCTTTATTTTATGCTTTTATATTAAAAATACTTTAGCCGATTACAATAAATATTTTTTCCTAAAATTGCATTGAAAACGTAATAACTGCATATTTAATTATTTTTGAACTCAAAATAACAAAGAGAGCGTTTTATTACCATTTATTAGTTATGACTTTTTGTGTTCAATCAAAATCCTTTGTTACAGATAGTTTTATTTGTTTATGTATTGCCATTGAGAATTTTTTCATACCTCCATTCATAAGGCCCACCCAGGTAGCACCCCAAAACACTTAAACACTTTTTCGGCAAAATACACAAAAGCGCAGGTAAGACAATTATGTACCTACTCCATTTTAAGTTTAGCTCTCATCTCAAATTATTTCTGGCGCCAGTCTATATTTGGCGCCATTTATGGTACCAAACTACTAATTCTTTGGGACGGGTAGTAATTATTTGGTTCCACGGAGCAAATAACGACATAGATTAATGCAGAATCAAAAACGCCTTCATGATATAAATAAAATATTAAAATACTAGAAACTACCAACAGAAAAGATTAAAACAAGCTCAATAGGATCGATAAGATTTGGTTAACTTGTAACATAAATATGTTGTCCCCGCTTGTAACATCATACATACTTACATAAAGGTCAAACACTAAAACTTCGTTTGAACTTTGCCGTAGTAGGGTACAAAAGGATCGCTTCATCATTTACTTATTATTCCTTTATAACTGTCATTATTTTTAATTAGAATTTTTAAAATATGCGACTGATTTTAATTATCCTCCAAACCAAAATTTCAGTAGATTATTAGTCCAATTTTCATGATTGGTTAAAAATGTAACCTCACTTCATTGAGGTTATTGTATACGCACCAACTGGGAAACTAATTGTTTTCCAAATAAAAGTGTGTTGTTTAAAGTACTCGTCTGTTTTTCAAAATACTCAACATTGGCATCGGTTACAAATTTTCAATCGTTTTCATTCATCTCTATACGTTATACAATCCGTGTTGTAAATCAACTGGAAGGAACCATTCAAAAAATCGCCGACGTGGTTTAGCGAATTCGCGCCTAATTTGGTGTAGGTAATGAAAGGGTGCGTACGCGCTTGAAGGCTGATTGAGCGACCTATCATTAACTTTGCCTGTAATTTTGATATCCTCACCGATTGGGCCAGTGGGTAAGATAATAGAAGCCACATTATGTAAATTGTATGACTGGGTTTAATAATTGTATGGTTGTGCTAACATAATGAGTAAATGGAATAGGTAAGTTTGGTAACAAGGTAGTTTTTCTTATGTAGACTTAAACACTTTAACAAGTTTTGAACACTTGAACAATGTTGGTAGGTACTCTAACCATAAATTGTGTGACAAAACATTGAGTTAACTCGTTTCTTTAAACCATTAATGCAGTTAACTTTTAAATACTTCCCATTTGAACTGCATTGAAGTTTATGTTGTTTAAGATGTTTTATTTCTTATTTCGACTTAATATGTTCTTCAGGAAATTTTGTTCAGTTTCATGGGCAGATTCATATCCTTCAGGTTTGGTAACCTTTCTGTGACATCTTGTATACAATGCGCTATTGGGAATTTAAAAGATTTTTTTATGTTACAAGTGAGCAAACGAGCAAGTGGGCCACCTGATGGTTGGACGTCACCACTGCCCGTAGCGCCCACTGTCTTATTAATGGCATATTTATTAGTTGTTTAGATTTTAGATTCGTGAAAAGCATCACCTCTTTTCAGGGGTGCTAAGAAATTAGCTCTGTGTTTAAAGCTTTGTTCGTTTTTGGAAACCGTCCTTTTCCAGCAAGAGTCATCGAGTGAAAACAAAGCGAAATGGCTTAAAGGCATAGATCTCGCATATTGCATGATTATAATTCTCGGTCAGTATACATTTCAAAAAAATTTTGTTCATTCAGACTATTTTAATGCACAAGATGTTCAAGTGTGCAGAAAAAATTAAAATATGCGGAGCAAAACAATTAAATTTCATAGACTAAAAATTAAAAAGAAAGCAATGTCCTATCGAGTTTATGACGTTGGTAAAAGTGAAGATAAAATATAGAATCTTACTTTTTCCTCACATTGCCTCTTAATATATTAATCAACCTGTATAATAATAATCAAGAATTACCGACACCACAAGACTACGATTCACTCTTTGTTCTTAAATAACCAATCTCTCAAAAAACGTCTATAATAATGGCGGTCTGATTGTCCGTCTGTCTGTGGTTTGAGCAAATTACATATCATTTGCGCAGCGGCGGCGGCGTGGACTCAGAAAGACTGGCGTAGACGCAGAAAGACGTGTTTTGGCGCCTTGTTGCGGCCCCTCATCACTGTATTGAAAGGTATGTCGAATCATGGCATGGTTAGACAGGGGTGGAGTCAGGCGCCGGAGGAGAAATTTGAAATTAGTTCTGTATAATGGAAAGTAAGTTCCGCTGGATAATAGAATTAACGCTATTTGGTTCAATTACTTTGACACCGATTCATAATTTAATTTCAGATTTTTGTGACGTTCCAAATCAAAAATTCCTGATAGGCTGATAGTTTTAATATTTAAGGTTAAGTGTTTAACTTCCCCTATCGTTTTACCCCATCTGACCCTAATCAAAATATTCAAGAGCTATTCTGTAAGGACATCCACAAAATTCCAAATAAAACAATGCCCCTTATAAAAAAATCCCTGATTGTCTCTGTCTGATATAGCCATAATAGTTAACAATACAGTTTATTTTATGGTGGTTTTTAGTGTTAAATTAGGTTTATAACAATAAGACAAATTTTGATTATTTTGTATTGTTGATTTTTTATTATTTAAACTAGTAATTTTTATTCTAAATAAGAGTTTAATTAGGTTCAAAATTACTTTTAATAAAGACTGATTAATGATGCTGTGATTTTACTGTAAAAATTATACTAGGAAAATATACTATCTGCCTTTTATTGTGATAATCAAATAATTAATTATAAAATTGTTACAGTTTTGTTTCCAAATGCAAACGTTTTTATCTACTCCCGTACCGGAATATTCCAAATTCGAAACCAATGACAGTTTCGAAATTGAGGTCATTGTGCGCTATCATTTTCATTTCCACAAACTGTTCCATACTACGACCAGTACGGAAATGGAGTATGGATTTTCATTGTGCAACTGTTATAATACATCATTTTCATTCTGCATAGGCGAAGGCAATACTATCACAGTACTGCATACAGCCTACTCTAAAGTAATTTTGTAAAAATACTAAAGTAGCAACTTTTTACTTGGGTGACATTTAAAAGAAAATGGAGACTCTAGCCCGTACGTCTATTGAAAATAAGAACGGTACAAAGTCCAATGTGTCAAGCGTGACGTGCTCTTGACTGTACCAGGAAAATATAAATCTACAAGAGGCTGTCAGTAACCATAAACCGGGTGTAACAGTATGCAATGAAATTAATGTTAAAGCAACTTCATCCACAAGCTCTGGATCTGGAACAACTTCAGGAATAACTTTTAATAACTATACTAACTGTCCTCTTAGTTAAATAAATTATTTACTACTGTTTAAAATTTTATTATATTTTGTCAGTCGTAGATAAACTTTTGTATGCAACTTTACGTAATCAGTCATTACGCAACAGTTGCATAAATAACTATTGTTTTAGTAATGTCGTTGAAATTAACACTATCACCCCCCAGAACCGTCTCAGCAGGTCATGTCCAGGCGGGAGGCTCTGCTGGTGTAAGGAATGCAACGAGTGACTGCTCCTCCTTTCACTCTATAGATTGTTCGCTAGTAATGAACATTCATGATCACCGGAATTATAATATCGAATCTGCACCTTTCAATCTGTACTCCCTCTCTGTATTCAATCGAGTAATCCATAATAACTAGAATTACATGATTAGAGGCCTGTCTGTGGTTAACTTAAGTATTTTTACTTAAGTCAGAGTTCCACATCGGAACCCAAATGGCCATTACTTACATTGAAAATTGCACATAAATATACCTTCGCTAAGTATATGCTTTCGGACTACTCTTATTATAGAGGCACAAAGGTGCGATTGGGACTATGACTTGTGTCAATCATCTATCTTTATTATTAGAGGTTGGGGTGTGTTATTATGTGTAACTCGTGCTCTTTTCTGGTTGTTGAGTTGGTTTCCATTTGATGGTAGTTCGGTCCAACGGGTTTGGAATCTCGCTGCGTTAGTCTTTTATATGAGGTCTGGTCTAACTTGAAGGAAGGAATACTTACCGTAATTCGGGCAACATTGCCTTTGGCATTGTCTTTGCCCAAAACCCAAAAATAGCTGTAATCGTGAATTGCTAATAAAATGAGGTATATAGGAACATTTTCGTCATAATGAGTGAAACTTAATATCTAACCATTCTTAGTATTCGCTGCGCTACTAAGTTCACTAGGTATCTATATTTTTGTTGGATAAGAATAGTTTATAGTGTTCCAGCAACAACTGACAGAGAGAGAAAATTTTGTGAGCTGTTATAATAAATTTAACCTAACCCTATATTATAATAGTTAGGCATAGTGTACTTGATTCACCTTGATATAGCTAGTGCCTTATCAAAAAAGTCGAATAAGTGTGCCTTGGTCTCGCGCACCGAATGTTACGTACTTACCATCATATTTGTGATAGAATGATAACATTGATAAAATATTACTACTCTCACGTTTGATTTCTTCATTAATGTTAACTTTGTCATTTAAGTTATACAATGTGGATTTTCATTGCCTTTGCTCCCGAAGCTCAGTGATTCTACTCTTGATAACAAGGAACTAACCCGGGAAAAATTTGAACTCCCATACAAAATGAGTCGATCACGTGACCATATTAGTATGGCAAGTTGCTTGTTTCCAAGAGTAAAATCACTGGGCATCGGGAGGGAAATCAATGAAAATTTACATTGTATGATACTATTCCATAACTTATAGAAAATACTACTGCACAGTGGGAGGTCTCCGCTAATTACAGTCAACGCACGATGGTATGAAATATGCATGCAAAGACGCGCATACCTTTTGGATAGACGGACTGTACGATGTAAATGTCGATGCGATCTGGAATAACGATTGACAAGATATAAATCTGAGACATTGTTATATAGACTGACTTGTGAGAGTCGAATGCAAATTATTGAAACAAATATGGTAAGCGTGGAGATAAACAAGACTGGTATTTGAAAATAAGAAAAAAATCGGTCAAGTGCGAGTTGGACTCGCGCGTCGAGGGTTCCGATATACCTTTAGTATTTTAGGAAGCAAATAGTCCATTTTTAGGACCGCAAAACTAAATTTGTTTGTAAAGGTTTTTTGCAGATTTCTAAGAAATTGTGCAACTTAAAAAGATCGTTTTATTTTTGCTGTAATATTTACATAAACGTCTATCGACTGTAATTAATTAAAATTTTTCCATTCACAAACTTCGGAGATAAGGAACGGTATTTTTTTTTTGTAATTTTTCATCATAACTTGAAAACCAAGAGTTGTAAAAAATACAAAAAATATTTTAGAATGTACATGTAAAACCCTTTCATATGATACCCCACTCGACCTAGTACCGATAATTACATTAATAATCTCCTTTATATACCCTTTACATTAATAATCATAATTTTTTCTTCATTCTTTCACGTGCATTTAAGTTGGGCAACCATATTCTAAAACTGTTCCAAATTTCAAGTCGATAGCATGAGTGGTTGCTGAGATATACAGGTGTGAGAGACAGACAGACAGAAAAAGCGGCACCATAAGGGTCCCTTTTTTTACCATTTTGGTATCGGGACCCTAAAAAATAAGAGCGTAATAATTTATAGGTATATATACAAAAAAATAAATATTGAAACAGTCAGAAATAACTCTCTGTCACTGTTAACGACCTACCTTCACAGGTATCCATCATGTACAGTATTAACTGTGATTTTGCAATAAATATTATGATTGTATTCGAAAGTCTTGAAAATTTTCGTTACTATTTATGACAAAAAAAACTAGCTTCAGAGAGAAAGCAGCACTACCATTTAGTTCGGTTCTGCTATTTAATGCAAAATTACTTTGAGTGCGTGCCGCGTTTAGTGATATGTGTCGATTAAAATAAAATGTTCATATTAGGATATTTTAAAAATGATTTTTGTTTTAACACTTCCTGTGTTCGGATAAATCTACAAAGTAGAAAATCGCAAAATTTCACAACCACAGGCAGGATTCGACAGGCAGGGTACAGGCAGGAGGCAGGGCGGTACTTACGCAGAAGACGCAGGTTCGAATCCTGCCTGTGGTTGTGAAATTTTGCGATTTTCTACTTTGTAGGATATTTTAAATCTTTTTATGACGGAAGTAAAATACATCACTTCACAAAAAAAAGTGACGTCATTGTAATAGCCAGCATTAGAATATTTTCACTTTAATTCGATTGAACTCTCCGATATCTCATTAAACACAATTAAATATTGATCATACAAGGAAAGTTTTTCAAATCATGTTATTCACAAAACTTTGCAGTTGCGAATTGACTTCATTCAAAACAACTTTTACTTAGAAAATAATCCCGAAGTACTCCAAAGAGGTGCCAAATATGGAATTTCTTGGCAGCAAGGAACCGCTGAACAATAAATTTAATTATTCTCGATGGTAGGACAAGGGGCCTTCATCATTCAGCCTTCAAACGCAGCCCCTATGCAGCTCTATTCAAGCTTTGAAAACATCTTGCGGTAGGGACACACGACGGTTTTTATCGAGAAATAATATTATGCACATCAAAATTTATGATTGTGCATCAAAATTCCTAACTGTGCATCAAAAATAATTATTATGCATCAAAAAGTTTTAGGTTGGGTTAGGTTGTCTTCCGACCACAACGTAAGAGCCGAGCGAGCTAAGCGAGCGTGCCGCGGCAGCGGCCGGCCAGTGCCAGGAAGAAATTAGTGGCTAAGAAAGTGTTATTTAGTTGCACGTTGTTTGTGGCTGAGTTAGTAATTTAGAATGCAATATGCTAATAAAAAGAAGTCTAATGGTATTAAAAAGAAGTCTGTTTAATAACATCCGTTTTTATCTAAGGTTTTGTTTTTTTGCATACAATAAAGACTTCTTATACGTATTGGAAAAATGAATTATTAAAGAAGAAATATATCAGATTTATATTTCTTCTATTTTGTGTACATCCCTTAAAATTTCGGACTAAATATTCACCGCCTAAAATTTTCCTACAGTTATGGTGTTACCCTCAGGTGTTACCTATGTAATTGTAATGCCTGACTTAGTTCCTCGTTAGTGAAGATGGAGGTGCACAGTGGACAAGAGAGAAAATTAGCCATGTTTCACTATAGAACTTTAATCACTAACGCCTTTCATTCATACTTTAAAGGATATGGCCGGAAGCCACGAAAGAAGGATTTTAGCAAAATTGAATAATTATGATCATCGTTAATCATTATCATAATATACTATATGTCTGGAGACCGACTTTACAAACTAACACGGTAGATTCTGACCATGAAACTGAACAACTTTTTCTAAGGTACATAGGTCGAAAAACTAGAAAAACATTTCGACTTCCCCCAAAAAATGTGCTGTCAGCTGATGCAGTTTGTATGTATGGGAAGTCGAAAAGCTGTTTTCGTATTTCGACCTATTTTCCTTGGAAAAAGTTGTTCAGTTTCATAGTTAGAATCTATCGCTTAAGTTTGTACAGTCGGTTCCACGACACGTTGTAAAATAATAGTATATAGACGTATTACAATTTGCCTTAGAATCCAATGTGACTCACCCCTAACTGAACAACCATAGATAAAAGAAAGCATAGACAGTAGCCTTCCAACTTCGAACGATTTGAATTTCAAACGAAACGTTCTAAAATCAAAAGCGCCGCAGTCGTGACTCGGATCAGCGCGCGCGTCTCTTTTTACGCGACAACCGTCCAATTATCTCTGATTGAAATAATAATAGAGCATTGGGTTGGAGTCGCTTGCAGCATACGGAATTAAACTTGTGACGGCTGTCAAAAGGTCTCGATTGTGGTGATCGGTAGAAATGTATCGGATGGTGATTTGTGTGCAGTTTTGAACAATTTATCGGTTTCTGGTATTGATTTGAAAGCGCCTTTAGATCTTTACGGCCGATCGGTCAGTTTAATCCATAGATTTTAATACACCCTTCTCGATACAAATAATAAATAACTTTATGTGCTAATTATTTAAAACGCCGCCCCCGTTAGTGATCCACGAACTAGAGTCGATGTGAGATTAATTTCGATGAAAACTTATCCTTTTAATTGCGAAAATAAGTCATACAATAAGAAGTGTAGTATTCACGATCAGTGGTTTTATCCTATACAAAAATGTAAACCTCTATTACATCTAATTCAAATAACGTTGAAGATGATAATGAATCCTTATTCTAGATTTTAAAGGTTAACAATCACATTTCCTATTGTAAATTTAATACCGAATGATTACAGAATAGGACCTAGCAGATAGAAGAATGTAACTTTTTGTCAGTCCCCACCGGTGAAGCGTTGCATTTGAGACGCGTATTCACATATTTTGTAGTGACTTTCCAATTCAACAATTCTACTGATTCATCAGATAATTTAACTGCTTTTTGTTGCAGATGCAGACGTAATCCTACTGTTCGAGGATCCTGGGTTCGATTACCGGTAAGGGCAGATATTTAGAGGGAGATATCTTTGTATTCCGTCGCCATGTGCATGACTCTCACGATTCAGGATCTTTCACAGAGCGAGACAGAAAACCGTTTTTTTTTCAAACGCATCCACAAAAAGGAGTTGGCCCAGGAAAGGGAAAAGTGGAAAGGTGGGAGAGAGGCCTTTGCCCTGCAGTGGGACACAACAGGCTCCTAATAATAACTAATAATCCACAAAAGAACCACGTTGGGCGCCATTGTTGGGTAAAAGTATGATAAAAGTTCACATAATGGCCTGGGTCATAGAGATGTATCCAGGGTGGCTGCGGTTCACAATCATAAGGCATGCACAGGGAACATACTCAAAACATATTAAACATAATTATATAGCCCTAATTTACAAGAAACATAGTATTTTTAAAACACAAATCGAATCCAGCACAATAGATCGTAAAACAAGGTTTGCAGCTTCGCCCGTGACTGTGTGTGAACAAGATGCAGCCTTCTCTATGGCTGATATGATATTGCATCTACGGAACTTACTTTGATTTTGTGTACGCCTTATGTTTTTACCTAAAGTACGCGACAGCTCGAGAGTGCGGGTGAAATGTATGGGGACATTTCGCCCGCACTTCTCAGCTGTCGTGCACTCTACCTTTATAAAATTTGAAATTTATAAATACTTTTAACATACAGAAAATAAGTCGAACCTTGTGTTAGCAGAAACAAACAAACCTTTCAAGAATCCGCCACCGAAATATTTTAACATGTTTTGTCCACGTTTATCCTGCGGCACGTCTTTGCAATGCAGCTCGAGTGAATTAGCGATGGAAATTGGCCCGAAATATTTGAAAAGCATCGGTATGGACCGCCCGCGCCTACAGTTCTCAGTTTTTGCTAAGTTAAGCTTGAGAACATAGCTCAAAAATACTTGGAATTTAGATAATTTCGTACAGAACTAAACAAAGCTACACCTACAGATATTTTATGTTTGTTTTAAGACCCTTTTAAATTGTATGTTGATGATGAAAGAGAAACATAACTGAAAATTACTGTAAATGTCCAAACCGTAGTGTATTTAAGATTCTCTTAAATATAAGTACCTAACCAAGTCATCTATGATTCACTTTGGTGAAGATAATTGTCAAAAAACCTTGCCTAGTTGTCTACTTAAATTGATTTTTCTAAAATTCTGTAGGTTTCTTTTATCCAAAGATTTTTTAAACAACGTTGCTTTTGACTTTAATTTCAAGCTCCTTGTTATATTATCAAAAAGTGAAATAAGATTCCTGTCAAAATTATACACATCTCAAATTTTTCTTCTTATTTTAATATAATTCATAAGAAACGAAGCTAAAAATATAACCAATACCAATATGAAATTAACACTTATCAAATTTATCAAAGGCATAAAATGCGTTGCGTCCATTGTGTGCTAATATATTGAAAGTTGCTCCTTAATAACTTCAAAGTTCAAGCAAAATTAAACTTTATTCATTACGTAGTATAATTCAAACAATAATGATATTTCATTTGTTGCCTGTTCAGAGTTGATAAATAGATGTAGTAGGTATGTGTAGGTTAGTAGATTTTTTTGCTAGAAAGTTATATCAATCATCTTTGACGATGATGTATGGTGCTTTAAGACATAAGGGATGTCTCGTTACAGAAGGATTTTTGGCGCAATATTTTCAAAAACAGTAAGGTTGACCTCTTGGTTTGATAAAACGTGTTAACATACACGGTGCTTTAAGTATTTCGCCATACTTTTCATAAATAAATTGATCAGTCAAAGAATTCCAATTGTTACCTATACCTTTCTTTCTGTGGCACTGTTCGTTTTTCAGGCACCTCTAAACTACTAAAAAGAAACTAAACCTCTGACTTCCTGAATTCTCCTAATGGAGAGATTTCCAAGAAATAATTTTTAATGTGCAGGTTGTAAAATTACCCTAAACCGACGAGCATGTATGAAAGGATTAATGAAAGTACAGGAAGCAAGGGAAGTATGTCAAGACGTAGCAGGTGGAGAACTGTGGTCTCTGCCTGCCCCGATGGGAAAAAGGCGTGATATTATGTATGTATGTATGTAGGTCCCAGCGCAAATGAAGATGGATTGGTCACACTCTAAGAAGGGAGGAAAATTCGGCCAGCATTGCCTTTGAATGGCAGCCGGGAGGCAGAAGGAGACGTGGACGTCCCACTCACACTTGGAGGCTTTCTGTGGACAAGGAGCTGAAGGAAGCTGGACTGTCGTGGAGCGATGCAAGAAAAACTGCGCGGGACCGGCCGGCGTGGAAAAGATTGAGGCCCTCTGCACCAGCGGGGTGCCATAAGACTACAACAACATGTATGTAGGTTGTGTACAGGGTGTAAAGGACAGATTGGCAAATACTGAAAGGGCATGATCATTCAACGTAGCTGAACAACTTTCAGTAAATAAAATTTTCCGGAAATGAAAAAAAAAATCGGCCTCTACACATATAATTGCAAACTTGATTGTTCAGTTTGTATGGAGACCCCAATTTTTTTTCCTAAAAGTTATATTAAATTGTTCAGTTACGTTGACTGATCGATCATGCCCTTTCATTATTTGAAAAAACAGTATACCCCCTGTATATTATGTTTGAGAACACACACACGCGTACACACGTGTTATTTTCAAAACATCCATTATGAGAAATATTAATTTTTCAAGGATGTTTTTGTCGGTAAATTTGAGTAAGAGACAGTATATTACAATTTTTGTGTTGTCAAACATTATAATAATCAAACTGGCACATGAAAAATTGCTTGAAAAATTTTCATTATAGAATTTAGGAGTTAAGTCACTTTTTAGTACTTTGTAGGTCAATTTCTCCCAATAGGTTGAATTAGGGCGGCTACAAAAAATTGTGTCTGTTATATCGTAGCCGCATAGTTGGAGACCTTTTCTTGTAAATCGTTTGTTTGTCCTCTCTCCCCGATCTTGAAAATGGATGAAATGTCCTGTCTAACACTTTTATTATATCAGTTATAAAGTTTTTAATTACATTGTTATATTATCGATAAATTTAATTTCAAAGTTTCTCTGGCTTTGCTTGGTGGGCTTAGAGCAAAAAGTTTAAGTTATTTAAGTACATGAAAATAATAAAACAATTTATTTAATTTCGTATATTTCCTTTATCTTAGAACCGTCAAGTTTTTAGACCTAGTACTGTAAATGGTATTTTTTAACAAGAAATAATTTCTATATATTAAAATACGAAACGTAATTTTGGAACTTTCCAGTCATTGATTAAATTATTATGCTCCATGAGGGTATAGTTTCGTCGAATGAAGACCCTCGGGTTTTCTTGACAAAACAATTCAAACCTATAATTCATTTCAAAACGTTATTTTTTCTTGCACTTCACCCAACCCACCGTTTTTAATTTTATTTTCCTGCAATTTTTTTTAATGCGATGTCAAATGAAAAAGCTTTCGTAACAACTTTTAGATGTGCCTATTAAAGAACTACCTTCAATATCAATAATAATGGTCTAATAATATGCCGTCTTACTACAAAAAAAAATGTAAATACTCGTCAAACACGTGTTTTGCTAGACACTGTCTAGTCTAAGCAGTTAAACACGTGTTTAACAAGAACAAAAGATCGCAAGACGCTGTTTTGTACGAGTAGTAACACTTTTTTTGATCAAGTGTTCTACAGATGTATAACTTTTTTGTAGTAAGATGGAATATGTTTTACCATTTCACCAGACCAGCTCTCAATCTCAAATCACGAAAAATATATCAGTTATTCCATGCATCTTTAATTCTTGAACGAGTTAAGTAGTTATGTTACCGACAGTGTTTATATTACGGCATTATACAGGGTGTTAATTTGATTGCGTGCCATAGCTTAGGGGGTGTTTCAGTAACGATAAAGGAACACAAAAAAAATATTTAAAAAAATCCTCCTTAAAAAAAAACTAAAACTCCATTGAAACTTAACTAACGCGGAGGGCAATGACCCGGACGGAGCACCAGTGGTACGCAGTATCAGTGGATAAGGTAGGCACATACATAACTGAAACTCTTTCGCGCGCTTTTTGATAGCGCGGTGCACAAGGTCATTGCCCTCCGCGTTAGTTTAGTTTCAATGAAGTTTAATTTTTTTTAAGTAGGATTTTTTTAAATATTTTTTTTGAGTTCCTTTAACGTTACTGAACCACCCTCTAAGCTATGGCACGCAATCAAATTAACACCCTGTATACAATGCCTAGGCAACGTCTAGAATGCGCCACAAACGTGCAGGCAATGTATGAAATATGATTTATTTTTTATAATTTATATTTTACTTTGCCTAGGCATTCTATAGAATGCTAATGCTTAGCTGGAAATTTGTGAAATCTAAATCTTACCTATCCTAGCCTAACGTGACCTTGTCTAGGTAAGGATGAAACAGACCATAATAATTATACTATTTCTTGCATTGCCTAAACGTACCAGGCGTTCAATGCCTTGGAAATGTTATACATTTTCAATAGAAAGCCTGAATTATACAGATTTTACGTAACATTTACAATTTATGAGACCATTCATAATTATATGATCATGCATCACTTGAAAGAAAGTACGATTCCGACCTTGGGTATATCAAGCTTGGCCTCATGCGACACCCTAGCTAGGGATCGGTCCCTTTCTCTTCTCGATGAGCAATGTACTATTTCATCTCCCATACAAAATTCACAATCAGCATGTGAAAGTTCCTATGGTAAGTAATTTTTTTAGAGCTACGTTGCTTAAGAAAAGTTGTCTAGTTTCATGGTCTCTATGCACAGTTTCAAGGATCACAGTGTTCACCCTAACATCCTGTATTTCAAAAAAGCTACAGAACCTTTTTCCCTGACCAAAAAATTTTCTTTGCCATTGCTTAAAATTTTAAAAGTGTTTGCATTTTAACGTACCTTTAAATCATAGGCGTAAGGCAAACAGTAGCTGGCCACCCGCACGTCATCTTTTTTTAATTTACATTCCTCTCTTCAAAGTGACTGAATTGAGTGTTGAATTGTTTACTTTGTAAACACGGTATACTGAATGCTTGTTCTGATCATCGATCTTAAAGTATCGTGCTCTTTTCTTGTTGTACAGTTAAGAGCACGTCAAGCTTGACACATTGGACTTTGTAGCGTTCTTATTTCAATAGACGTACGGGCTACAGTCACACTGCGAGTGTCAAGCTTGACCTGTCGTTGACTGTACTGTTAAATGTTTTATTGTTCCGTTGTTAAATTTTTACAAATTCTATCTTGGTAATCTGGTAGTTATTATTTGAATGGTAAAACATGGCCTGTTGAAAGTTCATAAAGATAGCCTGATTTTGTAAAGGGTTTCTAATAAAAAGTAAAAAGTTAAGGGTCGTTCTTATAGAAGTAAAATGTTTTGTGTAAACTTTTTGTTTTAGCTCTATGTAAAAGCGGTAGATAATACTTACATAGTATGAGCGTCAAACTTGGTTTGATTAAAGTACATAATCTTAGGAGCTTTTTCCCTAGCCAACTATCGCCCCCATCAGTTAAAAGAATATTACTCGCTAAATACAAAACTTATCGAAAATCTGTCTTACCAAATTGAAGTAAAGGTACCTTAGTTTATTAAGAACCTATCAATCCTGAAAAATATAGTTCCATGTCTACCATGTCATCGATTTTAATAACAAGAAAAACTGCATTCAGATTTAAAAAAAACTAGTACTCAGTTCGAAAATCGAACACGGAAATCAAAACTTCTAGATATATTCTCAGTTTTTTTAAATCTATGAATGCAGTTTTTCCTGTCATTAATATCGATGTCATAACGAAACATGTCGACAACGATTGAGTTCGGCGGTAGGGCCTCAGATCTTCGTATGTCTTATAGTTTCATGTTTTTCCATATTGACCGAACTAAATTAGCCATCCTGTATATTATATTTTTAACATCAACATCGTATATAGGTACAGTCAAGAGCAAGTCAAACTTGACAACATCACGTGAAATAAAGTTCACGCTGGCTATTGAAATAAGGACTATATTAAGTCCAATGTCTCAACCATGATGGACGTACGGCACTAAGCACGTAGATACAAAACCAGTATAAGCTGAACCAGCGTTACGTTACATAACGCTTGAAACCTGAGACTCGCTCAAGGTCAAAGAGATTTTTTTTTATTTGACAAGTGAGCAAACGAGCAGGTGGGCCACCTGATAGAAAGTGGTCACCACCGCCCATGGAGCCCGCGGTCTTATTAGTGGCATAACTTGACACTAATAAGACAGCAAAGCACGTTACCTACCCCGAGAACTAAGATGGTGTGTCTCGTGTGCCAGTAAATTCGCTGGCTCCCTCACCCTTCAAACCGAAACACATCAGTGCAAACACTGCTATTTCACGGCAGAAATAGGCAAGGGGGTGGTACTTCCCCAGACGGACTTTGCACAAAAGCCCTACCAACTTGAAATTTGGAGTTTCCAAAATCGTGCTACTTGTAGCATATCTTGACAATAAGAATTTTTTAAATTTGTGGGGATATCTTAGACAGGTTCTTAGAAGTACTAACCAACTAAGTATTCATTTGATAGAGTCCTTTTACCGTGCGAGGTGCAAAGTCGACGGCCAATTATATACGGCTTAATTAGCTTATAATTAGACTCAAGTTAAATACAGGTTTAAAGAATTCTTAAATTTTTAGAGCTGTTAGCTTTCATAAAACATTTAAATAATATAAAATTAATCCAACAAACACAAATGTGAGTGTCAAAAGTTTTGAAACTGCTTACCGGCCTCTATTACGTTGGTAATTCAGTGAGCCACCATTAAGTGGGGGGTGTAAGATCGATGACCGACCTCACGAGCCCTGATGTAAGAGTTGTTGAGCCACTAAAGGGTACATGTCTCTTTAACGACTACTTCCGTAAATAGATAGAAGCCAAGACCAAAGGCTTAACGTGCCTTCCGAAGCACGGAATCATCTTACTTTTCGGACAATTAGGTGATTTATTGTGCAGTGTCCTAACCAAAATTGGGAATTCTTACAAAGTTATTTTTGTTTGACAGTGTTCCAACAGAATCGGACTCAGGACCAGGACCAGGACCGAAAGTAACCTAAGCACTAACCTAACTAGACTACGGAGACTTATTCAGAGTTGATTCATTACTTACATTATATATTCTAGAAATTAGATCCTCACAAGATACAGGATGCGTGCTAAAAGAAAAGGCAAAAAATCAGCACTACCTATACGTGGGACACTCAGAAATATTTGCGACACTAAAAAAAATTGTTCTACAGGTACATATATTTTTATTAAATCTTTTCAAAGTACTCTCCACCAGCCTCTATACAAAGATTCATGCGTCTGAACCAGTTTTCAAAACACTTTTTCCAGTCCGCCGTAGACACCTCGTTTACAGCCTGCTCGAACGCAGCCAGCGCATCTTCCGGCGACGAAAATTGTATCCCCTTGAGCTGATTTTTTATTTTTGGAAATAAAAAGAAGTCACACGGTGCTAGATCAGGGCTGTAAGGAGGGTGACCCAGGAGTTTGACTGGTGTGCTGTCCAGGAAGTCCCTCGTTTTGAGCGCGGTGTGTGCAGGCGCATTGTCGTGGTGGAGCAGTAGTCCGCGGAGCCCTGTGTTTGGTCGCTTGTTGCTCACAACAGAAAAAACTTCTGGTAAACATTTGGTAGTATACCATTCGGCGTTGATGTTTCTTTGATCTCGTAAGGGAATTGAGGCCAAGTGGCCAGTCAAATTAAAAAAGCTGGCGATCAAAATCTTCCCCCCGCTTCGAGATCGCTTCACTTTGGTAGGCGTTGGTTCATTTTGAAACACCCAAACTGTCGACTGGCGCTTGGTTTCTGGATCGTATTGATAAATCCAGGACTCATCACCTGTTACGATGTCGTAAACACGCCGAGACGAGCCTGCTTCAAATTTGTTCAGCATATCACGGCACCATTCCACCCGGGCCTGCTTCTGAGCGTCGGTGAGGTAGTGCGGCACCCAGCGCGATACTATCCTCCTCACGCGAAGATGCCCGTGTAGAATCTCGTGAACGCTTCCCGATCCAATCTTTAATATGTGCTGAATCTCCTGATATGTAATTCGCCTATTATCTTGGATTAAATTTTTCACTGCTAGCACGTTTTCTTCCGTAATAGCCGTCAAAGGGCGACCGCTTCTTTCTTCATCCCCCAAGGTTGGTCGACCGCGCCTAAATTCGTTATACCAACGATACACGGTTGCCTTGGAGGGGCCTTCATCCATAAATGCCATTTGAAGTCTATCGAACGATTCATCCGGTTTCAGGCGACACTTGAAATCGTAAAAAATCATAGCTCTAAAATGTTCCCGGCGCAGATCCATTTTTCAGTAAGACACGATACTTTGAATTGGCTCGCAAAAAATGTGGAGGGAAATTTTGAAAATGGAACACACATATTTTTACTTACAAGTAATCATATTTTCGAAAAAGATTCTGACCGGCCAGTCTCCCATATATAAAAACTATTTTTCGCAATACTTTCTGAGTGGCCTGGTATTTTTGGAAGCAATAAAGTCCGTTTTTAGGGTTCCGTACCTCAAAAGAAAAAAACGGAACCCTTATAGGATCACTTTGTTGTCCGTCTGTCTGTCTGTCTGTCTGTCTGTCTGTCAAGACCCTTTATCTGACGAACGGGTAAAGGTATCAGGTACTCTCGACTGTACTACATTTCAACAAAGAAAGCTTTTTAAAATTACGCATTGATTTGATTTGAACATAGCAAAAATGTTAAATGTAGAATAAGTCTTCAATATTTTTGGTCTTCATTAAGATCTTGTTTTTCTTTGTTTGCTTTCTTTTCTTCCCTCAAGTCCCTTCTCAAAATCGTAAACAATCTGTAAAATAATGAACACAGGGGTTAATTTTATTTTTCGCCATAATCAAGAAAAAAAATAAACGACGTTCAATATTACATAAAAGTCTCTCCTAAAGATCATCGAGTTATATCAAGTAAAAAAACAAAATTCTTTTGTACAAAATATAACTAGGTATAGATAGACGCTGAAATTTGTATTTATAATATAAATAAGCCGCTGGATGCGAGCAGCACAGGACCGGTCGTCATGGAGATCTTTAGGAGAGGCCTATGTCCAGCAGTGGACGTCTTTCGGCTGATGTGATGATGATAATGATGATCATATTATAATATTTGTTATAAAACTAAAAAAAATGCATTTGGTCTGTTATATAAGTGGTTGAAATATAAAATTATCATACCGAATAGTGGCGAAGTAAAATATCTCAACGAGGCTGAGAAAGGAGAAGCCAAGGAACAGACCAAGGAGGCCACCACAGTTGGCCAAAAAGTCAGTCACTCCAAATAATTCTGAACGACGCATCGAAATAAATCCAGGTTCCTTGAAGTACACTTCTATTGCAGAAAGGTTGTAGCTGACAACAGATAGATAAAGAAAACAGATAAAAAGTTATACACGTGACAGGTCGAAGTAAGCTGTTTTATTGAGAACTAAGTAGCTGTACCCACGACTTCGTTTGACGAATTTTTATGTACAAACGCTTGATAGCGGCGATTCCACTCTTCGATACCCAAAATCAAAGTTACTCAGTTTCAGACAAGAATCGAATAATAACTTATTACTTGTATAAAAACAACTCTTTTTTTTTCTTAGCAAACAGGAATTATCTTACCATAAGTATCGTACCATCATTACACCAGACATTATTTGTTTTGGTAACATGGCAGAAATAATATAAAGGACGACTTACGACTTCAAATAAGACCCATCTTCTTTTATTAATTCTTGTCGGGTTTGCAGGTAAGTCATAATATTAAAATTGGTCTTTAGTATTTCGGCATCGTATGTGACACTGTCACAGGCCGGTAGACATTTACACGAATTTATGTGGATAGTCTTGTTCTTCGCATTCAATTCTACCGCAGTTAGTACGTCTGCAAAAATACATAAATTTACTGTTTTAACACATAACTATTCTGCGTCGATGTTGATGACGCCAAATAAGAATTCATAAATATGACGATAACGCTGAATTTTTTTATACTAAATTTCATACTTCAGTTCACCCCCTTGAGGGATGAATTTGCAAAAATGCTAAAACACATGTTTCTTATTTTCTTTTCACTAGCTCAAATCAAATATTTTATGCATCTTATGTCAAAACTGTTGGATTTTCATATTTAATTTTATCCTTGAATTCACCTTGGGAGACGATTTTGCAAAAATGCTAAAGCACGTGTTTCGTTTTTTCTTTCTCTTAGCTCAAATCCAAAGTTTTATGCATCTCGTGTTGCTGTGCTGAAACAGCTGTTTATTTTTTTTCTTTCTCTTCGCTCAAATCCAAATTTATATGGTACATCTCATATCAAAACTGAAGGTTTTCTTCGTTTAGCTAGCAGAGGGGCAAACTCGACTCCAACAAAAATTTGCGCTTTTAAGCTAAAATTTTCGCAAACGAATCCCTAAATCGAAAATCTGTACAGACTCACATTATTTTTAAAGACCTTTCCAACGACACCCACACGTTGGGGTGGACGACAAAAAAGAAATCATCCTCATTTTACTTGTAGGTTGAGGTACCTAAAAATTTTTTTTATCAAGATTTTTTTTTACCACTCTGTTGGCGTAGATAAAATGTATATCCGCTATTTATTAACAGCTTTCTATACTAAGCGTTATTTATTAACAGCTTTCTAGTACTAAGCGTATTAGAATTAAACCGTGGACAGACAGACGGACATGACGAAACTATAAGGCTTGACTGACCTTGTTGACTACGGAACCCTAAAAATGTAGTACACGAAACTCAAAGAAAATTCCCTATTATGCGGGTACTGGTCTATAAAACCTAGGAAATTTCTTAAAGTAGGTCTACTTACCCAAAGCTTTATGTACGCACCCTTTGCTTTTGTCACTAATGCAGATACGACGGCTATCACGACCGTCTGCAAAGACAAAAATATTGAATTTATAAGTTTATCTAAATTCTCATGCTTAAAAAATACATTTATTTTATAAAATTTTATTTTATAGGAAGAACAAACTTACGAGGCATGTGAAACCAAACGCAACCACAGCGTGTAAATGTATAGTTTGATTGGCATTCCAACCTGCAGTTGTTTTTGGTGTAAATACGGAAATATCTAAGATATTTATCCCCAGGAAAGTAACATTGCCGTCTGAAGATAAAATTAAACAAAATCTGTAGCTGGGAAAAAGTCAATTCAACTGGAGATACGAGTATAAGACAAAATAATTTGAACAACCGACTGATTCTCACATACCAATTCACATAGCTGATACTGTAGCATACAAGCAGATATTCAATGTAAATGTTTATCTCGATGTTTAATGCAATAATTTTACAAAATTATAAAAATACGTACATATCTGGGCTGTACGCTTTTAAGGATTCATCTGTTGATACCTTGTTAAATTTTAAGGCCAGAGAAGATATCTGGTTAGGTAATGCTGCGTAATAGTACAAAGATGATTGAGGTAAGTCAGCTGGATGTTGTACATAGATCTAAGGATAAAATGATATTTATTATACACACAGATGTCCACCTACAGTCCACAATACTTTACCGAGGAATTTCTAATTTACGAACGTTTATATGTAAAATTATTGACTATTATCTGTCGATTTACCTGACCCCTCTTGTATGTAACTTTGTAATTTAACTGCTCGTACAAGGGGGTCAGCTAAATCGAGAGTTGACTGTACATACGGTAAATCCACTACGCATGCCGTTGCACAGTACATCACGATGTTCAGGAGATTCATTCAATAATACTGTCAAATCTGGGAAGGCATAATTTTCCTGTAAATAATTATGTTTTTACATTATTATTGTATTTATCATAGAATTTGTTTTTATGCGTGATGAAACTATTTGATACTTACCCTGCCTCTTTTTGGATATGTCTTTTTAGGTCTAAAATCCGTATAGCCCTCAGTCATTGACCAATCCTGACTGGGTATAGATGTAGTCAAATATTTATAATCTTGCTGTAAGCTAAAAATTTACTAATTAACCTTGTAGTAAAAATTATCGAGGCAACTTCGGACACAACCATTACTGTCCTAGAAATGCTTTATCTAGTTTGTCACCTACCTAATTTTATTTGACAAGTGAGAATAAATAGCTCAGAAGTAACAATTATTGCTTACTTTTCATTTCGAAGTATCTCATCGGCAGCTAAACCATTGAAAGTGTAACAAATGCCTTGGTTTGTTAAAACGCTCTCGAAGAATAAATGACATGGAAATTTCCCAGCCCGCCACAAACACTGTACAAATACTTCATTGGCCGTTGGAGCTACCTGTAAAGAGACATAACATTATTTCAAAAGCCGATATTAGAATCCTGTATCTTATATACTCGTATATGATAGAAACACATTTAGGCTGAAGAACAGAATGGTATCCAACTAAAATGACCATCATCGTACCTGAAATTAAATTTTAAAGTTAAAATTCGACACAGTAGTAAATGTCTCTTCGCCAAATAGGTCAAAATCATTTATTATTTCATAATTTTTATTATAAAGATAAAACTGACCTCAAAAAAGTTTTTAATCGTAGAACTATCTGTAAAATTTCTAGGAGTACTAATTGCATCACTGCCGCAGAGCATATCGATGTCATGTAATTTATCCCACTGTCCATTTTCGAAGTTTCTGAAGGCAATGAGCATGTATAAACAAGTATTCTGCTAAAATTATAATAATACATCTATAATACACTAAGATACGTACAGTTTACCAGATTTATATAAAGCATTATATTCTCTGTAGGCATCTGAATAGTTGAATACCGTTGCTTTACATTTTAGTTGAGGGCATATAGTGATAGAAGGAAATGGGACCTGAAACATCAAAAACAGAATATCCCTCATACAGTTCCAGAAGATACTATGACTCGATTCAAATTTATCTCGACCTATATTAGCCCTCGGGTGTTAGTTCCAGCTATGTAACTGAACAAATTTTGTTGTAAAACTTTTGGAAATTAAAATATAGGATATTGAATCTCCATTCAAAATTATAATCTGATCATCAAAACCTCTCGGGGGATTGCGATGCGATTATCCATACAAATTGGTCAATTTGTAAGGAGAATCATGTGATTTATTTTAATTTTCAAGAGTTGTAGAACAAAGTTTGTTATATAGGTAGAACTACCCCTATTTTATATTAGTTATTTTTATTTTCTTAACCCAAATTAGTTAGTAGCTAGTTATTACAGCAACACTTTCCGTTTCGCTCTAAGACCCGTAATGATCAAGTACTGAATATTATGAAGATATCAAGTAATGGTCAAGTATATGTACAAAGTAATATAAATCATGTCAAGAAACAACTGCATAATAATATTGTATTATATACGACACCCGACACGAACTCTTATAATACAAAACGCAGACATAAGAAACGAAAACAACCTTCTACCGTTTGATCAAATTTGCAAATAAATTACCAAGAGAAGATAGAGGGGGACCTAGATAAAAAAAAACATTTGTATGAACATTATATAAAAATATACTTACATCCCCAACTGGTACAACTTTCTCGCTAAAGGACACAATGACGGGGCTTGTCTTCCACTTTATCCAAACGTTGCTAATTAAATAGAAGCACATGCCCACACTCATTATAAAAGTAAGAAGCCAAAAAATCCTGCAACGAAAACAGAATCACAAACCTTTTAATAAAACAAAACTATAGCTGGAGATATTCTGAAGGCAAACCCAAGGATTTTGTCAGAAGAGTAAGAAATGATGCAATTAGCAAACATTTGTAGCAGAAAATATTATTGTTTAGCTTTACTCAGAGCGTAGAATCTATTAATACCATACACGAATTAGATATAACTAGTAAGTACTTCACCAAAGACTATATCTTGCTGCATTCTTATCAATATTTATGCCAATAAGTTTGGTAGAGATACCTTTAACAGTTAATCACCAAAGAATACTCTACCTCCTCGCTGAACAATTTATAGATCTTCATTATTGATGTACTTACTTTTCAAAAGCATGAAGAGTTCGTTCCACAATATATCTCAGACCATGTAAAGTTGAGTTCTTCGCATATTCATACAGAAGTTCAATAAGAAGCAATTTCCGCCGTTTACGTCTTTGTTTCCGAACACACACTTCTCCATAAATTTTTGGTCCATTGTTTTCCTCTTTTGTTTGCGCGGCACTGAAAATTAAAAACTCTAGATAAAAAAACTCATTCAATAAAAATCTCTTTTGGTTGAACATCAAATTTTTTTGTAGTTCATAAAATATAAAGTTGCCGAAGTAACATTTTGCACGTTAACAATTTACTTACTCCATAATTTGGAGGCTTGATTTTCTTGTTTCTAGCACTACCCACTGCAATGGAATACTTGCTACTGAACTTTGATATCACACGTTGACAACATTTCTGTTTAATTAGGCTAATGGTAGACTAGCAAATTAATTAACCTAATCTACCTCAATTTGAAATAGGAGAGTCATCAGGGACCCATTTTGCACTTTACCTTTAAAAATACTATTAATAAAATACATACATACGTTATGTTACAAGGATATGATAAAATGAGGGACTTGATTAAATTCATAAGTGATTTGATCGAATCCTGGGAAATAATGAAATAATAATATACTACCATTTAACGTATACCTAAACAAAATCTAGGATTTTAGCCTCGGCGTCACAAGTGAACCTAATTCTAACTGATAAATAGGTCCGTTAAGGCGAGAGCAACATTATTCTTTTCTAAGTGGCATATAGCATTACGACTCTGCTGAATTTGTAGGTGCTTGTTGCAAAAAATTTGCGAAAGCAATATTCAAGATCATCAAGAACTACGAACACTACGAACCGCAAAATAACTTGATTATTAATTAATATCAAAATAAACTGCTTCGTTTTATTTTAATATTATTTAGCGTGAATTTGTATTGCTTTTGTACCCGAAGACCAGTGATTCTACTCATGATAACAAGGAACTTTCCTGAAGAAAAAAAATTTTTACGCGTAAAATTTTTTTCGCCTCTCCGTAGTAAAGTGGTAACGTGATCGACTCATTTTGTATGGGGGGGTGAAAATTTTTCTCAAGTAAAAATTTTTTCTTCGGGAAAGTTGCTTGTTTTCATGAGCAGAATCACTGGGCTTCGGGTGCGAAACCAATACAAATTCACGCTGGGTCCTAATAAAATAGTGAACATAATTTTAGTATGTTATTCAGACCATTAAACTGAACAACTTTTCCGAAAAAAAATAGTTTGAAATACGAAGTAAATTTTTGATCTCCCATATAGCCCCTGACTGAAATGGCAATCAGACATATTATGTCGGCTGTCAAAAGTCCGTAACTGCCCAGCGGACATCATATTACAATTTTTTGATTTAACATATTATGTCGAGATAGTGCGTCATATTTCCGATTATTTGTTAATGAAAAAGTGAACTTAGCGATTTTAGAAAGATACAAATCACTACAGGATAAAACAGGAGAGCATAAAACGCTGACAGCTGATATCGTGTCATACAAAGGTTAAAATAAATATATTTTTCACCTCCAAAGCTCGGAAACATTTGTTTTGTCGGTTAAATTCTGCGGCCAAAAGCGATTTTTGGCCCCTAGCGGGCAAAAGGTTTTTCTGCGGCCAAAAGCGATTTTTGGCCGCTAGCGGGCAAAAGGTTTTTGAAATTCGAACGTGATGCAGTATGGCAGACCTCCACGCTGCGGTACTGGCTGCTTCCTCGCTTTAGTGAGGTGAAAAATTTTGTGTTTCGCTCGGCAGCAAAGTTATTTTGCGTTTCGTGCCTTGAAACCTTCGCTACGCTCAGGATTCTTCTTTTGAACCACTCGCTTCGCTCGTGGTACAATTCTAGAATCCTTCGCTTGCTCAGGTTTCAATACAAGGCACTCACGCCAAATAACGCTTTTGCTGCCTTGCATAACAAATAACTATTGTCGCATTTGACCCATGCAGCTTTGGGGAATGATGTTCAGTTTCAAAGTTGTTTTCTTCATACGCCTCTAAATGTAAAATAAGAAAAATTTGTGATTTTGATTGTTGAATTCATCACCATCATAATATCCGATAGAAAACAGGACAGAATTTTCTAAATTCCTCTTAAAATGCGTCCACTCTGAAGAATGTAACTATACTCATGAAGCTACTTCATCAACTTTTTCCGTGCAAATGTAGAAATTTAAAAAATGATTTCTGAAAAGATAGATAGCATAGGTACATATATTATTTTGACCTATGTCCCATACATAAAGTTGTTCAGTTTCATGGATTTATATTCTTCAGTCATGCATGGTGTACATACCATTTCGGTTATACCTTGAGTTTTAAGTATTTCATATTTACATTGTCATAGAATTAAAAAAATATTATGCATAATATTTTTTATACTTTATTGGGTATGGGTATGTTCATAAAAGTAAAAAGAGTAACAGAAAATCTTTTAATTTTATTTTTGTACAAAAAACATTCCATATAAAATTTGATTTGGCTATGTCCTCATCACAGTCTAGATAATATGATCTGGTTGATTCGCCTTCTCTTTGCAAATAATCTCTCATTGCAAATAATCTGTAACAGAAATAATTGAGACTTCATTTAAACATACTACAGAAGAAAGACAGACAAGAGATAATAGCAGAATACTACCTTATAGTGACAAAGTAGACAATCTCGACAATGCTAAGAAATGAGAATCCGAGAAACAAGCCAAGCAGGCCACCACAGTTAGCAGCAAAGTCAGTAGCTCCAAAAAGCTCTGAACGACGCATTGAAATAAAATGGGGCTCTTTAAAATATACATTTATTTCGGACAGGTTTTTCCTAAAAACACAAAATTCATATATTAGTCATGCAGATTGGCAAGGAATAAATTGAAAAAACGAATCCTGAAAGATAATTGGAATAGAGGAGATGAGATGAGATGGTGATATGATAACATAACTTTTGAAAAATTTTACTAACGAAGGTATGGAAAGAAAAATGTAATAGAGGAAGACCGACTCGGTGCGTTTGCGTAAAATTATTTTTTGCGTTTGGTGATAAAACTGTGAGCATGGCACTTAAATTTTACAGAAAAATACAAATACGTACTTATTAGTGATATAACATTGCATGAGTTAAAAAAAACTGTATATTATGTTCTTACGATAAGTACAACTCCAACTCTTTGTCTTTCGTGAACCGATTTACTGCTTTAAGGAACTTATGTGCATTGTAACTTGTTTTCAGGATCTCAGCATCATACTGAACACTATCACACGATGGAAGACATTTACAGGGTTTAGTCCCTTCATCCTCATTGTCACTTAACTCTGCTACTGAAAGTTTTTCTGCAAACGAATATGATACATTATGAACTCTGTTACTTATTTAATAACATAAACATTTAGTTTTTGCGTACGTACCCAATGCGTCTGCCATACAATACAAACTATCGTCTCTAATGCAAATTTGTCGACTATCATTATCTGCAAAAAAATATTTTGTGAGAAATTTGAAAAAATTGTATTACCAAATTCAAACGTGAGACTAGTTTATCAAACTGAACTTAAAAAACTTCATGAGAAGGTAAACCACGCAAATGAGGAATTACCTACGAAAGAACAACGGGGAAAGAGGGGTGGTTTATAGCAAAGAAGATGTACACAGGGTTATTTTTTATCACTGCAAAAATCTTAGCAAGCAATAATTATATAATATATGTATTATAAGTAATACGTAATAATCGGGTTATAAAATTTAACAACTATTCCTAAGAAAAATACGACGAAAAACAAAAAAAACTTTCACTCTTCCTTACAAATCTTGCGACGTAGATTTGGACAATGGAATTTGATTTTGGTCTGGTGATACGTGAAAAAAAAACTGCGCTGAAAGCGAAAAAATACATAATATCTGTAATTCGTTACCTGCAAGTTGTCACTCAAATAAATGTCGTCACCCGTCATTCAACATTTGTTCACTACAGCGCAGCGGGCGACATATACCTAAAGAGTAAGGGTATGTTGCACCAACGCGTCTTGCTCTCTATAGAGTAGGTAGTTATGGTTAAGTTAGATAGTGCAACCCATCCTTAGGATTCTCATTTCACTCGATCTAATTATTCTGTTTGTTTATCTAATACCTTTGTTTTTATATAACTTACGAGGCATGTGAAACCAAACGCAACCGCATTGGGAAAACGTAAAGTTTGAGTGGCACTCCAAACGACAGTTGTTAGGGGTGTACAAGTTAAAATATCTCAGCTGCTTATCCTTTGGAAAATAACATTGCCGGCTGAAACATAAAATATATTTTAACATGAGCAAGACGAAGATCTAGATGTTGCGAATATCATTAAAGATGTATAAAAACAAAATCTTGTGAAACTTAATACATTTCTGGATCATAGTCTTTTAAGCTCTCATCGGTTGATAATTTGGTGAATTTCAATGCCAATGCTGAAATTTGGCCATTCAAAGCTGCGTAATAATACAAAGATGACTGGGGTAGATCTGCAGGATGCTGCACGTAGATCTACGAAACAAAAAGAAAAAAAAGTTCAAAGTACTCCAATCTAGTTCAAGAAGGAAATACATAGGAAATATAAAAAGACACAAGTACATACAGTATATCCACTTTTGAAACTATTGCAAAATTCGTCACGATTTTCAGGCGATTCCATTAGTACAACTTTTAAGTCCGGTAAAATATTACTTTCCTGAAGGAAATTAAAAATCAAATTAATTGGTAAGTTATTCACTTATTCATTTATAAACCAGATATAGGTAAGATAAAAATGACTACTTGCTTTTCCTCTTCGTGGATAAGTTTCATTGGGTTTAAAGTCTGTATAACCTCCTGATAGAGACCAATCCTTACTGCGTGTCTCAGTATTTAAATATTTATAGTCTTTCTGCAAGCTATTAGAGAAACATAAATTAGTATCGTAGGTTGCAACACATTTCCTTTATTTGATTCGAGAGAATAACAACAGCACGCTTTAAACAATAATTCTAGAGAGAATGCTGTTGTAAGGTACAAGAAGTGAAAAGCCACAAAGAACAAATGCGAAAAACTAATGGATCATCTTCAAATATTAATCTTTAAGTGCCTTAACAACAACGAATATGTATAAGTCTAATGACAACTAACGCCCATCACATAGAAAAATTGTTCAGCGGAAATAGCATTGGATAAGGCACAGTTTCCAAAGTAGCGAAGTTTGCGCAGCGTCAATAGCGTTTGAGTTGCATTGCAAAGCAACCAAGTGACAGACGAACATCTGTGACGCGGCAGCTGCTACTAGCGTTCTGTAGGAGAAAGTCAAGCCTATGATATAACTAAGAAAGAAGAGACAGCTTGCCTAATTGTACCAATGGGGTACCTAGTCTACGGTAGTAACATGTGAGTAGTCGGTTATGGGTTCGAGAAAATCACATAAAGCCCAGAAAGAGACAGATAAGCCTTGAGAAGTTATGGGAAATATGTTTGAGAAATGTAAATAGAATCAACGAGTTAAGCGATTTAAATGGATGGGTAGGTACGAGTATAAGGCGTGATGAAAGAGTTCTTGGGAAGTTTAGTGGTAAACGTGTGAATGGAAATGGAAAAAGTCTGCTTTAGATAAATTTTAAATTGAATCTATTCGTGGTTAACACTATGTTTAACCAATGAAGGATCCAACTATGTAAAAAAGAGTATGAATGATTGGTGAAAATTTGAGGAAAATCGCGGATTTGGCACCTACTCATAGAAAAACTCATCTGATTTTTATCTGAATTGATGATCTATTTAACCGGTGGTGGCAGAGCACAAGAGTAGACTAGTGTTCTAGAATGAAAGGAGAGTGACTGCAAGAGGTGAATACGTGAAATGTCTGAGAGAAGGATTTAAAACCTACATTAAGTCAACGATCTAGAATGCTTGTAGAATGAATTTAAATATAGAGTGGTAGGTGTGGCTGTCAACGTTTGTGGGGTGTCAAAAATGAGAAGAGGAGGAAAGAAGAAGAATAAAAGTTTATAGGCGACTGCTTGTGAGAAGATGAAAACATGGTTAGACTGGTTAGCCGCAAAAGCTAATTAGTGATGGAAATGAGCCAATAAATGATGACGTTAGTGTAGCAAGAAAGAAACATAAAAGAGTGAAAGGTGTTGTAAATGAAGTTGTTGAGAATAAGAAAGAGAAGTGTAAGGATGAGTTTGATAGGAAGCTTTCTGAAGATTTCCAGTCAAACTTAAAGTTTTTCTGCAAATCAATACGAATAGCCCGAGGAAAATTTGAAACATAGCAGCTGAAAATATCAGAAGTCAGGATGAAATTATTATCAAAAGTGAAGAGAGTGTGCTGAATAGGTGGAAAGAACACTTTAAAAATCTGTTTAAGAGAGATGAAGCAGAGACCAGCACACCGAGGTCTTCTGTGGAAATGAAAAAGAATTTAAATGAGAATAATGCCAGTGAGATTAGTAAGGATAGATTATGGAAGCAATGAAAAGTATGAAATCGGGTCAAGTACGAAGGCAGCTGGGTATATACATATATGATAGAGTGTCAGTCAAGATGCTTAAGGCTGGGCGAGGCATTGTGGCTAGTCAGCTGTACCGTCTTTTCAACGTTTGCACGAGTGGCCACTTACCAGGAGACTGGTACAAGTCTGTGTTCACAACTGGACTGCAACACACTGTGAAAGGTGTATTTTTTGTTGAACTATATCTTGGTAGTCTAAATCGAGAATTCTTACTTTTCTATGCGCAGTATTTCTTCGGCAGCTAAAGCATTAAAGTTATAGCAAATTCCTTCATAGGTAATAACAGTCTTAAATATATCTTCACATTCAATATCATTTCCTCGCCATTCACAAAATACAAATAAATCATCTGCTGTAGGTGCTACCTGGAAAAGATAACGATATTAATTGTTTGTAGGAACTACCACGGCTTCATTTGATTTGATTTATTCATAAAATTTCATTATATGAATGTGATATTAAAGTTCCCAAGACTATTCCTTTGGTCTTGTTAGATCCTGACCACAGAAAAATAATAGTAACATATAGTAACGTTTAGTTAAATATGGATTGTTTAGAACCAATTTGGGTCTATTCATGTAGGTAGAAAATAAAGTCGGTGTTTATTTTCTGTATTAGAAATGTTAATAAAGAGGCGGGTATTCAAGGAAAAATGTACGGGGCGATTCAGGCGTCACCCGAGGCTTTGCGCGTCGTCAGTGCGATAAGGAAAGCGGGCCGGCGCCATAGTTGTTAGCATGTAGCAGTCGCAATACGGGAGATCTGGCGAACGGTCGCTTGGGTGCGCGTATCGGGAAGCCAAATCAGTGGCCGCGCTAAGATTGTATTATTCCCGAGTGGTCGTCCTTAGGGTGCGGGCATTTTCGGTTATCGACCCTGGATACTCCAGCCGGTTGGAGAGGGTTTATTGTGGGATGATAGTTTCCTTAAGTGGTCGTCCTTAGGGTGCGGGCATACTAGCGGCAACGGGTGCCTCCGCAGTGGGACGACGTGGGGTTATTCTGCACGTAACGGGTGTGACACCGGTCACGAGCGTACCATCTTCGGTACGATACGTGTAATATAGTTAAGGTGGGTGGTTGTAAGTTTAGCGCTGTGTATCGCAGCCCAATTTGTTACGCTCCCGCTCGGGTCTACGAGTGCACAGTTGCACTCCTGGGTACGTTTAACTCATAGGGCCCAGCGGACGTATCGGACCCGGGCCGCGGAGCGGACAAAACATGGATTATCACTTGCTCTCTCTAGATTTGACTCTATCAAACGCTGGTATCGTTCTACTGGTGCTTGCTGGTATTTTATGATCAGTAGATTTTATTTCGTTTGGCTACATATAATATTACAATTAATATTTTGCGCATCGAATGGAAGTGTCCAAAACTTTGCAAAAACACACACAACAAACAATTTTGCGGTGTTATATTCATCAGCTTAAGTTAAAGTCTTAGAATAGTTATGTTTATATTAATTAATTAAAGTCTAAGATATTCCGAATCATGAGTCATCAATATGAAACTGAACTTAAATAAGAAGCCAAAAAAGCTGCATTCTCTTTTAAAACAGCAAAGGTTAGATTCTTAATGACAATTTATTCCTTAAGTTAGGTACTACTCAACCAAGACGTTTACTGCTGGACAAGAAACGGACAACGTTGAAAGGTCCTGCTGCACCCACATTCAGCAGCTTCCGGCGATCATGACCGGATAGTCGGTACACCTTGTGGCATTCTTAAGAAAGCAAATTAAAAATAAACTTACTTCATACAAATGCTCTATTAAGGAACTATTTGCAAATTTCCTCTGAGATTCTACAGAAATTCCTTGAGAGTCGCAAACCATACTGATATCAGCCAACTTTTCTAAATCCGTAGAAGGGTATAATCTGAAATTCACACGTTTTACATTAATCAATAAGTGGTTTTCGAGAAAACTTGTTGCATCATAAAGATGTAGACTTACATGCTTTCATTTTTAAATTTAACGTATTTGTTGTATTCTTCGGCAAAGTTATAAAGTTTAGCCTTATTTTTGAGTTGAGGACAGATTGTGATCGATGGGAAAGGAACCTGAGAGAAAAACACCCTCTTCTATTAATCGCGTTTTAGAAAATGGCTTTAATGATTTCAAATAACTTTTAAATTGTTAAGGCTATTGAGGACTAAGATACTTCAGACAAGAAAAGGCATTGCTTGAAATACAATGAAAAATTAATTGATACGTGTGGGTTACTTACATCGCCAACATGGACGAGTTTTTCGTTAAAGCTGACGATGACTGGGCTGGTCTTCCATTTGATCCAAACGTTTGAAATTAGATACAAGCAAAATCCTATGCTAATTAGAAAAGTAAGCACCCAAAACGCTCTGAAAAGGGAGAATATTTAAAAAATTACCTGTATTTTCGTCTGTATTACGACTTAGAAAATATAACATTCAGATGTACGAGTAGACTGATATTTTATGGTACAGTTCAAAGTTATTCCAGAACAGAAAATATAAATGTCTTTCAATCACAATATTTTTTTTACAATTCAAGGTTTTCTATAAATAGTGTCGTCTCACACTAAAATAGTTATCACCGGAGACAGACCTTGGTCTGTAAGGGCTCCTATTACTAACATCCAACACCTGATAAAATTGTCTTGGCTGTTTTATTTTTATCTTTGCGATGATGTGCTTTGTCATGCTTAGGTTGGAGAGACAGCAGGAGGAAAATTTCAGTGTCAAAAAATATGTTGGACTACACTTACTATTTATAAACGTTTTGAATGGAGCCCTACGTTACAACTTTTACGGGAAGCGTCAAGGCGTGTTTAAAAGCACTATTTACTGTCGCAATATCTTCTACGTAAAATTAACCTACTTGAACATAATTAAATTACCTCGGCATTTTTGGGATCAGTATTTTGTTTTACTTACTTTTCAATAATATTTTCGCTTTCCACAATATATCTTGGACCATGCAAAGTAGAGTTCTTAGAGTAATCTTTCAAAAGTTCACTTATTAGCAATTTTTGTCGTTTTCGCCTTTCCTTTCGAGTATCCACGTCGATATGCATTTTTTTATCATTTTCTGGTGTTGATCTGGTGGAACTACAATATGAAAAATTATAACTCACAATTTTTTATCTAACACCATTGAACAAAATTACCAGCGTGCTGGGAAGCTGATAAATATATATTTGGCACTAACTTCATGATTGAGCACTGTTTTTATTTTCCTATGTTTTATGAAATAGGAGTCACCGCTCCTGTGGGTGGTGTGAAACTGAGCGACATTGTTTCAGTAATGTTATTTATGTTTGATTAGGCTAATGGTTCACTTGCAAATTGATTCTTATTACTATGGGAAATAGCTGCTAATTTGGACCCAATTAATTTTTGCATAATAAACAGTTCGACCTATTAAGCTCCTCTCTGACCTAGCAGCTATCAATTTAATTTATTAGAAAGTTACCGTCAATTTAAATTATGTACGTGATAAAAAATATGTATAGCTAGTTATTAAAAAAGGGCTCCTGGTTTCACACGAAATTTTACCTAAGAAACGATTAACTTGTACAAACTTATGATAGAATAGGGAATATGCATAAATTATTTTAGTCGCATTTATTAACAAAATATGAAAATACTGTAGTAGAGACGACAAAAATTTAAATTAAAATTTTAATCGGCTAAGAATTGCGGCCGATATAAGCATTGAAAACTATTAATTAAGCGCCGATTAGACAGAGAGATTCGACATGGGCAGTGACGTCACATGCCACTCCTGCCATATAAATTCCGTGTTGAATTTCGTTTTGCTAGAAAGAGACAGAAATAAATCTTTGATGGCTTATATCTTTTTTAATGTTTATTGCAAGAGTAAGTATATTTTTTTTAATAAAAGAAAATCAAGCATGTTCATTATTATTAATATAATAAACTTTAGCGTCAATTGATTAATTTTTTATGGATTTTTACAACTAATCTATGTTATTTAGCTACAATTTTATTGTCAAAATATTAGGCATCAGAATTTTCGTACGACAAATTTTATTAAATAACAGCTACAATATGTACATCAATGTTAGTTATAATTGTAGAAGCAGCTTAAGGATGCGCCCTCAAAACTTGGAATTCCTGGGCATCGGATCAAAGCAGAGATTTATATTCGCGGATTACAATAATATATTACTCGGTAACGAAGTCGCACGTGGCCAAGTATATCACGAGAGTTAATACAATGAATTATATGTCATGTAATAAGTCTGCAACATTTTGTATAATGCCAAGAAAATTAGCAGAAATATTAACTATCCCAAGCGTCACTTCTCAATAATTATTAACAAAATTATGTTCACTCAAGTTCACCCCACAAACAGAACGTGACTGACTAACAAAGAAATCAATGAAGACTGAATTCAATGGTATTAAGTATGTCCATTGAAGCGTTGCCAAAAGTTCATTTACTATTATTATATACCGCCTGGCTCTTGTCAAACACTAGTCAGTCTACTATCAAAATGTGCTTTTAGCTAAGTACCACAATGATTGATTTGATTTGAATCTCTTACGTTATAAAATGTTTTCCGTTGTGTTTTCTTTCCGCGACTTTGTCCGCGTGGGTGTCTCACAATACTTTCTAAGCGCTCGCCTACGTTACAATAAGGAACCTCTGTGCAAAAAATTAAATTTATAGATCAAAATTTTTGGGCTGTTGAGTTGAGAAGAGTTCAATGACCTCTATGATTAGCTGGTGATGCAATATCCTTACCAAACTGGGAAAGTCTCTTTTTATTAGAAAGTGTCTCACCTGAAAATCCACTGGACAACCTTTGTCATTACAGTTGACAATTGAAACCGGAAATTGGTAAATATCGTAACTTCCGAAAAAATCATAAAAGGCAGTTGAATTTTTAAAATTTTAGCATAGATTTCAGGCAATAATTGATCAATTTACGAAGCATAATCATCAGATGAAGGCGATGTACTCAGATTGGTTGAATGTAAATTATTAACCCTATGAATAAACACTTGCCACATGCTTTCCACCAATAATAATAATAATAAAATTATTTATTCAGATGACCAGGATCCACATTATAAATTACAGAGAAAAATTACAAATTAAATTAAATCCAATGCCATTGACCAATCAGAGAACTGTGTTTTATTTTACGGGTGTCAATTTAAAGTAAAATTGTACACTGAGCAGTGATTGGCTTTGTGTATGATTTAACGTGTGGCAAAATCGTTAGTTTATCAACTTACAGCCAGGGAGCGTAAGTTGATCAATTAACTGATTTTCTGAAATTTGATCAACTTGCTAGAAAATTGATTAGCTTCCGATTATTATTTTTTAATTATCCAGTGCAATAAATACCGTTAAATCTCTTGCCTTATTTTATACCTAAGTACGTATTACAACACAAGAGCAAAAACGTTGGAAGCACTTAAATCACTTGAAATTTGCACGCATTCGCAAGCCATTCATTTCAAGAGGTTTGAACTGCAGTATCTCTTAACACTTCCTGCGCTCCCCTTTGATCTTTAATGTTTTACTATCGTTTCTGCCTTTGTAATGTTTAAACCTGAGATTTATGTTCTGCGAACTGATAATTGACATGGTAAACTAATGGGTCTCTAAAAATATAAAGAAATTGTGAAGCATCTCATACAACACTTGTTGTCACCAAGTTGTTGTTAGTTTGTAGTGGTACCTAGATTTACACTATCGGGCGACGGGGCAGTGGGAATTCCTTCTATCATTCCTACATTTTTCAAAAATATAATTTTGATAATTTCAGTATACTTACTAAAAGCTAAACAGTCCGTTTAACACGATAAGTGCTATTTAAGAGTTTTTTTTTCGATTTTATAATTTCATAAATTGAGGTTCTTTTAGCGTACAGCATAAGTAAGGCTATAATCTATAATATGCATAATTATCGTCATCATTGTATGGCATACGAGTAATCATTCTTACGTTTAAACACTAAACAAATTTATTAAAACAATCAGAACTGGAATAACTCTTAAGATTGTATAAATTTTTGTCTTTTATTCCAAAATAGCAAGAAAATTATTTCAAACAGCTTTACAGTGAAGCCGACAAAGGAATTTAGCAGAAGCCGAATCTAACCGCAGAAGCAATACATTAACGTTTTTATGTCTACCATTGTGCCTGGATAGCTGGTCATCAATATTATCTTGACTTGGGTATCTGGCGCTGTCAAAAGTATATCATTCACTGACCGGTTACTGCTGACGACTCACAGAGTAGGGATAGCAACAAACTTTGAGTCATTTCTGAAGTCAATTAAAGTGACATGGTGATGACGGAAACAACTTAAAATTGAGCTTTCTAGCAATGTCCTATAAAGTTTCCGAATATTGGAAAAAAGATAGCTTAAATAAAATAAATTATGATGTGTTTTCAATAAGGTAAAATCAAGAGCAGGTCAAGCTAGACATTCGCAGCGCCACTTCCATCTTTACGCTCACTGAGATAAACACGGTACAAAGTCTAATATGTCAAGCTTGACGTGCTCTTGAATGTATTGAATTTCTGCTCGGCGCTTCAGAAGTTGAGCTTAATTTTTATTATCATTATAAAAGTTATTAGTGTTTTACGTGTAACGTAATATCTTTTTACAATTTTTTTCTTCTAATGGATTTATTTCTAAAGATAAGGGGGTCTAGACATCGTGCCATTTGACGAAAGCGAACGTCATGAAATTTATGGGATGATATTTGACATATAATGTCATCTAAGACATTTTATGACGTTCGCTTTCGTCATCTCTAAAGAAAGCAGCCTCCCCGCGGCGCACCCTAGAAACAGCTAGACACGGTAACGCAGTGTCTAGGCTGGCCAATCCTCTCACCACAATGGCAAAACCCCAATCATCACTCTTGTCAGAACCTGCTGTGACAGTAGTTTCTATAAACATCGAGTGCTTCTCTAATGAGAAGGCGGATCTCCTAACAAAGCTGTGTCAGCAGACTAAATGTCACGTTTTATGCGTGCAGGAGACACACAGGGACCAAAGCAGCCTGCGTCCCGAAATATCAAGCATGACACTAATTTCGGAATTAGCGCACTTAAAGCACGGAAGTTCAGTGTTTGTACAGCCAAACCTAGTAGTAAAATCTGCTTCTACACAACTGACAGCAAATGACACAGAAATTATAAGTCTTGATCTCGGATCTTGTTCCGTCACTTCTATATATAGCCCACCTGGTAACATTTTTGACTTTCAAAGCACGCCGGAGTTCAATAAACACAGTGCAAAAGTAGTCGTAGGGGATTTTAATAGCCACAGTATTAACTGGGGATACTCCAACTCAAATGATAGCGGCATCGCAGTTGAAAGTTGGGCCGACCTTCATGATTTAACGCTGATACACAACTCCAAACTCCCCGCATCATTCAATAGTCGACGTTGGAACCGAGGCTATAACCCAGACTTAATTTTTACCAGCTCCAATATTAGCCAAAATACAATAAAAAACGTGTGCCCACCCATACCTAAAACCCAACATAGACCAATCATGTGCATAGTTCAAGCAATAGTGAAGCCAACTTCCGTTCCCTTCAGACGCCGTTTTAATTTCTCCAAGGCAAACTGGGATCAATACACAGCCAAAACTGATGAAAAACTGCATGACATCCCTCCTTCTCCTGATAACTATGACGACTTCGTAGAAGTTATCCAGTGGGTGTCTCGCCAGTGTATTCCACGTGGTTGTCGTACAAGTTATGTTCTGGGCCTGACAAAAAATACGGCGTTTAAGTTGACTGAATACGAAGGCTCTTACAATATAGACCCATTCTCAGAAGCAACCATATTAGCTGGCGAGGAGCTCATGGAAACTCTTGCGGTGAGTGCCGTCGTAACAAATGGATAACGCTGGTGGAAAACATCAACATGACCTGTGGGTGTGTGATGTCCAAAAAAGCTTGGAATACTCTTCGAAAGCTCACAAGCGACCCTCCAGCTGCTGCTCAACCTGGGCCTGTAACAGCAAACCAAGTCGCCCATCAACTTCTCCTTAACGGAAAACCACCCACAAAACAAAGTGCAATCAAAAATGCCAAATCATCTAAAATCTCAAATTGTAATGAACGTCCATTTCAATGTCACCGACATCAAAAAAGCAATAGGCGTACTGAAAAATGGAAAAGCTGCCGGCGTACAGCGACGACATTACAGTCGAACAAATAAAGCATCTGGGTCCAGTCGCAGTTTCCTGGCTTCTGCAGATGTTTAACACCTGCATTGAAACTGCGAAAATCCCGAAAAAATTGAGGAATTCAAAAGTAGTAGCTCTGCTTAAGCCAGGAAAACCCACAGATGACCCCAAAAGCTATCGCCCTATTTCTTTATTATGCCACACCTATAAATTGCTTGATTGACTGCTTTTAAATCGGCTAACATCAGTTATTGACCCACAGCCCAACCCAGACCAAGCCGGCTTTCGACCCGGAAAATCATGCTGCAGTCAGGTCCTCAATCTGACGCAACACATAGAAGATGGCTGCGAAAAAGGCTTGGTAACTGGAGTTATCTTTGTCGACCTTACCGCAGCATACAATACGGTCAACATAAAACGACTCTTAACAAAAGTAGCTGCACGTACTAATGACCACCAATTTGTCACCTTATTGGCTGAGATGCTGCGGAATTGTCGCTTCCAGGTCCTACTGAACCACGGAAAAAGCAGATGGCGTAACCAGAAGAACGGCTAGCCTCAGGGAAGTGTTCTGGCACCCATATTATTTAACATTTACACAGACGACCAACCTATTTGCCCAAACACCTCACGGTATCTGTATGCAGATAATCTTGCCCTCACCTGTCAAGCAAAAACTTTTTCCGAACTAGAACACCATTTATCTACTGCTCTTGATCAGCTACACACTTACTATGAGACCAATTCATTGCGACCTAACCCAGGCAAGACCGAGTCTTTTGCATTCCATCTCCGAAACCGAGACAGTAATAAAAATCTGCGCATTACTTGGCGTGGGGTGGAAATTGCACATAATGACAATCCAAAATACCTGGGTGTTGCTTTGGATAGGTCTCTAACCTTTAAAGCAAACTGTTAAAAGTTAAAAAACAAAGTTAGCGCTCGGAACAACATCATTCGACGCTTGACAACTACTCGTTGGGGTGCAGTACCTCATGTCCTTCGCACAAGCTGCCTGGCACTCTGTTACTCGGCTGGCGAGCACGCATGCCAGTGTGGGCGCGATCAGCACACTCGAAGGATGTGGATACTGCTCTCAACGAAACCTGTCGCATTGTTACGGGCACCCTGAAGCCAACACCATTGACCTATCTGTACTATCTTGCTAAGATAGCCCCTCCAGACGTTCGGCGTCGGGTGGCCTGCTCCATTGAAAAACATAAACAAGAACTAGATAGCAGACACCCACTACACGGACATACTCCACCTCCCATACGCCTCAAAAGCCGCCACAGTTTTATAAGAAACACCGTACCCCTCGAATTAGATCCATCAAAGGCTAGGATAGAACTGTGGTCAAAAAGGTACCCCCCTGATAGCCCATATATCCCCATTGCCGAAAATCTTCCACCAGGACATGATCTTCGCTGGCCCATATGGAAGTCACTTAATAGACTGCGATCGAGCGCTGGCAGGTTCGGAGAGCTGAAGAAGAGGTGGGGCTTCTCTGATAATGACGAGTGTGAATGCGGCATTTTGCAATCCATGACACACTTGCTTTCGTGCCCCACCTCCTCAGTTTCTTGCAACAGGGAGGACCTTTTTGAAGGCAACCAAAGAGCTATTGCTGTAGCCACATTTTGGGCTAAGTTACTATAAAATCATTTGCCATTGATACGAAAAGAAGAAGAATCTCTAAATTTAAATGCACGTTGTGGAGACCCGCAGGTTTCTTTGAATGATTAAAACCGTTTTGTTTATGATAGGTACGAGTAATGTGCGAATCTTTGCTAAGTGTATTTTTGAATGAAGTTCATTATCAACTCTACTATACATTGTATAACAACACTGCATGATGTGAATCGACTTATAAAACGCGACAAATTTCAGCATTTAATATGGGTTAAGATACGAGAAACAGAATTCAACTTCCTATACAAATATTTATTTTCGTATTCTGATTTTATATTCTATAGGTAAAGTTGTTTAGTTTCTTAGGCAGATTCACATCCTTTATAAACTTGAATTATCGAAAAACACAATTTTTCAGTTAATAGATAGATTATTTATAGACTAGCTGGTGCCTGCGACTTCGTCTGCGCAGGTTTATAAATTGTAGCCTATGTGTTATTCTGATGTATAAGCTACATTATTGTAAAGTTTCATTAAAATCCATTCAGTAGTTTTTACGTGAAAAAGTAACAAACATCCATCCATCCATACTTACAAACTTTCGCGTTTATAATATTAGTAGGATTTTTATTATTATATTTATAAATAAAGATAGTTAGAAGCAGAAAACAAAAGGTATTTAATAGTAGATTAGTAGCCAAGGGCTGTAAGGCATCAATTGCAGCCCGAGATATTTAGGCGCACGAGCACAGCGAGGGCGCCTATAGTTCGAGGGTCCAATTGATGCTTACACCCGAGCTAACTACTCTGCTTTACATCTCGATTGTGAGGTAAGTAGGTGCTTATTACCACCAAATTGTAGGTGACCAATTAGCGCTCTAGGGTAATAATGTAGCTCGAAAAGCCCTAGGGCGGTAAGTAATTAAAAAAAAACTTCACCATTTCAAAACTCAATTACTTACCGCCCTAGAACTTTTCTAGCAACATTATTACCCTAGAGCGCTAATTGGTCACCTACAAGCCCCATTTGGGGGTAATAACTACTAATTACCGAATATGAGAGATGTAAAAATTATAAAAAAAAATGTACAGTTACGAGTAGTTTATTGCATTTTATGCTGTCTCTACATTATGAGTCAAGATAATCGGCTACTGGATAAAACTTAACGGATTGACCGAGGCTGCCGCAGCGTCAATCGACACATTAAAAACGGTGGTTTTATCGACGCCGGCGATAAAAGCTTCCCATTTATAATGGTCGTTACGATAATACATTACGATGCTGTTATCTTAATTAACATTATAATTTAGAGATTTATGCAATAGTTTGCTCTCTCTCAAATACTAACGAATAAAACGTTAAGTTTGAACTTGTAAATTTAACCATCTAATCATAGGTTACCATAGAACGATAGTACTTGGAATCTCGAACCTACCCAAGGTTACTTTACTACTTTAGTGTAAATACTTAAATATTCTTTTCCATCTTTTTGATTTGCTTCTTTGCATTAATTACTCATTTAGTAATCTTGGCACCCCCCTAATGATTGGCACTTTTGATTTTAAACTGGAATATTAAGAATTCTTTAGAAAATAAACTTAATTTAGTAATCTTATTATATTCTTTAATGGCAACTCATTAAGCTTACCAGTGGAAACTGGTACTCTACAAATGGCAACACTGTTTAAAACTAAAGTTCATTTCGCTGGTCGTCAGGACGTTACATAGTGGAAAAGCTAAGAGGTAAGTCATTTGAAATCCATAACTTTCTATGAAATAATTACATTGTATTGCAATAAATTATGCCAGATGCTAACTGAAATAATGAATAATGTGTTTCTAGCGTGCTTACCAAAATAAGTAGATTGTAACCTATAAATTATGTTTTGCCAATCACTGATAACTTCTGTTTTATGGAAGTACAGATACTTGACACGCGTGCCAATCACTAAATTTCAATTAAGCAGTTTACTTTATGGTCGCAGGAGAACCTAACACAACCTAAACGATCCCTTTATCGGTTATGTTGTGTTTGCCTTATCTAACGGACCTAGGAGCAAGTTCAACAAGATGGCTGCAGGACGTTTAGCCATCTCGTTAAGGTGATCTGTGACGGCCATCTTAGACCCGAACGCAACTAGATGGAGCCACTGCTGCAAATATAAGTTTTTATTTTTTAATGCAATAAGTACCAACAATATATGTGCAAAAAGTTGATTCGCGTAAATTTCATCGTGCAACTTCAACGCCTAACAACAATTTCGATAAGAAAAATATCTCCATATGTCCACTAAAGTCAATTACTCTCGTCAGTCCGTGTTTACATTAGTACGATCACTCACACATGCACACAAAGCACAACCAAACAGTTTTGACCACACGCCCACTATCGTTATATTGAACCAAAAATTGCTAACAAAAATAGTACTTTCAGTATATTAACTGTATTTTTGTATTAATTAGCGAAAATTTTAACTAAAAATAGCAGTATTCGTTCGTTTTTCAACAGAATTTTATGTCCCGGGTAAGAATGCAAGTCATTTGATTTTTTGTATGGAAAACGGATCACCTTAAACGTTGTATTCAACGTTTGGGCTAGGTTTTCTCTAGCCATTCAATTGAATGCGGGCAGTCAATCAACCGCCTAGGCATTCAATTAACTGCTTAGCTGCGACACCTACATACTGTCCGCAATTACGTATCTACCAACTTTTATTGATCACAGAATACCGGAATATACAATTACCTAGTATAATAATAGGTAAAGAACAAAGAGAACGCACCGATATATTTTATCTGTCAATCAAAATCTTCGATTGAATGTCTCGATTAGATCAGTAAATCTAACAAGTTTAAGTTTGTACAGCAAACCGCATATGGAACTTTATATCATTGGCTTAAAGTACTATTTTAGAAAATATTGAAGAAATCGGGGTCAAAAATAAATTGGTAGTAGAATGAACATTGACGTGAAGATTGAGTGACGGTCAATCGAGATAAAAGAAGCTTTGTGGTGGGACTGCTACCGGCAGAATAGGGTTGGGCGTTGTTGTAGGTTTTATATACAGGGTCTAAATGAAATAGTAAGCATTATTTAGGCATGTTAACTGGACCATGAAACTGAACAATTTTTCTCAAGAAACAGGTCGAAATACGAAAAAAATTGTTGCCCTCTAATCCTATCAACTGACGCAGTCTCTATGGAAAGTATAGGACAGTTGATATTTTTTAGGGTTCCGTACCTCGAAAGAAAAAAAAACGGAACCCTTATAGGATCACTTTGTTGTCCGTCTGTCTGTCTGTCTGTCAAGACCCTTTATCTCACGAACGGGTAAAGGTATCAGGTTGAAATTAATACCATATATTAGGATCCATGAACCACACAAGATCTGAAAATATAAATTTTTTACAACGACGCAATCAAAAGATGGCATTTTATGTCCTTATCTCCATACCCTAAAATTATGAAATTTGGCAAGAAGCTAGGTCTCACAGTACAAATAATGGGAAAAGTCTGAAATCATTAAATATTACAACTTTTCTCACAACTAATGGTAACCAATTGTGGTGAGCTCCCGTTTCAAGAACATTCATATAAGAGAGGGGTCAAGTTGGATGGTCGCTGAGGCGATTTTTGTTTTAGTTCTATTTTAAAAACGGGAACACTTACAAACTTGAAAATTGGTATGTTTATAGTGCATCAGCTATAAAATAACAACAGATAATAAAATTTGGTCAAGCGCGTGTCGCACTCAAAAAATCTAGCACATTAACTTACTGAAATTTCAACTAATACAATTATGATTATGTGGTGGTACGTAACCCTCTGTGCGCGAGTCCGACTCGCACTTGGCCGGCTTTTATTTTTATCTATTTTGCATGCAAGAATCTGAAAAATTGTATGTTCTTTTTATTTTATTACAAACATCCCGTCCATCGGTCTGTATATAGCAAACCCATCCATCGGTGATTTAAAACAGGCGAGTGACAACCGACGAGACGCCATCAATACACCCTTAACGGACAAGATTTATTTCTTATTCAATTTAAAACTCGAGAGCATGCGACGGACATAAACTAGCTTGTCTTGAAAGCTGACGGACGAGAGCGGAGAATAGCAAGTAAGCAGCGAACTACAATACTATAGAACGATAACTACGCTTCAAACTTGACCCCACGAAATAGTTACCTAAGTAGGAGGAGCTAAAATAGTTACCTCTCAACTACCCACTAGCTGACATTGCAGCACGCGCGCGAACCAATCCCTGCTCTCGTTCTGAATTTGAACCGATTAATTCGTATTTTGAATATACGTCTTTTTGGTTTCACGTTGGGCCACTTTTTGTGTGGAATTTGCTCTGAGTTAAAGTTTTATAGAGAGTTAGAATATAGGACCCGTGCGGTGCCGGCAAAGAATAGTACCGTCGTAAGAGGCGACTAAGGGTTAATGAACAAGAGGATGGGCAGCAGCATCCTTCTGTGTATCGTATCACCTTACATTCTGCGGTCATCAACTTCCGCGGTCCATGGTACCAGCCGTAACGCTAACAAGCGTTGTGACCATAGAATACATGAAACAGGTGGTGACTATGGTACTTCCCCTCCACATTGTTTCAGCAAAAGCTGGAATTTTGGAGGGAGTTCCCTGTCATGATGATGATGATATTGGTAAATCAACTGTAGGTACGAGAATCTGGAAAAAATTAGCTCAATAGTGACATATTTAGAAGCTAGAGTAGATAAGAGCAGAGCAACTACATATAGGAAAGAAAAATATCTACTTTAATTAAAATTATCCTAGTTGTTATTGTTTAAAGCAGGAACTGAGCTGGTTGGGGGTCTTGCTCTTCATAAAGTAAATACAGGGGAGCTAGAAAAAGAAAGAAAGGATATGCCATGCTTCCGTATGAAGTCACAGGCAGAACTTTTATGCCGCGAAGTAATAAATAATGTCTTTGTGTGAAATTTTTCATGGTTTTCACCGCAGTGAGGTACAAATCTCTTTGGTTTTAAACATCATATTTTTTCCAGTGACAACGTTACAATTTTCAGAAAGAGGTCGAAACATATTTCAGGTTTTTGGATATTCAAAAGAAAGAACGTGATCAATCTTGTTATGACTTTTAGATTAGTACACTTTTCAAAACATACATTGCAAATACTTACATAAACATATAAACAAAATAACACTTTTAACTTTTAACAGAGTTCTGACATAATAGAAATAGGTAAAAATCTTCTGACGCTCAAAACTAAACTGAAAGCAAATTCCATCTAAACAACAGTCAGATACCAAGTACACACGCCCGCACGTCGGTAGAAACACTTTTGGACCCTATGGCGTGGTAAAAGAGTTGAAAAAGTTTCTACCGATGTGCGGTTGACCGTACCTATCAGCAAACCAATCAAACAAAAATAGCTACACGAACGCAACGCAATAAACGCGCCAAATATATGATATATAAAAAGCGAACACCATAAAGCACGTTTTATTGTAGCCATCAATAATATTTTATAGGAGCATTCAATAACATCTACGACGGGAGTAAGTGAAGCAAATAAAGCAATAATTACGGAACATAAAGGAGATTTACGCGGAAACAGTGAGTCGGGCCGTTGGAGTCCCCCCGACTATAAAATTCGCTACACACGTTTATCTTGGGCCCCGTTCCGTATAAACAAACTGAAGAACGGATAAAGACTAGGGATGTGAGAGGACAAACAAACAGTAGGTAATGGAACAATAGGACAACCCTGAATGACCCTGTTAAAAATTTTGTCACTATCAGTTTTAATTCTAAAATTGATTGTGATGTAATTTAACTCACTTTCTAATATAAATAAAGAAATTTTGATATGACATTGTTGAAAAAGTACCTAGTAATCTTTTTTCTCAAAACAATGTTAAAGCACGTCATAAGTACATTAAAATGTATCTAATTTTCTTACATAAATTACCGCAACGGCTTGCAAGCCTTCACTACTTTTGACAGAATTTTGTGGTAATCATGTTTTGAGTGGATCCCACCTCTTTTCATATTTAAAAGTTTTCTCTGAAGCTCTATTTTATTCCTGAATTAACTCGCAAAGCTAGCAACCCTACCTAAGACTCGCATATATCTCGCGGGGCAATAAAATAAATCCGACTCAGCTCCATAATAACATTCAGAGCTGAATTATTTTCTAATCCACCGTCGGGAAGCTAATAGTTCGCACGTGTCGGCATTTACCCTGAAATACGGCAGAAAACATCCGAAGAAAAACACGGGTTTCCGCCGAGTAATACCAGTTTAATGCCGACGCCTTAATAATTGTCAAATAAATTCGAGAAAGTACTGCGAGGGAGATGATATCGTGAAGTCGGGTTTGGATTGACGCGGTGGATAAAACTGATAGTTTGTGTTTACATATTTGTTTATACAAGTGTGTGAGTACTTCGTTATTGCAGTTTAGTTAACTGCTAAACACACACAAACACTATCCTCATAATTGAGACTATTTCCATGATACTGTAGTCTGTTTTTTTATGATTAAGTAGTTGAATTTTCATAAAGGCTCTTTATATGGGTTAGTTAAAAAAGTGACGATTTATTATAGATGTGACTACCATAGACGTAGTATTTAAAGGCGTGGCGACAAGTGTGGTAACATGGCGAGTATAGGCTTGGTGTTATGTAAAGTGATGACTACAAACGAGGCATCTATTTTACCTACGTCATTCTGACATCAACATTTGCTCAAAAAGTCATCACAAAGGACGTCTTCTCTACTCATAAAAACTCCATAACAAAAGCTGCAACTTCACATATCAACGTGTCTACACCCTAAGAACAATTAACCAATGAGAGAATCATATTTTTCGTACCACCGTTAAAAAAATAGATTATTAGCTACAGGCACATTTATTAAATGTTTACATTTGTAGTGCAGTTGTACGGCTTCTTCTGAAAAACTGTCTGACGTAAACAATAATAGTAGAAAGCGTATTATTTCAGTTTTCATTTCTATGTAGAGCCGCACATCCCTAACCGAACTACTAAGCCTTTTTAGTATCAGTAGTCCACCAGTTGATGTTGACAACCAAACTACTGATACTTAAGTAGGCTCCGTATTTCGTTCCCGGACAAAAACCAAACTATTGAGACTAGATGCACATTCCGCATAGTTATGGTGCATCCATGAGAAGAGATGAGATAGAGGGCTGTGTTACACCTTACAGCAGTTAATAAAGCGTGAAGCGTGTGTTGGTTTAATTAATCGTGATTAATAAATTTGACTAATATTTCGTTAAAGAATAGTATAAATTCATTTTTTAAATGTCATGTTTAAATTCAGCTGAACTTTCTAAAACTCAATCTACCTACACCATTCTTTATCAATGAGACAATACATCACCGCAAATCATTCTATTTATCAAACGAATGGCGCGTGCATTATAAAACAAAGGGGCCCAAAATTTCATCTCAACCCTGCTGATGCGAGCTATAAATAACAGCTCATATTTTCACGCCATTTCAACTCTGCCCTCTACAAAGCATGCACGTCTGTTTGGATTAATGTACCTTCATACATTTATACCAGCTCTTGTGTTCAACAAGCCGGGTTTCATTTTGACGGCACCTTTCCATCTTCTTTCAACTCCAACAAAAATGTATTTTTTTCCTTTCACTCAAAGACTGTTTTCCAACTTACTTTTTAAAGGAGATAGTACCTTTTAGATTGGGTTTGACATGAATTTTCTGAAAAGTTCTTGCTGTGTCTATCCGAGCACTTTGTAAGATAAAACAGGTGAATCACAAGACAAAGTAGAAGATAAAGAGTTCCGCACAACTAAATTATATTTTATGATCTTGAAGTGGAATATTTTAAGAGATAATCTCATAAATTAACGTCAATTAAAAGCTAGATTTATTATACGCTTACATCAAACGCGTGGCGTTTTCGTTTGAGTAGCTATTCAATTCTTCAGAAGTACTCAAGAAAAAAATATTATAAATTCATTCAAGAAAGGTGTGACGTATAGAGTTTTATAATTTTAGAACACTTGAATTGTTACACGTTTAACTAAACTCGTTAATTGCTATCGAGGATAATAATCTACACATTTTCGAATAGTTCTTACTATGAAATTATTAAAATCAAAGTAAAGAAACATTCATAATAAAATTTACTTACAAGGAACGCAGCAAAGCTTTTGCAGGTACTTAATCCTGTCTTGCATTTTTTTGTTAGGTAATCAATTGGCATGTTATTAATCTTAATTTTGTCTCTAATCTTAAAAGCTCTGTCTTCAAAATTTACTTTAAACAATAACGATAACCTTTGATCTGGACAAACAAAAAAAATTGTATTTTTTTTTTATGAAATCTAAATAACTAACTTATAACTTCCGTTGCGTCGGACAGCGAGAATAATATTATGTAGATGCAATAATGTTCTACTGATGATGAAAAAATAGTAAAAAATTTTTTTTGAAAAATACTAAAACAAATTTAAAATAAACCATCAAATAGATAAATCTTTCAAGAAAGATCCCTAAAACAGCGGGAGCAAGCATAGATCAGAGCTGTCTGCGGCGAAGTGGCAGACAGGCAAAAAGTGGCTCCGTAGACAGGTGCTACATTAGCTACTGCGAGATCTGTGAAGATGCTCATGGAGATAGTGGTAAGTAAGCTTCCGATGCTTGTCTGCTTCTTTAATGTCAAGAGTCTTCTGTTAAATAGTTTTTGTAATCTTTATGGCATCATTACATCCTAGAATATGATTTACCTATTCAACACTAAAATTTAGTAATTCTACTAATATAGAAAAGAAAAATGTTTCTTAAATGTAACCAAGTAAGTAACTAAGTAAACAAGTACTTTACTTTTCCTGTGAATGTTGGTGTTTTCGGTAAAGTTCCATGTGGAAAATAATATATAAGGTCCTAATGAAATAATAGTTTTAGCATGCTGGTAATTCTATAAAATCGAAACTGGTTTCATGGTCTAAATGCACTACACCTAGCCTCACAATAAAAGACTTTTAAAAAAATTTTTGGAGATCGGTTCCCTATATCACAGGTTGGAAGGAATGTACTTCATAAAATTATGTTTTAAGTTTCATTATGAACCTACTATGGGTAATGTGAGAGTGAAGTGTATGCAGGAGCACAAGGACCTGGGAGGACCACTGCGGTCCATGCTGAGCCAGGCAACCTTTTCGTTCCCACAGTTCACCACAAAAATAAAATGTTTATTCGAGCAATATTTGTATATATATATATATTGTAATCGGTTTCTCGAAAAGGCCTCTTACGATTTTCTTGAAATTTAGTATCCGGGGGCTTTCGGGGACGAAAAATAGATCTAGCTAGGTCTCATGTCTGGGAAAATTCGTTTTCTCCGTTTTTTTGAGCATTTTAAAGATATAACCGCGTTTTTAGGGTTCCGTACCTCAAAAGAAAAAAACGGAACCCTTATAGGATCACTTTGTTGTCCGTCTGTCTGTCTGTCTGTCTGTCTGTCAAGACCCTTTATCTCACGAACGGGTAAGGTGTCAGGTTGAAATTAATACCATATATTAGGATCCATGAACCACACAAGATCTGAAAATATGAATTTTTTACAACGACGCAATCAAAAGATATGGCATTTTATGTCCTCATCTCCATACATTTATTCAAAAATGCAAAACCTACAGGGTACTTCCCGTTGACCTAAAATTATGAAATTTGGCAAGAAGCTAGGTCTCACAGTACAAATAATGGGAAAAGTCTGAAATCATTAAATATTACAACTTTTCTCACAACTAATGTTAACCAATTGTGGTGAGCTCCCGTTTCAAGAACATTCATATAAGAGAGGGGTCAAGTTGGATGGTTGCTGAGGCGATTTTTGTTTTAGTTCTATTTAAAAACGGGAACACTTACAAACTTGAAAATTGGTATGTTTATAGTGCATAGGCTATGAAATAACAACAAATAATAAAATTTGGTCAAGCGCGTGTCGGACTCAAAAAATCTAGCACATTAACTTACTGAAATTTCAACTAATACAATTATGTTTATGTGGTGCTACGGAACCCTCAGTGCGCGAGTCCGACTCGCACTTGGCCGGTTTTTTTACATAACCTACAGCGCCATCTGTTGTCGGATAGCATAGCTTGCTCACCCGATGATATTTTAATCTTGAGATAGCTATTATAAAGCGTGAATTTGTAGTGGTTTCGCACCCGAAGCCCAGTGATTCTGCTCATGAAAACAAGTAACTTTCCCAAAGAAAAAATTTTTCGCATACAAAATGAGTCGATCACGTGACCACCTTACTATGGAGAGGCGAAAAAATTTTTTCGAGTAAAAAATTTTGTCTTCGGGAAAGTTGCTTGTTATCATGAGTAGAATCACTGGGCTTCGGGTGCGAAACCACTACAAATTCACGCTGTAGAGCGAAGCTCGGTCAACCAGGTACTTATACTTTAACTAGGACTAGTAGTAGTATTATTTTGTAACTAGTAATTAATAAATTCGTTTTGTAGTAAGTGAAAAAATGATTTTTATTATTATTATTATCTATTAAGTAAGTACCTGGGCGACCGAGCTTCGCTCTATAATAGCCACCTCATTCTAAAAATATCATCGGGTGAGCAACCTAAGCTACTCAACAACAGATGGCGCTGTAAGTTTCTTGAACGCACTAAAACGCGCTAAGAAATATTAAAAAAACCGGTCAAGTGCGAGTTGGACTCGCGCGCCGAGGGTTCCGATATACCTATAGTATTTTTGGAAGCAATAAAGTCCATTTTCAGGACCGCAAAACTAAATTTGTTTGTAAAGGTTTTTTGCAGATTTCTGAAAAACTGTGCAACTTAGAAAGATCGTTTTATTTTTGCTGTAAAGTTTACATAAACCTCTGTCAACTGTAATTAATTCAGATTTTCCCTTACTCAAACTTCGGAGATAAGGGGGGGGGAATGGTATTTTTTTTGACATTTTTCATCATAACTTGAAAACTAAGAAACTTAAAGAAATACAAAAATATATTTTAAAATGTACAAGTAAAGCCCTTTCATATGATACCCCACTCGACCTAGTAGCGACAATTTGAAATTTGGCCCCCCCTATTTTGGCCCCCTTTACATTAATAATCATACTTTTTTCAAAAAATTTTCATGTGCAATTAAGTTGGGCAACTATATTCTAAAACTATTCCAAATTTCAGCTCGATAGCGTAAGTGGTTGCTGAGATATAGAGGTGTGACAGACAGACGGACAGACAGACAGACAGACAGACAGACAGAGCGGCACCATAAGGGTTCCTTTTTTTTACCATTTTGGTATCGGAACCCTAAAAATGAGCCTAAAAAGCGCATTGTACACTGTAGAAAAAGTGCTTGAAACGATTTACTACTCCGATAAGAGCGTTAAGTGCCGTCGGTGCAAATATCCCGACGTCTTCCTTGCGTTACTTAGCGCTTACTATACTTACACATTGTAGCTTGCGTGACAGAAGACATGGTGCAGTACAAGCGATGAGATTAGATAGATAGATAGATAGATAAATATCTATTTAAGTATGTATATCAGTCTCTGGTACCCATAATACAGGCTTTGCCTAGTTTGGGATCAGATGACCTTGTGTGAAAAAAAAAAAAGATAAAAACGTTTATTTATACACGTATTCGACACACAATATACAAAGGACAGTAAACCATTAACACAAAAACTGGCGCGAGTACATGTGTGCCACAGCGGTACAAAAAGGCCGTAGCTCTATATCACCCAGAAGGGCGAAACACTGTTTTTCAGCTACTACCTAACGAATATTTTCAACGAGAAGGCACGCAGCGAATAGCAAAAAGATTTAATATTTCTATCATCTTATACCTTGCACCACCTTACGAGGCTACTGTCAGTCTTAACTAGGTTGTTTTAGATTTACGTTCCGCGTTATTTGACTATCGCGTACAACATCTAACGTATTGCCTGTACTAACGCACTGTAACGTACACTACCTACCTGAGTTATTCCCACGAACAATTTAATGGTACAGTCGTGGCGAAAAACTTTTTTAAAATTAGTTTTTTAAATTTGATAGTTTTTATCTGCTTCAAACGTCAAGGCTGATTTTATCGTCGATATTCCTTTTTAAGATATTTCAGAAGACAATTATGTTTTTAATTAAATACAAGTTAAAACATGGCGATAAGCCTAAATAATTTAATCTGCCTATGAAACTGAACAACTTTTCCATTTTGTATGTTAGGTCAAAAAAAGATTTTAGTGCTTATGTGTTCTTCAGGGCAAATTACTCAGTTCCATTCACATATAGTTCAGGTTCAGAATTTTGAATTTTTGAACTAGCATGACAATAATCCTAATACACATTTCAACATTATCTACTTACCATTTCAAAGCCTCATAGCTGACCTCACATTTACTCTATAAACCTTTAAAGGTAAGACGAGAACGATGAGATAAACCCAAGTTTATCGTGGACATACGCGGAACAACTTAATAGAGCCTTATTCGCTCTAATGCCACTTTAAAACGTTATCTATATCGATAATGGGATATTGTGCGAACGATATCTTCTACCTATAAGACTCTTCAATATACTTCTATAAATCCTCAACAAAATGTGGCCAAGAAGAGAACCCTGTGGTACACCAACTTTGAGTCTATTTTAGAAGTGTAAGAAATAGGGCACAGTGTATTAGACAAAGTTGTAAGACGCATCAAAGGAATAGCAAAATTGTACCTTGTTATAGTGAGGGCTGTAACTGCTTCACACTCAAACTGTGTAGCTATCAACATAGCCATTTTGAATCTTATATCAAATAGGCTGCATAGAAATAAAATAAAATTTATTTCGTTAGAATTGTTACTGTTGACTCAAGCAATATCTGTAGAAGGCATCTTAAATGAATTCACCAATGTTTCTGTATTTTTTTGCAAACAGAACTGTAACTGTATTTTTTAATCATCTGAAAATAATGACAATAATAAAAACATTTTCCCTTTTTATTTAAGTTAATCAAGCGACTCATGTGACTAATAGTTATGGTTATTTAAAGTAATGGAGCCACAAGTTACTTAACCATTAAGTTAATTAATAGATAATATGGTGTACTCCTTAGTGACCCATTCAATTATTACAGGCAACATCAAACTTATTACAGGTTACATTGAGACTGCCTTCATAACGTAGCAAGCCTGCAAGATTGCAATTGCAAGTTTGGTGCTTTCCACTCGTGTATGATAAATTGTCCCGTGTGGTGCCGGCAAAGAATAGTTTCAACCCTTACATACCCGTGGGTGTCGTAAGAGGCGACTAAGGGTTAACTGGAGGATGGGCAGCAGCATCCTCCTGTGTCTTACATCTTACTTACTGCGGTCACCTACAACCGCGGTCCATGGTGCCAGCCGTAACGCTAACAAGCGAGGTGACTATGGTACTTCCCCTGCACATTTTTCTAGCAAAAGCTAGAATTCTGGAGGGAGCTCCCTGTCCTGTAGTGGAAATTTCATGGGATGTTATGATGATGATAAGAAACCGCACCTACATGTAGTGCCGGCTTAAAATAGAACCAATCCATCTCTACCCGTGGGTGTTGTAAGAGGCGAATAAGGGATTATGAATCTTACATACTTCGGTCATCAATAACCGCGGTCCATGGTGCCAGCCACACAGCGTTGTGACTATGGTACTTCCCCTTCAAAGTTTACCACTTGTTTTTTTTTTTATTCTGAAGGTAGGTCTTTCTCCTGTAGGGAATGAAAAGATGATGATGGTAAGGAATATCCATCCATATGATACATTTACAAAACAAACGAGTATCAAGGTTCTTATCCTACTTGAACATCACACCTTTCTCCAAATATGCAAACTACCCTCAAGGCCACTACAACCAACATTAACTAAATCCATAAACATGCGGAACACACGTAGCCATGGAGCTTACCAGTGAAAAATACACTATTAAAAATGAGGTCAGTAAAAATGTGTCTGCAAAGCGCCATTCCTATGTAAATGTTATTGAGGCATCCGTTTAATCCAGTGCTTTCCCGCTTGAAACGACCGTGTATCCGGTTTAAAGCAGATTAGGGCTGCGTCACCTGGATCTGTGATGACAGTTGGTAAGTAAGTAGGTTTGATATACTAAGAAACATTTTACTCCAATAATAAAGTAATGTTTCAAGATTATAAGCATATACGTTTAATCATACCATTAGATAAGTTATTTAAGCGCTATAATTCAAAATCCTGATGCATTTTGTTATTTAAGTTGACAGGCATACATTTTGATCAGTTAAATTAAACAATGAAAATAGACATAGACACACATTTATTCAATGGAAACAAGCACAGTACACACACAAGAAACATGATCGAAATTGCCAGTATTGTGCAAATAATGCATCGTTATGATTGCTTATTATACTCTTGTTCGCTGATTAAATAGTAGCTGTTAATATAGCAGGTCGTTCGGCCACTGGTTCAGTGTATGCACGGAACACGAAACACGAGACACACCATCTTAGTTCTCATGGTGGGCAACGTGCTTTGCTGTCTTATTAGTGTCAGCGGGCTCTATGGGTGGTGGTAGTGACTACTTTCCATCAGGTGGCCCACCTGCTCGTTTGCTCACTAGTCACATAAAAAAAAATCCAGCTTGCGTTTAATCTGTGCTTGCGTCAAATTTGTCTTCCTTTTTATAGATTAAAAAGAAACATCGTCTTTTCTCATATTCGACAACCCTAAAAAGCAAATCCTTATCTGGTAGTTTGGCAAGACGGTTCTTTGTTTCGGTGATGCTAGTGCTAGTTAGTCCATTGTGAACAACTAGTCAAAGTCACTTTAAAATTCTACAATCAAAATATGTTCATTTTTGACCTAGTTTTCGTAATTCGTTTAGAAGGCCACTATTAAATATAATATATAGCCTCCGTCGTCCAGTGGTTAGAGCGCTCTCGACTCTCGATCTGGAGGTTTTAGGTTAGATTTCAGGACACTGTCAAACAAAAATCCTTTCGTGCGACCTTCCCAGTTTGGTTAGAACATTGCACGATGAATCATCTGATTGTCCGAAAAGTTTGATGATTCTGTGCTTCGGGAAGCACGTTAAGCCTTAGGCCCCAACTACTATCTACGGATGTAGTCATTATCGAGCCATTTCAGAGGCCTTTGACGACTCTACAACTCTGACACCAGGGTTTAAGAGGTCGGTCATCGATCCAGGCATGGCCCAGGGAGACGCTGGATGCGAGCAAGGCAAAACCGGTCGTCGGCGTGGACATTAGATGACTATATCAATGACAAGGAGGTATGGTGCTATGATTATTCCAAAAAAGCCGACTCTTAAAGTAGGCCGTGCTGCAGTGGTTTCTTGCCGTTTCTTTTATGCGTAGACTCGCTCTATTTGCATTGTATTCTGCATTACATTCAATAAATATTCTGTAAAGAATCTACATTGAATAAAATTATCTGAGTCTGAATCTGAATCATCAGATCTTTACGGGAGGCCCATGTCCATCCAACAGATGACGTCTTTTGGCTGCTGATATTATCATGATGACAAAGGACGAGTCTGATACAGTTACTTACAAAGATAGTTTATAAAACTGTAACTTTTTGAGTAGGTAGGCTAGTGGTTTAATATTAGGCAAAGAATAAATTACAATTAAGGACCAAAACCCTCTTTGCGCCTAGTAACAGCCTTAGGACAATCCCAGTAAAATCTCAATCTAATACCGCTGGCTTGTAATTCAGCCCCGTGATTCCGGAACGTCCCGCTCTTAAATTGTGGACCGCAGTAATATCCGGACTTGTGGTACCTAATGCTGGGCGTCTGAGGTGTTAAGAGTTGAAATATTTGGTAGAATTCATTGCTATTAGTGTCGTAAAGTGTTCTCTGTCTTGAAGAAGGTCTTTAAGGGTTCAATGCTACCAAAGTTCAAGGACAACAGGACAAAACAGGTAAATTTTTTAGTGCATGATGTGTTTTTTTTTCTAATAACTGAGTACAAATTGATATTATACAGGGTGTTAATTTAATTGCGTGCCATAGCTTAGGGGGTGGTTTAGTAACGATAAAGGAACTCAAAAAAAATAATAAAAAAAATCCTACTTAAAAAAAAATTAAACTCCATTGAAACTAAACTAACGCAGAGGGTAATGACCCGGAACACCGCGCTATCAAAAGCGCGCGAAAGAGTTTCAGTTATGTATGTGCCTACCTTATCCAGATTCTCGCGCGCTGGCCCGGTGATAGCGCGGTGCTCCACCTTAGCTAAGTTTCAATGGAGTTTTAATGTTTTTTTTTTCAGTAGGTTTTTTTTTATTTTTTTTTGTGTTCCTTTATCGTAACCGAACTACCCCTTAAGCTATGGCTTGCAATTAAATTAACACCCTGTATATTGTCCCTTTAAAATAAAAATAGTAGACTCTTTGTCTGAATTTCGCAACAGAAGTTGCGCAACGTTCATCTCATATTATGCGGTTTATTTTTAAAATTTATTATTCAATGAATTTATAAGCTTATTTATTAATTAATTTATTAGTTAAATTTATAGAAAAATTTGGACATGATCGGGTATAAAAAAAATACGAATATAAATCATCTAATTTATTCGCACTGAGCAACCCCAAATATTTTTATGCTGGTACGAGTAAGGGTAATTATTCCACAAAAATATGATAGAAAAATATACAAGATCTTGATTCACGTTTCTTTTTTTCTTTTCTTAACCTACCAGATCCCACTGCTGGGCAAAGGCCTCCCCCAGCTTTCCATTGGTGACGATCTTTTGTAACCTCTTCCCAATTATGTCTTGGTCTACCTCGGCGCCTTGTACGTCATGAAGTATCCAATGGAAAACTTTGTTTGTTCACCTATAGGGCACATTTGACAGACATTGCCAACCAGCCCAATCCCTTTCCCCGCGTCAACAATACCAGTTTTTGAACCCAGTAACATAGTAATAAATATGTGTCATCATAAAATTTAATTAAAATAATCTCGCAAGCTGTAAATAACATTTAATACATCCTGTTGCACGCGCAGAACATCTCTCTTCCCTCATCCCGACCTAGCCATTTAGTGATACTGGTCAAATATAAAAGCAGTTAAGTGCCTACAGTCCTTTAATTTAGTCCTCTGCCGTGATAAATGGCAACCCAGCGACTATGGGATGATAGCCTAAGAGATGGTTGTATTTAACTCCAACCTATTTTTTTATTTATATAGAGAGATTTATAACAATTTAAGCCCTGTGTCACACTGCAACTATTTGTAGCAATATAAACGCACTTTGGACAGCCACCAAACTGCATGTAAATACCGGGTGTTAGGAAGAGCCTTTCAAAATACTTAAAGGGCATGATCAGTCAACGTATCTGAAAAACTTTCAGCGAACAAAACTTTTAGGAAATGAAAAAAATATTGGCCTCTCCACACAAACTGTCCACTCTAGTTTGCAATTTTGTATGGAGACGCTGGTACTTAACTATAATGATGTATAATCTAAATAGATAGTTGAGAGTGGAATGTGGGTGAGTATCAGTATCAGTAATAAGTATTATTTATTGACAGAGATCCTCTTTCCAGAACTGTTGGTAATACCATAAAAATTAAATTAAATCCAAAAAGTCTTTGATAAAGTCGTTTCAAAATTTTGCGGTTGTTTTAGTTAATTCAAAAATTGTTCGTCATAATATGACGAACAGTTTTGGAATTTGGTCATATTATGACTATCGTCTTGTACGGTCGTCTCTTATTCCACAGGCTATTCTGGCGGTATTGCCACGATAAATCTACCACCGGACTCTATTGGCTTTCGCGCAAAATTAGAGGGTTTTAGATGACACATTGCTGAGCTTGGCTGAGTCATCCCCTGAAAAATGGCCACCGATGCCTCCGTTGAAATACGGCCATGAATGGGTTTAGCCGAGATTACTTTTAAAAATAATTATGCATGTGTGTACGTTTTATGGTTATAGTTCTTTTTTTTAACTTATCTTTTAAATGAACCGACATTTCTTTATTTGCGATACATATCGCTATTGCTTTTTGTCTGTTATCGTATTATTGATTGATTTTAACTTCATAAAAGTAACTTGTCATCCTAACTAACTTACTAACTCTAGGCGCAGGCAATCCTGAGTTTTTCTTCGTCGTTAGTTAAAACTAAGTACATAACATTTGCTTCACTTTGATAGTTTTTGCGGCAGTTAAAAACCTATTCTATTTTTTCACAGTCACCTAAAACCAGTTTCACAAACAAGAAATCCAACAGCACCACTGTATCGGGTGTAAGGGGCAGCCTTCCGAATACTGAAAGGGACGAATCAGTCAACGTAACTGAACAACTTTCAGCGAATAAAAGTTTCAGGAAATGAAAAAAAAAATCTGCCTCTCCATACAAAATTGCAAACTTGATTTTATTCGCTGTAAGTTGTTCAGTTACGTTGACTGATCATGCCCTTTTAGTATTCGGAATGCTGTCCCTTACACCCTGTATAGAACAACAGCCATAACTATTAATACCCCGGCTCACCCTTACAACAAATGTACTAATCTGACAAGTTTCCTCCGTAACCCCGAAACAATGGCTAGCGTGTTAACTGCTCGGGTCACCGCAAGATCACGCACAGAACTGTCAAAATGAAAATAGAACTGGCACATACGGACTTGATTTGGCAAATCCCTCATAAATACGAAAAACTATTTTCCGATCGATTAACAATACAATCGATTGTGATTTTTACTCTTTTTGGAGATCACAAAGAGGACTGTTAGCGTTAACACATTTAGAATAGCTATAGTAAGAAGACAATCAGCCTATTTGCCCTTAGAGCATGCTATTGTAAGTCACTTGTAAGTTTATTTGGTATCATAAAAGCATCAGCAAGAGGCCTATAAGAATGAAAATACACTTCTCAAGACCATTGTAAGGCAACAATAAGGGTAATTACACTTATAAAGTGCGCCCAAATCGCTTCTTACGGAGGTCTATAAGGGTGATATAATAGTGATTATTGAGATGTCTGCTTGATCGATTTTTGCTAGTTGGGATATTATAATAAAACTTAAATAGGGTGACTTTTAATTAGTTCTTGATAGAAAAAGGTAAGCATGTACTCATGATACTGAACAACTTTCCCCAAGGAACATAGGTCGAAATACAAAAATCAAGTTTTGACCTCACATAGAATCTGCATCAGCTGATAGCGCATTTTGTATGGGATGTCAAATTTGGTTAAATTACCTATTGTTATTCAATAACATAAACTGTTTGTTTCCCTTATATATAATAAAAACAAAAAAAATAAAAAAAAATGACTACTCTACTTTACTTGGGCTTACTAACCCATATGGATCATGTTGTCCGAAATAAATAGTTTTTATTTTTATTTATTTATTTATTTTACGATATACACTTCTTTAAACTATTTTCTTTTATCTTCTACTCCATCACCGCAAGACTTGCCAGATTACTGCAAGACAAGGACGGTAAATGCGGTACCGAAATAAGCGAGACCGAAATGGCGGTACAAGACCGCGTTAATTGAATTAAACTGTGTAGCGATGGGTTAATGGTCGGGGTAATCGCGACGCTTGTTAAGTTAGGTGTAGTTTTGTTTATAGTTTAGCTTACAACTTCTGTTTATCTACTGGGTAGTACAGAGAGATTACACCTTAAGTTTTTATCATAACATCCCAAACGTCCGCTGCAGGACAGCGCTCCCTCTCGAAATACGTGGTAATTAAGAGAGGATCTACTATAGTCACCACGCTTGTAAGCGTTGCGGCTGGCGACCGCTGTTTTTGGTGTCCGCAGTATGTAAGATGGTACAAAAAGTGCTGCTGCCCATCCTCCGGTTAATAAGCCCTTAAGTACCTTAAGTTTACTAGTCATTATTTTATTAAAATGTCCTCCACTGGACAGGGAGATCCGGGATCTCAATACATGGTAAAAATGGATGGTATATTACACAAAACGTTGCTGTACATTCTTTGTTTCAGAATCCCCATGTCGCCTTTTACGGTACCCATGGGCAGAGAAAGATCACACGGACATGTAGGTATACCAAATTCCCGTGTGGAGTTCTGGTTCTCCCATCGGGCGCGTCCCCAGGTGGTGGATAGGGGAACGCCACCCAGATATGGGTGGTACCGGGTGTACACCCGGCGCGAACCATAACCAGCTGGAGGTGGCATGTGCGCAGCACTTTCCAGTACTGGGCTAGAGCCGATGATAACAGATTCTGTCACAAGGGTCTAGTACCAGGCAGCGGCCGGCGAAGCTATTGCGCTACGGCGGGCGTACTGCAAACTGACGTATGACGGGAGATTTAGAATGGAAGCTAGTTTTCAAAACAAATTACCCCAGGAGGGTACCGCTGCTGGCGGAGAATCCCTCCCCGAGTTTAACTCGGGCAGCCCACCGTATTCTGGGGGGGCAAAAAATTCGCTTACATTACATGATACAAAAAACGACGATCTGGCAAATTCACAAACGGACACTGAACTTTCGCGAAATGAACACCGGAGGAGGGTTCAACGGGCGAGCACAAGGACTCGACGAGCAAGTTCTAGGACTAGCTCTCAAGGCTCTCGCCCTCGAACACCCATCGATTGGGAAGGAGACAGTGGCGGAGAGGACTCAGACAAATCATTCATGTCTGTAGTTTCGACCGAGTCATCGAAATCACAGGGACGGAAACGGAGAATAACTCCCACTAACAGTTCTCCTGATTCTAAGAGGAAGCCTAACTCTGATAAGGACGGTCAACTTTTTGTTAAACCCACACACGTCCCATCAAAGTCGAAATCCAAAGGGTCGCTATCACTACCTAAGGCTGAGGATCTCTGTGAAGAAATGAGGTCAAAACCTACTGCTAACCTAGCAGCTCAGGTTATAGAGAGCCTCAAGACGGTCGAGAGTGTTGCAGACAAGTCTCGCATACGAGTAGATCTTGTGCAAGCTCTAAGGAAGGCAGTTAGTGTGGCCCAGGCGGCAACAACTGAATTAACACAGAGGTTGGAAACAGAGCGCTTGGAAAGGGAAAACGAGATGCTACGTGCTAAAGTGGACAGTTTCTCCACGCAAATAGTTACGTTGACAGAGGAGGTGGCTGAGCTCCACCGTCAGAAAAAAGAAGAGGCCCAGCGGTCATCTAGGACACCTAACACCAGCGACCCTGAACCTGTTACATTAGACCAGATCAGGGTCATGATTGATGGAAAACTGGAGTTTTTCAGAACTCAACTTTTCCCTGAGGGCGTGCTTAGACCTCCTCTGGGCAAAACATTGCAAAACCCGCAGTCAGCTGAGACAAATAAAGCCAAGACGCCAGGAGGCAAAAAGACGAGTAAGAAGAAGCAGAAAGTGCAAACGTCTTCTGTGGCAGATATTTCTCTGCCTCCCGGAGATAAAACACGGAATTCAGAGCCCCAGGCTCAACAGCCTCCGTCTATGGATTGGGCAAAGGTGGTCCGAAAAAAGGCTAAAACTAAGACACAAGCCAAGGAGTCTACTGGCCGGACTGTTCATCTTGGCACTCCTAACTCCAAGCAAAAGGGAAAGCAAAATGTAAAGCTCCAGAAGCCGCCCCGTACTGCAGCAATCTCGGTTACGATCCCAGAAGGAACTGCCGTCACGTACGCTCAAGCAATGGAGGCTGTGAAGCAACAAATAAAACTTACTGAATTTGGAATCACCGATGTCCGGCAGAAGCGGGCTATAAATGGCGGCCTATTGTTGGAGGTGGCTGGGGCAGATGGTACAACCAAAGCTGACGCTTTAGCCAAAGCCATGCAGACGGTACTTACTGGTACGGGAGTTCTCGTCGCACGCCCAACGAAAATGGGCGAAATAAGGGTGTTAGACCTCGACGATTCGGTCACTGCGTTGGACGTCACAAATGCTGTGGCAGAGGCGGGTGGTTGTAATGCAGAGGAGGTGAGAGTAGGAGAAATACGCCACTCTAAAATTTCAACATTAGGATCAGTGTGGGTTAAGTGTCCGCTGCCAGCTGTACGCAAGATTGCGGTAAACATGCGGATGAGAGTCGGCTGGGTATCTGCACGCGTAAATGTGTTAGCAGCGAGGCCCTTACAGTGCTACCGTTGCTTAGAGTTTGGCCATGTCCGCAGTCAGTGCAAGAGTACTGTGGACCGAAGTACGCTTTGCTTTAGGTGTGGTCAGCCAGGACATGGCGTCCGTGAGTGCTCAGCCGAGACGCCAAAATGCCCTCTCTGCGCTGCTGCTGGCTGCTCTGCAGAGCATCGAATGGGCAGTAAAGGCTGTTCGCCTCCTAAGAAAGGTAATACTAAGAGAGGCAGCTCTGTGAGGTCAGCAGCTGCAAAGGCAGGAGATACCGCACAAGCGAGGGTGGCGGAATCCCAAACGGGTCCAAGCCCGCTCCAGGAGGAAATGCAGGAATAACATTCGATTGCACTTTTAAATTTTTACAGGGTAACCTAAACCACTGCCGCGCAGCGCAGGATTTATTCCTGCAGACCTTCGCGGAAAGATCGGTTTCTCTGGCTGTGGTGGCAGAGCCATATAGAATCCCGGATCACCCTCGCTGGTTCGGTGATGATAATGGCACGGTCGCCATATACTGGGCTGGTAGCCGGGGCGATCCTCCTTGCCTCAAACTGATGTCTCAGGTAGGTATAGTGGCGGTAGAATGGGGCTCTTTAGCTGTCGTGGGCTGCTATGTGTCTCCGAACTGCAGTCTCGCGGATTACGAAGCCTACTTAATCAGGGTAGAGAGCTGCATCCGCCAATGTCTGCCCCGCCCAGTGCTGGTCCTTGGTGATTTCAATGCCCACGCTAGAGCTTGGGGTAGCATGCGGGACAATAGTAGAGGTCGTACTGTTCTGGAATGGGCTGCTGCTCTCGACCTCCAGCTCCTAAATCAGGGTTCAGTCCCTACATGTGTTCGATGGCAGGGCGAGTCAATCGTAGATCTTTCCTGGGCAACTCCCGCAGCCGCTCAATTGGTATCAGACTGGAGAGTGGCGGAGGATGCAGTGACACTATCGGACCACCGCCATATTACTTTTCTTGTAAATGTCTGCCGTTCGGTTGCCGCCCAACGAAACGACCAAATGGCCTGGGCGCTCAAACGACTGGACCAAGACCGCCTGGTCTCTGCGGCTCACGTTGCTGACTGGGTTACACCCTCAACTCAGAACGAGTGGCCCTCACCAGAAGGGGAAGCGACCTGGTTTCGAGGTACAATGACGTCGCTTTGCGATGCTTCGATGCCCCGGATCAGAGCTACGCTTAGAAAGCCCATATACTGGTGGTCAGAGCATATCGCTCAGCTCAGATCGACCTGCCTGTCTACCAGACGAGTGTATACCAGGGCCCGGAGACGACGGCGATCTTCAGAGGAGGAAAGAAAAACTGCCTACGAGGCTTACAGGGATGCCACAATGGCATTGCAGCACGCAATCGCGCCCTATGGGGGCGCCCGTACCGAATGGTCCTTGGTAAGTTGCGTCCCTGGACGCCTCCACTGACGGAAACCCTAGATAGGAACTTTGTTAAAAGTGTAGTTGACACTCTTTTCCCACGGCTGGTTGAATCGATCGAGGATTTTCCAGAGCCAGTGATGTGGTCTGATGACTTAGAAGTTTCAGATGCGGAGCTGAAATGGGCTATTAAACGTCTCGCCGCACGTAACACTGCACCCGGCCCCGACGGTATACCCGGTCGGGCTTGGATAATAGCCCTAATGATTCTTGGAGACAGACTTAGGCGCCTCTTTAGTAGCTGCCTCCACTCTGGTACCTTCCCGCTGAGTTGGAAGGAGGCAAAACTGGTGCTTTTGAAGAAAGAAGGAAGGCCTGTGGATTCACCCTCGGCGTATCGTCCCATATGCTTGCTGGACGAGGTGGGTAAGCTTTTCGAGAGAATTATTGCCCGCCGGCTGGGTAGGCACTTGGTAGAAGAAGGCCCGGACCTGTCAGACAGTCAGTTTGGCTTCCGGCAAGGACGATCGACAGTTGACGCTATCCTGCGCGTCCGAACTTTGTCAGAACAGGCTATATCCCAGGGAAAGGTAGTATTGGCTATAAGCCTGGACATAGTCAATGCCTTCAACTCACTTCCTTGGAGTACAATACGGGAAGCCTTAACCTACCACCAGGTGCCTCCCTATCTGCGGGCCATCATCACACACTACTTGTCGGACAGGGGAATCCGGTATGTGGGACGCGACGGTATCGTAGAGCAAAGGAAGGTCGTGTGCGGGGTCCCTCAGGGATCGGTCCTAGGCCCAACTCTTTGGAACCTCGCATACGATGCTGTCCTGCGAGTGGAACTTCCCAACGGCGTCAGTGTCGTTTGTTATGCAGACGACACTCTTATTCTGGCTGAAGGGGAGTCCTTTGAGAGGACCATCAGTCTCGCCGAACGGGGTGTCGCACTGGTGGTGGACAAGATCCGTAATTTAGGATTGGCTGTAGCCCCTCACAAGACTGAGGCGCTATGGTTCCATGGCTTACCTAGACGGCTTGAACCCCCGCCGATGATGGTTCATGTGGGAGATGCGGAGATCCAAATAGGGCGTCATATAAAGTACCTGGGCCTCATCCTCGATGGACGCTTCAACTTTGAGGAGCACCTAAACTGTCTTGTCCCTCGGATTCAAAAGGTAGCAGGTGCCCTACAAAGACTGCTGCCAAATCTCGGGGGACCAAAGGAAGGCATTCGCAGCCTCTATGCTGGTGTCATACGCTCCATCGCGCTCTATGGGGCACCAGCGTGGTCAGACCGACTGACATCAAAACGGCGTTGCGTGGCAAAACTAAATGCTGTGCAGCGCCTGATGGCGATAAGGGTTGCTCGAGGGTACAGGACCATCTCGTATGAGGCGGCTACTCTACTGGCACGATTTCCTCCGCTGGACATTTTGGCGGCAATGGACACTAAGGTGTACCATATGCTGCGCCGAAGAGATGGGGCCGCGCCCGAAAGAGAAGTTGAGCAGCTGCGAAGGAGGGCATACCAAAGAGCGATGAATTGCTGGCGGGAGCGTCTGCACGAGCCTCGTGCGCTTCGCCAGCGAGTGGTTGCTGCCGTCTTGCCGTGCTTTCAAGCATGGCTGCAGCGAAAGGGTCGAGTTACATACCGCCTGACTCAGGTACTCACCGGACATGGATGTTTCGGTGAGTACCTAAACAGGATCGGTAGAGAGCGTACGGCAGAATGCCATCACTGCGAGGCCGACCAGGACTCAGCGCAGCATACGCTTGCGGACTGTCCTGCCTGGGAAGCTGAACGGCAGGTCCTGGTTGAAGAAGTCGGGCAAGATCTCTCTCTACCGGCCCTAATAGAGGCAATGTTAGAAAGAGATAGCACCTGGGATGCAGCTGTTTCCTTCTGCGAGGAAGTCATGGCCCGGAAAGAAGCAGCTGAGCGGGATCGGGAAAAAGCCGACCCCGCAAGGAGGAGACGACGGAGGGCTCTGAATAGCAGAGCCACTTCAGTACGTCCCAATATGCCCCAGGTGCGGGCGCCCCAGGTCGTGGGTGGTCAGGGTGGGGGACCTGACCGCCCCTCTCAAACGGCCAGCGGAAGATAGTAACGCGATGTGACCTCGTATTACTACTGCTTCGCAGTGAGGAGGATTGATTAACAGAAGAAGGGCACGAGCATCGCGCGAGGGTGACACTGGTCGCGTTCCTTAGGAGATCCCAGAGTCACCCGTTATGCGCTGAGGATGGTCACCGGGGGGTTTTAGTCAGTAGAAGTCTGACATAACCCGGCCGCTGCCCCGAGCGACCGGGTATCCATGCAGGATTTCCCCTCGTCAAAAAAAAAAAAAAAAAAAGGTATACCAAATTAATCTTTATCTTCAAGGTTGGTTTCACGGGTACCTAACTAATATTCGGAGGATGCAAAGAGCATGAATTCAATGAAAGGGCAATCAGCGCTATGACTTTACTTACAATGTGTCTGGTGCTGACTGCACAAACTTAAACGGTAGATTCTAACAATAAAACTGAACAACTTTTCCCAAGGAACATAAAAAAAAATCAACTTCCCATACAAACTGCATCAGCTGACAGTACATTTTGTATGGGGGCTCGAAATTTTCTTTTTCGTATTTCGTCCTATTTTCCTTGGGAAAAATTGTTCTATTTCATGGTCAGAATCTACCGTTTAAATTTGTACTGTTGGTCCCTAGACACAGTTTATATTATATGTCCTCAATAGTCAATGCTTCTATCTCATATTAATGTTTAAAATTAAATATTGTAGTACCTAGTCATTAAGAAATAAGTATACGTGAAGTGGCCTTATAATGTGTTTGCTAATTTTCTTAAATTAATCATTACTACCCCTGAAATCTTCACGAAAAAAGGATGTGCTCGATAAAACCCCAATTTAACGTTCAAAATAACAACAACGACAGTCATTACCAAGCTATAACCATTTTGTTAAATAATATGGTTTCACTCACTTAATATTTGCAAAACAAGTGCGTTGTCGCCTTTAAGGGTAAAAAGCTTATTAAAATCCATTTTTCATGAGCACGTAAGTGCGTATTCGGATAAGTGGGTGAATTCATTATCTGTTCATTTTATTTTGTCGATCGAATGAAGTGTCGTACAACGCGTCATAATGTTAACAGTATTATAATAGGTTGTTTTTTTAGTCAATACTCTTTTATTAAAATCTGAACAAATATAACTTTTTTCTTTTTTTAGGTCGATATACCAAAAAGCAAGTAGGTCGAAAAAAAAATACAATTTCTCAAAAAAAATATTGTGTTTGTAATAGTTACTTTAGCACTTATCTGCGGCTGTGTGAACATATACTCTAGTAATACCATCTAGCAACTGCCAAATCATTTTCCAAATTTTGTATGAGACGACGGATCTTTTTTTCCATTGTCGGTGACAAACTCGAAGAAAATTTTGAAGTTTCATTGACCAATCAAGTCCGACCAGTTTTTGCTAAACTGTACTTAACACCCTGTATACTTTCACCCAAATTAACGAAAACAAACTGCCCAATTGCAAAAAGCTCGCGGGCTCGTCACAATAATTACATTCATACATAATGTATGAAACGTCTACAATTTTAAGTCAATAAATACACGAGGGTGATAGCACCGAAATATGGAAGCACATTTATTATGCCGCATCCACTGGTAATGGGTGCGGCGGTATGGAATGCTATAGAGCTGAAAACAAAGAGAAAAACATTGGTTGACCCGCTTTTATAAAGTCCGTGGAAATAACTTCTACAAGAAGCCTCCGCAGGAAGTAACTGCAGACGAAGAAGCTGAATATTGGAAAACAGCAGCCCAAACAAAAACTGCTTGGCCGTTTGCGAGTTGGTCTCGCGTACCAAGGGTTCCATACTATATACTTGCTTGTGCCCTTTGTAAAAACTTCGCCATCATAGCATCTAATGCATGAGCCAAAATTAACCCCCCTTTTGCAGAGCTCATCTTCTACTAGTTGGTTATTTTAGTTTGTGAGAAAAATTGCAAAATTTGAGGTTTTCATGACTTTTTCCTATACTTTTGCCGTTTAGCTTCTTGAAAATAAAGACATGCTATAAGGGTTCTCTTATTTTTTCCTTTGAGGTACGTAACCCCAAAAATATCAAAACAACCATAGTAATCAAGGAATATTAAACATAACTGAAAAAAAAACTACATGAACTGAAATAATAAACTAGAACAATCGCGTTTTCTTGAGACTGTTTACGTGAACGATAAACTTTAATGACCACAGCCTTACTTATTGCCCGTTGAAAATTATAATTGTACTGTAAATTAAATCATATTAAGTGTAACTTGACGTTTCATAAACTTGGACTATAAAACCGAAATTTTACGAGTAAATTACCCAATTTGCAAAATTATGCTTTGGAAATAAATCACACGTAAGTTATTTTATACTTGGTGACGTGTTTGTTAAATGACTGCATTCCGTCACGATATTACTGATCCGTGTGTAGCTACTTCATACAAGATGTTACAACAATGTTATGACAACCCTGAAGGATCTCATTCTTTCCATGAAACGAAACTTGCTGAGAAACAAATTTCGAAATAAGAAAATATAGTGTTACATTGTGTTTCTGCCCATGAAACTGAAAAAAAATACCCTAGTCAATTACCCCACATACAAAACGTGCTGTCAGCTGATACAGTTTGAATAGCAAGTCGATTTCTTTTTTACATTCCGACTTGTGTTCTTTGGAATTAGTTATTGTTCAATTTCATGGACAGAACAGAACCATCGATTAATATATCCGGGATCATAAAAAATAAAGGCAAGGTAAGGTAATGCAAACTCGGATGTGACTGCAAGGGGTTTTGAGAGAAGAATCTAAAATCTTTTCTATATACTTTGTAGATTTTATTTCTTTGGAAAAAAAATATTCAAAAAATAACGTACTATTTTTTTGGTGTTTTTGCTAATGCTAACACAATGCAAAGGCATAACTGAAAAACAATCTAAATTAAGCAACTCTTTGTTATGACAGCTCCATACAATTCCATGTAAAACGAACGCGCCCATTTTCTAAAATATTATCGCCCTCGGCTTGTTTGCGAAATAATGGATTCATTCCATACTCATTTACATTCCTAATAAGATTGGCGTGACACAGCCAGCGGAATTACCCTGTCAAATGTAATAATCACATCTCCCTTTAACCGTAAAAGTATGAATAGAGTTACCATAGTACCCTATGTAATTGTTACAAATAATGGTAAAAGTAACAGGTACATACAGGGTGCAGAATATTTTACCACATATCATAAAAAACCGGTCAAGTGCGAGTCGGACTCGCGCGCCGAGGGTTCCGATATACCTATAGTATTTTTGGAAGCAATAAAGTCCATTTTCAGGACCGCAAAACTAAATTTGTTTGTAAAGGTTGTTTGCAGATTTCTGAAAAACTGTGCAACTTAGAAAGATCGTTTTATTTTTGCTGTAAAGTTTACATAAACCTCTGTCAACTGTAATTAATTCAGATTTTCCCTTACTCAAACTTCGGAGATAAGGGGGGGGGAATGGTATTTTTTTTGACATTTTTCATCATAACTTGAAAACTAAGAAACTTAAAAAAATACAAAAATATATTTTAAAATGTACAAGTAAAGCCCTTTCATATGATACCCCACTCGACCTAGTAGCGACAATTTGAAATTTGGCCCCCCCTATTTTGGCCCCCTTTACATTAATAATCATACTTTTTTCAAAAAATTTTCATGTGCAATTAAGTTGGGCAACTATATTCTAAAACTATTCCAAATTTCAGCTCGATAGCGTAAGTGGTTGCTGAGATATAGAGGTGTGACAGACAGACGGACAGACAGACAGACAGAGCGGCACCATAAGGGTTCCTTTTTTTTACCATTTTGGTATCGGAACCCTAAAAACAGTTCATATTCAATATTCGTTTAATGTGTTAAAACTTAAAATTGATTCTAATTGCAATCGCAGAGTTACTCGTACTTTTGAAAAATTAAAGTTTTTTCCTTTGAAAAATATTAGCTATTATCAAAAGACCCTTCTGTTTTTAATTTCACTAAAGGACTTGTCAACCAAACTACAATAAACAAAGCCATTGTACAGTTAAATCAGCTTATATATAGTTCTGTGGTTAAATCCGTATTGATGTTTTTAATATTATCAATCCAATTACTCATTATACGAATTTTAAACTCCCACAACTCAGCCCATCACTACTTGTATTGTAATTCAGTTACACGTGCTCACAAAAGAGACAGCTCTATATTAGCTATTGCCTCTTCAACTAAGTGACATCATCCAATTTGAATTTTCTGCTTTCAGATTTCGTTATGTCAAATTTTCGGAATTAGCTCTTGTTGACACGTTTGATGTGTGGGGTGGAGTGAGGATGGGTTTTAATATAATTTATTTCTTATAAGATCATTCTAATAAGATCCTTTATAAGGCTTTGTGTTGTCAGAAATGGTTTGGTTCGTTAGATGTGTTGTTTGTGAGGAAAGAGAGTGTAAATAACGCGATTTGAATATCTTATGGATGCGTTATAAATGGCTACTTATATATCCCATTTCTAAGCATTTAAACACATTTAATGGTTACACATATTTATTGACAAGTATTTAAAGTTTTTATCTTTTATGACAAACCCTTAAAAGTGAAACATATTAAAATTTATAACGTGAAATGCTATTTGCGTTATGAACAAAAAAAAGTTTTGCTGAACACAATGTTTTTTTTTGTTTTTCACAAACAATCAAGCGAATTCCCTTAATATGAATGAAACTTTACAAAATTTCCGTTTTTGTTTTGCTCATGGAATTAGTACCAAGTATAATGTGTGAACAATCTATCTTAATCCGGTCATCCATCACTCAACCAACCCACAACGTCAACAAGTCGTTTACCCCAAACTGTCGGCTACGTGACGTCTTTGTGACGCTTTCGTGACATTTTCGTGACGTTTCGGGCATTGTTCATTACTTTTGATTAATATTTAATGGAATTACAGAAGGCGTACTTGTTGTATTCCGTCGGAAATAGAAGAAAAAAAAATAACAACCCTAAAGTAGTAAGTAGTGTTTTTTAATCTTGTATCCTATCTTTAATTATCTTATGGAAACGTCAGTATATAGGTTGTATACTTTTTAATATTTGTCTGTTTAAGACTGTTTAGTTTAATTAATGATAATTTTACGAATGAAATTACAAGAAATAATTTTATTAAAGTTTCCAGCTAAGAGTTCAATACGTAGTGAAAAAACACACAAAAGATGAAAGACATATAGCTTAACGTGTCTTCCGAAACACGGAAAGCTTTTTAACACTGCCTTTGCTTAACTTTCATGATTAAAAGCCAAGTTAAATGAACAATTTCAAATCAACATTTTACAAGGAACGATTATCATAATTCAAATTAAATCTTTTCACACCACTACAATACCGACTCGACAGATGGGCTTTCACATTTTATTGCCGATGAAAATATATCGATAAAATTAATCGAGCGTATTCGATTGAAAGTGTCGATACATATCGATATGATAGTCGTAAATAAATTAGGGATCCCGAGGGTTGGTAGTTGAAATTTTAACGGAATAAATGAGTTATTGGATGGATAAGAACTGAGCTAATATAGAATGAACGATTTAAATAATAAATTTTAAATTATTCTTCTTGACTGAATACATGAGCGGACAAGAGGAGTGATTTCACATTCAAAAGCGTTGATTTTGTCTCGTAATTAGAATGTATAGATGAAAAAAAAACCGGCCAAGTGCGAGTCGGACTCGCGCACCGAGAGTTCCGTACCACCACATAATCATAATTGTATTAGTTGAAATTTCAGTAAGTTAATGTGCTAGATTTTTTGAGTCCGACACGCGCTTGACCAAATTTTATTATTTGTATTTTATAGCTTATGCACTATAAACATACCAATTTCAAGTTTGTAAGTGTTCCCGTTTCAAAAATCGCCTCAGCGACCATCCAACTTGACCCCTCTCTTATATTAATGTTCTTGAAACGGGAGCTCACCACATTTGGTTACCATTAGTTGTGAGAAAAGTTGTAATATTTAATGATTTCAGACTTTTCCCATTATTTGTACTGTGAGACCTAGCTTCTTGCCAAATTTCATAATTTTAGGTCATTGGGAAGTACCCTGTAGGTTTTGCATTTTTGAATAAATGTATGGAGATGATGACATTAAATGCCATCTCTTTTGATTGCTTCACTGTAAAAAATTGAAATTTTCAGATATTGTGTGGTTCATGGATCCTAATATATGGTATTAATTTCAACCTGATACCTTTACCCGTTCGTGAGATAAAGGGTCTTGACAGACAGACAGACGGACAACAAAGTGATCCTATAAGGGTTCCGTTTTTTTCTTTTGAGGTACGGAACCCTAAAAACGGTCAAGTGCGAGTCGGACTCACGCTCCGAGGGTTCCGATATATGTATAGTATTTTTGGAAGCAATAAAGTCCATTTTTAGAACCGCAATACTAAACTTGCTTGTAAAGGTTTTTTGCAGATTTCTAAAAAACTGTGTAACTAAGAAAGATCGTTTAATTTTTGCTTTAATATTTACATAAACTTCTATTGACTGTAATTAATTCAGATTTTTCCTTTCACAAACTTCGGAGATAAAGGGGGGGGATGGTAATTTTTTTGACATTTGTCATCACAACTTGAAAACTAAGTTGTAAAAAAATACAAAAATATATTTTAGAATGTACAAGTAAAGCCCTTTGTACTCGACCTAGTGACGACAATTTGAAATTTCGCCCCCCCCCCCTATTTGGGCCCCCTTTACAGTAATAATCATATATATTTTTCAATTCTTTCATGTGCAGTTAAGTTGGGCAACCAAATTCTACAACTATTCCAAATTTCAAGTCGATAGCATGAGTGGTTGCTGAGATATAGAGGTGTGACAGACAGACAGACGGACAGACAGACAAAGTCGCACCACAAGGGTTCCTTTTTTATCATTTTGGTATCGGAACCCTAAAAATCATCATTTTTGGATTGCCTAATTTCATTATTGGATAGTTCTAATGTGTTTTTAGGGTTCCGTACCCAAACGGTGAAAAACGGGACCCTATTGATATGCCTCCGATGTCTGTCTGTCTGTCTGTCTGTCAGCGGGCTGTATCTCATGTGCCGTAATAGGTAGAAATTTGAAATTTTCACAAATTATGTATATCTGTTGCCGCTACTACAACAAATACTAAAAATAAAAAAATTAAATGGGGGCTCCCAAACAGCATAAGGGGGAAGCGTAAAAAAAAGATTGACCTACCCCATCGAGTGGAGTATCGTTGTTTAGAGCTCATTGGGTAGATAAATACTGTATTTTTAAAATTGTAAAATTGTAAAAAATATTTTAAAACAAAGGAATAACATGCCACCAAAGTCAGCTGTTTTTACAAAATTTTGTTTGAGCTGTATCTCATGAACAGTAATAGCTAGACAGTTAAAATTTTCACAAACTTTGTATTTCTGTTACCGCTATAACAATAAATACTAAAATTATAAAAAAGGTAATAAATGGAGGGGGGCTCCCATACTAAAGATCTATTTTTAGGCGATTTTTTTAGGTCTATCTTAAAAACGGGAACACTTACAAACGTGAAAATTGGTATGAAATAACAACAAATAATAAAATCAGGTCAAGCGCGAGTCGGACTCAAAGAATCTGCACAGTAACTTATTGAAATTTCAACTAATACAGTGATTATGTGGTGGTACGGAACCATCGGAGCGCGAATCCGACTCGCACCTCAGCAAGTAGTTGATGGCATTGGTAGATGAGCCCTGAAGTCATGGTATTGCTACTCAGGGCTTGGAGTACCGCCAAACTGTCCGAGAGGATTTGTATTGATTTCTCTTTTACCTTAGGTACACTTCATTCTAAATGGTTCTTTGTCAAAATACACCAGGTAAAAATAGGTAATACTAGTTTTAGCACTTACATAAAGTGAAACGACTTTTCAAAACACGCTTGTTAAATTTCCCATTACATTTATTTCCGACTCTAGCCAAAGCTTCATAACCCAGAGATAAGGACATGTGCAGACTTGCGATACATATCGGCTGAATTTATAGCATCCGTTCAGTTCAATAAATAACTGTAATAACCGAAATAAAAACAGCTTGTAGGCAGAAACACGAGTGATTTGTTGCATGGAGTTAGTAACGAACGGAGTGGAACTATGAAAGTGTTTTATGAAAATGTTAAAGTGCTTTTTTTTATTATAATAATAATAAAATAAAATATTTCTCTCACCAAAATAGTACAAAATAGTGTCGTATACAATCTTAGAATAACTATGAGTTTTTGGTGAGAGCTGGTTCCTGTTGAAGGCATCAGGGCCTGTATTACAGGTAACCAGGCCCCCTCCCCTTGGAAAATATCATTAAACTAAGCTAAGAAGAAGAATAGATTATTAGTTATTACATGACAATTACGTTATTTATTAGACGCCTTCATCGGCTTCATCATCGGAATTACTGTATATTTTTTTAACGTCTGCCTGCGGACGCACTAATTAGTTATCCTATACTATTAAACGAGCAATATTTGTATACATATTTGTTATCGGCTTTTCGAAAACGGCCCGAACGATTTCGATACATTTTACTTAGCAAGGGTTTTAGGGGAGAAAGATTTATCTAGCTAGGTCTCATGTCAGGAAAAATTCGCGAATTTAAGCATTTTTTGAAAATAGAGCGTTTCAGCAACCCTACAGCGCCATCTTTTAGTGCGCAAGATAATACAGAGCAAAGCTTGGTCGCCCCGAACTAACTTTTGTTTTAAAAAGGTATACATGTAGGTACTTATTATTAAAAGTATTATTATTTGACATACATAATACCCAAATAAATTTTATTACTTCAAATTTATCAAAATGAAATATTGAAGTAAATCTAATAATTATCAATTATACCCAAAAGGCGTAACGCAATTCATAATGACAGATCAGTAGACACTCACCAGCCACACTTACCAGCGGCCATTTGCAATACCATTATCGCATCCACGAAGTAGTGTGACCATGCATCCGGCGTGACGCAATCATTTTCTATTACTCTTGATTCATTAAAGCGGGGGGTGACCAATTATGTTTGCCTCATCCATCATGTCACCCCACTCTTCGCGGTATACGAGTATGTTCCGGAAAGTGTTTGTTATGGGGAAAATCTTTTAATGACCTAAAAGAAATAAAAATAAATACAATTTATATGGGTCATACTTTGTAATAAACAAAATTTTCTGAATAGAGTCTGGCCAACGAAAACTGTCCATACAAAACCACAGGAAATTCAAAAATAATAAGTTTTAAACCCTGAAAATACTGCATAATAACAATTTATTGGATTACATCCTGGAAGATTCTCCGTCTTTTGTGATGGCTGGTTCTGTCTTCAAGTTCGATTTCAACGTCCATACGGAGCAATGAGACTCATGAATCAGCTACGGACACAATGCAATAATATAAAAAAAACATAATCCTGTCAATACCACCAGGATAGAATAAAATATAAAAACATCAACATCTAGATAGCGTGCGGTAACTTAAAGAATTTCTCACGTCAACACTGAAGACGTCAAAAATGAGTGATTTATCACAGAGCTGGAGTGAAAACAAGAAATAAATTATAAAAGGTTATTTTTAGGGTTTCGAACCAAAGTGGTAAAAGCGGAAACTTTATGGTGCGACTTCGTCTATCTGTCTATCTGTCTGTAATCTGTGGTCTGACATAACTGTATATCTCAGCGACCACTTACGCTATCGACTTGAAAATTGGAATAGTTTTAGAATATAATTGCCCACCCTGATTGCAGACAAAAGAATAAAAAAAAATATTATTATTTTAAAGGGGGCCCAAAAAGGAGGGCAAAAAAAAATTGAGCGTTGTTAGCAAAGTCGTAGAACAAAAGTTGTAGCTTTTGACCTGACTATTAAGTGGGCAAACGGATGTCAGATACAAAAAGAATAACCTTGTATTTACCATTACGTTACAACTTTACAAGCTGATTCAGTCGAAAGAGAATTTTGTCGTCTAAAAAGTAAAACAGACTACTTATTTGTTTTTGTTGCACAAATATTAAAAAACCGGCCAAGTGCGAGTCGGACTCGCGCACTGAGGGTTCCGTACCACCACATAAACATAATTGTATTAGTTGAAATTTCAGTAAGTTAATGTGCTAGATTTTTTGAGTCCGACACGTGCTTGACCAAATTTTATTATTTGTTGTTATTTTATAGCCTATGCCCTATAAACATACCAATTTTCAAGTTTGTAAGAGTTCCCGTTTTTAAATAGAACTAAAACAAAAATCGCCTCAGGAACCATCCAACTTGACCCCTCTCTTATATGAATGTTCTTGAAACGGGAGCTCACCACAATTGGTTACCATTAGTTGTGAGAAAAGTTGTAATATTTAATGATTTCAGACTTTTCCCATTATTTGTACTGTGAGACCTAGCTTCTTGCCAAATTTCATAATTTTAGGTCAACGGGAAGTACCCTGTAGGTTTTTCATTTTTGAATAAATGTATGGAGATGAGGACATAAAATGCCATATCTTTTGATTGCGTCATTGTAAAAAATTGAAATTTTCAGATCTTGTGTGGTTCATGGATCCTAATATATGGTATTAATTTCAACCTGATACCTTTACCCGTTCGTGAGATAAAGGGTCTTGACAGACAGACAGACAGACAGACAGACAGACAGACGGACAACAAAGTGATCCTACAAGGGTTCCGTTTTTTTCTTTTGAGGTACGGAACCCTAAAAATACGTAACGTGTCAAAAATCTAAGGACAAATGAAGAGTCCTTATAGATAACAAGTATAAATAAAAAAAAACGGTCAAGTGCGAGTCGGACTCGCGCACTGAGGGTTCCGTACCACCACATAAACATAATTGTATTAGTTGAAATTTCAGTAAGTTAATGTGCTAGATTTTTTTGAGTCCGACACGCGTTTGACCAAATTTTATTATTTGTTATTATTTTATAGCCTATGCCCTATAAACATACCAATTTTCAAGTTTGTAAGTGTTCCCGTTTTTAAATAGAACTAAAACAAAAATCACCTCAGCAACCATCCAACTTGACCCCTCTCTTATATGAATGTTCTTGAAACGGGAGCTCACCACAATTGGTTACCATTAGTTGTGAGAAAAGTTGTAATATTTAATGATTTCAGACTTTTCCCATTATTTGTACTGTGAGACCTAGCTTCTTGCCAAATTTCATAATTTTAGGTCAACGGGAAATACCCTGTAGGTTTTTCATTTTTGAATAAATGTATGTTGATGAGGACATAAAATGCCATATCTTTTGATTGCGTCGTTGTAAAAAATTGAAATTTTCAGATCTTGTGTGGTTCATGGATCTTAATATATGGTATTAATTTCAACCTGATACCTTTACCCGTTCGTGAGATAAAGGGTCTTGACAGACAGACAGACAGACAGACGGACAACAAAGTGATCCTATAAGGGTTCCGTTTTTTTCTTTTGAGGTACGGAACCCTAAAAACCGGTCAAGTGCGAGTCGGACTCGCGCTCCGAGGGTTCCGCAAAACTAAATTTGTTTGTGAAGGTTTTTTGCAGATTTCTAAAAAACTGTGCAATTTAGAAGGATCGTTTTATTTTTGCTGTACTGTTTACATAAATTTCTATCGACTGTAATTAATTCAGATTTTTTCCTTTCACAAACTTCGGAGGTAAGGGGGGAGAATGATATTTTTAATGACATTTTTAATCATAACTTGAAAAGTAAGAGTTGTAAAAAAATTGCAAAAATATGTTTTAGAATGTACTTACACGTAAAGCCCTTTTAAATGATATGATTCCAGGATGTACCCCATTTGAACTAGTAATGACAATTTGAAATTTGGCCCCCCCTCTTTGGGCCCCCTTTACATTAATAATCTTAAGATTTTTTTTAAATCCGCAATTAAATTGGGCAACTATATTCTATAACTATTTCAAATTTCAGTTTTTCAGAGTTTTACCTTCACCTTCAGAGAGTCTTTCGCCTGGACAGAATTTGCCATGGCTGACCTGGAAGTCTCTAAATAGACTTCGGACTCAGGTTGGCTGCAGTAAAGACAACATGTCCAGGTGGGGTTTCTCAAAGGATCCTAATCTGATCTGCACGTGTGGTGCGATACAAACTATGGCCCACCTAACATCGTGTTCTGCGTCCCCTTCCACCTGCACACAGCAAGAGTTAATGGACGCCACACAAAATGCAGTGCATGTTGCCGAATTTTGGGCTAAACAAATATAAAATTAAAATGACGATGCCATCGACACGCAAAGAAGAAGAAGAGTTTACAATAAGTGGGCAAGAGGCGGTCGTATCACTAAAAGTTATTTCGACTAGACAACATTTTGAAGAAATCTGCAGCAACGAAAGACAGTACTGTAGTCAGTGTAAGAGTGTGTGTTTGTGTGTGTGTGTAAAAGAAGTCTCATAAAAGAATAGAAAAATAGAACAATATTCATTCATCCACATGTGCTCAATCACATGTCGTATCTAACGCCATCTTGTGGCGTGTCAGAGAAATTGCCGCCGTATGTTTCCCAGACTGCGGAATTTCTCGCCAAGACACCTAAGTAATGCCGCAGATTCATATTCTGTGACTTCTGTGTTGGGTGTTTGGCGTATTTGGATGCAGCTAGTCTCGTATTTTTAAGGTGAAAAATCTCAGGTGTTTGTCGTAGGACTGTTAGCTGTATTTTTGCACTTTTGATGGTTTTAGGTTCGATTCTAAGGCCTAGTTGCACCATCTAACTTTAACTTTTCGTTACCGTTTCGTTACCATTAGAATTTGAAGGGTCAGTTTTTAGGGTCCCGTATCGTAAAGGGTGAAAAACGGGACCCTATTAATATGTCTCCGATGTCTGTCTGCCTCTCCGTCTGTCTGTCTATCGGTTAGTGAGCTGTATCTCATAAATCGTAATAGGTAGACAGTTAAAATTTTAACTGATTATGTATTTCTGTCATTGCTATAATAATAAATAATAAAAATAAATGGTGAAAAAAAAATTAAGGGGGCTTCCCTACTAAAAACTCGTTTTTAGGCGATTTTTGCTCGATTTTTGTTTTAGCTCTAACGTAAAAACGGGAACATTTATAAGCCTCGCGCATTTAATACACTTCGTGACTGCACGTCCTTATAGTTATCTAAGACGGTATTTTTACCTTGTTGGTATGAAACCCTCGGTGGGCGAGTCAGGCTCGCACTTGGCCGAATTTTTTAGTACCCATTTGTATGTGATCCTTAGTTGGTTAATCACAGCAACAGCAGTATATGTAATCATCATCACAACGTGTGGTTGTAAGTCAATTATCAACTTTACAACTTTTTATCTCAAATTTAAGAAACTTTATAAGAAAAGAATCTATTCACAAAAACTATAAAAGCATATTTTAATTCTATTCGTAAATGCTACAACTGAAAAATGTTAAAACAATTCTTCATTATAAATAGTTATAATAACAGAAACTGTATAATTTACTTGAAAAGTAGCAGCTGCTTTAAGTAACACAAACCAATAAAAAGTTCATCGTTTGGATGTTAACTAACTCTTTAAGAAACAAAACTGTAATAGCATCCCTAATTTCTTGACAATTCAAAATAGCTTTCCAAAAACCATAAGACAAACACATAAATCAAACTAATCCACACATTTCGCGTATCGTCTCCCAAAGCGGAACATTTTTATTATTAGAAACGGTAATAAATTACAATTATTCGTACACGATATCGCTTTATCGCTGAATTAAAAACTTATCCTTGAAAACAGGAGGGTGAGATGCAATAAAAAGACAAATAAATAATAAAAAGTGCCGGTGGTGGAGGCCAGAGTTGGCAGACATATTTTGTGCTTTGCAAAGTATTTTTTGTGTAATAGTTATGACCCAAAAAGAACATTAATGCATCTTTAGTTGTTATAGTTTGAAATGAAAGACATCAACTAGTCACCTAGGAGCGTATTTATGAATATTTTTTTTAAATAAATGATTTATTATTTAATAAAATTATTTTATCGTATATCAAAAATCATCATAAGCGTGCCTGTTATTTTTAAATACATATAATATCCATTGTTTTAACAAAATAACCATTAAAACTCTCACAACCTCCGTTTCGTCTCCCTTTGTAAAAAACCAAATGGTAAAAAACTTAAAAAAAAATTGAAACGGGGTTCAGAGTAGTAACATGCGAATTGAGATCGGCTACATTAGTTATTATAACACGACAAAATATGTGTAATAAAATGTAATTTATAGCACAAATAAAATATAACAGTGGTTAGGGGCGGCAGATGGGGCGAGAGATGTCGAATGTGGTGTATAGCATAAAATATTAGCGTTTTCAGTAGAACAATGAAAATTATCTGTTAACAATATCGGACCAATAGCATGGACGAATAATAACAAGGAGTGATAATCCCCATAACAGAAAACGTTAGCATGAAAAGCAGACAAATAATGTGGAACGCAATTTCGGTTTATCGAATATCCTGCTAGACAATCTTGCATAAAATATCTACATTATTTCAACAAAACGAAACGCTGTTGAAATTTGGTATGTTTTTAAGGTTCCGATACTAAAATGGTAAAAAAAGGAACCCTTATGGTGCCGCTCTGTCTGTCTGTCTGTCTGTCCGTCTGTCTGTCACACCTCTATATCTCAGCAACCACTTATGCTATCGACCTGAAATTTGGAACAGTTTTAGAATATAGTTGCCCAACTTAATTGCACATGAAAAATTTTTGAAAAAAGTATGATTATTAATGTAAAGGGGGCCAAAATAGGGGGGGGGGCCAAATTTCAAATTATCGGTACTAGGTCGAGTGGGGTATCATATGAAAGAGCTTTACTTGTACATTCTAAAATATATTTTTTTATTTTTTACAACTCTTGGTTTTCAAGTTATGATGAAAAATGTCAAAAAAAAATACCATTCCCCCCCCCTTATCTCCGAAGTTTGAGTAAGGAAAAATCTGAATTAATTACAGTTGACAGAAGTTTATGTAAACTTTACAGCAAAAATAAAACGATCTTTCTAAGTTGCACAGTTTTTCAGAAATCTGCAAAAAACCTTTTCAAACAAATTTAGTTTTGCGGTCCTGAAAATAGACTTTATTGCTTCCAAAAATACTATAGGTATTTCGAACCCCTGGGCGCGCGAGTCCGACTCGCACTTGACCGGTTTTTTTTTTTAACTTGTCTTATGCTTTTCCGGGTTACGACTTTTATAAGAAGATGGTCAGACCTTTTTATTAATCGTCCATGCATAGTTTAGTCAAAAATATAATAAGTCTAAGATGTGTCTTTTTGGGCTTAGAAATAAAAGAACTCTGACCATATGCATGCTTGCTTACCTTCTTTTTGATTTCATGGCATCATTCATCAGCATATTATCAGCTAAAAGACGTCCGCTACTGGACATAGTCCTACCTAGAAGATATCCACAACGGCGGGTCACAAGCTGCTCCAATTTAAAAAATGGATGTAATATTTTTTTTTATCAATGTTTTCGTGAACATTGCAGAAGAAAGTAAGGCTAAAAACTTGTAAGTATTGCAAATTTTATGTGATGATAATTATTATGTATTGGATTTATAGATCTCTAAATACTTTTTCCAGCTTGCCGAGTTCGAGCCCCTAACAAAGGGTGTGTTACTAAGCATCTGCTTTCGCCACGTTGTGGTTTCGTTTATATGTCTTGTGACCCCGAACTACAGTGTAAATACCCAAGTTACCACAAGCATATTGTGTTAGCCTAAAAGTGTGGCACACAAATATTGGTATTGAAATTGTAAATACCTATGTTTTACAATTATACAGGGACAGGGATGGGACAGACTTTTGAATACTGAAAGGGCATGATCGGTCAACGTAACTGAACAACTTTCAGCGAATTAAACTTTCAGAAAATAAAATTATAAAAATTGGTCACTTAATGCGAACTGTCCAATCAAGTTTACAATTTTGTCCCTTACTTTACTTACTTACTTTGTTGGGTGGCCTAATGAATAAAGAAAAAAGAATAGACAAATTACCAAAATGTACTATTTCACTATCGCTGTCGCTCATGACTCACCCCGCACCATTCTCGGATATTGACAGAGTCCTCCGCTACGGATGCCGGAGAAAAATGGCGGTCATTTGTTGGTGTCGCCGTTTTGTTCTGTTGCCTTCAAGAGCGAGATAATGGCTGATTTATTTGTACCGATTATGTGTGACGCGCGTCTGTGACCCGCCTTATTTGACACTGTTGAAGGGCTGCTTAGTTTTTACGGTGGTAATTAACTCGGTTTTAATGTGGAAAGGAATCATCACGGGCTAGTGCACGCTAGCGATTTACGGCGATCATATTATTTGTATAAGTTTTTATCACCGCGACACGTCAAATAGTATAAACATCGCGAAATCACCGCGCCTGAAAATCGCTAGTGTGCCCGCGCCCTACTGTAGCTGTTTCTTTTTTATAATTTTTTTTTTATCGCTGTTCTTCTTTTTTTCCAATACTTTCGAGTGCACCAGATTTTTAGGGTTCCGTACCTCAAAATAAAAAAAACGGAACCCTTATAGGATCACTTTGTTGTCCGTCTGTCTGTCTGTTTGTCTGTCAAGACCCTTTTCCTCACGAACGAGAAGAGGTATCAGGTTGAAATTGATAACGAATATTAAGGTCTATAAACCACACAAGATCTGAAAATTTCAATTTTTTACAAAGACGCAATCAAAAGATATGGCTTTTTATGTCCTCATCCCCATACATTTATGCAAAAAAGCAAAACCTACAGGGTACTTCCCGTTGACCTAAAATTATGAAATTTGGCAAGAAGCTAGGTCTCACAGTAAAAATAAAGGGAAAAGTCTAAAATCATTAAATATTTCAATTTTTCTTACAACTAATATTACCTACTACTATTTTTTTTTTTTTAGGTGAGCTCCAGTTTCAAGAACTTTTGTATAAAATAGGGGTCAAGTTGGATGGTCGCGACGTTTTTAAAATCAAAGAGCAAAGCTTTTGGTATATCATATGGTAGATAGGTACGGAACCCTTAGGGCGCGAGTCCGACTCGCACTTGGCTGGTTTTTTCTTAAGACTGACTTCTTGAGACTGCATTTTTCTTAACAGATTCTGTCAACCTGAAAGGATTCAAATTTTAACTAGCTGTTATTTAAATACACAGTATTAGACATCGTGGAGAGAAAGATAAATGGATCCTTACCGACGTTTTCCCCGAACAATAAAATCTTGATCTTTTCAAGGTAAGAGGGAATAGGCATTATCTAGGTTATGTAGAGTGACTTTTAATTAGTTCTTGATAGAGAAAGGTATGAATGTACTCATGATACTGAACAACTTTTTCCGAGGAACATAGTTCGAAATACGAAAATCAAGTTTTGACCTCCCATAGAAACTGCATCAGCTGATAGCGCAATTTGTATGGGAGGTCAAATTTGGTTTTTCGTATTTCGACCTATGTTCCTTGGGAAAAGTTGTTCAGTATCATGAGTACATGCATATCTTTTGCTATCAAGAACTAATTAAAAGTCACCCTATATATTCTTTGATCTAGGTAAGCATACTCGACCGCATCGTCTTACCACGAGGTCAGATTGGGGTGAAATGCTCACCTGTATCACAGATTATTACATAAAAAAACCTCATGAACATTGATTAAGTGCATTAATGCAATAAATCATAACAATAATTTATTTCGCGTTGTAAAACTCCCATAAATCCATAAACCAATTTTGAGGTATAAGTAATTAAGTTCTTATAAGTTTACTTACATAAAGATTTGATGAAAAATTTAATGACTTGATTTGAATTTCTTTTTTTAATAAATTTGTATTTTTTTTAAACCTGCTTCCTGCCCGTGTGAACAAACATCGAACACATATCTTCAAAAAGCGAGAATACAAAGCCTTCGTAACAAGCCTCAACATGTGTTACAAAGGCGAACATCACTCACGGCTCGACAGCACTTTGTGCAACAAAGGTAAGTTCGCGTCCATTTACTGACACCTTTACCCTACCTACGACAAAGACTAAATACTTACGTAGATATGAAAAAATTAAAACATTTTAACAAAAAAATTTAATCGCCGAAAAAACTGAAAAGCAAGAAATAATAAAAAAGTATTAACCTTAATAACAAAGTTCTTAAACTAATGTAAGTATACCCGAGTAATTTTGAGTCGGCGCCGCCGCCATGCATCACGCTTTACGTAATTAATTTGCTTGTTTTGCGAAAACTCAAAATTACTCGGGTATACTTACATTACTTTAAGAACTTTGTTATTAAGGTTAATTTTTTTTATTATTTCTTGCTTTTCAGTTTTTTCAGCGGTTTAATTTTTGTGTTAAAAAGTTTTTATTTTACAATTTTTTGTGACTATAAATTTTATTTTCTCATCCTTAGGGTAAATCGGACTACTCTGTAAAAAGTTATGAGTGGTCAAACATTACAATCAGTTAGTGAACATCAATCATCCCCTGTTTTCCTATCCTTCGGGTTGGAATTTTTTTTCCAAATTTATATGGGACCAACTTCGGGGTATACCCTTTCCAATAAAAAAAGAATTATCAAAATCGGACTACTCTGTAAAAAGTTATGCGTGGTCATACATAAAAAATATATATATATATAAGCGTCGGCTTGAGAACCTCCTCCGCTTTTTTTTAGTCGGTTAAAAATTTAAAAATGTGTCTCCATCACGTCTCCATGCAGATGAAGTTTTTAAGAGGTGTACACTGAAAAAACTTATTTTACTGCTACGAGATCAATTACCCACCGCCATCCATGGGAAGAGATTATGTGGTACTATTTCTGGTACCAAACCACACGTATTACTCATCATAATGTATGGAGACAACAGAGAGGTCACGTTTATCAAGAATTAGCTCTATAAATCATTGACGTCCAAGCTAAAAATTGCATACATAATATGTCCTCCCCGATAATATATGACAGCTTGAAACTGTCAAAGCTTGAAACTGTCAAAGCTTCGAATTAGGTCTGTGGTTACATTTTACAAAGACAAAAGTGTCACCATGCATGGCATTCTTAATTGTATCACTTAGTTGTATCAATGACTTGTGGTTATGTACCGTCGACACCACAACTAATTCCAAATTCCTTGCTCGAGACCCATATTCTAACTTTGCCTGAATTTTGACATACTTTTAATGTTTGTGCTAAAATTAAAAACTTGCTTGAAAACCGAATGAAAAAATACTTTTACATCTCTCATATTCGGTAAGTAGGTTCTTATTACCACCAAATGGGGCTTGTAGGTGACCAATTAGCGCTCTAGGGTAATAATGTAGCTAGAAAAGCCCTAGGGCGGTAAGTAATTACATTTGAAAGAGTGAAGTGTTTTTTTTTATTACTTACCGCCCTAGGGCTTTTCTAGCTACATTATTACCCTAGAGCGCTAATTGGTCACCCACAATTTGGTGGTAATAAGGACCTACTTACCTCACAATCGAGATGTAAAGCAGAGTAGTTAGCTCGGGTGTAAGCATCAATTGCACCCTCGAACTATAGGCGCTCTCGCTGCGCTCGTGCGCCTAAATGTCTCGGCCTGCAATTGATGCCTTGCAGCCCTTGGCTACTAATCTACTATTTATAATCTAAGCTTTTGTGCAAGATAAAATTCAATAATATCAAAAGAATAAAGTTCTGCACAAATTACAAAAATATAAAAATAAACTAATAATTACTAGTTATTAGCAAAGCAGTTATGTCCTAGAATAAAATGTTACAGTAATAAATGAAGTATTTGATATGGTAGTTTATTTGCGCGATGCAGTAGATATTTGTAATATTATTTCTGTGCAGAATTATCAATTTTACGATTTTTTTTTCTTTTCTTTTTAAATTTTATCGAAGTTTGGGTGAGTAGGCGAAGTTACGAAGCTCGACGGTATGTTTTATCATGTTTGATGCACTGAGAGCAGAAATTTTTACCTTCATTGTTTTTTAGATTGCAGATTTCACTTGTATTCACTAACCAATTCCGCAGTGAAATAAGTTAAGAGCAAAGTGAGAACTCTTTGCTATGCGTGACTCACTCATGCATGACTTGACCTACTTCATTCATTCTAATTTTGAAAAGCTCAAACTTAAGACTAGGTTTACTCTGTGACAACAGGGTACGCGACCCAGTTATGGTCTGCAGCTGTTGTAATGAGTATTAATGGGCATGCCACATAAATATCTCCACGGCTCAGGGTGAGGGTACACTCTAGTACCATTAACGCAAGCTTGATGGCGTACCGTGAAATATGACGACAATTTTATGGAGTCCGCTTTTAGGCAGTTTTGCGATGGGTAGTACTTATTATTTATTCAATATTTACTTCTATCAACAGAAGCTTCGATGAATAGTATCTCCTGAATAAAATCTTACCAATGTATATGTCACAGGCAAATTGTGAAGTTTGCTAACGTTTCGTAAAGCGGCAAGAAAATGTGAAATTCGCCTTTACATAATTCCTAGGCAATTTACAAAACAGTGAGTGTCAGAAACTAATCATAATCCGAGACATTATTTTCAGTCGCCTTTGAATTTTCTGAAATCTTACAAGGAACCCTAAAACCCAAATGAATTCGTCACTATTACACAATTTTTATAATGCGGTTGTTAATTTAAAATGTCATATAAATCAATATTAGCTTCCGTAGCTGGAGACTGGCTTACGTAAGTAGCTATTTGTCGTGCCATCTGTGTAAACATAGCCTAAATAAATACATACTTATAAAAGATTATGACATTCTAATGTAGAACTTTATTTACATAATTTAATACTCGTTGTTAGTTGAATATTGAATGAAATGTTGCAAAATTTATACGTTGTTCCTTTGAGTATGTAAGTGTCGGTTCACATGTTGCGCCGCGTAATAGCGTGCGTGAGCTACGAGGCACAACTTACGCTCAATGTTGCCCAACCTGCGCAAGATGCGCTAGGTATTTAACGTCAAGGCAATCTTTTTCATTCCCTAAAAAACATAGGTCGAAACACAGAATAAAGTCATATCAGTCGTATTTCAACCTCCCTCAATGCGCTTTGAAACATCTTTCATTACGCGCACGGCTAAAAAGTGGAATTCACTGCCTGCGTCTGTGTTACCGAGCTCATTATAAAATAAGCTTCTTTGGGTCAAGCTCGTCCCATCGTCGACCTCTTCTCTGTCCTCAAGACTAGATCGAGGTCAAGAGTAAGCCCATTGACAAAAAAAAATGTTCCTCGGGGAAAGTTGTTCAGTTTTATGGTCGGAGTAACATACATAAAGGAAGTTGATTAGGAAGCACCTCAAATAAAGAGCCAGCTTAAAAAGTTTATAATTTTAAAAACCACCTGTCTAAAACCTTTATACAGTATTATGCAGATCAAATGTCATTGTACTTCTCACAAACATAAAATGCTATCTGTAAATTAAAGTAAAAATTAAATAAACGTTCAGAGGTTTTCTAACTTCGATTATCGACTGTTGTTCCATAAGTTGGTAATTTTACTTAATAAACAAAGTATATTTGTTAACGCACATTTATGCTAATAAATTCTAAGGCATTAGAAAAATCGTAAAATTATAATTCTGTTATAAAAATAATACACGTATTACCGTTATTAGATTCTAGGAATAAAATATTTATGTACAGGAACCTTGATATAAACTAATTCGCACATATATTGTCGATGCCATTACAGTCACAGTAATACCCAATGACATATATCTGGATTAGCAGTAACCTTGGATGAACTACAATTTATTGACGTGTTGTTTGGGGTTAGGGATCAGTATGAAAAAGTTGTTTATAATAAATTATATTACAATTATAATAAATAATACAGAACGAAGGAACAGATAATAGAAAGAATTATAGAGAATTGTGGAGACGGGGAAGCTTCAAGAAGAAGAAGAAGGAGCCAAAAAGTTAATAAAACAGAAAGAAGAGAGAAAGTAAAAGAAGGTAATGAGAACTGGAAAGAAAAAGAAGTCCTTCACATCCAAATTTTATTTGCAATAGTATTTTGTCGTTTTTGTGCTACACAAGCAGAAATTATATTTTTTTGAGATTTAAATGGTAAAGAAAAACGTTTTAGACTGGGTGATTCAAAATTATAATAATTCAACATTATGGAAATTAAAAAAAAAACTAATTCAACTTCTGCAAATTCACCATGATGAACCTAACCAGCAGTGAAGCTTATATAGAATGTTTTTTATGATGATGATGATCAAACATGAAGAGCGATGACTTATATGTTTCTGTAAAAAAGTTTAGCTTTACCTACCGCTGTTTACATGTTTTTTTCTAAACAATGTCTTAGTCTATTTGCGACTTAAGTCATGTCGTTGGTCATTTAGTGCCTTAAAAACTTTGATAGTCAGGTTGGCCCCTAACCTGACAAAGCGTCATCTAGGATTTGGTCTGGTATTATTATATTACTCTATGCTTCTGGGTTGCAGAAGTCAGATGGTCATCGCTTTATTAAAGCCAATACACTGGTCAAATCCTTTATAGTCGAAGAAGACAGTGAGAGAGCAGGACGGAGCGATGTGCTACGCATTGGAGTGACAGAGACACATCGATTCGACCTGTTCTCACGCATAGTTTTTCCAGCTGTCATTCTAATAAAGTTATAATATTTCGACTGTATGTTACGTAGCTTATATTATATTACAACCAGGGACTAGATAAGTACTATACGTACACACGGCCGCACATCAGTAGAAACACTTTTGGACCTTATGGCGTGGTAATAGAGTTGAAAAAGCTTCTACCGACAAGCGGTTGACCGTACCTAGTTGCAAGAGAATTCCACATAAAATTAATTCAACATTTTGCTTGACTTTTTATGGGATGTTGTGTTGATGACCAGAATTTTGTCGTGACTTTATGTACGGAACTCTTATAACAGTAGCCTTATTTTTTTTTTCAATGTAACATCGTAGTTTATTTGCGACGACTTAAATAACAATAAATAATACTTGTGAAATATGTTTACGTGGGAGTCAAAATATATTTCACAACTTTATTCCACACATTGTAATTTGAATAATGAATAGATTTGTCGTTGGCATATATTTTTTTTAATAAATGGCCAATTGTGAATGTTTGAATGTTATAGTTTATTTTGCGTTAACAAACGTAATTTGGAAGAATAGTGTTAATGCGTGGGCGTCTGATTTACTGAGATATATATAAATTTTAAATTGAGTCGCTGAATATATTTCTGAGCGAAAAAGTCTCGTCATTTTTATTTTGGAATAATATATTTTTTTAATGTTTTACCTATATGAAGAAATGTGGATTAAAAACATTTTACGTTTTATTTTAATTTCACATCGCCAACCGAGCTATACCAACACGGACACGTATCGATAGACGTATGGCGCTGTACCACTGGGCGATGGGTTATGTGAATCACGCTATATTTTTTTTATATACTCAAAAACACAGAGTATTTTTTTTTCCAGGCATGAGATCAAGCTCAATCCCTTTATCACCCCCTGTTAAGCCCAATTGTAAGAGACTACAAACACGAATTTAATCTAGAGGACATATCTACCTAAAAATAAAGTCCTTCCCAAAAAACCAAAATTTTGTTGATTAACCATTATAACATAAAAACTTCAACTTGACTTCAACTCCTTCGCAGAATACTCTTAATAGCCTACGCTTTTTGCCAGTAAATTTGAAAAAAAAAACATTTACACTTTTTACCGGTAACTTTTAAAGTAAAACATCGTGGCCACTTAGCGAGTAAAGTAAAAACCTTTAACTTTAACGACCGTCGTAATTATGACGCCTTGAAGACGCAGTAATTGCTTCAAGCAAAGATTGACTTGAAGAACTTAGGTTGAAAGATACGGATGAGTTCACAACTACATTTAAGTACTAAAATTTAACTTTTAACATGGAAGAATAATAAGAAAAAACTCTGTGGAAAGAACTGATAATTCCGTACAAGAAATGGTTACCCGAAATGGAAATAATAATAACTAACTTCTGGAATATAATTTTGGTTTGTTTTGTTATATTGACAGGAATAACTTTCCAGATTACTTGCCAGCACGATCTAGTTTATATTTTTTTAATTATCAACATCATTCCAATCACTAACCTGTCGGACCTCTACTTTACAAGACTAAACCCTCAAGTGATCATTACAACCTTTCTTCATTTTGATCACTAAGGTATCCGAACATCATCAGCTATACCTAAAAAATTTTAGCATGGCAAAAGCTTACCAACACATTTTGCAGCTAGATCAAGGCTATTGTGCTCCATGATTAATAGTAATCAGCTAAAGCTGTCAGAAAAAAACAAGTTTGTAAAACAATGTTATTTTTTCGGTCAAATATACTCTGGTTCGTCTGGTTCGTGGTAGTTTGTCTGGTTCTATGGCTGCAAAATGTGTTGGTAAGCGTTTGCCATGCTTAAAAATTTTAGGTATAGATATTGAGACTTTCAATAAATTATAGAACATATACATGGAATGCAAACATAAGTAAACCTTATAGCTGTTACTCGCTTTAAGTGATAAAATTATTGGTATTTTGTGATTTACGGGTGTTTGAAAGCTGCCACTTGTTGCCTTGTCTCAGCAAGTTAATTTTTTTCCCCTTCATTGGTTCACTAATTAGTAGCTGCGCGACAAGTATTTCGTATCGCTCAACTCGCTACGAATTCATATGTTTTTGGGACACTATACATCGATGTTTCTCAAAGTATTTATTACAGTCACCCTAATACGAAAGTATTTTTTGTAGATTTACACCTACCCTTAAGTGTGGTTAACACGTTGCCATTTTAGCATCCTTGAACAAGAAAGAACATGTCAAGGGCTCACAGACCATTTCAACGTCTAAGTTCTGTTTTTGTATTGTCAACTAAACCGACAATAGTCATGTCAATGAAAACTAGACTTTATGCTAGAACCAACACAAGGTCTAGTTTTCATGTAACTTTTGTCAGTTTAGTAAACGACCAATCCGAGAGAAAAAAAGTCTGTAAAACCATAGTAAAACGGACGGACAAAAATTCGGGTGAGAATTTTTTAATTAGTTTTTTAGAATTACCCATACATTGCCCTCATTACGATTAAATAACCCTTACAATATTTTTTGGGGAAAATCATGACACCCCGTTTTTTTTTTACTGAAAGACCTTTCACCAAATTGCTCTTGAATACTATTCGAAGTCCTTTAAACAGCTGCAATGTATAGCGTTCTTGAACCATTTTCGCAACATTAATAAACAGTTTTTCTGAACTGTGGACTTTGAAGACTTCGCAGAATCCTATAATTAGAGTAAAGGAATGAGACGAGGCTTGAAGAAACTAATGATAATGAGTGAAGGATGGCAAGTACACCCAACTGCACGTCTGTAGAAACGCTTTGGATTTTATGACATGGTGGTAGAGTTGGAAATGTTTCCACTGACGTGTGGTTAACCGTACCTAAGTAAGTGTCGCCAGAAAAACATGCTGGCGTTTTAATGATATCGGTTGAAGCTCTTAAGGCAATTTGAAGTCCTAAAGATATTTCTAAACTGTTTTCTTTTGCCGATACCTGTGAAAGCTGTCAGCTATGTATTTAAAAACAAAACAGATCGGTAAAACCCAAACGTTTAGCAAAGCACTTTCTATCAAATAAAAATTTAAATAATTACTTTAGAAATCAAAATAAATTCTTCCGAGTGGCTGCGAAATATATTATTCAGTCTAATCAGAAAGAAAATCCTATTTCCAGGATGATTAAATTCTACAACTTCTTACCTAGGACTGCAAATGTTGATATTTTTCATGACAATATTTTATATTTTAAAAAGAAAATACTAATGGTTTTGTAAGGTTCGTTCAGTTAGTGTAAACTATCCTTTTAAATAATATGTTTGGTATAACTTCCAATTTTAAACTTTAAATTGTATTGCAGTATCAATCAGTGGCTATTTGATTGAGAGTACAAAGTAACTTTTCTATGTGCTCTCAATCAAATACCTACTTTTACCTAAATTTGCTCATCTCTTGTTCCTAAACTCGTTGGACATATTTGTGCATGCTGTGCTCTCCTGTAAGTGATGAGGCACCTGTTCTTGTAAATTGTAAGCAACCTATGTAATCAATGTGCACTCGTTGTTGGAAAGCCTAATAAATAAATAAATAAATAAATAAAATATTGCGTTGAATGTAGTGATGTTCGCACTGTGATTTGCTTTTAACGTGTTTCAAATTATGACCATGAAAACAAAAGTCGCATCAAATAAGCTATGAATTTTATTTTAAGTTCGACAAAATACCTTATGAATAAAAATACTGTTATTATTACCAACAATTTTTTTATTTCTTATTTTTCTTGAATCGTGGTTTTTAAAGTCTTCATTATTGTCTGAATAATTTTTTGTCATCACTTCATTATAGTAATTTATTGGAATGACATAATCTGAATTTATATTAACATTTATTTAATAAAAAAAGGATAGTTGAAAACATTTTTAAAATTATTTAAATAAAGCTTTTTGTACTCGCAAATAGCCTAGTAAAAATATTTTATTAATATCCTATTAAAAAAGAAAGATATTAAATAAAACTCAATTAGAGGGTGGGAAACACTGAACTGTGACGTCACATTTTAATATCGCCATATAAATTACTAGCTGTTGCCCGCGGCTTCGCTCGCGTGAATTTCGTATTTAGGTTGTTACCGGTTTTCCGAAGCAATTAGATATTTAAATGTAAGGAAAAACAGGACTAACCCTGCGCAAATCAATGAGTATAATTCAAGATCCAGCTGAATTTTATATAATATACAGACGTTACTTATAAATTACTCAGAACAGAGGAACTTAGTAGCAGATCCTAACAAATGTAAAGAGAGGGATGAGAGACACCTTTATGTAATATTTCAAAACAGAGCCAATTCGCAGAAGTAATTGAGAAAAACTGAAACCATTTCCCTCTCTCTCCCACTCCCCCCTTCCTCTCCCCCTTCCCGTCCCTCTGTCTCTCCCCCTCCCCCTCCTCCCTCTCCCCCTGCACCTCCCTCTTTTCCTCCCTCTCCCTCATCGTCCCCCTCCCTCTCTCTCCCTCTCCCCCTTCCCCTCTTTCTCCCTCTCGCTCTCCCTCTCTACGTCTCTACCTCTCTCCCTCTCTACCTTTCTACCTCTCTACCTCTCTACCTCTGTACCTCTGTACCTCACTACCTCTCTACCTCTCTACGTCTCTACGTCTCTACCTCTCTACCTCTCTACCTCTCTACCTCTCTACCTCTCTACCTCTCTACGTCTCTACGTCTCTACCTCTACCTCTCTACCTCTGTACCTCTCTACGTCTCTACCTCTACCTCTCTACGTCTCTACCTCTCTACGTCTCTACGTCTCTACCTCTCTACCTCTACCTCTCCCTATCCCTATCCCTGCCCCTATTCCTACCCCTAACGCCAATTTAACCGCTATCCCTAACAGAGAAACGACACCAATATTGATTTTTAGATATTTTAAACCTATCGCACCCCAACTCCATCCCCAGGGGGATGATGGTATTTCACGTCCACCACGTTGAATTTTAAAATTGTTGTAGTTTTCGTAATCAGCGACCCGATAAACCATACAAACGACACCCATATTCACATTTCAACCCTATCGCACCCCAACCCCATTCTACGGCAATGATGGTTTTTAACGTCCACCACTTTGGATTTCAAAATTGTTGTAGTTTTTGTAATCAGCGACCCGATAAACCATACAAACGATACCCATATTGGTTTTTAGACCTTTTCACCCCATTTCCCTTTTTTAGGGGTTGAATTAGGGGTGAAATTTTAGTAACAGTGATGAACGTTGCATAGAATTACATCATTAATGCCTAAATAATAAATTATGTGGATTTTACTTTAAAAATAAAGAATTTTTAACTTCATCCCCCTTTTCACCCTTAAGGGTGTCGAATTTTCAAAAACCCTGAGACACGTAAATATTAATTTTTAGTCGTCAGCCTAAATACAAATTTTGAATATCCTAACTTCAAAACTGACGGACTTTCATACAAACTTTCATCCCCTATTTTACCCCCTTAGGGGTGGAATTTTGTAAAGCCCTTTCTTAGTGCACCCCTAGGCCTCATAAGGAACCTACATGCAAAATTTGGAGTCTCTAGACCCAGCAGTTTGGGCTGTGCGTTGATATGTCAGTCAGTCAGTCAGTCAGTCAGTCACCTTCTTTTATATATATAGATGTACATGTCGAATTACGTTTTGTAAGAAAGACATAGACAAAAATCTTTGATAGGTTATAAGTTTTTTATTTTTCGAATAATTTTAATTTTGATCTTGTTACGTACACTAAAACTAATATATTATTTAAATAAATATACAGAGTAAAAAAAGTACGATGATTCTTCTAAGGAGTGATTCGACATCACTAAGATTGTATAAAAAATATAAAAGAAATACTATTACCTAAAAAAAATGGTTTTAGTTGAAGAAGAATTGAAGCGCGACCTCTGTGATGCAGATATAGTAGATTTAGCCAAGGGCTGTAAGGCATCAATTGCAGCCAGAGATGTTTAGGCGCACGAACGCAGCGAGGGCGCCTATAGTTCGAGGGTGCAATTGATGCTTACACCCGAGCTAACTACTCTGCTTAACATCTCGATTGTGAAGTAAGTTAGGTCCTTATTACCACCAAATTGTAGGTGACCAATTAGCGCTATAGGGTAATAATGTAGCTAGAAAAGCCCTAGGGCGGTAAGTAATAAAAAAAAACACTTCACTCTTTCAAAATTTAATTACTTACCGCCCTAGGGCTTTTCTAGCTACATTATTACCCTAGAGCGCTAATTGGTCACCTACAAGCCCCATTTGGGGGGTACTTACCGAATATGAGAGATGTAAAAGATGTTTTTTGTTGTAATATCCAGTCACCAGCAAGTACCTGTCCATTTCAATAAATTACTGTAGTGTGATTCGAAGGAAAATCAAATTTCATGATCACCCAAAAAAAGTATTTTTTAAATATTTTTTTACGATCATTTAGTGATCATCATACTTTTTTTTACACCCTATAGCTTATTTTGATTACATGTAACTACCCAAACGTTTCTCAACAGGCAGTGGGAGAAGTTTTCAACAAGCATCATACAGAGCCACAAATTCTGGTCAATTCCATTCCAATCTCATTCCTCGCGGTGAAATATTGGCGCACAAATCGTGAAATGATTCAGAGTCAAATGTTCGCACTGTAATTTGCTGACGGCCGGATCTTGCTCGATTTATTACACTATAAAATTAATATATTCGACGCGTATTTTCGTCACTTGAGTTGCCAGATGATGCGGAAAATAATATAATACCAAAAAATAAATATAACAAGAATTTTATATAAAGTATTAAAATATTTTACTGTGCAATTTAAAAAATCTGCATAATTCACTGAATGCATGCAAGAATGCATGCTAGTACAGCAGGGATCCTGAATTTTAGTTATACATTTCTGATTTTGACTGCGTCAACGAAACGCAGTTTGTTTTTACAACAAATACTAAATGCTATGTATACCTTATTCCGAGTACAAATTTTAAATCTAACTATAACATTTTTTGTTGTACATTCATATACATATGTCAGTGAATGAAAGAATAGTTAAATTTCTCATTTTATGTATACAGACTACTATAGGGTGAAATTGAAAACATTTGACAAATTTTGGGATTGAGTTCAGACCGCGAAACTGAACAATTTTCGCCTAGGAACATAGGTCATCAGACGAAAAAAAAATTTACCGTTTCATAGTAAAGTCAGTCAGCTGACCATACATTTTGTATGGCAGATCGAATATTTCTTTACGTCTAACGACCTATGTTTCTTGGGGAAAGTTGTTCAGTTTCGTAGTCTGAACTCAATCTCAAAATTTGTCGAATGTTTTCAAATTCACCCTGTAGAGTAAAAAAAGTGACTTTCAGAACAACACAACGAAGTGTAGTTTGTTTTCACAACAATTAAATATTTTCTGAGCCTACGTAAGCTTAAATACCTATACAGAGTACAAATTTTACCAACAATTTTTTTTTTCCAATTTAAATAATTTTGTTTTTACGTTTATATAGGGTGACTTTTAATTAGTTCTTGAAAAAAAAAGGTATGCATGTACTCATGATACTGAACAACTTTCCCCAAGGAACATAGGTCATAATACGAAAATCAAGTTTTGACCTCCCATAGAAATTGTACAGCTGATAGCGCATTTTGTATAGGAGGTCAAATTTCGTTTTTCTATTTCGACCTATGTTCCTTAGGAAAAGTTGTTCAGTATCATGAGTACATGCATATCTTTTGCTATCAAGAACTAATTGAAAGTCACCCTGTATAGTCAGTTACTGAACCAAAGATTTGATTAAATTTGTCATTTTATTTATACAAACTGTCAGAGTAAAACGGCAAATTGTAATTAAATTGTTGTAACAACAGTTAAATGTAATTGTATTTTCTTAGTTAGGTGGTAGTAAATATAGTATGTTATTCTGTGGTTGGGTCCTTAAGTAAGCCAAAATACTTTTACTCCAGTAAAATTACGAGAGATTGTATGGCGAAACGGAAATAATTGATAATAGCCGTGATTCTTTTTCAGATCGATAGATTATATTTCTGTGTAAAGCTTTTTAATGGAATCCACCTAAATTTACTTCATTTATTTATGTATTTTGCCGTCCAAACATTAAAAAAATATGGAATTTCAGAAAAAAATGTTAATAGATTACTTTTTTTATAATTACGAATTTCATATTATACATGAATCCACCTAAAAATATTAGCTTTTTTGTATTGTTTAACTTTTATAGCACGAAATTTAAATACAGCTTATCTTCGCAACCAAAAATAGTAATAGATCCGTTTTGCTTTCTAATAATTTAAATAGTGCTATATAATCACATTTTTGGCAAATCCAACATAAATGTTTACAAAATCATTGTAAACCAGCGATTACAAAAAACTTTTTTTTTATTTAGTATTGCATTTTTGTGAATATAAGAATCACTAACATTTAAAAAGTTTGAGTTTAGCTCAGTTTATTGCTATTATTTTACCTCGACTTTATTGGCCCTTATATGTAAAAATAAGTGGAGATTTTATTTGAACATAAAAAAAGTCATACAGATAAAAATCTTTAGTCTAGTACCCCGTCCCTGTTCGCACCTGGTCCAAACGTACCCATGACGCTGGCCGCGTTACCGCGTTGAATGGCCAGCGACAACTGTTGGACCAGGAACGAGCCGGCACGGGGGTCATTACCGCGCTCCCTCAAGCGCCTTCCAATTTCGCTTACAAAACGCTTCCCTGCTATGCCCCACACCCCCGAGGTCTCAACTGCGAAAGGTACAAAATCATAGCACCCTAGCAAGTCCGAATATTTATTTAATTTTTGATTAGCCAACCACTCGGCGGCCGCGCCAGCAGAACGTGAGGTCCGGGGCAGGTGGCTAGCCGCGTAGGTGCAGGCACAGGTGGCATCCCACAAGAGGCATCGGCAGATTTTATATTTTGAAATAAATTGATATTTTTAAATATATTTATGGTGGATTTTGATGCCTATATGTAAAGTATACGTTTATCTATGATATAAAGTATATAATTGTCTATTACTATTTTTGCCTTAGCTGTTATTCGAAAAAAATATTCCGCTTTAAATTTTAGGTGGATTCGTAAATATTGCGTCTTAACATCATATTTAAATACGATATACACAAAAAAGTAGCTATTAGCATTTAATGTTTTGCAAAACCGTATTTTTACTGGAGTATTTAACTACTTACAAATTCAGATTCATCATTCAGATAATTTTGGTTGTACGTTCAGTCAACAAATCAGGTGGCGAATGATTGAAAGTGGAAGTTAAATTTCTCATTTTATTTATGAAGATTATCAGAATCTGAACAATCTGGCAACTCTGTTCGTTTGTGAGTTACAGCAACGCAGGATTAGCGTGATTAACTCCGCGTGACTGTGACATTTGAATGTCATTCCCGTTCCGACAGTGGTTGTGACGTGTGACATTTGTGTCGCCATCGCTTGTCAGTAATTATGATTGATCGTAAGATATTCGTTAATATTATTTGAAGGTAATGATCAGGCTATTGACAAAATAAAGATTAATTCATGTACATCATAACATCCCATCAAATGTCCACTACAGGATAGGGAGCTCCTTCCAGAATTCCAGCTTTTGTTGGAAAAATGTGGAGGGGAAGTACCATAGTCACCTCGCTTGTCAGTGTTACGGCTGCGACCGCGGTTGTAGGTGAACGCAGTAAGTAAGATGGTATGATATACAGGAGGATGCTGCTGCCCATCCTCCAGTTTATAACCCTTAGTCGCCTCTTACGACACCCATGGGTATGTACGGGATGGTACTATTCTTTGCCGGCACCACGGGAGTCATGTTACAGTCAAGAGCAATTCAAGCTTGATACATTTGGTAACATTCTTACTTTAATAGCTATAGGAGCTAAAGTCATGCTGCGAGTGTCATGTTTGACCTGCTTTTGACTGTACTTGATATTTTAGCTGTAGATTGCAACGTCAAATTAGAAAATAATGTTTTTCTTTCCGCCATTTTGATAAAAATAAGGGGAAAGTGTTCCAAAAAACAAAATCTTCTGTGGTCATATTTCGTATAGGTATTAGGGCTTCTAAAACCGAGGGATTTATAAGACTATAAAACTTACAACGGTTCGAATACTTAGCACAAAATAAATCAGCAGCTCAGTGTACTGACATCAAAAGACTTAAAAGGGGCGACACTCAGACAAATCGCATTAATGCTTCTCGCGCGGCTGACTGTCAACACAGTGAAAAATGCGCGCAGAAGCTGACCATTAGCGCGACATCTGTATGAGCGATGAGCAGAACATAAAAGTGGAATACAAAAGTGTTGAAAATCGGGGCCCTTTCACGTAATGTTATTGGGAGTAACGCCTTTCCAAGCTTGGAGCGACAGCGGTAATGACGCGTAAGAGATTGATCATAGCAACCTTGAAGCGGTGGCCAAAATTATTCCCTCATAAAGTATTTTAACTAGACGTTTGTTCGACGATTTATTGCGCAGTTATGCCTGATGTTATTCGAGATAATCTGCATTACAATGTTGCTGTGGGCATAAAACATGTACTGAGTTGTGCGGACGGGTTGTGAAAAGGAAATGAGACGTTCTTACATAAACATTCGCATAATAAAAACTTAATTTTTCTTTAGTGTATTTGAACAGATTTACTCCGAATCGAATCTATACATAACTATAATAATAGCATATTGAACGCGTTACTACTGGATTTCCAGAAAACAAATATCCTGATAAACTTTATCAAGTATCATAAATTAAGACCATGAATCTAACACAAAATATAATTCAAATACTGATCTACGATATTTCCTCTAACCTCAGCTTTATGCCTCGCAGTACTATATTTCCCTGCATTTACAATACAACGCTCGTCGGACCATATTTCAGCAAAGATGCTCGAAAAATGCACCGCAGTGGGTCATAAATTAAAAACGTTTCTGGCTGCGACCACCTCAGCTTGACCTCCGTTCCATTTTACGCTGTAATAAAACACACATGAGGAGCAGTGTTGAAGTACGTATTCGCGGTTTTAAAGTTCATTGATGCATGCTGGCTGATGCTAGAGTCGTTACGTCATAAAAATACTTTCATGTATACTTCATACTTTGAAATCTTTATTATCATTTACAACTCCAAGAGTCAGTGTGGTTAGAGCGTTCGGCTCTAGATCCAGAGTATCTGTCTGAGTTCGATTTCCGGCGAGGACATTGTCAAACAAAAATCAATTTTTGAGATTTCTTTAGTTTTGTTAGGACACTCTCACAACAGTGTCTGTGACGTCGATCGTCGATATTATTATGATGATCACTCCTAACAAGGATGAACAATGTAGATATTTCACAGGTAAAAGATTACGTCTTGTGACGATAAACCAAGAATTTCTTAAGGAGATACAACTGACACTTCGCTGTAATAAAAGCCAAAAGCTCTCCGAATCCACACTACTCCCCTGTCAATTCCAAAAACCAATGCATAAATCAACTATATTACAAAGTAGGTAGTCGAAAAGAGCCCGAAAAACGTATCAGTGTGCCATCCAAGTGCACTCTACCGACTAGCAGGTCGTAACGTTACAATTTTACGACCGGTTTTACTACTAGACGCTTTCGTGCACGATTACCCTCTAGAGTGAGTTTTGCTGTTAGATGCCCAACATTGCCCACATTCACCCTTGCCTCTTATCTACCATATTGCTGTCTTTACTGTACAACGCTCTGTATGTACTCCTTATCCTAAGTACTGCATTCAGTGAAACAGAAATGGTTTGGAAGATATACGGATGTATCGTTGGAGTGGCGCGTTTGTGAGCAATTACAATTTAATGCGTGTTTTATTATCACAGACCGTCTAATGTACTAGTGCATTAATTTATCACCTCCCCATGTTTACGAGTTAGGGTTTGACAATTGAAATGATGGTATACACTGAATTCAAAGGATACAGCAGGTGATCCAATTTAGTTTGAACTTAGTTGGCCTTTCATCGCAAGGCGAGTATAGAAGATATAGGTAATGCCTGTGGGGATCTAGGTTGGTTGGTTGCGTCGTACAATCGTTTGGACAGACAAGAGATGGACGTATCAAAGGCTTGGCAACTGGAAATGCAGTAGCAGTTTAGATTGAATCGAGAAACGTCTGCGGCGAGCTGTGTGAAGGACCGCCTGATTGGAGTGCGTCAGTTGAATTGACAAGTGCTGTTTGATTTTCGTACGGTGCACTGTTTGGTTTCCTTTCGATGTTGCCAGAGGGCGAGCTCGTTGTGGATTCAATTTACAAACGTTTGGAATAATTTTGATGCTGTTCCCGTACGATTTGAGATCATTTGCTGTTTGTTCCATGCGGTGAATAGGTACCCATAATTCATTGAACAGATTTTTTTTTATTTAAAGTAGAATAGCTTAGGATAAATTTATCCTTTATAATAATAGGTACTCACTCAGCGCAATATTTGCATATTAAATTTTGTAGTCACGTTCTCAGAAACAGTTATTAGCATTTCGATGATATTTACAACATAATTTGTGAAACAATTTGTATTTGTCTTTGTTTTCAAGCAACGTTTCTGAAAAAATCCCTATAGCCGAAAATCCGCCTGTAGTGGTACAGCGCCATTTTTGGTCCGCGCTGGTATTAAAGCATAATCCGATCGTCAAGGTAGGTACTTTATAAAATTAGTAAAACACATAATATCATAATACAAAAGTGTTAATATTTGGAAATAACAAGATTGCAACAAAAAAAATCTTATTTTAAAATCTGGTAGATATTCCAAAGTTCGTATTAGTAAATGGCTCCTGAGAGCGTATCAGTTGTGTAAGATTTGAATTGTTTTGGTAAAATAGCTCAAGGTTTGATTATTAATAAATGCAACATCTCAAGATACGTATTGAGAGTGATCTCACATTTAAGAGGGATTTCTAGATACGACTCAAAATTTCGCAGTAAATGCAAGACTTGTTTGGTAACTCAGTTTGAAAAACAAAATCATTTATTTCCATACAAAAACACATACAGACGACAAAATTTGTTATTTGTTTTTGTAGCCGTAGCGTATCTGTTAGCACATGGATGAGACAAGTGGCTTAAACGTTCTAGAATAGAATAAGAATGTATGGGATTGATATTAGCTGTCACGCAATAATTTAGTTAGTTAATGTCAATCCCATACAATTTCATTATAATTCTAATAGAGTTTGCGATAGAAGAAAGCCGCTTGTCTCTAAGCCCAGGACACGCCCAGGAGGGCATTGCTGTCATAAAATTTTGTTTGGAAAGTTTCAAATTCTTAGAGCAGCGGTGGTGTTAGTACTGATTTTGCTAAGCCGCAGGCCAACATATCCTTTACGGTGTGTTAAAGGACAAGAACACAAAGCTTTGCACTGACTTAACGCTACCATTTGTACGCTGTGGGCTGCATAGTTTTCTTCTTTAATTAAAGATCTGACTCTTGTCGATGGAGTAACTTCCAGTCATCGTTGCATCGCGAGCTGCTTAATTTACTTCCTGAAACGACACGATATTGCCCTATTCTTTAATTTGGTCGAAGTAGCTTCGCCTAGATCTTCCTCGTCCTCTCTTTCCTTCAATCTTTCTTTCTATGATGTTTTTCAGGAGTTTGTCGGACTACATACAAGGGTGAAAAAATAAAAGTGCCAGATTAATAATTAGTAGATTAGTAGCCAAGGGCTGTAAGGCATCAATTGCAGCCCGAGATATTTAGGCGCACGAGCGCAGCGAGGGCGCCTATAGTTCGAGGGTGCAATTGATGCTTACACCCGAGCTAACTACTCTGCTTTACATCTCTATTGTGAGGTAAGTAGGTCCTTATTACCACCAAATTGTAGGTGACCAATTAACGCTCTAGGGTAATAATGTAGCTAGAAAAGCCCTAGGGCGGTAAGTAATTTAAAAAAAAAGCACTTCACTCTTTCAAAATTTAATTACTTACCGCTCTAGGGCTTTTCTAGCTACATTATTACCCTAGAGCGCTAATTAGTCACCTACAAGCCCCATTTGGTGGTAATAAGGACTTACTTACCGAATATGAGAGATGTAAAGTAAATTTATTTTAGATATTACAGAGCGTGTGTTTTGTTACTGGTCGAGCAAAGTCAACCATCATAAATGGGTCAGTATTGCCATGCAAAATAACGGCAGGCGTTCCTAGAAACTAATGCCATCTAGTGTTCGACACGCAAAACTCATCATGGTCTCGCCCTAATTGTCGATAAAAACAAACCTGTCTATGTCCAAGCGCATAAGATAACTTGATCATAATTTGTATTACCAGGTACCGAGATTTTCCTATATTTGTTACCTGTTATATTATCACCATAAGCCAAACCTATACCACCCCCATACAACCATTTATAAAAATAATGCCCTGATGAATAGAAAAATACTGCTGCAACAACGTTCAAAACCAGTTAAATGTCTAATGATTGAATAATTCATGTTATTTGATGACAGATAAAGTCAGTTATTGTTCCCACATGTCATTCCCGCGGACACAAAGACATGACATTATAGTACAGGAGTAAACTGCAATTTTACTGCTTTAAGTAACTATGGACGGACATGACGGCAGTTAAAAACAATGATGATGATGTTCGATGTGAGGCAAAGTTAAAATAATATAAATGGAAATTTGCGAGTTGATCGATCGATCGTCATCGATTCTATAAAAATATTTACATATTTAATTTAAAGAAAGGCTCTTTTTATATGTCGACTTCAGAAAAAAGGTTTTTGGGACTTCTTTTTTATCGTCAATGGGTTTTCTCTTGACCAAGATCTAGTCTTGAAGACAGAAATGAGGTCGACGATGGAACGAGCTTGCCCTGAAGAAGCCTATTCACTCACGACTTGAATAGATTCGGGTAGGCTTCTTATTTTTTTTATGGAAAATAAAGATATATCATGGTCGAGCTTTCTTATTCAATTTAATTTAATATTCAACTTAATTTTGTATAAAATTTATTACTATTATGTAATTTTTTTCTTGTCGTCGTCAAACTAAATTATGTAAAAAAGTATTTTATTAATTTAGTGCTAAGAAGTTAGTTTATCATCAGATTTACATATTTTTTGTTACTGTCGAAATAATGTAGCTTGATCAGAATGACAGCACGAGTGATGCAATAGGTAAGAGCAGGACGGAGCGATACTATTGTCTCTATCACTGCAACTCACACAGTCAACAGTCACACTGCTGTTTCAAGTTACATGATTTCGATTGCAGATGCAAACAGCATCTTTGTTGCCTGGTGTAATGGTATCTTATGAGAGATGTAAAACTGCGTCAGGCTCTCGGCCTAACGAGGCGTGATGGTAGTGACATGCGACCACAGGAATGAGGGCGAAATACGCAATGGTACACGTTTAAATTAATATATTTCTAAACAAACCACATTAAAAGCAGGAATATAGAAAGATGCTTCATAACTGGTGACGAAAAATTGGTGAAGAATGTAGCTCCCAATGATATACTATAGTACGAGTATATGGGATTTATTGGCGTCCCCATTGTTTTTAAATTTAGACGGGACAGTCTCCAGGAAGTCAGGAAATCAGTAAGGGCCAAAAAGTGATTTGAATTAGGAATGTGAATAAAGAGCTAGTTCGTTCTACGTTAACAAGGACTAAAATCACTTTTAATCACTAAGGGACTAAAATGATTTGAATTAGGATTGTGGGATACTGTTATTGGCCTCTAATTATTTTTGTGTAATTTCTTATTTTTCTTATGTAAATAAATAAACTTACTTTTCTTACATATTCATTATTGCATTTACTTTTTTTTGTCATAGAGGGTGACAAAAAGTAAAGTGTCCACCTCGGGGGCAACACTATTTTAAAGCTCAAGCTACGTTCGTTGTTATCCTCGCTGCGCTCAGGATTCTACTCTAGAATCCTTTGCTATGCTCTGGATTCAAAAAACGCTCTCGCCCTTAACGTAGTTCTTTGCTCCCTTGGTAAACAATCTACTATTACCTGCCCCATAATTTCTAAGGTCTCTTTTGTTCGAAGAAAGTAAAATAAAATTTTATTTATTCCTTTTATGTTACACATGTACAAAAACCATGTTATTTTAACCTTGTAACCAATTTTCCTCCCCATTAAAGTAACATACATCTAGACTTACATGCGTGTGTAATGTCAATAAATCATCCTCGGGTAATGGATGAACAGATATAAATCTATTTATGCAAACTTTTCAATGCACAATTCGCGTGTAAATACGCCATTTGGCTTATCAATCGTATTCAAAGTATAGCTAAAGGGTTTCTGACCATGACTGATATATTCCATGACCATAGTTTTAGTACAACTTAATAACTAAGTTATTAATTATATTATTTTGGACTCAGGACTTCCAGCAAGAAAAAAAAAGAAAATTTAAACGAAAAAGGTAATTTTGGCAATTGCCAGAACTTTCTTGCAGATTCATTAGATTACAATTTCTTAAATCAATAACCCTGTAGCTATTTTTATTATTTGCTCGTAATCCAAGATGTTATGAAATACGAGTTAGTAATTCTTTAAAGAATTCGTAGAAACTCGTAAAAATGTAAGAATAATTGAAAAAACATAAATGAAAATATGTGTCACAAGGTATTGTGACATTCATTCAGTCATTGAAAACACGGCATTGGCGTCGTTCGGTAAATTTTGTATGAGGATGTCAAATCACGTTTGACGATTTGACCTTGCAACAAAGAATACAATGGCAGATGCCATCTCATAGTAAAATAAATTAGTATTTCTTCTATTTCGAGCGGAGCAAGGAGTCCGAATTCTTTGGTGTTTGCACTGTTTTTAAGACTGCACTCTGCGCACACTAGCGCCCTCATCAGAATTTATTAATTTCTTTGAATCTACTCTAATATTATAAAGAGGAAAGATTTGATTGTTTGTTTGTTCTTTTGTTTGTTTGTTTGTTTGCATCGAATAGGCTCCGAAACTACTGGACCGATTTGAAAAATTCTTTCACCATTAGAAACCTGCATTATCCGTGATGAACATAGGCTATAAAGTATTTTCAAAAAAGTTAGGGTTCCGTATGAAAACTTCGATAATATAACCCAAGGTGTGAAAAAAATACCAAATAGCATCCTTATATCGCGTACGCTGCCGAAACTATTAACAAAAGAGCAAAGTGATGTAGTACAGGTTTATAGAAGACATTAATATCTACAAAAAAGTCCACAATACCATATGTCTAACTGTTACAGTTATGTCACAATAACTAGTTTTTAGTAGGCCACATTATTATATTACCTATTAATCCTTATCCAAATAAATGATTTCATATTCAAGGCTATATCAGTACCTGTAAATTACTTTTTGAATTATTTAAATGGGACATACCATTCAAAAGTTATCATGAGTGTAGTCGTTATCAAAATTGAAATTAAAGAAACAGCGCTCTAAAGTGACTGTAATGGTTTTATCTACAAAGAGAGAATAGACACGAAAAATTTGGCTTATGTTTCCTGTATGTGTAATTGAGTGTAATCTCACACCTATATCCCTTCCTCACGGGGTAGGCAGGCAGAGCATTAAAGGGTGTAGGTATGTGATGATGAGAAATCCAGCTTTGTCTATTACTTAAGTACCTAAACATTTAATTCAAAATATTATCCAAATTTTCTTTAAAATGTACTCTTTTTAGGGTTCCGTACCCAACGGGTGAAAAACGGGACCCTATTAATATGCCTCCGATGTCCGTCTGTCTGTCAGCGGGCTGTATCTCATGAACCGTAATAGGTAGACAGTTGAAATTTTCACAGATTATCTATTTCTGTTGCCGCTATAACAACACTAAAAACAAAATATAAATAATGGGGGGCTCCCCTACTAAAAACGTGCTTTTCTAAGCGGTTTTTGCTCGAGTTTTGATTTACCTCTTACATACTGCGGTCACCAACAAACGCGGTCCATGGTGCCAGTCATAACGCTAAAAGCGTGGTGACTAAGGTACTTCCCCTCCACATTCTTCTAGCAAGAGCTGGAATTCTGGAGGGAGCTCCCTGTCTGGTAGTGGACGTATTATGGGATGTTATGATGGTTATGATGAAGTGCGTTTCGGCTAGAGCGAATTTAATGCACTTCTGCGTGACTAAGACGATATGACTGCCCATAACTAGGACGGTATTTTTACCTTAGTTGTACGGAACTCTCGGTGCGAGTCCCACTTGCGCTTGGCCGGTTTTTTTAGTGACCCTCGACACAACAAGAACCTATATCTACCCGTGCGAAGCCGGGGCGGACCACTAGTTGAAGATAAAAATGAAAAATTTGAGCACGATAAAGTGTTCTTTGTCAGGACAGCGTTATTTTAATCTATTACAATTAACTTTATGTTATATTGTTTACTCAAAATCCTTAAAACGGAAATTGGTGGCCACTGCGTTCCGTTCAAAGGATTTTGAATAAACAAGATACCATAATATAGAAGGGATAGTGTTTATTTCATTTATAAATTTCTGATTATTATTATTTTATTTTATTTCAATTCCATCAATTTCATATTATTATTTGTGTTTGATTTTATTTGTATACTAACCCTAGTTTTTAAGATTGTCTGTATTTTTTTTATTTTTTTTTACTATTGTACTAATGTACTTCTAACCCGCGGAGTGGAAGCCTGGTGATCCATAACACAGGTTCTTACCTAGCTTGGACACCAGTCTCCCAACACAGCTATGACTTGTATTCACAACACTGCTATGTCACTAATTGTAAGCTTGTGGGAGAAATAAACTTGATTTTGATTTGATTTGATTTGATTGATTAACTAACAAATGGACCACTGTTGTCTGCAATAAACAAATTTATTTATTTATTTATTATAAAGCTAATTGTAATAGTTCAAAATAACGCTGTCCTGTCAAAGAACACTTTATCGGGGTTAAATTTTTCATCTGATGAGGGCGCTAGTGTGCGCAGAGTGCAGTCTTAAGTTTTCTTAAAATTCTCCATACAATAGGGCAACTTCATAAGCAAATAAAGAGTTGATACTAAATCTTGTGCCGAATCATAAATACCCAATTTTTCTTCTCATTACAAACATAACCATCATTTTCTTACCAATTTCATTTTGTAAACAAAACGAAAAACAAACCATAAACCTTTTTGAGCGCTCATCCAAAGCCATTAGAAAGAGGCGTTTATTTTCAGCCCAGTGACCTCTTCCGACCGGATAAGCTGCTCAACCAGATATTACCTTTAATAATTTGACTGTAATTAATTAGAACTCATGCGCATGTAATTAGTATGCTGATCAAAGCTTTGTGATGTGAGCGCGATTTTCGGAACGGAACTGAATAAATTTGCTACAAAATTAGTAGTCGTAGCTTCTGACCGTCTGATTTTCGTAGAAGAATTTAAAATTTCCTAAATTTTATTATAAATTTTTTGCCTTATAACTCTAATTTACAAGCATTTTAAGTGCTAAGAAATTGTTCCGTAAAGTAACAAACGTTAAAGAATGTTACAAAATATCCCTCTTAATAAGTAATAAATGAAATAGCATTGTGATAATAAATAAAAGTAATAAAATTATTAGTTTTGATCAGACATTACCTACTTAATGTCTTAATTCATTTGAAATAATCTAGTAGTAAAATAGTGAATACAAAGAAAAAAATACAGCCGGAATCTTCTGTATAAATTGAAAAACTTATAACAACCGACTTCAAAATCTCTTATTAGACAAAAATTTATTTATATTTTTATTTTTTTCATTGACAATGAATAAGCTATTCTTGAACAAATACAAAAATGAATTTACTAAGATATTTGTAATATTTGTTTAATTATTAAAATTTATTTTTTACACAATATTGAAATTGTAGCTTAAAAGTCAAATCACTTGTAATTAAAATACAAAAATGTAATAATATTTTATATATTGTATGTATGTATATTATTTAAATTTGTGAAGACTATAATGCCATTTACGAATTTATTGACACAACTCATAATTTTTCCAACACATACTAAGATTTCAAAATAATAATATTTCTTTCAACCGAAAGTCTTTCAAATATTAATTTACGAATTTACCTTTACTCCACTGCACTTTTATTTTGGTTTCATTCTGGAAACTAACAATTTTGTGTAGAAATATTTTTATAGTTTAATCAATTTAAAACTATTAAGTGCCAAAAAGTGAGTACCATGCTTGCTGAAATATTCGTCAATAATTCATAAAGAATTGAACAGATAAAAACTTTTGTATAAGTTGGTTTAATACAACCAGTTTGAACCGGTCAGGTGTTCTCATAAAGATGATATTTAATATCAGGTTTATCGGCCTGTCCAAACTCTCCCTTAATTCCCAAATAAATTGACCGTACTGAACCATTCAGCATCGCATTAACACTAAAATATCATTTTTTAAATCTTAAGTTATAAAGGTAGTTTTACACCGAAAAATAGTATGCTATACTTATTATTGCACAATACGTTCACTGCGTTGTTAGGCAGAAAGCTCTGCTGATACTAGAATTTTCAAAGCAAAAATGTGGTATATTTTAGGGAGGGTGCCTAGATTGTAACCATAGTAATCACGTTTCGACTGGGACTAATGGCCTGCATTGGTAACCGCAGTAGTGAGGTGGTGAAGGTGGTAAGACGCTGCAGCCCGTCTTTCGGTTAAAGATTCCTTAGTGCCATTTTACGACACCAACGGGAAATGATGAGGTGATTCTTGTCACCACATAGACTATAATATAAAGAAACTAAAGGTATAGTAAAGAAGCCCAAAAAAAAACAAAGCGTATATATCATATTTAAAGAACCACTGAAGAAGTACCAGCAGAATAACAGCGCTGCGGTTTGCCTCTCGTCGCCGTAGCACATGCTGAGCTGGGGCTGATCGTGTTTCTCTTTCTTTATGATTATGTGTGTTGGATGCTATTTCTCTTTCTTTTCTTTTGTACCGCTTCTTAATAAACGTTTTATCTATCTATCTACTAAATGGGAAATAGAAAACCGATTGGTGGTATCTACGATAAAAAAAAACATAAAAAAGATTGGCATATTATTTTATGTCGACAAGTCCTTTTAACCGGCAGTAATCCTTTTCTTTATTTATTTTATTTTAACGTAAAAAACGTAAAGCTATCTATCACAGTGTAACAACACCTTTACTCGTGTGGGTCTAATAGACCACCTTGTCAGCTAGAGCGTAAATTAACATGAAAACGTCATACAAAGACTTAACCCTTCGCCGCCGCGCCATAATAACCCGCCACAACGACTTCTCTCCCGCGGTGCTCACGGTCCTATTCAAACCGGACATTATCGTAAATATTGTGGTATTTATTCACGTTTCGGGCACAAACAATTCAATTCACGCAACAGCCGCTAATTGGGCATAAATCGTGGTAAAAATATTCAATAAGATTCGAATCGATTAATATTTTAGCCTGCCTTCGTTTGAATGTGAGTGAAGCCGCGCGGAGGTAATAATCATTCTCTATTCTGTCGATTTGTTGACGATCATTTTATTGAAAGGGTTTTGTTTTGTTTTTGAACGATATTTATTCCATTATTCATTCGTATGCACCACCTGAGCTGAATAATAAACTTGATTAATTTGTTTTCAAACGTCTTAATAGCCTGAAAATATACAGGGTGTGAGGGACAGGTGGGCAAATACTGAAAGGGCATGATCAGCCAACGTAACTGAACAAAACTTTCTGGAAATGAAAATAAAACGGCCTCCCCATACAAAATTGCAAATTTGATCGGACAGTTAGTATGGAGAAGCCGATCTTTTTTTCATTTTCTGGAAATTTCGTTCACTGAAAGGTTTTCAGTTACGTTGACTTATCATGTCCTTTCAGTATTTGCCAACCTATCCCTATGTAGGGTGTTCTTAAATTCGGGATAAGTTATATTTAATTTGTTATATATGTATACAGATTTTTAGAAAATGCGGGTAAAACTTTAAAAGGCTTATTCTTGAGGCTACATGCTACAACTTTTTGTGAACGGCTCTATGCAAAATGATCAATTACTGATCTGTCCAACTCATGTCAAGTCGCATATTCATAAACAAATTTTAAAAGTCGTAGAACACAAGTGGTTGTGTTTAGCTCCAAGAATAAGACCTTAAAAAGATTAAAATGTTTACTAAAGCCATATTATGATAAACCAAAGAGTTTACAATACAACAATACTAGGAAGTCTGGATTTTCTGTGATATTCTGAACTCTCTAAGTCGATGCGCCCATTCTTCTGGTGTGATCTTTGCCAAAACAAAAAGTTCTATGAATTTATTTTTTTGAAATTTGGCCTTCTAGAACAAGCGTTTATTAGGTTTCACATAAATTTAGTAGTACCTTGTATACGCGATACGTTTATTCAGGTTAACTAGACCATTCGTGTTCACATTTCGTTTCGATTTTCATGCAAAACAGTAGTCATTATTCTCAGAGCCAGATAAGCGAGTGGACTTTAGGGGCCGTTAACACATAGCCGAAAAGCGCTTTGAGGGCACGCTTGACATGAAATCAGTACCGTAATTTATCCCATATTTATCCTGTCCCATGCTAAAACTCGTCCCGAATTTCGTTCTTGAAGCTCATTTTATTCTAAGCTTACACAGTAGTACTTTCTTGCAATTTTTTAATTTAAGAACCTTTTCACGATTAACAGACAAAAATTGGCATTTCGTTATTTCGTAGCTTTATTCGGGCAGGAGAAAGTAAGTAACATTTTTATGCAGGAATTAAAAATTATATAAAAATCATGAAACTTCTAGTCTTTTATAATCTCTGACAAACAAATCATCATACGGTGGCGTGTAATAAGAACAAACAAAAAAGATACAGAACTAAGGGTCGGTATTAGTAAAATAATTTAAATATTTCTTTTTATCTTGACTTAAACTATAAGTCTTACTTAAGTAAAAAAATACTTGAGAAAAGGATGCACACAAACAATGTTTAAATTGAAAGACTCATTCGAGGATGAGACATCCTCGGGACGAGTAGAAACTGGTACGAGCTACTAAACGTCTCAGTGAAAAACGTTGCTGAACACTTAATAATAGAAAATAATAACGCAACAAGCGGGTTGAATTATTGCCCACATTTCATGTTAAATTGTATGTAAATGCGGGGCCGGGCGACACAGCTCCCACAATAACATAATAATGGTGGATTTGTGAGTCACGTCAGGTTGTTAGTGTGTACTTAACCCTTTATCGGAGCACGCACGCGGGACGTGAGATCGTTACGGGGGTCGCCGTGGCCGCGTGTGTGAATACGTTCTTAGCCGCCGCTTTTTAAGGGTTAACGTGTTTTTAAATTTCGTAAAATGTTAAGAGTTACATTGGTATGGAAAATCCGTTGGTAACTAAATTTAATGAAATGTTGTTTTGTACCAATTTAATTTCAACTGGTATCTTACTTTTATTGTTTTTCCTGAATTAAATAAATATGACAACCACAAGAAACGCCTTTATCGTACAATTCTTTCGCTTTATTAGCAAACTCAAATTTGTATTATAAAATCTCTTTTCTTTTACCAACATCATGAATCTGATATATTATCGAAATATTTTTTCTGTTTTGCATGAAATGTTCATTTTGCATACAAAATTGATTTATTATTTCGATAGACCACTCTATCAGTGAAACGAAGTTCTGTTTCATAGATAAAAACATGTGTAAGTGCCGTTCCTTAAATTAAATCCACTGTCGTTGAAAAAGACCCTAAACTCTTTAAATCGTGAGTGAATAGTTAACGTTAACGTGTGACGTGTTTGGACGTCTTGTTTATTTTGACGATCTTACCGAAACCAGTTTCTTAACAAAACAAACATTATTTTACTCTTTTTTTTTAATAAATTCAAAATTGAAGACCCATTTGGAATTACTGAAGCACGTAAATTATGGTTTATGGAAATTTCAGTCTTCACTATCAAAGGGGTTAAATTTAAAATTTTGTTTTGTTGTAAAAAAACTGGTTGGTTAAGATTACATGTGTTTGTTATTTTATGTTAAATTAGGTGTGAACGACATTTATTGAATTAAATCAGAATATTATGTAAATATTACGTAATGTAATTAAAACCAGTTTGGTGAGCCTTTATAAAAATAATAACTTGTATCAGATTGTATATCAAAACCCATTTCAAAACTACTAATTATTATCTATAAAATATACTCGCTTTGCATAAACGAATGACTAAACAAATTAATCCCAAAAACCCAATCACTAAATAAAATAAATAAATAAATATTGGCGGACATTTCAAACAAGGTCATCCGATCCCAAACTAGGCAAAGCCTGTGCTATGGGTATCAGAGACTGATTGATATACATACATAAATAGATAAATAACAACCAGACACACAACAAAAAAAAACAAACAAACACCAACTGCATTAGCGTAGGTCCTTGAAAATCGCTATAAACTGCGACTGAAAGCAAGTTTGCCGCTGTAATGAAAAAAAAATTAAGAAAGAATATACATATATATACACAGTGAATATACACGGTCGAATAGAGAACCTTCTCCTTTTTTTGAAGTCGGTTAAAAAGCACCGCAAATGTGGGAATTTATCTCAATAGCCAATAATAGCCTTTGCTCTCCTGTTCACTGTGCCCCTTCACCTGGACCCTGGACCAAGGAGGACTTTTATAAGGCAACAGATAATGTGATATTGTAAGTACATGAAAAATAATCCACAAACTTAATAAGATGAAAACTAATGCACTATTGAACTTAATATTTTTTAAGCTTCAATAACAAGACTAAACAAAATAATCCTTCTATATCCTACTTCCTACTAATAGTATAAACGCGAAAGTTTGTAAGTATGGATGGATCAGGGATGGATGGATGGATGGATGAATGTTTGTTACTCTTTCACGTAAAAGCTACTGAATGGATTTTAATGAAACTTGGCACACATATAGGTTTGGTCCTGGAATGGCAAATAGGCTACTTTTTACCGCGGGAAAACACTTCATTCCCACGGGAAAACGCATTTAATGCGGGTGAAACCGCAGGCGGAAAGCTAGTAAATAATAAAAACAGTACCGAAAATGCGCTTGTTAGAAAGGAATTTGAAACTTTCACGTCACGAAAGAGAAATACTTTTGTAGCTAGAAATTATTTCCTGCATTACTTAGGTATTTGTTGTACATGCGATCTAAAATAGAAAATAAAATATTACCACTTTGCATTGTTGTTAGTCTTTTAGGTGGCAAATTTAAGCTGACAATCATTTAGACCGTAAGGGCACTGCATGTTATCCTACGTCATCTAGTACACGAAATTTGCAACTTTGTAGCGATAGTAGTGGCCTAATAGGTCCACAAAACGTTGGTCTGCCAATCTGAAACCTGGCAGGTTTTGTACAGTTGGAGAGAAAAGTGGTTAAATGACAGATTGGACGAATGAAATCTATTCGTAGAAATAGAAGGAACCTATACAAGTAAAAAACAACAGGTCTGCCTTGCATCCTCTTGGCAGTTTCGCTAGCCCTACTAGGCCACTACTATCGCTACAAAGTTGCAAATTTTGTGTACTAGATGACGTAGGATAACATGCAGTGCCCTTACGGTCTACTTGATTATATATTAAAGAGCAAAGGCCATTTGGCGACTTAGAACTCTTGACAATAAATTCAAAGACTAATTCGGCATATATTTCTCGTTGAAGTAAGGATATTGCAATTAACATAACCAAGCCTCCCAGCAATGTATGCCGAATTAGTCTTTGAATTCAGCTAGGTGTGATCACTCCTTTAGGGCTAGCCATCATCAGACTTGTTGCTTACTTAATTTAAGGGGGCATCCTGCATTTCTTTCATGCAAATTTACACAAATGTATTCACCTATTTTCATGGATAATGCCTGTAGAGCGATAGTATTTTGAATTCAAATCAAGGTCTACTGTAAGTATGCCCCTGTCAAGTATTTTTTTCCGAAATATAATTACCAAAAGAACTATCCAACAACCTGAAAAATGCCCTTCGCGCAAGCGTCTATGTGGAAGGACGCGTATTCGTTTGCTCCGCAATTTTAAATTCAGTTTTAGTGTTTAAAACAAAATTCAGTGAAAGTTTTATATATAACTAAAATGCTAATGAAACGTGCTAAATAGTGTCGGTTTTCCCTTACAGAAATATTTTACCAATCGCAAGTTTTCACGAAATACAATTCAAATATTCTTGTAACTGTTGAAAATTCTTTCCGAACGACGCGAGACGCGACTGCTCGAGTGGCGCGATAGCGGTCATTGCCCCCGCACTCTACCTACTACCTAGCTACTGCATTGCTTGCAGTAATAGGTACCTATGAAACATTTATTTTTGTTCTGAAGTTATAGTGAGTGATACCTACTATAAATTAACTTGCGTGTAGTAGTGTACCTAACCAAAACACTTCGAAAGCGGGCGTCACAACAACGTTTTGACTATAAAGTTATGTAGTGCCACAGAAACCAAAAATTTATAAAGAAGTGACTTCCATTCCACTATTGAAAGTAAAATTCTAGATTGCACCAAATTATGTGTATTGTATAGACGTCTTCTTCAAAAGCTTCAAAATGCGAATATGTAGAGCTTGTAACCAACAAATTGGAATCGGGGAGCTAATTGAGTGTAGAAGCAGCATATGCAAGGGCAAATATCACTACCAATGCGTAAACATTTCTGACGCTGACTTTAAAAGCAAACTTCAAGATTATGAGAGAGTATGGTCTTGTCCAGACTGTGAGAGAGTGGCGCGACGACGCCCTAGAAATGATAATACCCCTGCACAAGCACGAAGGGTGATGAGCAACCCAGACCAATCGGTAAATTGTGAAATTGAAGATACTATGTCTGAGAGTGACCTGAGTCTCTTTGGTGATACAATAAGTGCATTAAGCCCAAAAAATGCACCACAAGCACCTACTTGTACGAAAAATGACTTATCACTCAAGCAAATAGAGGGTCTATTAGATCAAAAATTCGAAGACATTAAACAAACCATGCTTTCAGAATTGATATCTGCTATTAATACAACAACTTCAACACAAATAACAAATCTAAAGCAAGAATTACTTAAAATTACAAACAGTCTCCTAACAGAACAGGAAACACAAAAGAAGGATATAGCACAAATAAACAACTCAATTACACATTTAATTTCTGAAAACAAACGCCTTCAAGAAGAAATCGAGGACATACAAAAAACAATAAGTAATATAAACACGACCACAAACCTTTCTCAAAAAACGTCAATTAATAACGAAAATAAAGATAAGAAAATTATTTTATATGGCTTAGAAGAGTCAAGAGGAGAAAGCGTGCATGAAGTTTACGAAAAGGTAACTTACGCATTTCAAGAAATCCTAAACATTGACATTCACGGGTATGTGGAGGACCTAAAACGATTAGGCAAAAAAGGGTACCGCCGACCCCTAGAAATAGAATTCCTCAGTAAGAATTTAACAAAATTAATCCTACAAAACCGAAGATACTTTAAAGGTACTGGGTTGGCTGTGTCAGAGATACTAGGAGAAGAGCTCCTGCAACACAGAAGACAATTAATTGAAGTTATGATAAAAGCCCGGCGTAGTGGGCGTAGAGCAAAAATTATCGATAAGAAACTTATGATAGATGGAAAAGAATACCAACCAAGTACAATACAGAGTGCGAAATTTTCAATTTGCCAAAGCATCAAAAATTCATACAACTGAACAAAGTCGTCCCCAGCCGCAGCCGCTGCAACAAAATTTTCGAGACTTTTAATATTATCTATCAAAATATGAGAAGCATTTTACCAAAGTTGCATATACTAGAAGAACTCCTACTAGAAAAACAAGAAACAAATGCCGTTTGCGTAACTGAAAGTTGGTTAACCAAAGAAAAACTAAATTACTTAAGTATAAATGGATATCATACAGCTGCATCTTTCAACAGGCAAAACCAAGATGGTGGAGGAGTATGCATACTACTCAAAAACCTGATAGAGTACACAGAACTTGAAGACATAAATAACTTGTCACTAGAGTCTATATTTGAGATATGTGGTATAGAGTTATATAAAGCTAATTTATTATTGATAGTACTGTATTGGCCTAATAGCAACAAAGAGACCGAAAGCTTTTATTTGCAACTCGAAAAACTGCTACACTTGCTAGAAACCAAATATAAAAAGAAATCTGTCATAATAGGAGGAGATTTTAACGTAAATTATTTAACTAATAGTAAGCAAAAAAGACGACTCTCAAACCTAATGTTGTCATTCAACTTTAAACAAAAAATAAAAGAACCTACCCGAATTACAGAAACTACCGCAAATTGTCTTGACCTAATATTTACAAACTTTACAAACCAAATTATAGATACTTCCGTTCATGAATATGGTTTCTCCGACCACAAAGGGATTTCCTTAACGCTTCATACAAATTCATCTAGTTTAAAACATTTGTTTGTGCAAAAAAGAACAAAATATAGAAAATTTCAAAAATACATTAAAGTCCGTAAACTGGTACAACATTATACAAATCGATAAAAATGTGAACGAAAATTACAATGCTTTTTCTAAAACTCTACATTCAATCCTTGAAAAATGTATACCTAAACGCGTGATAAAAATATCTGCAAAGAGAAAACTTACTTGGTTAACTAAAGGAATTAAAACGTCCTGTAAAAATAAAAGATTAGAAAAAATATTCGTATCAACTACAACTAATAAAATACTACATAAACACTATAAATTATACGAAAAGTTATTGAAAAAGACTGTACATAAAGCAAAAAAACAGAAGAATATAAATACATTTAAAAAATCAAGCAACAAAATGAAAACAATGTGGAAAATTATAAACAACGAGACGAATAATAAAAAATACAACTACAATAAACGAAACATAAGTCTGCAAGTAAATAATAGTCTCGAAACAAACCCTAAAAACATTGCAAATGTATTAAATAAGTTTTTTGTTGAAGTTGGGAAAGAAAACACGCCAGACTTAGAAAATTCTAATTTAACAAAGATAAAAACTCAAGTAGAAAACACATTTTATCTACGACCTGTCGATCCCCGAGAAGTAAAGTTGATTATAAGAAAACTAAAAAATAAAACTAGCCATGGAATTGATGAACTGCCTCCAGTAGTGGTAAAAAAATGTGCAGAATTTCTAATATCTCCCTACACCTTCCTAATAAATCAATCGTTCGAAGAAGGAATTTACCCTGATGCACTCAAAACTTCTATTGTAAGACCAGTACATAAAAAAGGCTGCAAAATGGACCCGAACAATTACCGACCCATCTCATTACTACCGACATCATCAAAAATATTTGAAACTGCAATGTGCAGCAGACTAAATTCCTTCTTTGAAAAATATAATATTCTTGACGATAACCAAAACGGTTTTCGCAAAAATCGCTCCACAACACTCGCGATATATAAATACACCCAAAATATATTGGAAATTCTTAACAATAGGCAGTACGCCGTAGGTCTCTTGCTTGATTTGAGCAAAGCCTACGACCGCGTAAAATATAATATTTTATTGGATAAGTTATACGGCTCGGGCATAAGAGGTATAGCTCACAAATGGCTCTCCTCTTACCTTTCAAATCGAGGCCAATATGTAGAAATAGAAAACGTAGATTTTAACACGGGTCAAGCTCAAAATATTCGTTCACAGAAAATAGTACTAAATAATGCGATCCCACAAGGCACAGTTCTTGGCTGTCTTCTGTTTCTAATGTATGTAAACGACCTACCTAAAATTATAAAAGAACACTGTACCCTCTTTGCTGATGATGTGTCAATATTATTCTCATGTACTAACTTAAGCGGAATAAAACCAAAACTTGACATGACATTAGACAATATTCAAAAATGGCTCCATGCCCATAACCTTCAGCTCAACACTAACAAAACAAAAATTTTGGAATTCAGACCCATTCAAAAACAACCACTAAATATACAATATAACTATAAAGGCTTGCCAATATCAACAGATAACACAACAACCCTCTTAGGAATCAATATTGATACCTTAGACTATATAATACTAACGTATAAAAGACAGATTGTATTGAGCATTAGTTCATAACGACGTTTTATCTCACTTCAACTAAAAGTGATTCATCGTAATAGAAAGAGCTAGAAATATATCGTCTGGTTATACTCGATTCTCCCCCGCCACAGGCATTTTTTGGTCGGATTATAATGATAAGCATAATCCGACAAAAAATGCAGGATCCATAAACATAGGACAAAACCCCTCCTGTAAGGTGTCACTTAATTTAGAAGGTTTATGCCGCCATTTGACAGTGAACCCAGTGAATGTTGTTGTTTATTTGGTTACTAGTTGTTTTTGCAAAATTTTAGTGAAAAGTGTCCCTTTCAGCCAATGTTTTGAGAAAGCTAAGTTCAGAAAGTTTGTGAAAAATGTTTTGTTGCGTGGTAGGCTGCAATGCCCACGAAATTGACAAGGAAATTAGTGCCGAAGTCTTATCGTAACATTCGTAAGTATTTTTTAGTTTATTCTTGATAATACGCTATATTTTGCTTCACAAAATATCGTGTAATACTCAATACATTGTGCCATATTGGTTGTATGCTCAATATCGCATTTAATTAGTAAATTTTACATAAAAATATTATAATAAACATTGATATCAAAACATGCTATAGGGATGGGATGGGTAGGTATCGATATATTTTCATCCAACTGAGGTCGGCACAAATCTCGTAAGTACCAAAAGGTTTGATACATTTTAACTTTATGAGGTGTCATGAGGCTGTTCAGCTATGTTTTAGTAAAATTCGTACAGCATAAAAAACCTACAGGTAAATCATTGTTTATTATACTTATCATTATTGGTACAGAAAAATACGTTTTTACTTGCAATAAATAAAAGAGTTGTTCTACTTGCAATAAATAAAACTCTGACACCAGGGTTTGTGAGGTCGGTCATCGACCTTGCAACCAACACGATATGAAGATTATAATGAGTGAGTGGTTTTGATTTGCAACTAACCTCTGGACAAAATTTCACACCTGTAGCTACAACAGTTACGGCTCGGCGTTTATAAATCAGTCAGCCGGGACATGTTCTTCGACTACTATTAGATTTATGAAAAAGTTTGTAAGCACAATGATTCAGTTGACAATCTGAGGATAGTTAAGGACTACAGATACAACTTTTTATCCAAAATCGGTATTGCTTTTGCTCGAAGTTGATGATGGGTAAAATCGACATATACAGTGTGAATTTTCATTCGTTTTAAACCCGAAGCCCAGTGATTCTACTCATGAAAACAGGCAACTTTCCCGAAGAAAAAATTTTTTTCGTCTCCCCATAGTAAAGTGGTCACCTGATCGGCTCATTTTGTATGTGAAAGTGAAAATTATTTTGGAGTAAAAAAATTTTTTCTTCGGTAAAGTTGCTTGTTTTCATGAGTAGAATCACTGGACTTCGGGTATAAAACGAATAAAGATTCATGTTGTATTTAACTCAGCTTTCCTTCTTTTGTAGATTTCCCCAAAACCAAGTATTGAGAGAAGAATGGCTGCATCAAATAACACATCCGGATTTCACACTTAAAAAATCGTCTAAAATATGTTCCCAACATTTCACCCGGGATTGTTTTATATTCCCAGACTACAAGTATAAAGTATAAAAAGCAACTAGGCTATTGTGGTCCTGCCTGATGTTGTTAAATCTGCGACCTCAATACTCATTTTAACGTTGCGTTTGTGCTGCCATCTAGTAAGCATTAGCTGTGCTAGGTCAACTAGTCTATTAATGCAAAAGAATTCAAGTCGAAAGTTGGTAACACTACGTATGATTGAAAATGATTTTATTTTAATATTTCCTGTGTTCGGATAAATCTACAAAGTATAAAATCGCAAAATTCAATCATTTTGAATTATACGTTGTGTTACCAATTTTTGATTTGAATTATATTTCCAAAAATAGGACTTGTTGAGCTAGTACAGCTTGCTTATTAGGTGGAAGCACAAACGCAGCGTTGAAATACGTATAGAGATCGCAGATTTTACAACATCAGGCAGGACCATGTAACCTAGTTGGTAAAGCGTCTCCGGTACTGACGGAGAAGACGCAAGTTCGTATCCTGCCTTTGGTTGTGAAATTTTGCGATTTTCTACTTTGTAGATTTATCAGAACACAGGAAGTGTTAAAATAAAATATTCTTATGATATTGTACTTAAAAATGCGTTTTGTTACAGATTATTATGATTGTTAATCTTGAGTACCTAGTGAAAAAGACAACTGCTGGTCATGAGTGAAACCTGTACTAATAATTACTTTTTGTACATTTTATTTAAGTAAGAACAAAGTGCCTAATGAAAAAAATAAAGTGATTATCCATTGTCATAATAATAGTTATTGTTAAGGATATCTATTTAAGGATCTTTTTTTTTAAGCTATAAATAAAAATATAAACTTATATTAGCCTTTTTATTTACATAATACAAGTTTAAAAATAAGTAATCCATAATAATAAAAAAATCTGATAGTACCTATTTGTTTTTTTTTTCACAAATTTTGTCACCTGTATCCAAAATTCATCGATATAAAAATTGACAATACCTCATCACTACTTGGTTTTGACAGTTAAACAGTGTGACGTCACAAATGTCAGGTACTGAAAGCATTTGAGACGGTTTACACGGGGGGTTTGATTGATACAAACTTAAATTGGAAACCTCACATTTATAAATTAACAAAACAACTCTCCTCGCTTGTTTTCGCATTATTACAACTAAAAAAAACAACTGATCTTGAAACATCTCTTACAGCATATTATGCAAATATTCAATCTAGACTTATGTACGGAATCATTATCTGGGGAAATAGTTCTTTGATTCAAGACATCTTTGTCATACAAAAAAAATGTATTAGAATATTATTTAACATTTCGCAAACTGACTCTTGTAAACCTTATTTCATCAAACATAAGATACTTACTCTAACTTCAATATATATTCTTGAATGTTGTAAATTCGTCAGAAAGCACATGGAACTATACTCCCCAGTAAAAACAATAAAAAGAAACAATAGAAACCTTCATAAACTTCAACTTCCACAAACAACTCTTCACTTGTATAGATCGGGACCACATTCGATGGCTATACAAATATATAACAGCATACCAAACTATGTAAAAAACCAGGAAAAGCTGTCTCTTTATACAGAACAACTAAAACAATTTTTACTGAGAAATGCTTTTTATAAGTTAGAAGATCTATTTACCGACTATCATAATAATAAAGCAAGCTACCAACTCATTAAAAATTGAAATATTTATGTTTACTTATATATATAGTACAGTATGTATACGTCTTGTTCCAATTTGTAAGATGTAATTGTAATGAATAAGTAGATTTTGCGGTGCCCCCACGGGGTGCCACATGTAATATATATGTAGCACCTAAGATATATGTAACACCTTATTGAACCATGTGGCAAGCAAATAAATAAATATGAAATATGAAATATGCCCTGTTTTTCCGCCATGTTTAGATGACTACTAGAGAATTTTGAAAAGCTTTCAAGATAACAGCAAAAATTAAGAGCGTAGATCTGCTTGCTCTCTTTTTAAATTAGAATACCAAAATTAATTGCATTAACTCAGTTTTGGATAAGAAAACTAGTATAGGGAGAGCGGCACGTCATTTTGTATGCTCTAAGCTGTAGGTTTTCCGTATCGCACACTACGGAAGGATTTTTGGAGCGCAGCGCGACAGCAATAGTTTGTACAAATACCTATTTCTCTAACTAGGATACCCTTTTGATGGTGCTAACACACAAATATAAATTTAATTCGAATTGTTCCGGGAACGAACAATTCTTGAAAATAAGCAACTTATTGTTATGAAAATAAGCAACTTTCCCGAAGAAGAAAATATATTTCATCGTAAGATAAACTAAACACTGATACCAAAATTTTAAGACGTCGCTATGTTTATTCAGGCAGTAAAGTATCGATGTAAAGAGTACACGAAACAGTGATTCCAAATCGCCTGAGGCTCGGAAATTATTCCAAAATCGCATCTATAGACGTGGCGTGGCAAAGCGTTTGAAGTGTTATAGATAGGTAGTATAGATAGAAGGACTGATAAAGTCGTAGACAACCTTTTAATATAAATCTAAAAAAATATTTGCAATCTCTTCACCCTTCCATCAAAATCGGTCCAATATGGAATGAAGTTTAAAGCGGCGCAAACCCGTTTGGATCGGTCCTCTTGTTTGTGTCTTCTGCAAAAGCTCAAACTCCACGCGATAGAAGCCGTGGGGCACAGCTTAAAAAAAAAGCTTTTTAGTTTCATGGCCTAAGTAATGTATACGAAAATTAAGTTGACTATTTAGAATGTGTACGTAGGTTTTTGTTAATCTTACTGATTTGTTTCAAAACTTTTAACTAGTTAAAAGTGACGCAAATATTTTTTATCACACTGAATCGAAGTGTCTAACGCAGCTGAAAAGTTATTTTCTTTTAATCCAAAATAACTTCTATAGGCCCCTTTCTTAACCCCCTAGAGTAAGACGCCAGGAAAATCCCCCAGGGATCTCCGTGACACGCACCGCATTTTTCATCTGACGCCGCCAGCGAAAATAAATAATTCAATTTCAAAACTGTTATAAATTATAAAATAGTCATTTATCAAACGTCAGAGGTAAGTAAGTTGGTTTAAAATTTGAGTTTCAGAGTGTAAACCAAATTTGTATATTAAAAAATATTTGCAGAAACATAACTTTGGGGGTCACTTTCACAGTAATATATAGAACCCATTCAGATATTTTTTGGAATTTTTATTTTTTGTCCGTTTGTCTCTTTCTTTGTCCGCGATTCACTTACAAAACGATTCAAACGTTATTTTCAATGTTGTGTTAGACTTATTTTTTTGTAACACATAAAAGCATTATTTCATTGCAATAAGTTCAGTTAAACTCAAGATATTTGTACGCAAAGTTTCAAACGGCTGTCCGCAAAGATGCGATTCACTGACAAAGTACTGAAACGATTTATACTGAGTTTTCGATAATGAATTGGACTAACTTTGGTGCGGCATATAAGCTGACTTCTAACTTATCATTAATCTTAGTTAATAAAAAATATATATCTAATACACAAAATTATTAAAATGCATATCTTTGAAATGAATTACAAATTCCTACTACATTATACCACCAAAACTATTCCTTAGTGCTTATTCAGCAATCTTCACATCCATTCAAATACCCGCATTACACACTCCTTGGAACCCAAGCCCCGTCGTAGCCAGAGGCAAATGACAGCGAGGGGCGTTTGATGCATGGTGCCATCTACAGGTAACTGTGGCGTTTGGGGGTTAAGTTTAAAATATTGTTTTATTCAAACAAGCTGAAAGCAGCTGGATATGTTTTTCTAATGGAAACTTGAAGTTGCAATAGATAGTCAAGACATACAGTAAAACTGAACAAATTATGCAGTAACCCGTAACAGATTAAATTAACCCGTTAAAGATTTAATACGTAGAATATCCATTAAGGATTTAAGAAGATATCATAAGTCATAATGATAAGCATCAGCAGAAAGTTTTAAAAAAGGAATGTATAAGTATATTGTTTTTACGTGGAAATCAAAATGGGGTTAAAGTGTAGTTCTTAAATAATTGTTTTGTTAAAAAATACTTGCGTTTTTCCTATTTTAATCAGTTAGTCATATTACCTATTACGACCAAATAAATAACTTTGAAAAACAAACAAATTAAATATGAATAATAACTAGTTAAAAAATGCTTTGATTTATTATATACAAAAGACAAACATAACACTCAACACTAATATAATATTTATATTGTATCATAAATTTTATATTTTATATTGTACATCAATCTTGATAATCCTTTAAATAGCTGTTTGAAAGTACTGAATTCGAAATACTACATACAACATAATTGTTAAAATTTCAAAATATCCCCACTCGTTTCCCTTAAAAAACAAGGATAAGAGTTTATCCAGATCGGTCCACCTCGATAGCAATCAAAGTGGAACGTGGCCACAGAACGTGACTGAAAGCGGTCAGGTGTTGTATTATGACCAAACGGGAATCAGGAGGGGAAAGCAGGGAGGGGGTTATTGGCGATCAACGTGATTGGTGTAATTTGTGTGATTACTGAATTGTGTGAAGCCGACCGATTTGTCAAGATTGATGCAGGTAGTATATTTTTTTCTGCTTTGCGAGTTGTTGTGCAGTACGAAGGTGAGGGTCTACAGAAAATTATTATTTTCAAGCACAAAGGTAAGTAACCTGGCGTTAGATCAGATCAGATGATCAAAAATGTACATCTTTCTCAAACACTGGAATATGAAGGGAAAATTCAGGCAATTATCATAGTTGACATGATTTTGGTTTTGTTGACTAAGATTTTTGTTACAGTTTCATTCTCAATCTTGCTCTGAAGACAAAAAGTGAAGTTGAAAAAAAAATAAACTCGTTCAGATGAACTGATTTTCAATTAAATTTTAATGTTCTTTTCTTGAACCCTGACCATGTAAACTAAAACTTACAGGACAATGATAAAAAGACCAATGTCGGTTACGACAATCGGAGTATTCCACTCTAAAAAAAATAAACGCTTAAATCCAACCTGTTTCAATTTCTCATAAAATTGTTATTCTAATAAACACGGTCTTTAAATGCAGCAAGTGTAGATAAAAATAAAGCTTTAAAATAGAGTATAATATTTTCAAGACACAAGCAACAAAGCTCGACGAAGACTAACGTGGACTCTAAAAGTGAAAGCTACTAAAATTCCTTCAGAGTTAAGAACTAAGACACACAAAGTATCGCAACTTATACTCATGGTAGGGGACGATAAGGATAATCCGGACGACTCTATCGAAAGCACGAACGTTGCTTTTTTTGGGTTTTATAGTAGGGGTTTGATAAAGTGCTCTAAACCCATGGATGCAGCAAACGATCCTATTGACAGCGGAAGAAAAGTTAAGGATATGTAAACATATAGGTACATATAAAAAAAACACTCGAAAAGAGAACCTCCTCCTTTTTTTGAAGTTGGCTAAAATTTAAAAGCTATAAATATATAAAATAAATTTTACATGAGAATTGAAATGAAATACCTTACAAAAGGTGTGTAAGTTTAACTCTTCTTGTGAACTCCAAACGTGCAAAGCTTAGTAACCCCAATCACTAGCAAGTTAGAATTTTCAACGCTGCACTGTCCTAAAAAATTAATAATACTTTACAAGTCGAATTATTTCCACAATTTCAAGTGTTTCCTACAAGATTTGAACCCACTTAGGTCTGAGCATTGTCGAGAATCCAAAATTTTCATTTTTTGACCACAGAGGCAGGACGTACCTAACGATAGTCTCCAATAGATCGCAGAAATTAAAATGCCTGTCTGAAACCACATATACTTAGGTAAGCAAAATTACAATCTTCTAAAGGTACCTACTTATCCTAATTATTCCTTATAACAAAAAGAACCGTTAAAATACTCATTCTCGATAGGAAATTAATGCTTTTCGTCATAATAGACGTTTACAAACCCCCTGCGGACTCAACGCAAGAAGCGTAATGCGTATAATCCATCAGGACTTCAATGCTAGTAATTTGTTTGTGAAAACATATCATTTTACGGTCGGTCGGGTGCGTATTTTGAATAACAAGTAATGTCTTGTTTGTAATGACAAGAAAAGTATTAGTATCGGTGAGGACGGCGAGCTGAACTACATCATTATAAAGACATTTCAGAAAGTAGAAATAAAGCAACTTTAGGCATTACTAAGAATAGAAAATGAAGGTTGATTGATGATGAAAGTTCATAAAAAGAAAACTATTACAGAAAAGTTACGAGAATACTATTACTAAAAGGCACACATGCGTGCAGACTTAATGAAAAAATCAATAAGTAACCAATTAGTTTGTTATTTTCTCTAACGTTGCACACAAACTTATCATTTGGTTATTTTCTATTCAGAATTCTGTTGCAAAATGGTGCATAGTTTAGCACCAAAACTTTCTGCTTGAAAAACCTAAAATATTTTCTAACCTCTGTATTTAATTGGAGTGCTACGTAAGACGTTTTAAAAACAGTTTTATGAAATAAAAATGATACGCTAATATGAGTTTATTCTGCATGATTTCTGAATGTTTTTGTTACAAAATATCATAGCAAAATACTATTATATATAATCGTGAAAAAAAAATTGGCATGGTCGACACAAAAGTACGACGTGGTGTTTCAATTCGGCAACGACGGATTAGGTAATTCCTAAGAAATTTTAAAAAAATTGTCGTATATGAGTTGTATATGTATTCTCCCAACACTCACCTACGGAGCACAGACTTGGTCTTTGACGGAAGCTCAAAGGTCCAGACTCGCAGTTTGCCAGCGAGCAATGGAGCGTAGTATGTTGGGCCTGAAACTGACCGATAGGGTCAGGAACAGCACAATACGCTCAAAAACACAAATTGCCGATGTGACCCACGCAACTGCCAAGCTAAAGTGGGACTGGGCTGGTCACGTAAGTCGCATGCCGCTGGAACTCTGGGCCAAGACCACAACTATCTGGCAACCGCCAAGTAATAGACGGCGTCGAGGCCGACCACGGCGCAGATGGCGCGATGAACTCGACGCTTTCTGTAAAGACTGGCAACAAGAGGCTCAGAGTAGAGACCAGTGGAAGGAACGGAGGGAGGCCTTTGCCCAGCAGTAGGACAGAAATGGCTAATAAGCTAAGATAAGTTGTATATTTGATATATCTTTCGAATCAATAAAATTGACAAATAGTTTGAAATCAGTTAGCAACTGGTTTACTACAATCGTGACTTTGTTTTTTATCTATCTACTCATTAGTTATTCTAAAAGGACGACATAGATTGATAACCCCTTCAACACGTCAAGTCAGTCAACGGAAATGATCCAGTTTTTATGCATTACAAGTAACAATACAATCCTTTGCATAAGTTTTCTGATTACGCTTACAAAGTCATATGCGTCATACAAGTTCTCTACAAGGTAGGACTTTATAATTGTAAGGTTACCCGCCCTGTCTATTCAATGTTTAATTTTAATCAGTGATAAGTCATGCGTAAAATGATGTAGCATGTCGTTGAGCAAGTTTTTTTTTAAGTAATTTCGAGTATGCGTGATTGATGGAAGGTATTATAACAATAGGTAAAACTTTTGCATGGGTGATTGATCGCGAAATGCAAATTGAATGAATTGTTCTATGAAATAGGGGTGATCCGTCAGGCCTTTTAAGGCGCCTTATATTTAATGTAGAAGATAATCAAATGCGCAGTGGGATACTTAACATAGCATCGAAAGAAGAAAGTCAACCAATGCTTTAATCTTCTGATGATGATGCCAGCTACGCTCTTGTCGGTGGAGTATCTTTCACGCTTCCCTATTCTCTGAGAAACTTCCTTGACCTTCTGATACGACACGACATTCGCCTTTTCGTTAATCTGGTCCATGTACAAACGGCCGCAAGTCAGTGATAACACTTTTACCTTGAGTGGGTCTCTGGTTTCGGGCGCTTGTAGCGTAGCGCTGGTTCAGTATACGAGTATATTGGTTTTGTTTCTACGTGTTTGTCAACGTGCGTATCAACTCCTGGGTCTACTTTTATCTCACCTTCCCTCAACTTTTCCCACTATAACAGTTTTAAAAATCATGTGGTATCAGATGTCCCAACATTTTTCCTCGTCTATTTTCAATAGTATTTTACATGCTCCTTCTTTCTTTAACCATCTTTAACACCTCTTTAACATTGCTATGATAATGGTGTTGATTTTTTTTTTCATATTTGAAGAAATCTTTTTCTCAGAATTGCCAAAATGTAGAACTTTTAATCACCTGAAGTTATATCGACGTTATTAAAAATAACTTCTTAGAAAAAAATTCTGCTAATGGATATTATGTTTCTTACTTCTACTATTTATAGCAGGTACTATATGATTATTTTAGGGGGAAATTAGCACAGTCATCAAGTCATCATGCTTGTCAGCAACTTAGTTTCCAATATACATGTCGAATGTCACTGTATTCCATATTCTAGTTACAATCCCTTTAATTGCTTTTTACAATACTTATGTAAATATAAGAATCGGTCTTGTTATTAAACCAAATGAATATTTTCTTTATCACTACATTTTTGTAAAAGTCGTTTTTTTGCAAGTAGGACAATGGCGTCGGTTTTAATTCTACTCCTCATATCTTGTGACCGTCATGTTAAACAAACATTATGTCCACTTGCTCGCTTTGGTCTGTTTTATTATGTATTTTAATGGAAAGTAATGGATACATTTCATGAAAAAATATTTCTTATTCTTGATCAAAGTACAAAATAACGTTGCAGTTAACAAATGAGGTCTTGTTGTTTTGAAAGAGATTTAATACGCCATAGTTGCAACGCTTTCTAATATTACCTTTACGATAAGATGACTAGGGTAACAGATGAATGTACTATTTAAATCTAGCATCATATCATTATAGTGGACATCTTGGGTTTTATTGAGCAGCATATGTTTTGTTTATAGGTATCACTATCGTCTCTCTTTCATTTTATCTTATATTGAATTTTAAGCCTTCAAGTTATTTTACTATCAGTGATGTGCAAAAAGTGGTATAATGAGCATAGTTATGCATCAGGTGTTCAAGTTAAAATTACCACTACAGCTTGTACGAAGGCATTATCAGATGCTTTTCATCCAACGTTTACATTGTCATTGTTTTCATTCTTCTCCTCTTTGATGTCAACGACTTCCTATCAGGTTACGTAAAACAACCCAGGGGCAATTCACCACACGCGTTATCCTGCAAAGATTCACAATTTCCCGCTAAGGCGAGACACATACCGTCCGTTCTTTCATTACACCCGTCGGTTTTAATATCGTGTCGTGTGGCGACCGCCTAATTGCGTAGTAGGGCTGCAATATCTTCGTTTAGGGTGGTATGATTGGGTGTTTTGTTTTAATCAAATTGTGGGTGAGGATTGTTCTTGTATGGCAGTTTTGGGTGAATTGCACGTAAAATGTGTTACAAGGGTAAATGGGTCTCTTGACGAGATAATTAGGTTGTTGCGGAGAAGATTTGCCAAATCTTGGTACTAAAATAACGAAAGAAAAGAAGAGGTTTAAGTTAAATGATGATAAAAGACTAATCAACTTTGAAACATATTAGTTCGTGTAGGAATTAATATAACGTAACACATTTTTAACCCTTAGTACGACCAACTACACTGAAGAGCAAAGAAAACGGGTCGGCAGTTTGTCTATCGTACATTTCGATAAAATGATGGGCTCAAAGTAATCGTTAATAACTTACCTAAATCGAATAAAAATACGAATCTGATTAGTCAGATCTTTAGACAAAAACCTTGTCAACAACTTTATCAAACATGGTTCAAAACTAAAATATTCAGGAAAAGCCGTGCCTCACTTCAATTTTTTTTTACTGAAAATATATGTGAAATCTTACGAAAAGTCATGTTTTTGTCTTGTAAGCGATGTACTGACTTTCCTGGATACTGTAGATAGGTGTGATCTACAAGAAATTTTTCTACAAGGTTCTTATCTAAAGTTCTAACTAATCAGATTCGTATATTTATTCGATTTGGATAAGATATTAACGTATATTTTGAGCCCATAATTGTATGAAAATGTATATATGGCGGAAAAACTACCGATCCGATTTCTTTGCTCTTCAGTGTAGTTAGTTTTTGAGTAGTCTAATTGTCATTCTGTGGCAAATGTGACTAACCATGCTGGGAAGGGTTTTAAGCCGCCAAATTGGACGAATCTACTCTCCAGCTGGAATCCGGACAGAAAAGACATTTTCATAGCTGCCGTGATCGGAAATAAAGAGCAAATGCCACTACGAGCTTTACATGTAATATCATCACAACTGATTTCCGTCGCGTAGGTAGCGACTAGAACCCTCCACCGAGCTTTACGGGATTCCAAGACTTTTTTCTCACTCTCTGATCGACTATACAGGCTGTAAATAAAAGTACGATGATCCTTCTAAAAAATGTGAAAATACTTATTTTTTTTTATTTTAGGTAATCACGAAATTTGATTTTTCCTTTGAATTAAATTACAGTAATTTATTGAAATGGATAGGTACTTGCTAGTGACTGGATAAAAAACATCTTTTTCTGATTCACCAGCTAATCATATAGAGGTTATTTAACCCAGGGAGAGGGAGTCCAGACGCACTGCAGGATATCACCCATACTTGGTTGATATTCCGCACATTCGCACAAAGCGCTTTGAAACATCTTTTATAATGCGCACGGCTAAAGAGTGGAATTCTCTGCCGGCGTCTGTGTTCCCGAGTTCATATAACCCGAATCTATTCAAGTCGCGAGTGAATAGGCTTCTTCTGGGTAAGCTCGTTCCATCGTCGACCTCATCTCTGTCTTCAAGACTAGATCGAGGTCAAGAGTAAATAAAAAAAAAAAAAAAAAAACAATTAAAAAAAAAAACCCTCCAGGCGCTCACTTCTTCTTGAGCTAAAACTACATTGTTTAGGAAAAAGTTGTCTTGTTTAAATTTTTTATACAACCTATTAGTGATGTAAAATCACCCTTTAGAAGGATCATCGTACTTTTTTTACAGCCTGTATTAATCTGAGCTGATAATATTATCTCACTCAGAGGCTAAGAACTATTTTCTATTCTTCCTCTTATCCCATTCCTTTGTGTAACTTTCGAGCTAAGCTCTCCATATTTTGCATTTCTTCTTTTTCAGCTTAAAAATATAGAAATATTTTGTTCAACTACCCGCTTTTCATCAATTTTCCGCTAGCTCATAGTATAGTTAGCACTAAAACAGCTACGTAGGTATAGACTATTGTCAGTATTCGAGGCGCAACCTTTCGGCGTTAATTCTACGTGATTGATTATCTTTTCGGCTAATGAGCTTCGAACCCGTCTTGGTAAATATATTTAAGTTATAAGATTATAGCGACACTGAAGGCGTTTTTCCAATGGTCCCATGATTTCGGCCCGTTATGACGTTAAATGATAATTTATTTACATGGAATATGGTAATAATGTTTTTTAAGACTATAAATGCACTTCACGTTACGCCACTAGAGGGCGATAAATAATAATAATTTACAATTTAAATACTCATTAACAATAGAGAAGCGTTTATTCACAAGCCAGTCATAAACTTTACGTTTTAAAGCGTTACTAGGTGATTGTTTCCACTCTTTAGGTAACTTATTGTAAATAGATATAGCCACTACAAGATTTTTTGTTTGGAAAACTTGAGCATTTGACCTAGTACAACATAACATCACGCCTTGTTCCCGTCGGCGTAGGCAGAGACCAGAGTTCTCCACCTGCTACGATCTTGACATACTTCCCTTGCTTCCTGAACTTTCATCAATCCTTTCATACATGCTCGTCGGTTTAGGGTACCTTTAAGTGACAGGATTAGAAATAGTGTGATAAGAGAACGTTGTGGCGTAAAAGAAGACGTAGTGACTAAAATTGAGAAAGGGATGCTAAGATGGTTTGGTCATGTAGAGAGGATGAATGAAGGAAGATTGACGAAAGAGATCTACAAGGCGAGAGTGAATGGAAACGTTGGAAGGGGAAGGCCTCGGCGAACGTACCAGGACCAAACTCGCAGGACGTTCTGAATAGTACAATAATAATTAAAAAAGATTTTTGGGAGGGCATGTTCTGAAACTATTCCAAATTTCAAGTCGAAAGCGTGAGAAGTATTGTTGCTGAAATAAACAGGTGTGACAGAAAGACGATGTCGCACCATAAGAGTTCCGTTTTTACCATTTTGGTTCGGAACGCTAAAAAAGACATCTTCTATGCATCTTTAGCTATTAAAGAAAACCTAATCAAAATTAAACAACCTGCAGATTGAGCATATTTGTATCGTTAATTGTATTTTAATTTGTCACTCGCTTGTCACTTAACCCACCAGCGTTATGAATTATGATCGCTTCCCCCACAATAAGTGCATAAATAGGGCGGCTGATGGCAGGAATAAATCACCGCCGACCATCCATCATGCCAAGGAAACAGCGCCAATATAAACATATTACTAGAGAAAATATAGGCGTAGGGTATATATAAGTAAATGGCGTAGGGATATGAAAATAATAGCTAGTTGCTTTTCTATGGTAGGTAAATGACTGGATAGCTGCGTTAAATAAAAATAAAAAAGTTAATTTTCAACACATTTGCTCATAAAACAGCTCTAATTGCACTGTATTAAGGTCCATAATCCAGCTTATTAAACACGCGTGCTTTTTTTTCATTAATATAACTTCACTAGTGTTGTAATTTTTGTCTTTTTTTTAATCGGCAAGATGCAAGGAATTTCTATATCTATAACATTCATAATATTTTCATGAATAAGTAAACTGTGTTCGATAATATAATAAATAAATATTAATAACATGGAAATACTTATATTAATCAAACCAACTCACTACAAATTTGTCTTCAAAGTAACAAAATATTCAATATTAAATAAATGAAGGGAGTGAGCCTCAGAACAAAGACCTCCTTGCTGAGTAAGCTGTTTGGCAGGTTAGTGTTTTATTTTTGTTTTGTTTTTTTATAGCGGCAAGGTGCAAGGAGTTTCTAATAACATTCATAATAATTTAATGAATTAAGAAACTGTGTTCGATAATATGATAAATAAACGTTAATTAAACGAAAATATTGATTTTAATCAACTAACTAACTACAAATTTGTCTTTAAAGTAACAAAATATTCAATTTTAAAATAATTTGAAAAGTAGTCTGTTTGATAGTGTAGTCATTGTGTTCTGCGCGCGCATGGTATAATCTGTGTCTTCGAAAAAAGTAATACGCGCGCCATTTTAACAGATATTTTTTGTTGTGAAGTGTGTTTAATGTAATTAAAAAATAAATAACTTCTACAAATAAAAAACAGTGATAAATGTAGAACGTCGAAAATACTTGAATAAAAAACACAAGTCAGGATAGGTTAATATGTTATCGATTTGGGTAATTCCTGTAATGTTATCATGAATTGTATGTTAAATTAATAAATGAAATGAAATGAAGTCCACATCGGGTGACGTAGAAACGTGAGGAAAACGTCTACGAAATTTCCTTAGGAAAAAAAGGTAAGAGAATTTGATTCATTTTTATTCGCAAATGTGTTGAAAAACGTCGTAAGAAGCTTGTGCGCTTTGGTGATTACACCCTCGGCTCCATTACGCCCTCGCCTGCGGCTCGGGCTGCAATTTCTGAGCCTCGGCTGTAATATCCACAATAGCGCACGTGCATCTTAATGTACTATTTTTATATCGATGATATTATTACCCAGATACAGTTATCAATGTACAGTCTAATGCAGGCATTGCTTGACACTCACAGCGCGATTATTGAAATAATAACGGTGCAAAGTCAAATGTGTCACGCTTGACGTGCTGTTGACTATACATCATGAATTCAAAGAATAATGAATTCTTTTTAAAAAACTTTTTTCCATATTAAAACTGGATTCAAAAAGAAAAACTGGTCAAGTGCGTGTCGGGCCACGCGCAGAATAGGGTTCTGTTGTTTTTTTCACGATTTTTATTGCAAAGCAGGTTTTGATTACGTATTTCAAAACGTTCATAACTTAAATTATTTACCTCCCAATGCTCAGCGAGGTCCTAGAGCCTGATTGCTATTGCTTGTTTTTTCTTTTGTTTTTTTCTAGTTTTCCTTTTAATGTCGTCATTATATACTAGTACTGTGAATTTACTAAAATATTTAAAAAATATTTAGTCCTGTTGATCTCTTAAAACGAACCTTAACCTTACCTACCAAATTTTAATAATATTAAATAACATTGTTTTTATTTATCTGAAACTGATGGATATACTATTATTGTCATAATATGAATACAAATGAAACACATTTCTATTTTGTCTTTTATCTTGTCCCTATTTTCAACAAAGTATGGTGTAATAGAATTTGCTGACCCGTTTCATGTAACCGGGTACATCTCTCTAAGTAGGTGACTGTTCCTGTCAGAGAAGCATTCGCACTCGCGTCACCGGAAGTCGCACTGACTTGCTTTCAGATCTCTTACTGACGTAGAGTTGATAATTTGTAGAAAAGACTAATTATTAAAATATTTGACTACTTGATGGAGCAGAGATACTCGTAAATGAAGCACCTACCAATACAACATCAGCATATATTTATTTAAAAAAAAATTGGCACGTTACTCGTACTCGTAGTATCAGATTTTGATATACAGTAGTCGGGCAGGAGGTTTTGGGAGTGACATAATACCTGGCACCAAAATAAAGGGCTTCGAGTTGGCAAGGCGAGATTGGTGCAATCTCAATAGATTACGCACGGGTCACGGTCGTCGGTGTGCCTCTTTCAAACACCGCTGCGGTTGGATTGACTCTCCCTGTTGTCCTTGCGGGACCGATGTGCAATCGATGTGGCACATACTTACAGAGTGTCCTTTATATAGTTATCCTGGTCCACCTGAAGACCTGTTCACCCTTAATGACGACGCAATCAAATGGCTGAAAGCTCTTAATTTAGATTTGTAGATGTTTTAGTATAATGTTTCTTTAGTTACTGTATTATTATGCCATACGATTAAGTAAAATGTACAGCAGGATTCGGCACTCAAGGGACCGGTGATATTACGTCGTACTATCTGGACGTCGTACTAAAAAGTATTTTTTTTTTAGGTTATTTCTTAACAAATCAAAGAAACTTATGCGTCGCTACAAGCGGTCGGTCGTTATAAGCGTCGTCGTACTAAAAGGATTCTACGTACTGTTTTTTGGTATCTAACACCCGTTTGCCAACTTATTATAAGATCAAAAGCAACAACTTTTATTCTACAACATTTGCTAATAAAGCACAAATATTTTAAACTTCCCATAAGTGACGAACCAATTTTGAATGGGAAGTTGAATATTTTTTTTGCGTCGTTAGTAGTCATAGAACAAAAGTTGTTGCTTTTGACCTCACTAATAAGTGCTCAAACGGATATCAGGTACCAAAAAATTACCTAGTCAATTCAGCTGAAAGACAATTACTGCTGCGGAACAATAACAGTATATCTGCTGGAACCTGAAGCTCCCCAATAACTTGCTTGCTTTGCAGCAAAAAGACAAACTGTGCTAAATGAACTAAATCAATCTTCTAACATAAAACGAGCAATATTTGAACATAAACATATATTTGTAATTAGTTTCTCGAAATTTGTTCCGGCTAAAGTTTTTGATAAAATTTACTAAACGGGGGTTTTCGGGGGCAATCGGTTTAGTTAGGTCCAGGTTAGGTCTCATTTCCTCCATTTCTTGAGTATTTCTTGAAAATGGCACGTTTATGAAACCCTACAGCGCCATCTGTTCGGACTATTGTTAAGATTCGTAAAATTGTTAAGACAGCGTTCGGAATGTCGTTAAGACAGCGAAGCTCGGTCGCCCAGACAGACAGTGATTAGCATCCAACCAATTTCCTACTCTATAGTCCGGAGACGAAGTTTTGAAATTGCATGTTTCGAATACTATTGTATCGATGTATCCAAAATTTAGAAGATTGCCAGGATCGTGCAGCAGAAGTATCGCGAAGGAGTTTTATACCACGTGCAGTTAAGAAAATTAATTATACTCTTGCCACAGAATTAATAATAGTACTACATACAGAACGGAAGCTCTCCGCCTCCCACCAATCGGAGTACCTCAAGTGCGCGTGCATCACCCCGCGGGGCCCTGCGCGATATCTCGTCCCATTTCTCGTCCTGTTGCCACGCGATATGCAACGCTTGCAAAAGTTGAAAAAATGGTGCGTGGTTGTGCAGTTTACGGTTGTCTTTCGACTCTCCAAGACAAAGTAAAATTTGGAATAAAGTTAAACAATAATAAGAAGCAATTATTATGGAATAAACACCATAAGGTAGACACAGATGTTTTCTTTCCTTTAAACATTTCTTTCATTGATAGATTTAATAGAGCATTTTTTGGGTTAAATGAAAAAAATAAAGCTTTGAATAGTATGTATTTATTTATTCCTTTCCACATTAAAGCAATAATATAACAGCATTTTTTTTCATTTTCTGGAATAAAGTTTGGCAGATTTTTTTGCAGTGATGAGAAGAGCAGATTCGCCATTTTCGCGATAGTCACCCTGGTGCACCGGCGGGGCGGCGGCCAGCCAGCCGTCAAAGATGAAGTTTAGTGAAAAAACCGGCCAAGTGCGAGTCGGACTCGCGCACTGAGGGTTCCGTACCACCACATAATCATAATCATAATTGTATTAGTTGAAATTTCAGTAAGTTAATGTGCTACATTTTTTGAGTCCGACACGCGCTTGACCAAATTTTATTATTTGATGTTATTTTATAGCTTATGCACTATAAACATACAAATTTTCAAGTTTGTAAGTGTTCCCGTTTTTAAATAGAACTAAAACAAAAATCGCCTCCGTGACCATCCAACTTGACCCCTCTCTTATATGAATGTTCTTGAAACGAGAGCTCACCACAATTGGTTACCATTAGTTGTGAGAAAAGTTGCAATATTTAATGATTTCAGACTTTTCCCATTATTTGTACTGTGAGACCTAGCTTCTTGCCAAATTTCATAATTTTAGGTCAACGGGAAGTACCCTGTAGGTTTTGCATTTTTCAATAAATGTATGGAGATGAGGACATAAAATGCCATATCTTTTGATTGCGTCGTTGTAAAAAATTGAAATTTTCAGATCTTGTGTGGTTCATGGATCCTAATATATGGTATTAATTTCAACCTGATACCTTTACCCGTTCGTGAGATAAAGGGTCTTGACAGACAGACAGACAGACAGACAGACAGACAGACAGACAGACAGACAGACGGACAACAAAGTGATCCTATAAGGGTTCCGTTTTTTTCTTTTGAGGTACGGAACCCTAAAAATGATTGTTTTTAGAGTTTGTGAGATTATTTCAACGTGTGTTTGTTTGTTTTAATTGAAATTCAATTACTAAATACAACAAAATGTGCAACTCGAAACTGTAATAAAAGTATAATGCTAATGTTCTGTTATCTACGTTTTCTAGGGTAGGTAAGTGTTTTCTAGATACCACCAACCCTACACTCACACGTCTTTAACCCACCCACACATTTGCGCGTGTAAAAATGACAGCTGTCACTTTTGAGCCCGATTGTATGGAGCTTCCGAGGTGTGCTCTTGCTGAAGCAGGGGGTACTCAGATAGTATGGCAGACGGGGGCGTCTACGAGATATCAATCTCTATGGCACCGCATCTCAGTGCACAATGCAGCCACTAAGTGGTTGTCTAGGCAACAGCACTGCTGTATTTGCTTAGTGAACCGTCGAGATAGCGTGTTGCGCTCACATCGCGCTGTCTTGTTTACTATAAAGCGCAATTTGTTGGAACTCTACTTTGGAGTACATGTTGGAATGGACTTGACGTTGATAGACTGAAGACGTTTGTAGATTTACATAACAACTCCATACATAAAAAATCATCCTAATTGAAAAAAATAAGCGGACTTTAAAGCAAATAAACTAAAGTGCCATCATCGTCCCATATGCTGCCGGCAAAAAACAGATCTAACCCATCTCTATCCGTGGGTGTCGTAAGAGGCGACCAACGACGAACAGGAGGATGGACAGCAGCATCTTTCTATGTATCGTACCATGTTACATACTGCGGTCAACAACAACAGCGGTCGCCAGGCACACTGCTTACAAGCGTTCAAGCGTGGTGAATATGATTCATCTCCTAAGTACCGCGCGTTTTTGGTAGAGTTCTGGAGGGATTCCAGTCTTGCAGTGGATGTTATACTGTGACCATCATCGTCATTATGTAGCCCATGTACGCCCACTGAAGGGCTTTTCCACACTACTACTCTAGCACTATTATAGACTCGCTCTATATTACGTATTATGCACATTATGACTAAAATAATCAACATTTAATAAATAAATCTGCATCTGATTCAAGGTCCTGTACAAGCCTCATGCAGCTTTTGACAAATATTTCAACTATGTCACCTGACTATCGGGCTGGTGATCTCTACTTGTATGACGTCTATTTCTTGACCAACGCTCTAGCACCACATTGATCCACGTCTCACTTCTTCTTCTTCCTGCTCCTTTTCCCAACTTAATTTGGGGTCGGGCCTCCTTGTGCGACGGTGCCAGGATGATCTATCCTGGGTTGGCAATGGTGGGATACTTTGCGTCTTTAAGTCTCTCTCGACAGTGGACCACCAAGAGGCCGGTGGTCTACCCCTTGTTCGCTTCTTAGTGTCGATGTTAAGCACTGTTCTCACGGAATAGCTTGCGTCTCATCTCATCCCATAGCCGTACCTGCTGAGCCTGCCTTCTTTGAGTTCCTCGGTTATATACCGTTGCCACTTTGAAGGATCCTCTGACGTATTCGTTTCGCACTCTATCCAAACGCGTCACACCATCTCTTCTTCAAAAAATTATTCTTACGTCAAACCAGTTCATATAACCCGAATATATTCAAGTCGCGAGTGAATAGGCTTCTTTTGGGCAAGCTCGTTCCATCGTCGACCTCATCTCTGTCTTCAAGACTAGATCGAGGTCAAGAGTTATAGCCCATTGGTGATAAAACAAAAAAAAAACAAGTAACCAAAGATTTTCCTTAATTCGCTGTGCTGTATACATACTTTTATTTAAATACTTTTTCAGGGAAAAGCTTGACTGCATAAGTTATTAAACTTAACTAGTACTCACAAAGGTTACGTAACATCCCTATTACCAACTAACGAACCCAGCTCGAAACAAACAAACCTAAATCAAATCAACAGCACAACAGCTAGAGAATAAATTAGCGGCAACCAACCAACTAGTCAATAAAATTAGTTAACACCACCACAGACAGCTGACAAATTGTATTTTCATTCGGCAGGTTTTCATTGCTCCGATTTTGAAGTTGATTTGTGTTGTTGTAATAAAGCTTATTACGGATTTATTAAAATTGTGAATATTTTTGACTTCTAAAAAGTTATTTTTTTATCATCCCGTATATTTTAAGAGGTGGTTCTGCCCATGAAACTGAACCACTTTTCACAAGGAATAAAGGTCGAAATAGGAAAAAAAAATCGACAAAATGTGCTGTCAGCTGATGTTATTTGTATAGGAAGTTGACAATTCCTTTTCGTATTTTGACCTATGTTGTTTGGGAAAAGTTGTTCAGTTTAATGTACAGAACCACCTCTTAAATATCCGGGGTGATAAAAAACACGGTTGTATATTGCAGATCATTGACTGAGAACTTCAAATGTCTTGCTTAAATTATACCTGGGCGACCGAGCTATGCTCTGTACAATAAAAATAACATCGGGTGAGCAAGCTATGCTACTCAACAACAGATAGTGGTGTAAGTTACTTAAACGCACAAAAAAGCAAATAAATTATATAAAAAATACGGTGAAAACGAATTTACCCAAACATAAGAACTAGCTAGATCAATTTTTCGCCCCCAAAAAACCCCTGTATTGTAAATTTTGTCGAAATCGTTAGAGCCGTTTTCGGGAAACCGATTATAAATAAGTATACAAATATTGCTCGTTTAATAGTATAGGATTATCAAACTCAAAAATTACAGAATACGTTACTTTATCGTTAAAAAATCCTTTGTAAAGGTCTATGATGTATGTAATAGTCTAAGATGTCTGCATACATTAAAACAAAACTTGTAGACGCATCCATCTTCAAAGGTAATTTGAATTCTTAGTTTGGTTTCTTGTTGCGAAAATATTTGTTCTACACTTCCTTATACTAAGTGTAACGAAAATGGTATATTAACCCTGAAACAAAAAGTTAAAAATTAAACTGAGCAACTTTCCCTAAGGAACATAGGTCGAAATAAAAATAAATGTGTGACCTCGAACACAAATTGCGCTATCAGCTGATTTAGTTTATATGTGAGGTCAAAAAAATTTTTTCGTATTTCGACTTATGTTCCTTAGGGAAAATTGTTCAGTTTCATGGGCAGATTCACGTCCTTCAGGGTTAGTATGCCCTTTTTGTTACACCCTGTATATCAATCTTGACAAAAAATTACGAGTATAATTTTCAATTCGTACTTTCATATTATGGTCCTCACTTAATGAAACCTCATACATAATCTGCATGGCCTTGTAAGAGGCCCTTCACACCAGGATTTGTGAGGTTAGTCATCGATCTTAAAACCGACATCATATGATGATGAGCGTGGTAAATAGAAACTTATGTCAATATTTGCCTCCCGGCGAATAATGGCTCTCTTTTCTCATACAATTTGTAAAACGAGCAGGTAGCAAGTCTAAACTTACCAACCATACTTTAAGCGATCTTTTCAAAAACTATTATATACGGTCCTACAGAAATAGTGAACATAATTTTAGCATGTTACTTGGACCACGAAACTGAACAACATTCCCAAAGGAACTTAGGTCGAAATATGAAAAAAACTAATTTGACCTCCCATACAAAATGCGCTATCAGCTAATGCAGTTTCTATGGGAGGTCAATAATTGATTTTCCTATTTCAACCTATGTTCTTTGGGAAAAGTTGTTCAGTTTCATGGTCTGAGTCATCATAAAATCTCATGAAAAGTCCGCTACAGGACAGGGAGCTCCCTCCAGAATTCCAGCTTTTGCTGAATTAAATGTAGAGGGGAAGTACCATAGTCACATCGCTTGTCAGCGTTATGGCTGGCACCATAGACCGCGGTTGTAGGTGACCGCAGTAAGTATATAAGATTTATAAGCCCTTAGTCACCCTTTCCGACACCCACGGGCAGAAATGGGTTGGTACTATTTTTTGCCGGCACCACACGGGCAGAACACGCCACACAGAAATATTCCTAGTTATTCCTGAATGCAAATGTTATGCAAGTGACGTTCTTATCCGAATCTGACTGGAATCTAAGCTCGTGCTAAAGACTGGATTAAGAAGATCGTCGTTGGCTGCTTTCAACTTGAAACGTGCCAAAAATAATATCTGATTGCGAAAGCTCGGGTTTGGAAACTTCTTTATGTTAGCAATTAGGTAGGATCCGAAACTGGGTTAGTTTCGGTGTAATCTTCATTTTATTATGTTTCGTTGTTTGAATTCAAATTGACTGCTGAAGTTTTGAAGTAGTCCTGTCTGGATTTTTGATTTTAATATCTTTAAAACCGCGTAATCTGAGTTTGTATCTTCTAATGCCATTAGTCAATAAACTACATATTTTTAATATGTCCGTCTTTTTTTATTGGAATATCATTTATTTTATGTTGTTTCCCCGAAAATACAAATTATTGTAAACAGAAAGAGGAAATAATTTATATTACTTTTAACTTTTCGTTATGGTTTTAGTAAGCCATTATTATATTGAACCTTTTTGCTCATAAAAAAGTTAATGATTTACAAAATACTGCAATTTTGCTAAAACGAAAGTAAACAAAAAAAAACGGCTAAGTGTGAGTTGGAATTGAGCACCGAAAGTTCCGTACCACTCTGGTAAAAATACCGTCTTAGTATATAATTCGTACGAGTCCTACACGCACTTGATCAGTTTTTATTATTTTTTGTTACTACGCACTATAAACTTGTAAGTGTTCCCGTTTTCACGATAGAGCTAAAACAAGAAATCGAGCTAAAATCACCTGAAACACACATCTTTTGTAGGGAAGCCCCTCCTTTTTTTATTTTTATTATTTGTTGTTATAGCGGCAACATAAATGCGTAAACTGTGTTAACTTTAACTGTCTAACTATTGCGGTTTATGAGATACCTACAGCCCGCTGACAGACAGACAGATATCGGAGGCCTATTAATAGGGTCCCGTTTTTTAGCCTTTCGGTACGGAACCCTAAAAAAAATTATATTTTTATGACTGTTAATGAAGCGAGTTTATAACGTAAACTTTTCAGGATATCGTGGCTTTTCTATGGTTCTACATGAGCACAAGATTTAGGTAACTTTAATGATAACCCTAGCACTGGAAGAATAACAAAAGCCATAACAAAAAATTCCTATCCAACTACCTCATTACTCTCAACAAGGCCTAAAATTAAAATTGGTCCACTTTTTACTGATCAGTTCACACAACACGATGACTGGTCAGACCGTGGCCGCTCTGTCAGTGGTCATCAATTGAACTCGAAGGGGGGGCTAGTCACAGTAGCGACGCCGTCGTGACAGCACCAGACGGCGGCGCTTTTCATCTTTAGGGTTGATAGACCACTATTATATTTTCACTTATCAAAATGATTTTGGAAAAAATTTCCAGCCGACTATTGGCAGAGCCATCAGGAGAATATTGAAAATCTAAGTTGCTTTACCTCACCTTCTATTATATCACTTCAGTTTTATTAAATTCCAGGGTAGAAGTACTAAGTAGTAAAAGTCAATTGTTACTGTTAGTCCGAAGGCAATTAATCTTTATTTTCAATAATAAACGTTGACCAACGTCAGTCCTAATCAGGTACCGGCAGCAGGGCGACCACTAGTGATAAAACCCCTTATATCCTCTTCACCAAATCGAGTCAGTACCTACCTAGCTATCAGTGTCCTCTCTACGTATTGAATGTGTGAGATAGAGAGAGGCAGAGACTTAGCTTCATACTTACTTCGTTTCGGTGAACAAGGTATAAGGTAAACAGCGTTGGCCTTCTTCTTCCTTATTCCTGAATACTGTCTCACATCCTCACGTGGCGCCGGCTAAGAATATTATCAACTCATTTGTATCGCGGTGTTGCAAAAGGTGACTAGGGTGTTTAAACCGAAAGATTGGCAGCAGCGTACCATTTAATATAATGCGGTTATCAACAACGACGGTCTATGGTGCCAGCCGCAAGGTCAACAAGTGGTGACTACGATACTTCCTCTTCAAAATATACCACGCATTTTTTGGCAAATTCTTACAGGAGCTGTCCTGCTGTGGAGTAATATGATAATCCTACTAACATTATAAACGCGACAGTTTGTAAGTATGGAGGTTTGTTACTCTTTCAAGTAAAAACTACTGAATGGATTTTAATGAAACTTTACAATAATATAGCCTATACATCAGAATAACACATAGGCTACAATTACACCTTGCCAACAGGTTTAGTTTTTAGAGTTTCTACCTCTGAAGATGTGTCCAGTCCAATCTTCGGCGACTTGCTGTTCACCGAAAAAGCAAGCAAGTACTTAATTGCCTTTAATAGAAAATCTTTTATTTATTTACTTGGCTAGACCACGTCTTGTTAGCTGTTGAACCAGCCCTAACAATAATCTGTGCGGCGTGTTTGACGGCGTGGAAAGAGCCCCCGTCGGTTGGTATCCGACCGGCTTTTGACGATTTCACATGTCACGGCGACACAGCCACACTTATTAAGCAGCCTTGAACGTGATGTAATGGAACAGAAATATTTGTGTATCATCTTACTTAGCTTACGCTAGTGATTGTAAACGGTGATTTTTTGAACTACATAGTTTAGCTTGCAGTTTTAATTCTAAGTACCATTTATTGCAATATTTGCCACCTATATATGATTAGTAGGATCATTGTCCCGTGTAGTGCCGGCAAAGAATAGTACCATCCCATACATACCCGTGAAGGCGACTAAGGGTTTTAAACTGTAGGATGGGCTCCTGTGTATCATACCATCTTAGTTACTGCGGTCACCTACAACCGCGGTCTATGGTGCCAGCTGTCGCAGATGTGCGAGGTGACTATGGTGCCCCTCCAAATTTTTCCAGCAAAAGCTATAATTCTGGAGGAAGATCCTTGTCCTGTAGTGGACATTTAATGGGATGTTATGGTGATGATAATGAGGATCATTATCCGTTGACTGGCCTATACGTATTAGTGATCACTTACCATCAAGTTCTACTTTTAAAGATTTTTTTTATACTGGTGATTGGTTTGCTCTTGACCTCGATCTAGTCTCGAGGACAGAGATGAGGTCGAAAATGGAACGAGTTGGCCCAGAAGGAGCCTATTCATTCGCGACTTGAATAGATCCGGTTTATATGAACTCGACAACATAGACGCAAGCAAAGAATTTCACTTCTTAGCTACTGATGAGATATTGCCAATATTGAAACCAAGTGTTCTACTCGTGATTAAAAAAACAGCTATAATTAATTATGAAGGATTGATGAAAGTACAGGAAGCAAGGGAAGTATGTCAAGATCGTAGCAGGTGGAGAACTGTGGTCTCTGCCAACCCTGACGGGAACAAGGCGTGACATTATGTATGTATGTATTAATTATATACATTGATGATTATTGTACTTATTGTACCTAACTCCACTAAAACTTATGAAGCAGCAATTATCAATGTTTTTCTTTAATTTAAAGTCATTACCTTGTCTTTTTAAAGTCGAACCTAATGGACTATAAAGAAGTAATTTTACCAGATATGGGGGGTGATTCTAGCGTGGCCGCTAAATTTAAGACTATAATTTGACTGGTCTAAAAATGTTGCTATCTTTGTTACTGCCTATAGGCTGAAAAAAGACAGCATTACTTTTAGACCTGTCAAATTTTAATCATAAATTTAGCGGCCACGCTAGAATTGCCCTCATTATTGTTCGTTTAAAATAATCATTTGCTATATCAAAATAGAATTGCGCCAGCTAGCATTTTAAACCATTTGTCGATCTGAATTCCTGCTTACTAACCGATGTCTATCATTATTTCCTTTACAACTACTCATAACTTCTATAATTTATCAACCAATTGCATTAAAACGGTGAGGTTACTTATAACATCCCGCAAGTCATTGTAGATTAGGGGGCCAGCCCATCCCATTATATTTTTCCCTCAGCCCTTGATCAACGAGTGTGCTATTAGAATAACACCACGTCATCACCATTCGTTATCCTCAGGGAGATTGGATAAACTGAATCAAAATACGATGTTAATGTACTATTCAACAAAGCTTTCTCTGTGGGAATCTGGATCCTTTTTAAATCATTCGATTCTGTTCTTTTCTTCTTAGTCATCTATTTAGTTGTTCAAAAATACTTGAAGAAATACAATCTTTTCAAGGGTATCTTTTTCGTTGAACATTTTTAATCCTATTTAAATTTTATCAAATACCAGACGTTTAAAAAAAGCTACTCAAGGTTTCTGTATTGTTTTATCCCGATGGCGTCAAAAAGATTATCTATTATTAGTCTTTTTTCGATAAAAAGGTTAAAACATCGTTGAGCTAGCAAAATGTATTGAAACTCAACAATTACAAAAGATAATGCAAACTACACCATTTTGTGGAATCCTGAAGATTTACTGCTTACGAGAGATGAAGATAAAGATAAGGGAGTGATCACACGTGGCTGAATTAAAAGACTAATTCGGCATACATTGCTTGTTGAAGTAAGGATATTGCAATTAACATAACCAAGCCTCCCAGCAATGTATGCCGAATTAGTCTTTGAATTCAGCTAGGTGTGATCACTCCTTTAGCTTACAAAAAGATCAGCACCTAATACTCCATTGTTAGAAAAAACACAAAGAAGTAAAAGTAAAAAATCATCCAAACAATATTTACTTAACAACGACAAAAGCTTTTCGAGGGATTATGGAAATTGCGATGACTAAGCCATTTGTTTATGACGAGCAAATAATGAAAATACATTTTTTAACAGTCGTAAACTTTGCCGGTGGTCCGACAACAATGCTAGATAAAGAAGGTTTAAGAAGGTTCACGAAAGTGAAGACAAAATCAACACCACGACTCTACCTGAACTGAGACGTTACGCAATTCCAAGAAACCATCAAAGGAAAAATACACAAACGCAAATGATTCATTAAACTGTCAACGTACGAAACAAATTACAACGACAATACAACAAATTGCGATGAAAAATGACGCGGCCCACATTGAGCCACGAATAAAAAGTCAATTTAGAATGAAGCGCCCACGCGGCGAAACGCAGTTGACGGCCAAACTAAATTATTAACTAAGCCGCACGTTTACCAGCTCGCAGCTATTCAATTTCCCGGGCTATGCATCTCTGTCGCCGCATCGCCGACTCCTTTGACTGCGCGATGCATATTTTATATAATCCTTTCATCAAAACGCCGCGCTCGTGGAAAGCGCTTTATAATTTTTCTCTGGCGAGAGCGAGACGGAACCGGCGACAAACGGGGTGTCAAACAGCGGTGGGGATAAGACGGCAAAGCTCCCGCAAAGTACACAGAATGCAAAAATGGCGCTGCGACGAGTGACAAGGTGTCAGGAGGGGGAGAGGAAGCTTGTCGCCTTCAGTCAGACGCCGTCCGTGGAGAGAGTCGCACGTGTCGTCTGTTGACCCGCGCCCCGCGAAGTGATTTGTGATTATGTGCTGACATAAAGCCTTGGATTAGTGAAGTGTTCAGTGTCGTTTGTAAGCTGGCAAAGGATACAGGATTGTGGAGCGCCATGCTCACCTCAAGCAACCAGTACTTGCGACCGGATTACCTGTCACCACTTCCGACCACGGTGAGTTGGGTGATTGATGACAAGCTTACGAGAAAACTGTTTTCAAAGAGAAAAATGTCTGTGATGTCAGATGTGTGATAATAAAAACGTGCTCACTTATAGCAAATTGAAAAAAAATAGGAAAAGCTGTTGGTGGCTTCGATGAAACCTTTTTTTAAAAACTTATCGATACTAAAATAAAATAATCGAATGAATGGGAGAGATAAAAATGTCTTCCAGTAAACAGTACTGACAACTTTCCAACAAAATAACGGTTTTAGTTATGTAGTCAAAATATATATATGCATACTTAATTCGTCAACGTATTCCATTGTTTTAAAAAATAAAAATTGAACAATTAAAATACAAAACAACAGAATGAAGACAAAAGAAAGTCACACAAAATGAAATAAATCTACAAACTTTAACAACCACAATTTATTACCTTATAACTTGACTAATGACAATAATAAATAAACATAACTAACTCGTATTTCTTATTTTATTACTTCAGAAAGTAAACTCTGGAAGAAATGTTCATTGATCAAAATGAGCAATTAGCTAAGTTTACCGATACGCAATATTTCACAAATAATGGCCGATAAAAGTTGACAATAGCAAAGAATTTGTAACTGTATAGAAAGAAAATTAAAATGTAAAAGGAGTAAGGAAATAACTAAAGGAGCGGCACAAAATAAACGATACAGCTATTGTTTCAACAGAACTGTCAGGGATAATGATAAAGTATAGTATATATAGGTAGAGATTGATTGATTAATCACAGCAGTTTAATCAGCTCGTGAACAGTAGATCTATTAATCAATAGTTTTTGCTGCACATCATTATCGACAATAGACAACGTTTTTCATGTGACTAGACGCAAACTTGTTGCGCTCTGATTGTTAACTGCGTATATGATTTATTTTTGTGGCCTGGTTATTAGTCTGTTACGTTGTTTATCCGCTTCAAGTAAATTTCACATCTATAAAATCCAATTCATTTCTGAGCTAACTCATCGTTAAAATCGTGATAAAAAGTTTTTTTTAGAGATTTTCTAAATTTGGATATTTTCACAAATTAGGAAATCCCAAAATTTACAACTGCAAGCAAATTTTCTCATTATCATTTTAGATCGGAGCAACCTGTTTCGTATAGACGGATTTAAAATTTAATGTATTCTGATACGCCATAAACCGTCATACTTGTTATTTTGTTTCAAGATATTATAATTCCTCTTGAACCGTAATTCGCTATAGCTAAACACAATTTGCACGTTAATACCCCGACAAGATTCTATATGGAATCCGTTATGGCCATAAAACCAATTTGAATGTTGATAAAACACGCAATTGTGAAAACGCTCCCTAAACACTCGCAGTGACAATAGTCGTGACGAGGAGAGTTCAGGCGCGCCGCAAATTCATCCACAAATTGCCCTTTTCACTGCGAGATTACATCATGCGGGAGCAGAGTGAAATGTCAAGCCGAGCCGACGGCTGCCAGCGCGCGGATAATGGCGCGTCGGCCGCGTGATTGGACTCCCCCGCCTTCCTTTCACCCCGCCCCCCCGCGGTCCCTTTGTACGCCCGTCACTGCCAACCTCGACCCGACGTTTCATTTCATAAACCTCTCTTTGTTGCAGCTTGATGCGAAAAAGAGCCCGCTGGCACTCCTGGCGCAGACGTGCAGTGCGATCGGCGCCGATTCACCGAACCCCAAACTCATCTCGGCCGCTGAAAAAGCCAGTAAAAAATACGACGATAAACCCGTACACATGGATAATAAACCCAGCTTCAAGCCTTACGAATCGTGCCTAACAGCGAGAGAAAAGACTAGAACGCCTGAAGATAGAGCTTCTGTAAATATGAAGACGCCTTCTTCAAAGGGGAGTGCTTCTACCACCCCAGTACAAGCTCGTTGTGGTAGTAATCAGAGCTCTTCTTCACAGAGGTCACCACCACCTGCACATAGAAAGACTCCTTCAGAAAAGTCCGATGAAAGATCAAGCCCGTCACACGACTCACCAACTCCAGTGAAATCTAATTCTGACTCTACTAGCAGTTCATCCGCTTCAAAGTTACCTTACATACCTACTAGTTTGACCTCCACTGCAGATACCAAAGAGCCTTCAAGTTTTAAACCGAGTGTACCTGTCTCTTCATCGGCCTTTCTAAGCGGATTTCCTCCAAATGGATTTCCACTACACATGGACTTAATGACAAGCAGCCTGATGGCAGCTCAACACCACGCGCTTAAGAATGGACTGAATCCGTACTTAGCATACGCAAGGATGAAAGCCCCAGGTGGGGATTTGGGTATCTGTAGAGATCCATACTGTACTGGTTGTTCTCTAAGTTCACACTTGTTAAAATCTGCTGTATGTCCTGCTGGTTGCTCACAGTGTGATCACGCTAAGACGCCTTTTGCCCTCCCACCGGGTCACCCTGCCGCGGCGGCGTATGCTCACGCGCAGCTGGCAGCTTTAGCCGCAGCATCACAGTTACCTTTTGTCTGCAGTTGGATGGCTGGAGATTCCGCTTACTGCGGTAAACGGTTCGGGACTTCTGAGGAGTTACTTCAGCATCTAAGGTCTCATACGGCTACCGGGGAATCTAGTCCAAGTCTTTCTATGTTAAGCGCGACTCATCCGCTTCTTCAGCGGACCTACCCGACTCCCCCGCTGTCGCCGTTGACGCCAAGGTTCCATCCATACAGTAAGCCGTCGCACCTGGTATCTTCCCCACCATTGCCGTTCCCGCTGCCCCCTCATCCTTCACTCGCCGCCTATTTCCCGTCGTACCCGCTGTTTGGACCGCGGCCGCTACACCCTTGAGGACCGTCGGCGCTCCATGTGAACAAGAAAGGGGGCGCCGACCGTTAAGCCCATGCCAAAATGGACAATTGGAACTGAAGACTGTGTAAATATAGTGTAGTGTTCTTCAGGTTTCTAGTCGGCTCATATCATCGACAGACGTGAGAGCGCCCGCGAGGGCTGCGAAGCTGTGATCTCTAACTTGTAATGTATGTTATAGTGCACAAGGGGCTTGACCCCAGCTTGAACTGGACTGTCCGCGATAGTGGATTTAATTTTCTAGTTAGTCTAACAAAATTTTTATGTACCAAATGTGTAGATCGTAATTTAATTTCATTGTAATTTAAGTTGTTGCAAATAATTAGTGAGGATTGTTAATTGTGTTTGTATTTTTAATCATTTGAGTATTCTTGGTGACATTGGTGGATCACATATCTGTATTTTAATGTTAAGAGCGATGACTGAATGTATTTGTAGACACATTACTATGCTACGAGCATGTTATACACTCCCGCAATTTCATGACTCATGTTTCAGTGCTAATTTAATCTTTGAAACGTTGATATCTTTAGCAGAATCTCAGACACGTAATTTTTCAATTAAAATTTTGTAGCAGGCAAAACTGGCACTATATTTTTTGTGACATAGATTTACGAGTAATATTAAACAATAATAATTGTAACAAAATAAAACTAAACATGTTAGCGGACTCTGTGTTCTACATTCTCTATACACTGTAATATCTGCAAGATCTGTTGACGTAAATATTTGTTGTTATAAAGGACATAAAAACAAAAATATACGTAAATATTTAATTTCCTTCTGTTTTTTATTTTGTGTTTCACTAAAAAACAAAGTCACAGAAAACTACATGCACAAAGGGGATGTACAGTTAAGGACACATCAAGCTGGACATATTGACCTTTGTATCGTTTTTATTTCAATAGACGTACGGGCTAGAGTCGCACTGCGAGTGTCAAGCTTGACGGGTCGTTGACAAAAAGAGTACAAAAACCCTAAAGGATAATGCCATAAAGCCGAACAATTTTTCTTATAAACCGCAGGTAGACTATACGAAAATAAAACAATTTCTAAAAGAAACTAGAGAATTTTGTATAAAACTTGTTCTCTGTATTTCGATCTTTAGAATATTGTTCAGTTTCATGGGCTCATTAGCTTTATTCAGGGTTGTAACACCCTTTGTGTTAAGGTTCATGATTGTCATCTTCATATCAGCCGAAAGATTATAGCGTAGAAGTGATTTGCCTCCTCTCAGCACGCATCCAGCGGCGCGTCTTTCCATTCTATACAAGCCCAGAACGCAAGGGTCTGAAACTAATCGCGTATAGATTAGAAATACTGTTTTTACTAATATATGTATACTCATAGTCGCCATTCTAGAACCATTACGGTTCTTCGAGCGATGTGTCCTGCCGATTCTCAGAGCTATGTCGGTTACTTTGATTCTTCTTCCTAGAAGAATCAAAGTAACCGACCTCCTCATATCTGATTCGATCCTGTACAGAGACTCCAAGCATAGCCCTCTCCATAGCTCTTTAACTGACTTTGATAAGGCTCACCCTGAGCGACCACGTCTTGGTTCCATATGTATTCACTGGCAAAACACACTGGTCGAATACTTTCGTCTTGAGACACTGCGGTATTTTAGATGAGAATATATTGCGGAGCTGCCCAGCTGAGTAGACCTCTTTAATAGACACATGTTGGAGCGAGAAGATGATTTCAACATAAATATTTTATTATTTTATCACAGCCCTATGCATTTTTATTGATCAATTATTATAAGGTCTCTCTAATTTCTCCAAAAAAACAAAATTAAATGTACAGTCAAGAGCACGTCAATCTTGACACATTGGACTTGGTTACTTTTATGATACAAGTGGTAAAACTAGTAGGTTGCCCACCTGATGGTATATGGTCACCACCGCCCATAGCACCCACTATATTATTAGTGGTATAACTGGACACTAATAAGACGGCAAAACGCGTTGCCCACCATGAGAATATAGAAGATGTAACGGAAAAGCGTGATAATACTGAAGGGTGTGAATCTGCCCATGAAACGGAACAACTTTTCCCAAGGAACATAGGTCGAATAACTAAAACCCAAATTTGACCTCCCATATAAAATGCGCTCAAAAATTTATTTTGTTCTTTGACCTATGTTCCTTGACAAAAGTTGTTCAGTTTAATAGGCAGATTCACACCCTAGTATTATCACACCTTTCCGTAACACATTGCTACTTTTTCATTCCAAATAGGTGATGAATCATCATAGATGGGTGTTACGTGTGAACGCGCCCTTATACGCCAACGATGACGGATCTAAAAGGCCAGTGGACAACCGCAACGTGCATTCGCCCGTAATTAGGAACATCGCACATCGCGCTTCCACTACAATAAATTATGAGCAATTTATCTGTCTGTGTGTCGCCATACATCACGCCGCGTGCAGTTACCGCCGTTGAAATATTATCGCTAGGGTTGCCAGTGAAAGAATATGATTTGAATTTGAGAAATTTTAGTTAAGGTAGAGGGAGAGCAACAGGAGAATCTATTTAATAAATTGATTTTTTCGACTCGACATGTACTGTACTTTATTTTATATCATTTATAAGTAGGTATGATTTTGTTTAATATAATCCGGTTATTGTGACGCATGCAGATTTTAGACATTTGGAAACATGTGTGTGGATGCAACTTTGAGATAATGCTAAGTCTATGTATTTGACTTGTGTAATTTTTACTAGTATTCTGTGTATTCCTGCAAACACACCTATCATACTTTAAAAACCCTTATCCTCAAAAGGAAAGTTTATACGGCATATGCCGTGTTAGCAAAGTTCCTGACAAAAACTAATCAACTAAACTACAGACCAAACTAGAGTAACTTTAATTAACAATTTTTCCTGCATAAACTACCCTTTATGTTTTCCTTTGTAAGCTGACAACCCTACGTTATGAGCGATGTTTAGGGTAGCCGTGCCATTTGTCGCCGCCTCTTCATATCGCGCGCCATCTTTTAACTCGGCGTTACTTACGACTTACGATTATTACCCGCAGTAATGTGGCTTTACTGTTACTAACCTCATACATTTAATATGAAATGTATTTAGGCTGTAGGTTTTGATATGAGTCATTTTGGGAGGTAAAGTCAGAAGGCAAACATGGGTTTATAGAACTTTAGTCATTTTTATCAAAGTAGGCTTTTCAGTGAATTAATTAACCTAAATTGAATTACGTTCAAGGACAATAATTCTTGAATATCAGTGGGTGATGAACTGATGAAATATTACCCAAAAAATTTAAAACTACTAGATTTTCTTTTCTAAAGTACTTATAAAATTATGGGTAATTGTTGTTAAGTATAAAGTGGTGTTTTGTCTTTGATCCTTATTTTTTCGGGCATAATTAATTTTCAAATATCTCATTAATCAAGTATAAATAACCTGCGCTTCAATGTGACCGTTTGTAGTGCTAAGTCCACGGAATATGAAACCTAATAATGACAAAATCGTCTCTAGATGTTTTTACTGACATCCATCACGTCTCTATCAGGGAATCATCGTTCTACCCACCTAAAACGATCTAGACATCCTTTTTTGTTTCCTCTCTTCCATCCTTTCGTACATACTGGTCGGTTGGTCGATATTCAAAATGTCCTGAAATTAGTCTTAAATCTTTTAGCAAATCTTAAGGCTGAGATAATGCAGCATTCTTCTTTGTTTCAAGCAAGCCCCACCACACCAATGTGGTCACAAGCATTGCCAAAAAGCGTGGCAACTAAAGTGAACGCGACAACTCTGGCGTGTCGCGAGGTTGCGATTGCGACAATAATTGTCCAGCCCGTTGACCAGTGGACGTTAATGTAGAAGAAGAAGATGAAAAAAGTAAGTAAAATAAAAAGAACTCATTTGATTGTAACGCTTTTACAGAAGCAAATAAAAAGGACAATAACATATAAACGTCAAAACGCAATCCCATTAAGAGCTTTTCGTTTCAATTCTCCTATCACAGTTAATTTGACATTCGATATAACTCAACTACCGCCCGTGCAAAGCCCGAATACACCAATAACTCATGCGAAGTGGCTACGTGTCGTTTACGCGGAGTTCCAGCTGATATAAGACTTCAAAGGCGCCGCTCGCTTTGATCTCGCCGCCGGACGCCATGACACTCGTACAGTTGGATGGAAAAATGTGGTAACTTTTGTAAGCTACTTGAGGACAGAAGTGATAATGACTGGAAAAGATAAGACAAGGTAATAAAGAAATTAAAGTAGGTAATTAAGAATAACGGAATGTTATTTGTGTGGAAAGGACATAAATTTATTAGACAAAAAAGATAAGAAATGAGTATAAAGTTAAAGAAAGCTTAAAAGTCGCGTCTAACCAAAAAAACATAGGGTAGCGTTTAGCATGGTGTTGACATAATATTATGAAAAGCGAAGACCAGCATGTAGAAAAGAGAGTATGAATGTGGTTCGAATGATATGAAGGTTGAAGAAAAATGAATGGATTGAGTGAAAGATGATATGAGAAAGAAAAAAGTAAATCTTGAGATGACATGACAGCCGATAGAGATAAATAGAAGCAATCGACATGCTGCGACTACTCCCAATAAATTGGGATAAGCACGCACAGGTCTATGATGATAAAGACTTATTGATAGACATGGAAGCGAACCACATGAAGCGCAAACCACAAATAAATTGGGATAAAGCCAGTGATGATAAAAGGCTGAAACTTTTAACAATTAACCATCATAATAACAGCCGTAAGTCGTCTACAGCTGGATGAAGACCTCCTCTAGAGACCTCTACAATAACAGGTTCTGCGCTATTCGTATCCAGCGGCTTCCCAAGACCTTGAACATGTTATCTGTCCACCATACGCCTTAGGGAGTGATCACACCTGGCTGAATTCTAAGACTAATTCGGCATACATTGCTCGTTGAACTAAGGATATTGCAATTAACATAACCAAGCCTCCCAGCAATGTATGCCGAATTAGTCTTTGAATTCAGCTAGGTGTGATCACTCCTTTACCCACGCTATGATTCATTTTTCTCGTTTATTCCAAATCTTACCAACAATTTTTCAGCTATGTCAAAATCCATCGGCTAAAGCTGTCGGTGTATGTTATTCTTTCTGTCCAAATATACTCAGGTTTTTTGGTGTAGTGCCTCTGGGATGTTTGCGGAGGCACACATTGACGGCTTTGCTGCTATAATGAGGAAAAGATGCACCTCTTTCCTATCCCGCATCCGCGGAACCACCAGCAGCATCCTGAAAGTGTTTGAGGATAGGTGGTCTTCTCCATTGTTGCAGAGATGGCTCCAACTCCACAAGCCAGTAAAGACAGACGTTGTCTGGTAAATCAAATTTGAAATTTTTATGACATTAATTGTAATATTGTAATATTTTTTTTTAACTATATAAGATACTAACTTAGATTAAGCTTCTACTAACAAATTCTGGAATCCAATTTTCTGAAAATAAATTGTTTGATTTGATTTGATTTAGTGTCATGGCAAAAAAATGTGTTGGTGAGCGTTGGAATAAACAAAAAAGTGTGTTGGTAAGCGTTGGAATAAACAAAAAAGTGGATTGAAAGTACGTCTTTAAGTTTGTGGTCGCAACTCTAGAAATGTTTCTGCCCCAGCAGCCATTAGCTCTTTAAGTTAAGATCTATAAGTTTACTTACAAAGGATCAAATTAAGAGGAAACAGAAAGTAGTGGACGTATCTTTCAAGATCCTGTATAACAGTTAAGAGAACAACAAACTTGCCGCATTGGACTTTCTCACTTATCTCAGCGAACGTAGAGACGGGACTTAAAAGATTTACATGCTCTTGACTCTGAAAATTAAGACTTGTGTCTTAATGTAGCTTTTTTTAACATTAATCGAGCTTTATTCGATTTTTTTATATCTCTCTAAAACAGAACTCTACCTATCAGTACCAAAAATCTGAACATCCCAACCGTCCGTCAAAGACTCAAATGGTAACCTGACACACCGTAGCGGTAACACTAGACGGGTACAGTCGCAGTCAATAAAATGTGAAGCTCCGTACAAGCAGATAAGCATCGCACAGTCGAGTGGAAGAGTGATTAGCGTTTGCCTTCCCGCGACGTCCATAAGTTTATTCCTATGTCTACCAATAGAGATCATTGGTACTAAAATATAATTCCTTATCATCCTGTGAAATAAAATCTGCCTCAGAGAATTATGTTGGGGTCATCTGGATTCCGATCGTGGTAATTTATACGATGAAACCAAAGCAAAACCTTTTACTTAATACTTTACGTTGAGCCACCGAACAGCACATTTCGTATCGTGGTAATTATTCAAACGAAAACCATTTGGTTTTTTCTCGGCAGATTCGTTGAAGAAAAGGTTTAATAATCTGTGGTAACAAACGAACGTAACTTATGGAGTTTATTGGTATCGTAGTAATTTTTTGTCAATTTTTGACAGCGTTTCCTACCAATTGCCTTACGTAGGGAACGCCTTTGCGAACGTTTTTGAAAAAGTTAGTTGCGACGAACTTTTCGAAGGCATTTTGGATCATTCATATTGAATTATGGAGGTATTTCGACTTTGTTCGGAGAGAAAAAAGTGTATTATTTTGAATTTTTGCTGAAGTTCTAGTGTCTACAATTCTGTCTCTGTACACACAGATGATGCACCAAGCAAATGCAGTGGTCACCGAGGCAAAAAGAATTAATTCTCGGAACAAGAATATAGCCCTAAGGCAACAAGACATTTCTTTAAGTAACCGAAAGACAATTTCGCAAGAAATATCGTCTATCCACCTGTCTTTTCAAAACTGAGTGTCTGAAGGATCTCGATTTATGGCCGCCCCTGTGGGCTCTGATGGTCTAGACGTCGATACAAAAGTAAGTCATATGTAAGATAATTACCTACCGAATGACAAAGGCACCACATAGGTACCTATAACTATTCAGTGCTTTGTGGTGCCAGGTATTCAGAATCTATAACCTAGGTACCTATATACTATTTCAATCCACCCAATAAATACCACTCAGTTGCCCAAGCTAGTGTTAGTAAAGCTATAAAAGAAGTGACGGAGGCACTTAATAATCCAGAGATATTAAATAAACATGTAGCATTCCCGTTCACTCTAAGTGACACGGAAAAAATCAAAAGACAGTAAGCAAATAAGTTTAGTTCATGTTTGACCAATGTAAATACACCTAGTAGGTACTTACTACAAGGTGTAGGATAACATCAACAAAGAAATAGTTCAAAACTTTGTTCTTAATTACTATTCATGCAGAACATGAAAAAAGATTTGTAAAAATTACCCACTTATATTTGCTGCCTCTCTTAAATATCTAATTGTAATGTACTTTTTTTTTCAGTTTCTATCAAGCTACAAGGATACCAGGTGTTTTGGGCTCTATAGCCATTTTGAAGCCGGCAATTCATGAGGAGCAAATATTAACAGAAAAGAATACCATTCCTGCCCTCGTGCGCACACTATGGCGCCAGAGGAACATTATTCCTTCCTAAAGTAATGGAAATAGGCTAATAAAAACACATATTAAAATATTTAATTAACACTTTTATTTAGAATTACATAATATCAGATTTTTTTTAACATTAAGATGCTTGTAAACTAGTACTTACTTTAATTTAAGCTTAAACTAAGATTAGATTTCTTTATTTCATATTATCACATTCAAAATTACATAGATTGTTCAGATGTCAATGAATAATAATATGATCGTCAATAATATTGGAAATAAAATAAAAATAATTCAAACAAAATAAAAGTATGTCAAAACAAAGCAAATTCATAGTAATTATAATATTTAATGTAAGTAACATAATTATAATTAAACATTTTTTAACTAACATTTTTATTTATTTATTTAAATCACAGCCTAGAAAATTAGAAAAGTTGTTACATTACCCGAGAACTTGGATGATAAATTGTATTGCTAGAAATTTAAAGAGATTTCTGCCACACTTTAATCTGTAATCTACAAGTTCTAGGAAAATGTAATATGGGCTTAACAACACCCAAAAATAAAACACTTTTACACAGGGTGTGAAGAATAGCCTTTCAAATCTGAAAGTGCACGATCAGTCGATGTAATTAAAAAATTTTTGCGAGTAAAACTTTCAAGAAATGAAAAAAGGCCTCTCCATACAAACTGTCCGATCAAGGTTACTATTTAGGCCTGTTTTTTAGGGTTCCGTACCTCAAAAGAAAAAAACTGAACCCTTATAGGATCACTTTGTTGTCCGTCTGTCTGTCTGTCTGTCTGTCTGTCTGTCTGTCTGTCTGTCTGTCAAGACCCTTTATCTCACGAACGGGTAGAGGTATCAGGTTGAAATTGATAATATATATTAGGGTCCATGAACCACACAAGATCTGAAAGTTTAAATTTTTTACAATGACGCAATCAAAAGATATGGCTTTTTATGTCCTCATCTCCATACATTTATTCAAAAATGAAAAACCTACAGGGTACTTCCCGTTGACCTAAAATTATGAAATTTGGCAAGAAGCTAGGTCTCAAAGTACAAATAAAGGGAAAAGTCTTAAATCATTAAATATTACAACTTTTCTCACAACTAAGGGTAACCAATTGAGGTGAGCTCCCGTTTCAAGAACATTCATATAAGTGAGGGGTCAAGTTGAATGGTCGCGGAGACGATTTTTGTTTTAGTTCTATTTTAAAAACAGGAACACTTACAAACGTCAAAATTGGTAGGTATGTTTATAGTGCATAAGCTATAAAATAACAACAAATAATAAAATTTGGTCAAGCGCGTGTCGGACTCAAAAAATCTAGCACATTAACTTACTGAAATTTTAACTAATACAATTATATAGGTACGGAACCCTCAGTGCGCGAGTCCGACTCTCACTTGGCCGGTTTTTTTTTTGTACGATCATTCTTCATTGGATGATGAAACCATCTGCATCTGAAAGAATTTATATAGGTATTAAAATTGTTAAAAAAAATACTAATAACCAAGGTAGCCATTGCTCCATGGTGTGAATATCAAAGTGGTGTCTTTCCATAGGTACGAAGACCTCATCAACTGGACCACCAGTTAAATTGCTTCACAAAGAAGAAAAAGACTGTGGATAGAAGTTATTGGCTTTTGTTACTTAGAAAAGTTAAGAAAAACAGTGTAATTTTATGCTGTTGTTGTCCCAAACACAAATAAATAAAATAAAAAGAAATGAGAAAAACCAACAGATATTCCAATCTTACCCTTTGTATCCTAGTCCTTCTGACATACGCACTCATCACAGGAACCATAGCCGCAACAGTTTGGCTGAATGTTGCGAAGGCCTGTGCCTGAATCTAACCAGCCTGAGCCCGCACTTTCGCTGACTCTGCTTGCATCAGCGTAGCCTGAGCCAGCATATTGTGTCTTCGGGCGCGTAGCTCCTCTATTTTGGCAACTAAAATTTGGCATTTCGAGGGCAGTACGGTTTCCTATTTACAAAATAAACAAGATTACAATAAATTATTATGAATATAAACTATCATTATCAAGTTAATGGATCACCAAAACCAGTGGCTTCACTGAAAATATGCTTATCATCTTACTTAAGAGTATTGAGAATAATTTTGCAAGAAGTGCATTTGTTTTTTCTTTCTAATATTGTTTTATGTAAGTAATAAAATCTTATACCCATATAAAATACTTATAACAGGTAAATTAAGTATTTGTCTTCCTTGCTTCCAGGATAGGAGGGTTCCTATCCTGTAGCCTCGGCCGATGCACTCTTTCCCAGTTGCGGACACGTTGGCTTCTTGCCTGACTCTCATGTGGCCTCTGGCTACGCGGTGTGGATGGAGAAGGCGAGCGCGAACCCATGTTCCTTGATTCTATTTGGTGTCCTCGTTTATAATCAATAAATGCTGGGATCGCACATCCACTAGAACTGGTGACAATGCTTCAGGAGGCGACTGAATCCTTGGCAACGAAAAATGTTTATTGACGAGTCTTCACTTAACCTGAAACATTAGTAGTCTGTGCGTTGAATTTCAATTCAATTTTTGTTGTGGCTTTTTGAGGTTATAATTATGTTTTCTCTTGTCATTTACGGTGTTGCCAGTTACTCATTCCAGATTGATCCGATTTTTTTTAAATGTAAAAAAAGTTATAGAGCTTGTCTAGCGAATCGAGTCTTGAACAACACTGGTTTTACGCGGTAAAATAGACTCGATGCTTAGATATAAAAATAGAATAGAAGATAGTCAAATAAAATTTATCTGTTTGTTATTATGGGTCTGCAATCTGCAAATATCCACTAGTTGAAATAAGTTTTATAGGGTTATGTCTTAGTGGAAAATATTAACCCTTTTCGGATATTTTTTTTGGTCCATCTGTCTGTTGTGTCTAAGGACCACTAAGTTCCGCTACATACCAAAAAATTCCGAAATTGGAATAAAAAATCTATAGCGGCAACGCTGGATAGTGCTGCTCTATTCGCGATACGTTTGTCGATATGAAAGTAACCATAGTATTTTGTAATACTCGTTGCAAGATCTAGTCCATAGACAAAAGATCTAAACGGCTTCAGTTTGGTTTCACTTAATGTAACGTATGCGTAACGTAAACAGTTTTGTTCCTACCACGATACCAAAAATTGCATCCGTGAAGCCAAAGCAAAACCAAAACATTTCCGAAACCAAATATCTTCCTCTTTAGCGTTAAAACTGTTTGCAATTACCACGATCGACCTCCTGCTTCATTTCCTACACTAATATGCCATACAAAGAGATCAATGCTATTTGTATTTTATTTATTGTTTACAATACATATTCTATTGATTTCAGTTAATAGATAATATGACAACCTGCACCTTTTCATCCTACAGGGAATTTTTTGTTATTCAGGGTGCTTCTAAAAAATGCTCTTCTTAAAATAAAATGGTCCAGTGATAAACCTACCAAAATAATAAGGCTACAACTTATTTCACCCAAGATGTAAACCACTTATCCCAAGGAGCACAATAAAAAAAAACTTATATCTGTTGCCTGTTTTTTGGGAAATTGATATTATTGGTACTACCTGTCATTGTTGACTTAGTTTTTAACTTATTTAACAAAATAAAACAGATGATATTATTAATTTTTAAATTCCAGAAATGGTGCACTACAGACCCATAACTACAGACCCATAGCGCTCCTACCTACGTCAGCAAAAATTTTTGAAAAAATTATGTGTTATCGTCTTTATTCTTACTGCGAGAAATTTAATATTTTTCACAAGTCATTCAACAGCATTCAACTACTTTGGCGGTATTTAACTTCATCCAACAAGCCTTAAAAGCAATAAATAAAAAACAATACGCCGTAGGGCTATTGTTAGACATGACAAAGGCGTACGACAATAGTAGTTTATGCAACTGTCATATAAAACAGGTTATTAAAACACGAGTTTGGGTTTATCACATGAGGCGTAGCCGAATGTGATAATAGCATCAAACGAGTGTTTTAATACCATATTATATGCAGTTGTGTATACTACTTTATCTTCACTCATGCAATAGGTTTCTTTACTTATAAAAACCGGTCAAGTGCGAGTCGGACTCGCGCGCCGAGGGTTCCGATATACCTATAGTATTTTTGGAAGCAATAAAGTCCATTTTCAGGACCGCAAAACTAAATTTGTTTGTAAAGGTTTTTTGCAGATTTCTGAAAAACTGTGCAACTTAGAAAGATCGTTTTATTTTTGCTGTAAAGTTTATATAAACTTCTGTCAACTGTAATTAATTCAGATTTTTCCTTACTCAAACTTCGGAGATAAGGGGGGGGGGGAATGGTATTTTTCTTGACATTTTTCATCATAACTTTAAAACTAAGAAATTTTAAAAAATACAAAAATATATTTTAAAATGTACAAGTAAAGCCCTTTCATATGATACCCCACTCGACCTAGTAGCGACAATTTGAAATTTGGCCCCCCCTATTTTGGCCCCCTTTATATTAATAATCATACTTTTTTCAAAATTTTTTCTTGTGCAATTAAGTTGGGCAACTATATTCTAAAACTATTCCAAATTTCAGGTTGATAGCATAAGTGGTTGCTGAGATATAGAGGTGTGACAGACAGACGGACAGACAGACAGACAGACAGAGCGGCACCATAAGGGTTCCTTTTTTTTACCAATTTGGTATCGGAACCCTAAAATGATAAAAATTAAACAAAAGTAAGTAAACAACAATGGTAACTTATATTATGTATATTACAGTTCTGATATGAGTCTGAAGAAGCCGCCTTAATATATCCGCTAGGTCTTCTTTGAAATATACAAGCAGAACATTTTCTTAACAAGACATGGTTTTCTTTTCGATTTTCATTCTTTCCCAATTCATTGTAGGTTATGTCATAAAATGTCCTAGACTAATATGGGAGAAGATCATAAGTTATTGAGTATCTTCTGGTGTAACTGCAGTATCCTGACTGCACCACTTTATCTTCTTTTTAAATAAACTTTTACATTACTTTCACGGGCACAAAAAACTTGAAAAAGGTAAATATTTGAAAATGACGGCAAATCTAATACGAGTATCTATTTCCTTCTAATTTCAGGCTGCGCGCGCATATTTTCCACTACAGATAAAATAATTGTAACTATAGTAACTGCTACTGTAACTGCTCCAAAATAATAGGTTGTTTAAAAGGCACACTTTGTAAATATGCTACTAATATTGGACAGCTACTAAGAAAAACTGTTACATTTATAACCGTCTCTCTAAAAGACCTTATATTCAGTCTTCTTTAAAAAGGTTTAGGTTCAAGAAGAATTTTATCCAAGTGTTATGTTATGATTAAAAAGTTAAATTACGTAACACCTTTACAAAATTTTCATACAAAAATCGTTACGTAATGGTAACTTTTTAATTTTTTATGCATACTCTGCGTAATATTCAGCCTTATGTACCAACTTTTTGAATCATAATTCAAAGATTACGACATGAGTGTAGATAAAGTCCAATACAATATTCTCCTAGAGAAGCTCTATGATATCGGTATACGCGGTCCAACCCATAAGTGGTTTGTGTCTTACCTAAGTAACCGAATGCAGTATGTCGAAGTTGAAAATTTCAATTATAAAACCGGCCTCATCTGCAATGTAAGATACGATGTACAATACATGCGAAATTCAATTCCTCAAGGTACAGTCCTTGGATGCTGCTTGTTCATCATCTACATAAATAATTTGCCAGACGCTTTTGATGAACCCTGTGCCTTATTCGCAGATGACGTTTCAATTTTAATAACCTGCAAAGGCTCCTCTGAGTTAACATCAAAAGCTCAAAACCTTTTGACCAACGTAAATCAATGGATGACGGACCACTGTTTAGAAATAAACTCTAATAAAACCAAAGTCATGCAATTTCGACCATATCAGAAAGCGGCTTTAGACGTTAATATTTCATATAATAATACGACACTCGAATGTGTTAGTAATTTAAGCTTATTAGGTCTGAATATTGATACCCATATCGACTGGAAAAATCATATTCAAAAAATAAAGTCTAAGTTATCAAGCTTCACGTTCGCTCTCCGTGAATTGAAAAAAACCACCGATTTAGCAACTGCCCTCTCGGTCTATTATGCATATATGCACTCAAGATTAACCTACGGCATTATTCTATGGGGCAATAGCACAAACGTATCAGATCTCTTCATATTACAAAAAAAATGTATACGCATATTAGGAAATTTAAAAAATGATGAAAGCTTTACTAAATTGAAAATTTTAACTTTAACCTCTCTATACATTCTAGAAGCTTGCAAATTTATTAGGAACAACCCGCAGTTCTATGAAATGGAAGATAATCAGCCCCGACTGTACCCTCGCAGGTATAAAACAAATAAAATCACTAATATACCTTCTTAATTAAAAATACATAGTTCTGGCTCTTTAAGTGTATCTATAAAAATATAATCATCTACCGCTAAATATAAGAATAGAAATTCTTATAATAAGATGATAAAAATATTAAAAGAATACCTAATAAATAAAACTTACTATAATTTAAACGAATATTTCAATGATAAAAATAAATAAACTAAAAAAATATACCTACATTATATATATAAATACATAATTAAAATAAATATGGTTGATAACTATTTAAAATCTCGGTCTATCTCAATGATTGCAATGCCTCTGAAAATGAGCTCATATGAGATACCTTATTTATAATACCATCTTGTTATGTACCATATGAAGGCAATAAATGTATTGAGTATTGAGTGCTCAAACGTGTTTCAATCATAAAACTCTTTGTGATGTTTTGTAACAATATTTTTAGTAATCTGATAAAATTTGATGGGTGGAAACAGGAATAGTCCTTCACACCGGCCGCGCCGCCACCGCCGCTTTGAAGCCGCAGTACACGCGTCGCCAACTCGAATTAGTGCTACCGGCGCGCCTGCCGCTTCAGAACTCTTTTATTTTGCTGACGTTACTTTTTGTCGGAGCTTTAAAAGAAGCGACACTTCAACAACAATTAAGCAACGTTTCGATGGGATACATAGGGTAAATGACTGCGTAAACTATTATTAACTTTTATTTTTACAAAGGTTTTGACGTTCAAGCTGTCAGAATCAGAATGCAAACGAGTAGTGCTTTGGCATGAGAGGAAAACAAGGTTTTTGTATGAAACTTTATACAAATAAATTGTAAATTAATATATTTCCGTTTGATAAGAGCATCATCTTGACAAACTTAAAAAAAATCGGCCTTGTGCGAGTAGGACTCGCGCACTAGGGTTCCGTACACTTCCACTACAAGCTTTGATTTTAAAAACTCCGCATCCACTCAAACCTGGGGCAGGTCTTTAAATATGAAATATGTGTGTACTTTAAATGGGAGCTCACCTTGATTGGTTATAAATAAGTTGTGAGAAACGTTGTAACATTTTATAATTTTAGACTATTTTCTTTCCTTGTGCAATGAGAACTAGCTTCTTGCCGAATTTCATGATTTGAGGTCAACGAGAAGTTTGGTTTGGTTCATAAATGTATGGAGATAGGGACATAAAATGGCCTTATCAGTTAATTGTGTTGTTGTAGAAACTTGAAGTTTTCATAGCTTTAAGGGTCTATAGACGGGTTACTTTTTTAAACGGAACCCTAAAAATGAACTATTTAGATAATTTTGTCACTTTTAGTATCTCAAAGTATTGCTAAATAAACTTCAAAACACTTCGAGTCGTATTGAATAAACATCTTGACTGTATTGCGAACAGAATGTCAAACATTATAAATTAATTTTACGTGAAAAAGTTCACATTACTTCACAAAGGCGACAGTGTAAATAAAAATGTTTTCTGCAGTATCCATTACTTGTAGACAATATCTCACATTTTCGCATATAATATTGAAATAAGTACTCATATGAGTTGAGCCTTATACTTCTGTTGCAGTCAGTTAAGCTAACAGTACAGTAGGTAGAAAAAAACTCGGAATGTGGTTTGTAGGACGCAGTAGGAGGAGTTCAAGTTTATATTTTTTTAGGGAAAAAAGTGAAACCTTATTTATGGTTGGTTGGACTTCTTCTGCCACACTCGTGGTCACACGAACTCACACCGCGACTATACTATGCCTATTCTTATTTTTCGACTTATGATAAAAAAGAACTAAGAAAATACAATAAAATTAACGCCCATTATCTCCGAAGTTTGTACAGCAAAAAAAATTAATAAATCAAAGTCGATAGTAACTTATCTTTCTTCTCCATACCCCTCACTTCTTTTTACTTACTTGCTTTCCCTGGCTCAGGGACCCAAAGAGGATCTTGGCCTCCGACACTAAAAGCCGCCAGTTGTTTCTTTTTTACGCCTCCTCACGCCAAGAAAAAGTTCCTCGTAATTTTTGTTAAAGAAAATAGGACTAAATTTATATTTTTACTCCTCACCTCTCACCACACCTATAACCCTGTTCAGAAAAGACAGGGTAAAAAGCCCTCTTGACATTTAGCGTGACTGTATGAAGAGCGTATAAAATAAGGAAAGAGTCCAATCAAGGAATTTGGAATTTGCTGTTTGAGTCCAATCCAATGTGTCAAGCACTTAGAGCAACGCGTCAAACGCTTTGCGCGCGAAAATCGTGTTACTCTATGGTCAAGCATGACGTGTTTTTGACTATGCAAGACATAAAAATAGAGCGACAATGGACGCCGTATTAATTTTGTCTCCACAAGGCCGTCATAAAGTTGACACTGTGTAAACATTTTACGCTAAAATCCATTAGATGAAGACGTGCGCTTTAACGTGGACAGACGGACTGACAAACAAGTTTGCTGTGGTGATGGAACTTTTGCTGAGAGCAAATATTTTTTTTAACTTTAGATAAACCAAATGTTTAATTTTTTTTAAGTTTGTTGTTATGAGGTCTTTTGAAATGAATTATTTAACTATTCAGTCCGTAAAAAAAGTTAAATAAAATTGCATTAGACGTCTTTCGGCTGATTGATCTTGGAGATATGATGATGATGGATTGGTAGCTAACCTTTTCTTTTTCTTGTTGTGTCCTTGCGTACTTGACGTGACCAGATGGCTATTCCAACTTAGTGTGTAGTGTTCGATATGTTTCTGTAAGTTAACCTGCTAGCCTAACCATTACTTGATGATCCAACTTTGTCAAAGGCAACAAGTCACGGTACACATCCTGGTCAATGTAGATTGGGCGAAAACTTACAGGATAAATTATGAAAGAACATCACTTTTTTTAATGGGTATATCGTGATTCGAGTGGACCTACCTCTTTCGTGTGGATTATAAGGTCAATGACTGAGTTGTCACAGTTATTTAACCGTCAAAGGCTTTATTCAGGAAAGTCATTACATGATTTTTTGTTACATTAAGATCAGAATTAAAAACGAGCGAGCAAAAAAGAGAATTTCTGACGAGAAAACCTTTTAACCTTCTCTAAAAAGATGGCTACCGTACCGAGTAACCTCTCGTTAATAATTGCAGCACCCTTCAACCTCAGCTATCAGATGCCACTATAAAGGGTGCCTCCTTATCGCCCCACTCGTAAACAGGGATGTTTATAGAGCTTCCGACTTCCGACATCACCCTGTATAAGTGCCAGTTTGTGGCGCTTTTGTTCTGCTTCTTTTGTCACAGAGAACACTTTTGATGTGGTTTGTTTGTATCGTGATAAGCGACTTTTAGTTTTTTTAGGTGAAGTAGCAGATTTTTTCTTTTTTATTTCATTGTAATTTTATAAATGGTTTTTATAAAGTTCAAATGTGGTTGGTTGGTACTCGTACAACGATTTGAATGGCGTAAACATCAGAAGACTTAGTATTTTTTTTATTCGATGTGATTTTTTTTTTCATCATTCTTTTTTATCAAATAGACGCACAAAGAAGAAAGGGGAAGATAGAGGGCAAGAGAGGACGGGGAAGACCAAGACGAGCGTACAGTTAAGAGCACGTCAAGCTTGACACATTGGACTTTGTACCGATCTTATTTTTGTCGCCGTAGGGGCTAGAGTCGCACTACGTGTGTCAAGCTAGACCTGCTCCTGACTGTACATTGACCAAGTCAAGGAAAAGCTGAGGTCGTGTCGTACCGGGAAGTCAAGGACCTGACACAAAACCGCACAAAGTGGCGATTACTCCACAGACAAGAGCCCTGCTCTTAAATTTGAAGAAGTAGACGCACAAAGTACGCAAAAGTGAGCGTTCTCAATGTTTCAATGTTTTAATAAATAAAAATAATATTTAAATAATAAATATAATATGTTACACAAAAAAGTGCCAAGGGCCTTACACGGATCAATATCTGAAATCTGGGAATAAGTTATTTTTTTTTACCATTAATATTTATAATTAAGAAATTCAGAAAGTGTAAGACAGAACAGTTATTATAATAAACAAGAAACGTGTTATATTATACTATACTATAAAATAAATATATCCTCATAATTGGTGCCATAAATTTTAAAAGTAAAACAAACAGTCAGTTCGTCTGCATGTTGGACACAGATCAAGGAAGACTAATTGTAGACAAGACACTTTGTGTTTATACCATTCTGTATATTTTAATTCCCAAAATGCTTACTAAGGAAAAAAGAAAATTCTCAATATGGATGTATAGTCTTAATGATTGGAAAAATCTTTAAAAAAATAAATCGGCCGCCCAGAAAACACGTAAACTTAATAAAATCTTCGAAACCCGTAGGATGCGTTCTCAATAGCGCTTTATTGTTCTAAGCTGCTGAAGGAAATGAACACTCAGTTTGAAATGTGACTTCAGACTTACAGCAAACATCAGAAAGGGGATCTAAGAAGATAGTGTCACGAGGTAATCAGTGTTCAAATATCACAAACGATCTAATAGAAAGTCACAATAAACTAATGTAAGTTTCAGACCGGACAGTGTCCACGCCCTTAGATCAGCAACTTGTTGTCCTAAAATCCAAAACAGTACTAAGTGTCTCTTCTGCTAGTCACGCTCTATACTTATTGTGTGTTATTTAAGTGAGCTCACCGCATGTGGAAGAATATCCTCTGACTTCATAACGACGATCGTAAACCAAGGCGATGACTGGCAGGCAATACACACCTCTTTGAAACCTCCTGTTAAACATGAAACTTACAATGTAAATATGCAGACCAATGTTCCACAATACGTTAGGCATCCAAGTAACAGGCTTCGATGTATGTACGGTCAACCGCACGTCGGTAGAAACTTTTTCAACTCTATTACTACGCCATAAGGTCCAAAAGTGATTCTACTGACTTGCTGTTAAGTGTACGATCAGCATCAAAATAAATTTGGCAATTCTTTATAACGTTGTAAGGACTCGATAATTTGTAATTCAGGACTGTATTTTGTACTTCAAAGAGTATGCCCAATTGCTCCACAAGCTAATTCACCATCATCAAGAGTCCAGTCACACTGCAGAATGTCACCCACACTATGCTGAAATCCTGCAAATTCGCTATCGCGCAAAGCGCTTTAGAGTGGAATTCTCTGCCTGCATCTGTGTTCCCATCCGAGTTCTATTCAAGTCTCAAGTGAATATGCTTCTTCTGGGCAAGTACGTTCCTAGGTCGACCTCTACTCTGTCCCCAGGGCTAGATCAAGAGTATGGCCATTGATCATATAAAACAGTTTCCACATAATGCTACACATCCAAAAAGATCCTTTAATATATTCAATGCAACAAAAATTGTTGATGGTAGTAGTGAGTTGATTATAACTGAGCACACGCTTTGTCAAATATTTAATAGCAAACTAAATGTCGTTAGTTTGCTTATGCCGACAGTACCTGAACTTATTGTACCACATTCATGAACATTTTTTGAGGATGCTTTTATGCAGCGGACATTTTTCTGGGCTGCTTAAAGATGAATTCATAATGTTTGTAAAAAAAGATATAAATCTAAATTTTTCATCATCATAACATCCCACAAAACGTCCACTACAAGACAAAGAGCTCCCTCCAGAATTCCAGCTTTCGCTGGAAAAATGTGGAGGAGACGTACCATAGCCACCACGCTTGTCAGCGTTACCGCTGGCACCATGGACCGCGGTTGTAGGTGACCGCAGTAAGCAAGATGGCATGATACGCAGGAGGGTGCTGCTGCCCATCCTCTAGTTTATTACCCTTAGTCGCCTCTTACGACATGTTTGGGATGGTACTATTCCTTGCTGGCACAAATTTACATAGGTACCACCTTGAAACCCCGACCTTCCTGACTATAGTTAACTCTAAAGCAAAATAGAACTTGTCCCGATTTCTTTAAACACATTAGCGTGTTGATTGACAGATGGCGCCACGTCTCCACGAACACGATGACAGACAGACAAACAAACATACACTGGTTTAAACAACGTTTTAATGTAATGGGTTTTGATTGACTCTTTTCTCTTTAAGCTTGTTTTCTTTTCAAAGGTAAAATTCAAAGAGTGAACGTTGCTAGAACGTTTTCTAAATATTTGCATTCTGTCACAGAATATTCTGTGAATTGAGGGTTTTTAGGGTGGTAGGTGTTAATAAATCCATCTCAAGTCTGAGATTGCACTGAAGATGTATAATTTGAAGAAGATAGTCACCACGCTTGTTAGCCAAAATAAATCGAATAAATCCATCTCACGTTTGAAATTTGAAAGTGCGTGGTACAATTTGAAGATAATAGTCACCACGCTTGTTAGCTTTGCGGCTGGCACCATGGACCGCGATTGTTGGTCACCGCAGTCTGTAAGATAGTACGATACAAAGAAGGATGCTACTGCCCATCCTACGGTTCTTAAACACTTAGTCGCCTCTTACGAGACCCACTGTTAGAGATATGTGGGTATAATTATTTATAGGTAACACACGGCTACGAATCACTATTGACAATTTAGCGTTCATTACTAAGCAAGGGAATTGGTGACCTATCCAAGTCACAAACAGACATGTCATGACTAAAACCCATACTAAAACCCCAATGACTGCTTGAAAGCATACGCTTTCGTCAAATTTAAAAAAATAAAAAATAAATTATCATTTTAAATAAATACTAAAGTAATTAGGAAGTTACACGCAGTATTTTACATCCTACGCAAACATATTAATTCTTCAACCAAAGAGCTTAAAAGACAGAAGTGCTAACCCGCCTTAAAATTAATGAATTTATTACACTGAGAAGAGAATTTTACATTTCTTGGCAAAGGTTTACAAGCCTTTACAACATATAACGCTCACAACAGCCAAGTAACCGCCTATGTGGTTGGGTGGCGAAAACTTTGGTTCTTGATCAAGTGATAGTGGGTTCGAATCTTTTGTGTAAACAAAGTGAATAAAAAACAGGCCAAGTGCGAGTCGGATACGTGCATCGAGGGTTCCGTACCACTTAGGACGCACAGTGACGCATAAGTGTATTAAATGCGTGCGCACGACACGCACTTAAACTGTTTTATTATTTGTTCTTGTTTTGTGGCTTATGCACTATAAACATACCAATATTCACGTTAGATGTTTCCGTTTTTACGATAAACAAAAATTGGAGCAAATTTTGCCTAAAAATCACCTTTTATCTTTTATATTATTTGTTGAGCAGCCACAGAATTTTTTTTATGTGACAAGTGAGCAAACGAGCAGGTGGGCCACCTGAAGGAAAGTGGTCACCACCGCCCATGGAGCCCGCTGTCTTAATAGTGGCACTTAAACTTGACACTAATAAGACACCAAAGCACGTTACCCACCCCAAGAACTAAGAGAAATACGTAATATGTAAAAATATCAATTGTCTACCTATTACGGTTCATACTCGTACGCCCGCTGAAAACATTAATAGGGTCCTGGGTTTCACCCTTTAGGTACGGAACTCTAACTTTGTGACGGGATCCCACCTTGCTTCGGACTGCCCGACGACGCCAGACTCAAACGACATTTTATGTTTCTCGGGGATAGTGATTCACTTTAATTTCCTAAATACCATCATCATAACACCTCATGAAACGTCCACTACAGGACAGGGAGCTCCCTCCAGAACTGCAGCAAAACGCGTGGTACCTTAGTACTATCACCATCATCATCATCATCATAACATCCCATGAAACGTCCATAACAGGACAGGGAGCTCCCTCTAGAAATCTAGCTATTGCTGGAAAAATGTGGTGGGGAAGGGGGGTACTTAATTTAGTACTATACTCAAGTATAATTAAATGACCTGACGATTCCTACAAAAAAGCTATAAAAATTTCGTTTTAAACTTTGACTCCAAAGATTTCCACGCATCATACAGATGCCACACATTAAACAGAAGAACACATACAAGACAACATAAATACCTACACCGTTAACATAGTCCATAATTTTAAAGAAACAAAACATTTTCCCTAACGTTGCGATAATGCGGTCGTAAAGCGTGCATTTTTACGATACCATTGCTCGCTCCGTTTATAAGTTTTAACAATGTTTTCATTCAACGTAACCAGTGGTTGTACATAAATCTCTTTAAATACTAAAACAGAGTTTATGAACAGAAGGTGCCGTATATCAAATGTCTATTTCTACTCGGGAGCTCAGCAGACAATTTTTTAAAGTGAATGCGGAACAGATGCGACGTTATGATAGAATCTAATAAATGCCTATCTCTTGCGCCACCTGAGAAGCCAACGATAGTATTGGTAGTTCAGTTTACATAGACTTACCATTGGTTGTGAACGTGGGATACTTGGGAGCTCCTTGGATAAATTAGAATGAATGCATAAAGACACAGACCACGAATTTAATAGGTTATAGATGCGACGCTATCGCTGAAAATAATTGATGCCTATAATTTTATTTTAATATCCACTGCAAAGTAGGTAACTTTTTAGCATGAGTATTGAAGGACTTTTAGCGCCACCAGGGACTACTACACAAGCAAAGGATTTCTAAATTACTTGCTACTTTAGCCAAGATTCAACTTTTGCTCACAACTTTAGGAAATGAAATTTAAAAAAATATTCTCCATACAAAATACAATCTGATCCAGTGAATGTGTATGGAGGAACAATATTTATTTTCAAAAAGGTGTAGAGTGAAAGTTCTACGGTGGAAGGTGGAACTACCACCTGGGAGCTGTAATGTTGTAGAGTTAAGTGCTGTATACGATCATAAGCGGTAAATTGTTATTATATTGTGAAATTTTCCCATTACAGCCGACTTTCGCCTTTTGTAAGACTTGTTATTGTATCAACGAATAATTTTGTCACATCTACATCTTGTCTCATCTCATCACTCTTAAACATCTCAAGTAGCCTTATAATCCCAACCAGCGGAGTCGAGCGATAAATCGTCATATTATCGCGATCTCGAACATAAAACACGTATAAACGGGTAGCAGCCGCTATCAGCTATCGACTATCGACTACTATCGACCATCGGGTGATATTTACGCCCTGCTGAGAGATCGGTATCAGCGTCGACACTCGTTTGTCGGTTGTCAGATGTTAAGAAACACACTGGGAGAGAGAAACTTAAGCTATTGTGCGTCAAGGCTATTTTGTAATTAAAGTTATACTACATTTAAAGATTTTTTTTTCATAGGTGTACTCCCGTAGCGACTACCACCTCTAAGCTAATTTGTGTGCTCTTAAAAATAACAGCGCTGCTCTTTAACCCTACCCTGGTGATCTTTGAAAGACTGTGAATAACATTTTTCTTTAACAATCGACTAAATTGGATTAATTGCATTTTCTCTATTCTAATTAGCGAAAGGCAGGCATGGCCTAAACAGGATTTAAACATTGTTTGGCTATGGTGTCTGCCTACCCCGATGAGAAAGAACCGTGATTTAATGTATGTAATATCGCTATCGACTCGCGCACCGTATCTGTACCACTCAGTACTGTTTGTGTATTTGTTTTTTTGTTGTTATGTGAGCAATAAAGTGTTCTATCTATCTATCTACTGTCTTAGTTATGGACGTGTATGAAAATGTCGCGAGTCTGACACGCACTTGACCAGTGTTTATTACTTATTGTTATTCTATAGCTTATGCACTATAAACTTACCAATTTTCACGCTTGTTAGTTTTTCTGTTTTTACGACAGAGCTAAAACCAAATCGACCAAAAGTCGCCTAAAAAACACGTTATATTTTTACCCCTATATTTTTATTTTTATAACTTGTTGCTATAGCAGCAACAAAAATACATAGTCTGTGAAAATTTCAACTGTTTACCTATTATGGTTCATGAGATACAGCCCGCTGACAGAGAAGCAGATATCGCAGGCATATTTCATCCTTTGGGTACGGAACCCTGCGTTGCAAGCGAAATAAGTGGAACTGACCACCTCAAAAAGATCCGCAGGTGTGTCTCTCTAACTCAACTAATAGCTTTACCCTAACTATATCGCCAACCTTACAAAAAGGTGTCGACTTACATGACAGCATTCTATTAGTTTGGTGATTTTTATACCGACTAAATTAACATGGATACGACTGCGTGGGTGAGGTAGTTCGATCTATGATTTTTACTTAGTATCAGGGATAAAGAACCTTTGGTTCCTTAGCCTTACCCAAATTCTAATTCATCAACATCATCACTTGCCATCTCTATGTCGGAGTTCGGCGGCCATATGCCGATACGTCGTTCTGTATTCAGTTATGTGTATTTATTTGGCTGTACTCTCTAAATCTAATCTTTTGAATTTCTTATACAATTTCTTATTAAAATTGAGATTCTGATAATAATCAAAACATTTGTAATTTAATTAGCATTTACCAATTTTTATAAGGTTGTGTTTGCCGCTTTTATTCCTCTAAATTATAGTTACCATGCTATATATCTGTTGTAAATAAAGGCAGCAAAATATTTAAGAATTTAAAAGTGAATTGTTAATTTTGTCTCACGTGAAAATTTGATACTTATACTTTGTGTACCTACTATCGTGAAGTTATTTTTTATTTAAAATCTGTAATAAAAGGATATAAGAAACATATCATTCAGCAATTTCAGCAAGAACAGAGTATTTTCAAATCACAAATATTTTATATAAAATGTTTTCCTCCTCTGTCTTATAAAAAAGTATAGTCAAGTGTATCAGCGATCGGTAGCCGTTAAATTAGAAATCGATAAATTGAAGGCCACATAAAAATTCCCATCAATAGAATTTTTATTCACTTTTAAGTCAATGAATGGAGACGACGATTTTATATTAAGACTAAATATATTTTATGTGTTTGCTTTCCGCCTTCTTATCTTAGATTATAAAATCCTTATTAATGGACATCGAAAGCAGTTCATTAGTATTTTAATCGATTATTAATTAGATTACGTAGGTATCTACTTTCGCATTTTGTGAATAAATTAATAATTAAATTAATGCATGCAGAATTATTCAGATTCTTAATTTTAATTTATTTAACCATATTTAACCCAATTTTTTTTAAGAAATTACGTAAAGAGACAAGCTGTGCAAAAATTTTTACTTTCAAAATAGTTTTTGATAAACAGTTAGAGAAAATTGTAAATTGCATTAATACAAAATCAACAGAAGGAGGACTGTGGTCTCTCTCTGCCTACCCCAAAGGGAAAGAGGCGTGATGCTATTTATGTATGTACAAAATCAACTGAAACAAGTAGGTAATCTATCATCTTAATTTTTAATACAGGGCATCGCATTTTAATCAAAAACATTATATAGAAAATGTATAACATTTAAGAGTATTACGGGCATGAGTGAAAAGATTGTTGAAAATACAGGAAGAGAGAGAAGCATGCCAAGATCGTAGCAGGTGAAGGGCTGTGGTCTCTGCCTACCCCGACGAGAAAGAGACGAGATGTTACGAGTATGTATTAAAAGTTGTATTTTTTTAATTTCGAGTCTCTTTTTTTTAATTCTCTATGACGTACACTAATAAAAAAACCGGTCAAGTGCGAATCGGACTCGCGCGCCGAGGGTACCTGTACCTGAGGGTATATAGGTACCTGTTTTTGGAAGCAATAAAGTCCATTTTTAGGAACGCAAAACTAAATTTGTTTGTAAATGTTTTTTGCAGATGTCTAAAAAACTGTGCAACTTAGAAAGATCGTTTTATTTTTTCTGTAATATTTACATAAATTTCTATCGACTGTAATTAATTCAAATTTTTCCTTTCACAAACTTCGGAGATAAGGGGGGAGGAATAGTATTTTTTTTGACATTTTTCATCATAACTTGAAAACTGAGAGTCGTGAAAAAATACAAAAATACAGGTTTGATTGTACAAGTAAAGTTCTTTCATATGATACCCCAACCAATATAGTAGCGACAATTTTGAATTTGGTCCCCCCTTTTTGGGCCCCCTTTACTTTAATAATCATAATTATTTTTCTTTAATTCTTTCATGTGCAATTAAATTGGGCAACCATATTCTAAAACTATTCCAAATTTCAAGTCGATAGCATGAGTGGTTGTCACGGAGTAAAGAAGGGTTCCTTACTCCGCTCCGTGGTGGTTGTCGAGATATACAGGTGTGACTGACAGACAGACGGACAGACAGACAGACAGACAAAGTCGCACCATAAGGGTTCCTTTTTTTAACATTTTGGTATCGGAACTAGGGCATGCTCCCGGGATTTCCCGGTACCGAAAATACCGGGATTTCCCGGGATTTTTAAACCATCCATTACCGGTTCTTCGGCGAAATAATCCCGGTTCTTTCGGTACTTTCGGTACTGACTTCGTACATTTCTTTTGGTCTGTATTGACTCACTACTCATGGTCTTATACAAATTATTGACGTGCATTTTATCATCCGACTTTATTCAACTTATTACTTTTTTAATATTCAATAAAAAATTATAAAAACAATAAACAGTTATTGAACTAAACAATATCTTTTTAATTTTTTCCTGTTTAATATTGTGAATTTACACAGTGTTCATAACATATAACTTCTTTACATACATCAAATTAGGGAAAATCAATGCCATATTTTCTTGCAGATTCATGAGATCATAATTCCTTCAATTATACATAATAATATATTTTCATTATTTTTTATATGTACACTTGTGGTATGAAAAGGTTCCCCAGTTTTCAAATTGATTCGTTTAACTTGACGAGTTCATATTACCTTTTGAAACTGTGACACAGACTAGACTATTGTATTGACAAGTAAAGTTCAAATTAATACGGACCTTGTTCAAGAAGATTATATCATATGAGTTTGATTAAAAATGATATGATAAATTGATATAGAGAGATTGAGATAATGATAAATTCGCTATCAGATGATGCGGTTTCTATTAGAAGTTGAATTATTTTTCTTGTATTTCGACCTTTGGGAAAAGTTATTCAGTTTCATGGAAAGTACACATTATTCAGTTTTATCAAATCACACCTTCATATCAGATGTCATCCTTTTTTTAAATAAGTTACTTTTCGATAATTGAGTTAACTTGTGGCGTAAAAGAAGACGTAGTGACTAAAATTGAGAAAGGGATGCTGAGATGGGTTGGTCATGTAGAGAGGATGAATGAAGGAAGATTGACGAAAGAGATCCACAAGGCGAGAGTGAATGGAAACGTTGGAAGGGGAAGGCCTCGGCGAACGTACCAGGACCAAATTCAGGACGTTCTGAATAAAGGCCAGGTTAAAAGTACCCTAAACCGACGAACATGTATGAAAGGATTGATGAAGGTTCAGGAAGCAAGGGAAGTATGTCAAGATCGTAGCAGGTGGAGAACTGTGGTCTCTGCCTACCCCGACGGGAACAAGGCGTGATGTTATGTATGTATGTAATTGAGTTAAAGCTGCTATCAGCATAGTGTCATCTCATTTATACTACAAAATTTGATAAACTTTTGATTTAAAATTCTAAAAAAAATACCAATTTCAGTTGTTTGGAATTTACATAATATACTTCATATAAAACAGGAACTTCATGGATGTACCCCTAATTTTATTGATCAGTACGGTGGTAATAAAATGATCAAATACTTTGTTTACACACTCAAGAAACTACGTTTTCTTTACGACAGTTAAAAATATTGGTATGGAAAAGAAGAAACTTGGTTTGAAATATACTCTAAATCGTTTGCAACTTTTATTATTAAAAACGTGTATCTAAGTGTGGTATTATTTGAAAACGGAGGTATCCATGGGTGCTATATTTCACCAGCTTACGACACGAATGTCGACAAACTACCCCATAAATAATCGTGGGACCAGAGCGAGTCTTCTCGTCATATGTGTAACAAGTTCAAACATCGTTGAGTCACCAAAACGTAGATGAAATAAGTTTTCCCCGAAATTATTACCGGAAGAAAAAGCTTTTAATATTTTTTGTCAAAAATGTTTTATTTTGATTTATTCTTGTAATTTTTTTTAAATTCATATTAGTTATCATCATCATCATATCAGCCGAAAGACGTCCACTGCTGGACATAGGTCTCCCTAAAGATCTCCATGACGACCGGTCCTATTATTTAAAATTCAGAGAATCTGTCAAACTTTATTGTGTTTGATTATTTGTTATTTTTAGAAGCTTAAGTAAAAAAAAATTGTGTTTTGCTAATAAGCGTCAGCTTATAATTTTATTATTAAGAACCTACAATTTCATCTATATTTTTAATTACCCCATTTTTCAAATAGATATTTCCATTATAACAAGTGAAAACATTTCATTCTACAACTTTAAACTAATTTTCTAGGTGGGCACCGAAAGTACCGAAATTCCCGGGAAATCCCGGTTCTAATTCCAGTACCAAAAATCTAGTCCCGGTTCTTGGGAGGGCACCGGTTCTGCACCCCCTAATCGGAACCCTAAAAACATAAATATACCGCAGAACACGAATTGATAAATAAAAATCTAGCCCGGTCTTCATCAAAAGCAAACAACATGTTATTGAAAAAAAATGTCACGACACCATACAATTAATAATAATAAAAACGTCAACGCCGAAGGAATCAGTAGGAAATTATCGACCAATCAACTGGAAACTAAATAGAACACCATCTATAAGCGCAATTATCGGTTCTGTTTTACGAGCTAAACATTGACTACGTCTGTACTGAATACCTACTTATAGCTGCTTTCAATCTCCTCAGTTTGGTGCAGAAATCACCCTTATAACTATCACATTAAAGCAGTTAGAAGAACTTTACGCAAGCAAATAAATCTTGGCTTTTTATACTCCGCGACAAACATACTGTTGCAACGCGTCAATAAGTCATAATTTTCTCAGCTCTATCGCTAAGACTCTACAGTCTATGTTGTTTTAATATTAGGAATATCTAACTCAACTGACTGTAATGGTAACTTTGTAATACGGTTAAAGGGGAGCTGCTGCCACATATAAAACAGTGGATATGAGGACATAAAAATTCTTGAAGCGCTGTCGGCGGTGACTATCGCCATTACATTTGTCAAGTGTCAAGTAGTAACGCGGTGGGCACAATTTAAATGATAATTATGTCGTGACCGAGCCCAGTGACGTGTTTTGTGCCATACTTTTGATCAAAAGTTTGTGTTGACACTTCTTCTTTCTTTTTATCTTAAAGTATTTTTATTTCGACATGAAAATTATTATTTTTTATAACATTTTGAAGAGTGAATACAAAACTGTTTATCGTTTTGTTTTTAAATAATATGCGATTAAAATATGTATGTATATTCCAAAAATTACATCTCGAATACAAAGTGGTTGTTTTGTCCGCTTGTATGCTATGTAGAATAAGCATACATTTTCAGTTTCTGCACCCCAACTAACATTTTACTAAACCGTGTGCTGTAAAAGCGATAATATTTCTTATTAAAAAGTTTTCCCTTTAAATGTATTTTTAATATTCCCAACGTTCAATCAAAGACATAAAAATCGAGCAGAGCATTTATAGCTATTTCATTATACGAAATAGAATGGAAATATTTATTTTAATTTTCATTGCCATCGTAGCATAACCAAGCGTAACATAAAATGTGACATTTACGTCTGATGCGAAATGCATTAATGTCGTTTTGGTCATAAACATCTCCGCTGTAAAATAAATGTCAATTTTGCTTTTAGTTATCAGCGATATTCTTGTCTTGGCTTCTGTTTAACTTGGTTTTATTGTTTTTGGAAACAATTTTAAATGATGCGTGTTTTTGTACCAGGCCTTAAACTTTTATTCACTAAAAGCTGTTCAGTTTCGTTGATTGATCGATCGTGAACTTCCAGTTTTCGTAAAGCTTTTTTCTATACACCCTATATTCTTAAACAAACCAAATTTAATTTAAATACCATCTCTATATGTAAGCAAAATTAGAGGTAATTCTCATATTTTTGATACAAAATAATCTTATTGAAATTTAACAAGCGTAGAGAGCCAAAAGATGAAAATTAAGTTATTCTCGTAAAACTTTAAGTTTTGTCGTAACAACTTTAATAATAAATCACTCTGAACATCGCTCCTGAGAGCGTTTCAGCTGAGTACGCTGTCAAGATATGACTTGCTTTGTTGACAGTTGTTCAAGTTTCTTTTATTAATTATACAATATCTCAAGATACACCTGGATAGCAATCCCACACATAAGAAGGATTTACGAGTATAATACCATCCTAAGTTATAATTGTAGGTCTGTGACGAATACTTATCTAATCAATGAGAAAACCAAACCAAATAGGTATGTACTTTTATTAGAAAAGGTCCTTTCACACGGTAAACTTGGTTTACAATACAGTTACCCAGCATACAAAATGGCGTAGTAATGTGTGGCTCGACTGTCGACATACAAATCGACGCTTGAATCAGTTATCGGACTATAAACCGCTCTCGTTTTGTTCCGAGTTTGCCAAGATTGTTTTATCTTTAAATATCTTGAACACGTTAGTTTATTGTACATGAGAAAAGCATTTGGTTTGTAAAATAAGTAAGATAAAAATTAAGAAAACATACTCTAAACAAGTAAGCTTTATTTCTCACCATGGTGCCAATTTGTTTGTGAAGCGATGTAGTTTAGCTGACGACATTAAGAGATTTTAATCTACAATGAATAAACTATTTTGAGTTTGAGTAAAAATCAAAGAATTTGCGCCTGCATATTTATATCAGGAACCGCTAGCCTAGACGACAAAACTGCAGAACTATCAAAGAAACAAGTATATGTGTGACAGATATATATGATAATACGAATATTACACGTAAACACTAGTAATATCAGTCGTATCGTGATCGTCGTGCACGCATGTCGTGTTTCAGCCTGCCTCATAAAATACCGATAAACACCAATAAACTGTACGAACAGTAGCACGATTCTAAAGGATACTGTGACGCATACAGGCTGTAGAATATTTTATTTTAGTAACATTAATTTCAAAGCTAAATAAAAAAAAAGTTAATGCCCGAAAATGAAAATATTGGGGACATAGATATGAGATTTATTTTTACGAAATGAGCAGTACATGTTGTGTCATCTTTCTTATTATTTATTAGTCTACAGTAAACTGTAAAACGAATTGAATGAATATTGTTATTTTAATAATTGCCTATTCCATCTTATAACTAAAGTAGAGTTTGAGACAAGAGTCCGACCGAAACTCTATTCTATGTACCCAAACACCTGAGATATCCTCAGAAGCACTTCTACTTAGTAATGCTGGATATCCATATATGCTTTGAGCACTAAAATACGGCCATTGTAATAGGCCCGTTGTGACTGCTGTCAAAAGTATGAAAAATTAAGACCTGCAAAGAAAAACCGGCCAAGTGCGAGTCGGACTCGCGCACTGAGGGTTCCGTACCACCACATAAACATAATTGTATTAGTTGAAATTTCAGTAAGTTAATGTGCTAGATTTTTTGAGTCCGACACGCGCTTGACCAAATTTTATTATTTGTTGTTATTTCATAGCCTATGCACTATAAACATACCAATTTTCAAGTTTGTAAGTGTTCCCGTTTTTAAATAGAACTAAAACAAAAATCGCCTCAGCAACCATCCAACTTGACCCCTCTCTTATATGAATGTTCTTGAAACGGGAGCTCACCACAATTGGTTACCAATAGTTGTGAAAAAAGTTGTAATATTTAATGATTTCAGACTTTTCCCATTATTTGTACTATGACACCTAGCTTCTTGCCAAATTTCATAATTTTAGGTCAACGGGAAGTACCCTGTAGGTTTTTCATTTTTGAATAAATGTATGGAGATTAGGACATAAAATGCCATATCTTTTGATTGCGTCGTTGTAAAAAATTTAAATTTTCAGATCTTGTGTGGTTCATGGATCCTAACATATGGTATTAATTTCAACTTGATACCTTTACCCGTTCGTGAGATAAAGGGTCTTGACAGACAGACAGACAGACAGACAGACAGACAGACAGACAGACAGACAGACAGACGGACAACAAAGTGATCCTATAAGGGTTCCGTTTTTTTCTTTTGAGGTACGGAACCCTAAAAATGAACTCTGTGTGTTGGTGTTGAGGAAACGTCAAAACGGACTTCTTACGGTGGTCCTCCTTTAGCTTAGCATAGGATGCTATTCAACAGTCTTCATCACATCACCTTGTATAACGAAATGACACTATCAAGCGAGTTCTAGATTAACATAGGTCAAGTTAGTCTCACACACATGCCTTCAGAGCCCTATCCAAATATCGTACTAAATTCAGCCTAATCACCTTGTAATTGGGTTTAAAACGTGTTTTATCTATCTGATAGTAAATCGACTCAAACTGTCTACATAACGAGACTATAATTGCAAATAAGATATAAGAACTAGAAAATTTAGATACTTACCTAATTGCCATTTTTACAGCACACCTACCCACGTCAGTCAAATTAATCCTCTTGGAATTAGCTAAAACCGCTATCACGCCTTCCTTATTTCAGAAACTAATTCAGCACACATTGCTCGTTGATGTCAAGATATTAGAATTGACAGAACCAAGCCTCCTAGCAAAAAATGCCGAAATAGTCATTGATTAAAGGAGGGTGTGATTGAGGCTTTACCGCTGATTATTAGCTCTCTTTATATTATGAAACAATATAAGAAAATGATTTTATTTTAACACTTCCAGTGTTCGGATAAATCTACAAAGTAGAAAATCGCAAAATTTCACAATTACATTCGGTTCGAATCCTGCCTGTGGTTGTGAAATTTTGCGATTTTCTACTTTGTAGAAACAATAATTATTTATTATGCAAGGCAGCTAAATTGTAAATTGTTATTTGGCGCGAGTGCTTTGTATTACGAAGGAAGATTCCTGAGTGTATAGAGAGGGTTTCTAGGCACGAGACGCGAAATAACTTTTCACCTCACAGGTTCGGAAAACTTAGCGATAAATCGTTCGAAAACTTCGTGCAAAAGTTATTTTTGGACGCTATCGTGGAAAATGATTTAGAATTTTTAATCGGTCGATTTCTGCGTGCAAAAGTCAGCTACCGAGAAACACATTGTTTTACCTCACTACAGCGAGGAAAATGCTAACGCATAGTGCCAGTACCTCATACTATAATCAATCATCATGTTCTATTTTCGTAAACGTTTTCCAAGCTAGCCGCCAAAAGTGACTTTTGCACGCAGATTTCGATCTACTTATTAAAATTTCAAATACTCCTTCCTTGCTGTTGGCCAAAAATGGCTTTTCATTTAGATAATATTTCCGAGCTAGAGCACATTTATAGTGGAGCGAAATAACAAACGACTAAACTTGCGAAGGAACCAACGACTAGCACCACAGAATAGTACTAGCGTCTAGCACCTTGAGGTGTCATGGATTTCAACAAGTTTGCTCGCAATGACGGACGTAAAGCAGAAACTGATGTTTTTTTAGCAACGATAGACAACTGAAGTCACCGCACATAAATATAGTCACCGCAACATTCCTTCTCTGTATTAAATTTACACCGTATGTGGGACGTGGGTGGCACCCGAATTTGAAGAATAAGTAATAATCTTAAAATTCTTCAGCCCCAAAAACATGCATGTTCACCTCCCTTGCGTTTTTCTTTTTAATTTAAATTTCTGTTTAGTTTTTATTTATTTTTGTTATTTTGCTGTGCCCAAAAGGTCTCAAATTAATGTACTAATTTTAAAATTCAAATAAATTTTAAGGTTACAAATAGATATAAAATGGTTACAAGTTCTAAACCAAAGTGTAGGAAATCGGTAACCGTTTATGTTCGCATGTGAACAAAAGAGCATGCATGACCAAGTTAGTATGAATTCTCTCCGATCTCCGGCAACATTACTCCGATCTCTGGCGAAATCTCTCTGATATCTAGCAACATCTCTCCCAAACCCGGCAACATCTCTACGATCTCCGGCAACAACTTAAGCCCTGGTGGTAGCCCTGGTGTGAACTCCGCGAGGCGCTCCTAGGCTTGTTGCTTAACTATACTTGTCTGGGTCGAGACTTCCGCTCCCCAATCATCCGGTGAAGTTGTGAAACTCACTATGGCTAACAACAGAAGTCTACTACAAAAAAAAGTTGAAAGGTTGACGGATACCCAAGAAATAATGAAAACATTTCTAAGAAAGGCGATGAGAGAATACTGAGATGACAAATTTATTGATGGGAATGACTTGAAAATGTTATAGCGACTAAGAATAGGGCTGACAAAACTGCTTGATTTCCAAAGAGTCCTTAAAAGCAATCAAACCCATCTCTCCACCAAACAACCGAAGGTACAGTCAGCCACACATCATTGGTAACACTTTGACCTTGAACAGGTCTCTGGTCTCAGGTGTTTAGTAGCACTGATTCAGCTTACACCGATTTTGTTAACATTTACTTGCTGCCGTGCCATTGGCAATCACAAACGTTCCATAAATGTCCACAAACACACATCACTACTCATAACTCAGCGTCAGTAAATTCAATTTTATTTGACAATTAACCCGGGCTTTCTCGAAACACATAAATACGTGTAAATAGGTATAAATACGTGTATAAACAGTCGTAAATACGTATTATCGTTAAAACGTCAGCCATGTTGTAAATCTTACTGAATGGCACTACCAAAGGCACTACGGTTGTCTTGCGAGGGCACAGAGTAAGTAAGACTTGCAGAAGGTTTTACATAGAATAACCTAAGCTATGTATTTCAATGAATTTTTGATAGACCTGAATTCAGATTTTGTGAAATACTCAGGGAGATTCGTTAAAGAAAGAATCATAGTTATTAAATATCTGTAAACATAACTATGTATTAGTTTATTTGTAAATTGATTGAAAAATTTATCATCAACTATGGACTTATTCAGATTTAACAGCTGCTTTTATTAACAGCTGTCATGTGAATCAGCTTGGTTTGTAAAAAGTCTCAAAATAAGACAAAGGGTGTTTCAAATCAAGAGAGCGTATTCTTAGCACTGCAATATTATTACTTAGTAAGAAGCACTTTCAAAACTTTGGACCGAAAACCGAAAAAATTGCCACTTGACTCAAAGCCGTGTCAGAGTAAATTGTATACTTAAAAGGTGTTTGTTGTTTTTGAACAATTTTCTTTTTCAAACTCATACAATTTATTCCACGATCAGCTAACTCTAATAAAAGAAAGAAGTCTATAACAGCTAGATATTTTACTAGTTATGACAGTTTTAATCTTTGCCGCTATCATATAAAAGGTATTTCCTTAGTTTTTATGGAGCAGCAAGTTTCTCGGTCTGCCAACGTGATAGCGCTTTATGGAAGCAGTTCTATCTAGAGAGAGTTGCAATGTTTTACATACAAATCGCATATAAACTTGCTTACATTAAAGCGAATGAGTTATACTGAAATGTTTAGCGTTGCATTGCGTACAGCTAAGACTGAGATTGTAATTTGTGACGTAGTTAGTCATAGTAATACCCATTTTAGACAACCTCTGCGGTCTAGTGGTAAGAGCATTCGACTCTCGATCTGGATGGAGGTTCTGGGTTCGATTCTGTGGACACTGTCAAACAAAAATTTACTTTGTGAGACTTCCTCAGTTTCGTTAGGAATGCAGAAAGCAGGATGAATCTCTTGATTGTCTGGAAAGTAAGATGATTCCATGCTTCGGAAGGCACGTTAAACCGTTAGTCCCGGGTACTATCTACGACAGTAGTCTTCAATGAGTCAAGTTCAAAAACTTTGGCGACACAACAACTCTGACACCAGGGTCTGTGAGATCGGTCATCGACCTAGCAACCCTTGATGATAACTTTTTCAGTTTCAGCTCTATTCGTCCCAAAATTCACAAAACATACATGAAATACATTTTGGCATTGGACCGCGGTGGCTGTCAAATATGCAGATGGACGATCCCATCCTCCGTTTCAAGGTCCCTTAATCGCCTTTTACGACACTCAAGGTAAGAAATGAGGTGGTGCTGTTCTTTACTGGCATGGCTCGAAAATTTAGCCTATGAATTTCTTAAAATCAAGATGAAAAATACCTATACGCCGTAACAAGCGCAAAGTATAAGTTATCTAAGATATAGCAAAAGCTTAATAAAATTTCACATTTTGGAAAGGCACAACCCTAATATCATTAAGTACTAACATGCAAATGTTTACGACGCTATTCAACCATTTGGAGTTAAACGTTAATTCGTGAGACTATTTTATTTACGCTACAATATAATAGGGCCAATAGGTTTAGCGTTGTAATTGTATTATTACAAATTTTATTACTGCTACTATACATATTTTATCTGAATAAAACCGTATTTGTCGAACATGCAGAAAGCAGGATGTCCTGTAATGTCCATTTATAATTTTATCTTGTACAGTCAACTGCACATCAATGGAAAACTTCCACGGTCAATATCTGCGTTATTGCTACATAGTAAAATTTGTCTCAAGAATGAAGGTGATTTCATTGATGTGTAGTAGAGAGTCAGTAGAATTAAAGCAGGTTAAACTTTATACATGATGCAAAATATTTTAAAGCACTATTTAAGCCTAGTGCCATGAAACTGAACAACTTTTCAAAAGGAACGTAAGTTTAAATACTAAAAAAATTGTCAAGTGTAGTTTTGGGAAGTTGTTCTTTTTTCGTATATCAACATACGCTTCTCTTGGGAAAGGTTGTTCAGTTTAATAGTTTAAGAAACATGCTAAAATTGTGCTTTTTTTATACCATTACAAGCATATACCACGTACCTACGTACATCGCGATAACCTTTTTTCCTCAAGTTATCTGCTAATTTATACATTATAATAAAATCGTAAACTCGCCGATTCTGTACATTGAATTTTTTTGTGAAAATAACATGATAAGTATAAGCTGTGTTTTATTGAAATTGCGGTTCTTTCAAACAGAAGATGCAGTTTCAAGTGGCAGCGCCAATAACTCACAAACTACTGAACCATTCTGTAATCTGTGTACTGAACCGATTCAAACTGGTAGCTATTTGGTAGATACTTTGCATTCGTGTAGCTTCTGTTTGAGTGAATCGATTGCTATGAAACAAAGCTTGTACGTTACATGAATGTTACTTTGGGGTGGTAAAGATCTATCTACATCACGTTCTGTGGCGACGGCTGAAGGTCTCTCTCAGCGGTGGTAGGCTTCGGCCGCCTGGCTCGCGACCACCCTCCCGCCGAAGCCCGATGCCAAACAGCCTGTCTGTGTTCCGTCGGTGTGCGGGAGTGCCATTGCCACTGGGGGATCGGAGGTGGTCAGTTGCGTGGCTTAGGATCGGTCTTGGTCTCTAGGCAAGTCTGTTCCGGGTAACTCATACTGGAGGGTGGCGGGATCCGAGGCACGGTCTCAGCCGTTGGCCGACCGCAGGTAGATGGGGGCCCCCAAGTACCACGAAAGCCGACGTGGGAAAGGCTGCCCCGCCAACTAGCGAAAAATCCTGGAATGCTCCGTCGTGCTAGCTGACGACTGGACGGGAGGACCCGATGGCCATTTCAGGGGGGCTCGGGCGCCTCCGCAGTCTCCAGATGAGTTCCCCACTGGTCAGATGAGCCGAAGAGTCTCATTTGATAACCTAGCCGCGTCTCGACCAGTTTCCGTTTCCCCACAACAACAAGCTCCCCATGTCAAACTCCAAAAAGAAGAAAGTTTCTAAACGGCGGCACTTCCTCCCACTAAAAGTGCACCTCACTAACATCCGGGGATTGCACTCCAATCTCGATCCGGTCCATTTCCACCTTGAGACCGAGAAGCCGCATCTATTCTTTTTAACGGAGACGCAGATAGCAACACCGTCAGACGTGGGGTACCTCAACCCGGGTGGGTTACTCGTTGGAACACAAGTTCAAAAAACGAGCCGGCGTCTCCGTTGCTTTGAAGATTCAGGATCATCAACATTATGGATTCTGGTGGACACCGGCATAGAGAAATCTCTCTACGTCGGTGTCTACCGGTCGCACAGCGGTGGCCAGGAGACGACTAGGCTCTTTGAGCAACTGTTAGAGAAGGCGGATTGTGCCGTACAACGGTACCCAACAGCGCAGCTTCTTTTTCTGGGGGACTTTAATGCCCACCACAGCGAGTGGTTGTTCCCATACCAGAAAACTGACCATGCTGGGAGAGAGGCGCACAGGTTTCATTGTCGCTAGATCTCACCCAGCTGGTGAATGTAGCTACGCGGTTGCCTGATGTAGACGGACACTCGCCCAATTGCTTGGACTTACTGCTGACTACAGATCCGGACAGGCACTCGGTGTCGGTATCAGTCCCGCTGGGATCATCCGACCACTGTCTGGTGAAGTCCGTGTCGATCAGCTCTCCTCCGGATGATAGCCCAAGAGGCACGAGGCGAGTTTAGCGATACGAGTCAGCAGATTGGGATGAGATGCGGCACTTCTTTGCGTCCTACCCATGGCAGCCAGTGGGCTTTTCTTCGGGCGATCCCTCATGTTCAGCTGAAGCGGTTGCGGATGTGATACGGCAGGGGATGTAATACTATATTCCATTCTCCGACATACCGCTCGGTCACAAAGCCCAACCTTGGTTCAATGCGGACTGAGCGAGCGGAACTTGCTGGGGGGAGGCCATCGAGAAATACGGCGAAGCCCTTGCCGTATCACTGGATAACTCGAAGGCCTTCGACAGGGTGTGGCACGCAAGTCAGCTGAGCAAACTTCCTGCATACGGCCTTCCCGCTGACTTTTGCTCTTGGATTTCTGATTTCCTGAGTGAACGGTCGATCCGAGTGGTCCTTGATGGCTGCTCCTCTGACCTCATGGCTATTGATGCCGGGGTTCCTCAGGGGTCTGTTCTCTCTGCGACTCTTTTCCTGCTGCACATCAACGACCTACTTGGTCCTAGTATTGTTGGGTACGCAGATGACAGTACTGTCGTCGAGAGATATATGTCAAGCGCAAAAGCCAGCAGTGACGAGATACGTTCTTCGAGAGAAGCCATGGTAGAGCGAATAAACTCAACCTTAAGTCGTGTCTCCGAATGGGGTGACAAAAATCTGGTGAGTTTCAACGCCACCAAAACGCAGGCGTGTCTGTTCACCGCCAAAAGGAGTCCATTCAATCTGGCTCCTACTTTTCGAGGTACAACTTTACCAGTTACCGACAGCCTCGAGCTACTTGGCATGAGGCTGTGTGCAAACCTGAACTTCGGCGCTAACATTGAGTCAAAAGCCCAAACTGCGGCAAAAAAGCTGGGCATCCTCAATAAGGTTAGGCGTTACTTCACTCCTGGACAGCTTCTAGTTTTATATAAAGCCCAAGTCCGATCATGCATGTAGAATTGCTGTCACCTTTGGGATGGCTCAGCCAAATACCAACTAGCCGCACTTGACTCGATAGATCGCAGAGCCAAGAAACTCGTTGGTGATGAGATGCTGGTGAAAACCAAGTTTCACAGTCTGACCCACCGTCGCAAAGTTGCATGTCTGTCGGTCTTCTACAGATTGTACTTCAGAGAGTGTGCTCTAGAGCTCCACGAGCTTATTCCACCATCTCCCTTCTACCATCGGGAGTCCAGACGCACCGCAGGATATCACCCATACTTGGTTGATATTCCGCACATTCGCACAGAGCGCTTTGAAACATTTTTTATAATGCGCACGGCTAAGGAGTGGAATTCTCTGCCTGCGTCTGTGTTCCCGAGTTCATATAACCCGAATCTATTCAAGTCGCGAGTGAAAAGGCTTCTTCTGGGCAAGCTCGCTCCATCGTAGACCTCATCTCTGTCTTCAAGACTAGATCGAGGTCAAGAGTAAGCCCATTTTCAATAAAAAAAATGTACTGAAATTTTCGTTTGAATCGGTTCAGTACTTTGTGAGTTATTGGCGCACAGCCTGTTTGCCAATTACGTTATTGAAAACCTCGTTTGGATTGGTCCAGTTGTTTATGTATGCTATAAAAGTCCAAACTCCTCGCGAACCAATTCGTGGGCACAGCTAGTGCCGAAATCATGTCTGATAGTACTAAGGATTTCTGAGCTAGCAGGATAGACAGACAGACGGACATGACGAAACTATAAAGGATCCTTGTTGGTCACGGAACCCCAAAAAGGGAATTCACATTAGAGATAGTAATAAATCGATTCAATAAACAAAAAAATTCTTATAAATTACGATAACCTTTTTTTCCTTGAGTTATCTGCAAATTTCGTATAAAAGAAAATCCGCACAGCTCAATTTATATATTAATCCCGGCTCACTCAATAAGCAAGCACGTACTTACCAAACATGAAGAAAATATTGTATTTGTTGATTTTAGCAATAGCTATTGTCCAGTTAAGTCAAGCATACCCAGGAGATCCGGGAAGTAACTATTTGGATTATTCAAATTGTCAAGCAAATTGTCGCACTTGGTGCATATTAGACAATAAATACAACTGGAACTGTGTGAAAACTGATCAAGGAGGCTTATTTTCGGCAAGAAAATACTTGTGTGAGTGCTGGAAGTGAAATTTTTTCATAATGTTGGCATTTATTTTTCGCAATATTTTTTAATATGATTCTGACCTAATAATGCATAAATAATTGTACTTTTGTCTTTTAACGTTTATATCTTTTTTTCTTATACATGCTAACTTTAGTACTTTTGTAATAAACTTGTATATTATTACTTGTTGTCTTGCTTTCCGTAATCTCGGGTAATTAAGTCCAGGATCTTTGGAAGGCGTGTGTTGGGCCTAAGGTTTTCTTTCCACCAGTGCAGCTAAGCTGTGAGCTGAGAAAATTCTAACTAATAGGTTTGTGCCATTTTCCTAGTTCATTAAGTGCGCTGTCAAATGAAGCAATCTTATTAGTTGGAATTTTTTGGCTCGCACAGCGCTGGTGGTGGAAAAACAGCTTTAGTCCGCCGCATCCGTAGAGGCCATTTAAGAGCCTTTAATAAAGGTGGGATGTGTACACCGCGCGGGTACTCTCTCTGCTTAGACTATGGAGTGCAACCACACAGAGCACCTGAGGCGCTACCGCCGAACTCAATCGTTATCGAATCTCTCTTTTCTTCCTGTATATAAAAAAGAGAGAATCGATAACGATTGAGGTCCGCGGTAGCGCCCCTGCTCGTTGCAAGGATTATTGCAGAGATGGACGGACCGGACAACTGGGGCTAGCTGGGCTATGGTCTGAGACAGATGAACAACAATGTAGTCTTATTTTATTTGTGGTACGGAACCTTAAAATGAAAGGCAAGAAAGTACCTAGTGGTGCAAGGTGTTTCCACTCATGTGTGGTTGACTGTAGGACAATACTCGTGGATAAATCTTCTGTTCTAGTCTCAGCAAGCAAGAATTTTGTAAGTAAACATTGTTAGTGCTGTCCCGTTTTGTGTTTGCTTTGAGCCGTGTCGTCAATCTTCCGATGCGATTGGTCACATCAAGACGTCGATGTCAGTTAAATAAATATTTCTTTGGAAAAAGGCAAGGAAACTGGAAACAAATGCGGTGATTTCGAAAAGAAATTCTTCTTTTCCAGGCAAAGTTTGGCTGCTTCCAGAGAGTTCCTAAGTGAAAGTTAAGTTCAAAGTGAACCTATTGACATAATTTCTATTTATTTAACATAATTGGTAGAGTTAATGCAGGTTTTACTTCAAAATAACTTTTGCAAACAAAGAAATTTGACCTCATATAGAAGTAATATATAAGAAATAATTCGTCACGAGTAGGGATGTGTGCATGCTTTCATCTATCGATAGTCGATAAGTCACACAAGGAAAAATCGATGTCGAAACTTTCACCAAAAAGTTGAAGTACTAAACTTAAATAAAAGGCAAATTTGTTAAAAGCGGTTATTAAATTCATTCAGGAAAATAATACTTTAAGTATTTTTTACTAACGGTGATTTCTTACGTAGCTGTTTGATACCAAACTTCTTACTTACTTACTTACTAAAAGTACGGTTGCGGTGGAGGCAAGAGGAGTAGGAGGTGTAAAGGTTTTTTTTTTTTTTTCATAAATATCTCTAGCTTACATACAAATTATGTAGGATTTTAACACAAACTTTTATCCCTCAATGCAGGGGGTGCATTTGCGATGGTTTTGCAAACATGCTGAAATACGGGTTTGTGGTTTTCTCCTAAGTAGCTCAAATCAAAATCAAAGCGTTGCATGTGCACAACAGTTGCTCCATGTTTTCGCTTTCCTCACCACATGCTTTTAAATCTTTTAAACTATTGTTTTTAGCGAAAAACTTTCAAAACCTTTTTTGTGTAGAATTTTATGTAGATTAATTTAATTATTTTTTTATCATATTACTTAATTTGTTGATTCAGGATGATTCATGCTGTTTAAGATATTTAAATCTGGCGAAGACACACAAAGTGATATTTGTTTGACAGTGTCCCCATCGGGATTCGAACTCAGAATAAAAAACCGGCCAAGTGCGAGTCGGACTCGCGCACCGAGGGTTCCGCACCACCACATAATCATAATTGTATTAGTTGAAATTTCAGTAAGTTAATGTGCTAGATTTTTTGAGTCCGACACGCGCTTGACCAAATTTTATTATTTGTTGTTATTTTATAGCTTATGCACTATAAACATAAACAAAAATCGCCTCAGCGACCATCCAACTTGTTCCCTCTCTTATATAAATATTCTTGAAACGAGGGCTCACTACAATTGGTTACCATTAGTTGTGAGAAAAGTTGTAATATTTAATAATTTTAGACTTTTCCCATTACTTGTACTGTGAGACCTAGCTTCTTGCCAAATTTCATAATTTTAGGTCAACGGCAAGTACCCTGTAGGTTTTGCTTTTTTGCATAAATGTATTGAGATGAGGACATAATAAGCCATATCTTTTGATTGCGTCGATGTAAAAAATTTAATTTTTCAGATCTTGTGTGGTTCATGGATCCTAATATATGGTAATAATTTTAACCTGATACCTTTACCCGTTCGTGAGATAAAGGGTCTTGACAGACAGACAGACAGACGGACCACAAAGTGATCCTATAAGGGTTCCGTTTTTTTTTTTAGGTTACGGAACCCTAAAAACAAAACGCGTTGAATATTGTAAAATATAGTACATGATACAGCAGCACTGCACTTTCTTTTTCGCGATATGCAAGTAAAACTATCAGCCGCAAACTTATATTTGTTATACCATACACATAGTATGGAAATACAAATTTATATTTCGGTTTTTCTAGAAAATGTTCTAATGAAATAAGCAGATGAATTCAGAATTCGAATTGTTAAATATTAAAACCAACTAACCGTAAACGATTTCGAACAAATCACATGTTAAATTTTTGGTAGTACTAGAATACCCTGTATATGATTAATTACCGATTTTTTTTATTTCAAAACACGTTTCTTAGGGATAGTTGTTCAGTTTTGTCTACTGAAAAAGCCCTTTCAGTTTTTCGTACATCCTGTGTACTAAATTTTCGCAAAAACCAATCAAATTTAATATCCATTCAAGTAAATAACCAAAACAGAATTAATATCATAGAAAATAATATAAACTTAATGGAACCAATTATGGGTAAATCACAAGTTTACGTTTTGGTAGTACAGGAACACCCCTTATATGAAATCACACAGACAAACTGATGATGGCGCAAGATACCTTGCATGGAGATCCTTAGTCAAGCAAAGTTTCATAAAAGTTTTTCAAAAAAATTCAATTCTTCGTTTTTGTTGTATGACAGCTACCCTCAAAATGAGAGCCAGCAAAAAACCATTAGGAACCCTTCGACCAATTTGCATAAAAGTCCTAAATTTAAAATATGGTGTTAATGGGACCATTCGTTTAGCCGCTAGGCTAAAGCGTGACGGACAGACCGACCGACCGACCGACGACGGACGGACATTTTTAGGGGACTTGCTTTTTTAGGTATATAAGTGATATAGAGCACATTTTTGATAAAAGTTGTGCAACTTTTTTCACGATTACAATACCTTTCTCGCTCCGCTCGAAAGTAAAAGCACCACTATCACTCATGACCTTCAACATGATCTCACAAAAAACTATAAATTACAATACAGCGTGAATTTGTAGTGGTTTCGCACCCGAAGCCCAGTGAGTCTACTCATGATGACAAGCAACTTTCTCGAAGAAAAAATTTTTTTCGCCTCTCCATAGTAAAGTGGTCACGTGATCGACTCATTTTGTATGGGGAGGCGAAAAATTTTTTTCGAGTAAAAAAATTTTTCTTCGGGAAAGTTACTTGTTTTCATGAGCAGAATCACTGGGCTTCGGGTGCGAAACCACTACAAATTCACGCTGTATAATACGTTACAATTTCCATATTTCTGACTGTAAGAATGATAAGTTGACATTTTTTAAGCAATCTTTGTGATAATAATCCACAAACATGAAAAATACTGAATAAAACTTACAGATGAAAACATAAAATTTCTTTGCAGTTTTCGTTTTGTTGTTTTGAAGATGTACAGCCATCAACTACACACAATATTATTGAAAAACACACTCACTAATATGGAGATCAACTTAAGAATAAATTAACGATTCCTTTTACTTGTTCACTACATGTTTTTTTATAATTTTCACAATGTTTACAACGTATGTTTAGAAAATATTTTCAACCGTTAAAATCACAACAAGTTAAAATAATCCTATAAACTTTGTAAATGCAATGAACGTGTCGTTCTTTTAATTTGGTAGGATGTGATCATTGATGATTTGACATGGCATGTGACGTGCTAGCAGTTGTCATCCCATACTGAAAAAAATTAGCATGGTTTCTTCTCCGAGCGAAGCAAGGAGGTTTTTGTTCTGAGTTTGCAACTGACGGAAAGCTACTGTAAAAACATCGGAGATTATTGTTTTGAGGTTAATTGCTTATCACAAGGAAAAATGTGATTGGGTTAGTACCTAAGCATTTTTATGCCATATTATATTAGAGCTCAGTAGAATTTTGTTCTAAGAAGAACCAAATTTCACGCGAAGCCAATGTTTATCGAGTTTTTGAAAACTCATACAGCACATTTTTATATTTTACTAATGTTTTATTGAATAAAACGTAATCCACGCCTAGACAAATTTCAACGGACTGGTATTTCTGCCATTATTAACATGCAGTTTGCACGTCTCTCTAGGCCATAGCAAGCTGTAACTTATTAGCTTGATGTCAAGCTGGAAATCAAACTGATTGTCTGTTGTGTATGGAGTTGCTAGATGGAACTATAGAAGACGCTGGTGTTTGAAGCGCTAGGCAGCTGTGTACGGGGTGATCCTGTCTGCGGATCAAATGCAAACAACCTGTAACAAGCGTCTCACAGGATATTACGGCGGGAACGTGTGGAGATGGCTTCTTTGAATGCTTGATACTTACTGTAAAATTGACATTCATAAATCCGATGATAATTGAAAATGTTGTAAACCAGGTATCCTTTCAAAAATAATTGTTAAAATTAAATATTTGTTTTTCAGTTTAAAATCTTTTTGGTCACGATAGGATACGATGACGACGATGACTGCTGTTGTTCGTGTCCTGCTATCAGACTTATGTGTATTTATATATTATATGTATGTATATATATAAGTATATATTTATTACGTTTTTATAGGTAGGTTTATATATGTAGTGTTTATGTATGTTTAATTTGTTATATCTTTAGGTCAATCTTTATGCACCGTCCCCGCATCTATGTTAGCCTAATATCCTGCACCCAAAGGTTGTCTGGAAGAAACTGCTGTTTAGCAATAAGGCCGCCTCATTGTACACCTATTTCTAATAAGTATTGTATTTTTCACTAAATTTCGTGTGCCATAAAGAATATTGTATTGTATTGTATAAAACCTTAGGATTAGGAAATGTGAACCTGCATACCTCGGGGAGGTATCATCATGACATCCCGAAAAAACGTCTACTACAGGACAGGGAGCTCCCTCTAAAATTCTAGCTTTTGCTGGAAAAATGTAGAGGGGAAGTACCATAGTCACCTCGCTTGTTAGCGTTACGGCTGGCACCATGGACCGCGGTTGTAGGTGACCGCAGTAAGTAAGATGTTAGATACAAAGGAGGATGCTGCTGCCCATCCTCCAGTTTATAACCCTTAGTCGCCTTATACGACACCCACGGGTATGTAAGGGTTGGTACTATTCTTTGCCGACATGGGGCATGTATACTGGGATCTAATCATTTTTTTAAATACGTACAATGTTAACAAGGTTGATGGATTGACAACTCTGACGTCACCTGAGCCTGCAACTATTGATCCCAGACTTGTGTTCTCCAGGGAGGTACATTGGGACCTTCTCTATTTCTATGTTACACATAGTTAAGTTTCTTATAAGATCCATAGAGCCTAAATAAAAACGCAAAAGTTTGCCCTCTCATGCCTTTTCCATACAAGTGAGCTTGTTCCATACAAGTGAGCTTGTTGTTAACAGCAGTAACAAGCAGTGGGTGTCGGCGCCGCAGACGATGCAAACAAGGCTGATGGATTGACAGCTGTGACGTCACCTGAGGCTGCAACTATTGATCCGGGATTACTAGACACGTGTTCCGGAATGGAAATCCTGCTTTCAGCTTGCCAGGTGGATTGAGTTTGTGCCTGTGCATTGCCTTTAATTTCTCGGATTTAAAAAGGAAAATTGCCAAGGAGAAAGTGTTAGCCATTATTAAAAATTGGGAAGTAATTTAAGAAAAAATGTAGAACTTTTGTGTTTCTTCTTGAAAAGTGTATTTTAATATACAACTGGCTTGTTTTTGGCGCTCATGGCCGACTGGTAGATGCTCCTTCTTGCCAATCACGATAGTTAAGCAACGTTGGCCGTGGTCAGAACCCGGATGGGTGGCCACTAGTGGCACAATAACTAGAGCGCTTCCTTGCTTTCGAAGGCACGTTAAGCCATTGGTCCATGTCGTTAAGCCAAGTCAGATGCCATTAATTAGCGGCTTGAAAACTCTGACAACCAGGTTGGCCACTAACCTCGCAAAGCCTTATCTAGGATTGGGTCTGGTTTTCCCTCTGGGTGGCAAAGGTCACATGGTCGCTCTGTGTAAAAACCAGTGCCCTCGACAAAACCCCGAGTTTAGGTAGCCGACTTCGTAAAAACCATTGGCAAAAACGGAATAATGCTAGGCAAATGATGATGAAGAAGAAGAAAAATTGCCATGCAGACTGTGTAAGCCAGTATCCAGATTTAATGTAACTTTTTGAAAAGATTTTTTTCTTTTTTGTTGGCTTGCTCTGAGCCTAACATAGCCCTGAAAATAAAGTCAATGGAACTCTCCCAGAAGAAGACTATTCACTCACTGACTTGAAACCTGGAGAATTCTGAAGCCCCAGTGAATGTTAATTCTAAAGAGTAGAAAGATAGTCGTTTCTATGTACACACGAGCACACGTCATTGGTAACACTTTGGCCTTGAGCAAGTTTCTAGTTCGGGCACTTGTAGCGTAGCACTGGTTTAACTGTACTGGTTATGTTCCAATTACTAATAATGTTATGTTACACCATTCATACGGTTCACTGTACTTTGAAATACGTAAATTCAATGCTCGTGACAGGTTTCTGTCGACAAACTGACAAAATCAGCAATTCCAAACTACAACATCTCAATAGCTATCCCTTTCTCTCTTCACGCCAATAAACTTCCCTGAACAGGGCATCAATAACTCACTCAGTGGCGTTGTCGCGGGATATATTTTTGTCGTCGCGTCGTAAAGATGTCGCCTTGTCCCCTTCTCGGCATCGCATCGTCGAGTTAACTTGCACGAGAAATGTGGCAGGTTACAACATCGTGTCGATGATTATACTATTGGTAGGTATTTCATTAGCGTATGGCGTTTCTAGTTCCCGGCGAGTTAAAATTTATATCAGTGTTAGAAAAGTCTGCCTGATTACATCATGTGGATTCCTGTTCTCCTCCCGAAAACCTTCTAGCTTCCAGTTGGACATTTCCTCCAAGATAAGTTGTTCCGTCTACGAAAACCTTGCAAAAACAAACACCATCGTTATACCTTGCTACGAAATCATAGTGCTTGATGGTTCGCTGTTATTATCGCCCCAAAGTAAAAACTTCGTAAGTATGGTATATGTATGCTCTACAAGTTGTAACAGGAAATATATATCAACCCTGCCCATAAAACTGAAAACTTTCCCCAAGAAACATAGGTTGAAATACGAAAAAAAAAAATTTTGACCTTCCATACAAAATGCGCTATCAAACGATTCTCAGTTTCTATTGGAGGTAAATTTTTTTTGTATTTCGACTTACATTTCTTAGGGAGAGTTGTTCAGTTTGATGAGCAGATTCACATCCTGGTATACCCATTTTGTTACACCTTGTAAAACAGTAATGTTTGCTAAGACTGCACTCCGCGCACACTAGCGCCCTCATTAGAATTTAATTAATTTCTTTGAATTGGAGACCAAAATTAAAAATTGAAGAACGGCTAAGTGTTCTTTGTCAGGACAGCGTTATTTTAAACTATTACAATAAGCTTTATTTTATCTTGTTTATTCAAAATCCTTTGAACGGAACGCGGTGGCCACCAATTTCCGTTTTAAGGATTTTGAATAAACAAGATTTTATAAAGCTTATTGTAATAGTTTAAAATAACGCTATCTTGACAAAGAACACTAAGCCGTTCTTCAATTTTTCATTTTGGTCTCCAATTCAAAGAAATTAATTAAAATCTGATGAGGGCGCTAGTGTGTGCGGAGTGCAGCCTAAGTGCATCCTTGACACTATATCGTCACTTACCACACCCAGGTGAGATCGCGGTCAAATGTCCAACCATGCCGCCTTAAAAATATAAACAAGCAAGTAAAACCTCGCACCCTGCTTGCTTCTACGTACCATCACAAAATATATGTACCATACTTACGTAGTTTTCCTCTTGCACATCGAATCCGGAAACTTCAGTACAGTCGTCACAAAATTTGACTTAAATAATCGCGCTTTCGTAAATGTTAAGTCTCAATGTCATCATTGCAAAAAGGTTTTAAAACTACCCATAATTCTTTAAAGTTAAAAGTCACTTGCTCTCTACGTTTTGTTATACTACAACTTAATTTTTTTTAAGAAATATCATTTTGTCTAATATTATTCCAATAGTCAGAAGTTTCAGTATAAAGGGAGCTTCCTTAACTTATGATGATATGATAAGACAGAATGAGGATGGTTATGAAAATAGTGCTATATTTTTTTTTTATAAAATATTCATGGTTATATTAAATCCTTCACATATTTTTAACAACAAAGTCTACTTTATTTTTCCAGTACAACTTTGTATATTTTAATTAAAGTTAATTAGTTTTTATTCTCGACACAGTCAGCTCTGTTCAATGTCTTTTATGTAACACGTTGAACGACGACGTGAAGACAGCTATGTTTGTAATAATTTTTACACCAACCGCATTCAACTGTTTACTATAAGATAGTTTGTTTATCGTACAGTGAGTTATATGACATTATCTATGGTTTGTATACGAGGTGTTATGAAATTAAGTTAAAGAAAAAAAATACCCCAATTTTTTGATGTGCGAGTTTCAGGGTGCTGTCAGTTCGGAAAATCCAGACTCTTAAGCTTTTTGTACCAATCAAAGAAATCTAAGAAAACCACATGATAGGTATTCAATAAAATGGTTGTATGTAATAAAGTGGCTGAAATTTGGTTACCAACACATTTTGTAGCTAAAACTGTCAGAAAAAACAAGTAAATATAATCTGGTTTTAATGTCATGGATGCAAAATTAGACTAGTAAGTGTTGGAATATACAAAAAAAGGGAAAGCGTACTAACAATATTGTCTTGAACCAGAGGAACGTCAGTTTACTATTAAATTATCTATCTCATCAAAACACAACCAGTATAATCTGAACCAGCGCCAGCTACAAACGTCAGAAACCAGAGACGCGCTCAAGCCACCACCAAAACCACCGACGAGCGGTCGTTCTGTACCACTGTAGTTACTGCGATCCGCAATCACCACGGTATATTCGTGCTAGCCGCAACGCGTGGGGACTACGCACAGACCACCTACCCCACGGACTATGAAACATCCTACTCAAAATGTACCGCTTGTGCTGCGAAATTCTGGGGAAAGCTGCCCAACAGTGACATTATTACAAGATGTGATAATGTAATATCGTCTGCAATTTACCTACTGGGATTGGGAGTATTCCTTGACGTTTGTCAACTACGTTTTTAGGGTTCCGATACCAAAATGGTAAAAAAAAGGAACCCTTATGGTGCCGCTCTGTCTGTCTGTCTGTCTGTCTGTCCGTCTGTCTGTCACACCTCTATATCTCAGCAACCACTTACGCTATCGAGCTGAAATTTGGAATAGTTTTAGAATATAGTTGCCCAACTTAATTGCACATGAAAATTTTTTGAAAAAAGTATGATTATTAATGTAAAGGGGGCCAAAATAGGGGGGGCCAAATTTCAAATTGTCGCTACTAGGTCGAATGGGGTATCATATGAAAGGGCTTTACTTGTACATTTTAAAATATATTTTTGTATTTTTTTAAGTTTCTTAGTTTTCAAGTTATGATGAAAAATGTCAAAAAAAATACCATTCCCCCCCCTTATCTCCGAAGTTTGAGTAAGGGAAAATCTGAATTAATTACAGTTGACAGAGGTTTATGTAAACTTTACAGCAAAAATAAAACGATCTTTCTAAGTTGCACAGTTTTTCAGAAATCTGCAAAAAACCTTTACAAACAAATTTAGTTTTGCGGTCCTGAAAATGGACTTTATTGCTTCCAAAAATACTATAGGTATATCGGAACCCTCGGCGCGCGAGTCCGACTCGCACTTGACCGGTTTTTTAAGTGTCAATGGGTGGTAGCAGTTACGAGGGTAGTACCTACTAACAGCGATTGGTAATTAATTTTTTCGAGAGTTATAGAATATATGAAATATTTTTACTTTTTTTTGCAGTTGATTGGGAAGCACCCATAGAATCGAGGGATTTACTTCAAAGACTTTATTTTTCATAATCTTTTCTTTCAAACTGACGATAATTATGAAATTATAAGACCCAGTATATCTGTTTAAATTAGCGTGAGTTATATGACATAAAAGCAGGTTCTGTTTATGCCAGCAGTTAATGATCTAGCAATAAAAACCGTTTGTTTGATTGTCTGAAACGTGATATCTTGGGAACAGGAGGTGATAAAATTTTATTGAAGGTGCTGCGGGGTTTTATTTTAAATCAATAAAGCTTATTGTGATTTAACAACTGAAGAGGCGATTCTGGTTAAACGATTGGATCACACGATGTGTACAGGCAAGACCACATCGGGTTTGATACTTTGTATTTTGTGCCATTCTTACTAGCGCTGCGAGTGTTAAGCTCGACCTGCTTTTGACTGCATGATTCATAGAATTACGTTCGATACAATATAATGAAACTGACACGTTCGTGGCCAAGCAAGCAGTTTTGATAAATGAAAAATGATGAAAATGATTTTGTATTTGTATTTTTTTATCTTCAGGTTTTATCAGTCACCTGTTTATCAAAATCTAAATACCTCTTGCTACTAAATATACTTTTCTCTCTCACACTCCCCACTCCATTCATCACTGTCCCAGCATTATGAATGTCCTGTCAAACTGTAATGAAAAAGTTAATAGAAAAAGTTTGACACTGTCACTGGCTTGTGACAGTTCGAATTTAATATTCAGTAAAAGGTTGACGGCTTCTGGATTAATGAGCTGGGCTGAAAGGACGTCTGTTTAAAAAAAAACTTTGAACTGAAGTCTGAAAAGTTGAAGTCGAAAGTAGTTAGGATAGAAATGATGACGGTAATTAATTTATCCGTCTGTTGCAGAAAGCTTCTTTAAAGTTAAACCTCCTTCAAATCTATTGCTGATATAAACAATTATGTTTACAAAAAAATATCTGCAATAAATTACAATACATCTGAAATTACAATTAACTTAAATGATACTACAATTACGGTTGACGACACAAACCCCTTTCTTTACCCCAAGAATTTTAGATCATTTTTTGACCAAACCCGGACATTTAAAATTACTACACGGGAACTTTTGTAATATGTTCGGACACCTTCCAGGATGACGCTCAAAAAAGTCCAGGACCTCCCACGTGGGATAGCCGGGAAATCCTGGAAAAACTAGAATTTAAATTACAAAATATCTAAGATTTCAAATTTATTATCCTGTACATTCCAGTGTCAAAAAACCTGGATAAACTCGAATTTTCCTAAAATTTTCCTGAAACTGGAAGGAAAACGCTATGATTGGTTTTGAGCAATGGCAGGACGCCATTTGTAATCGAATAAAGCGAATTTCTATTTTTCTTAGTAATGTTAACGTTAAATATTTTCAGTTTCAGGCACCTGGAAGCAACCTTGGAGCAAGTTTAAAATAGTTAAAAAAAGCAACCTTGATAACTTTTTTCCATTCTAATGCGTTTTTTGCGCTCTGCACAACCATTGCCTCTATGCTACTCAGATTCAAGCCCATGCGTATTGCAGTACAGGATTCCTGGAAATCCTTTTTTGTCTTGTTCATTAATATTGCAGAATATTTATTATTCTTTGTCTGAAATGAGTGAGGAATGTACTGATCTCCTACGCTGTTTCTTCTAACATTCAATGCTATGCAGATGACTACGGTAAATGTGTCGTATCACGGCCGTGCAAACCTTTCACAGGCGAACGTCAATGAGTGTCGGAAAATCTTGTGTCTGAAATCGAAACTACGTTAGACCTTGTCTCGAATTGGGGCCATCGTAATCTGGTGCAGTTCAACCCCAACAAGACACAAGTTTGCGCGTCTCCGCAAAGAAAAACCCCATCGTTGCATGCCCTCTGTTTCAGGGCAATTTCCTTGATACGAAGCCAAGTATCCCAATTCTCGGCGTCAATATATCGAGCGCTGTCCAATTTCTCGGTCATTTGGAGGACAAGGCCAAATTGGCATCCAAAAAACTAGGGTAGAGCAAGACGATGCACTCCGGCACATCGCCTTCAACTATATTAGGCTCAAGTTAGGCCCCACATGGAGTACTGTTGCCACCTCTGGGCCGGAGCGCCTTAGTATCAGCTACTTTCTCTTGACCGCGTTCAACGCCGAGCGACTCGAATCGTTGGCGACGACGTTCTCTCCGGCCGACTTGACCATCTGGCACTGCGGAGAGATATTGCGTCGCTGTGCATCTTCTATCGTATGTATCATGGGGATTGGTCTGAATAATTGTTCGAGCTGATACCTGCTGCAGAACTTCATCACCGTACCACTCGCCAAAAGTTGAAATTTCCTCCATTTCACCTAGATAACTGGCTGTCTACCACCGTACGTTGCAAAAGAAACTTCTTGCCACATACTGCTGCATTGTGGCATCAGCTCCCTTTATAGGTATTTGCAGACGGGTACAACATTGCAGCTTTCAAGAAACGAGACTACAAATATCTTAAAGGCCGGCAGTACACCTGTGATCCCCCTGGTGTTTTGGGTGCCCATGGGCGACATTGAACACTTACCATCAGGTAACCCGTCTGCCCGTCTGCCTCCCTACTTTATAAAAAAATACTTCCAAGTACCCTGGACTCCTGGAACTGAAAATATTTAACGTCAACATTACTTAGAAAAATAGAAAGTCGTTTAGTATTAAAAACGGCGTCCTGCCATTGCTCAAAACAAATCCTAGCTTTTTCCGGCCTGTCCAGGAAAATTCCAGTTTCTCCAGGTTTTTTTGACACTGGAATGTACTGGATAATAAATTTAAAATCTCAGATGTCTTGAATTAAAAAAATATGCGTTATTTATGACGATTTTAGGCACACTCCAGGAATTTCCTTGAAATTCCTGTTTTTCCAGGGTTTCACGGGCATCCCACGTGGGAGGTCCTGGGAAATTTTTGAGCATCATCCTGGAAGGTGTCCAAAGGTCCCGTTTAGTCATTTTAAATGTCCGGTTCAAAATCTAATTTTCCTGGGGTACTTGTGCTCTGGTGTCCTTGCTTCGCTTATTGACGAATTATTTCTTATTTTTCTGTGTTGTCAGAGCTTTTGAGCCACCAAAGGCTTCCGACATAATCGTAATATCCGATAAAACGTCCATTGTAGGATAGGGCCTCCCATAGTCACCAGATCACCACGCTTATAAGCGTTGTGGCTAGCGACCGCTGTTGTTGGGGACTGCAGTATTTAAAAAGGTACGATACACAGACAGAAAGAGGCTGCTGCCATTCATAAGCCTGATGGGTTGGTAGGTACTATTCCTTGCTACTAGGCCGGCATTACACGGACTCGTGCTTTGACGTGTCCAAGGAGGTTTTAACCCACGCTACGCTCTGGGAAGCGTAGTGAAACCCCCTTGGACGTGGCTCATTAGTTAATTTTACTCAAGGATGTAGCTTTCTATTTGTGTATTCTTTTTAAGATATTTTATTTCTACTAAAGCTCAAAATAAGACTCAAATCCGGTCCGATAGAAGGTTTTAAGTAATATTTTTATTAAAACTTTATGACTTAGATGAAAGATTAGGCCCAGACGGTTATTTTAGTTAGATCTCAATAAACATGAATCATTCACTCTGAGCTATAATACCCGTTACGTTGTGAATAACAATAAATTCTTGCAAATAACTATAAATTCGCGGCGCGAATCAATAAATATAGGATTTATGAAGCGCTTGTTGAACTATTCGTTTCTCGCTGTTTTGTTTTGTCTCTATTTGTTTGATAAAGTATAAGTACATTTGCTCAGTGAAACTTCTACATATATTGAAATTAAGATGTGAAACATGTGAAGCGTCAATAGAGACAGCCTTTGAAGAAGCGCACTTATGTGGGTACAGCACACGTTTAGAACAAGTTGATCCATGACGGTTATTTTCCGTGCATGGGTGACAGGCGGAGAGCCAATGAACGATTCGCTCGCCCCCTGAGGGGAGCCGCGCTCACCCCCGCGACAAATTTTTTGACTTCTGCGCATTAACGGTCACGGACAAAGTTATTTTGCACGCAGTCTAGGAATCAAGACAGAAAGATAGAGAGAGAGGAAGAAATAGGTCATTCCAGACACAATTCTATTCAATTGGTAAAAAAACTAAGTACTTCTATTTAATAATAATTTCTATTTAAAACATTTTACCTCCCATACAAAATGCATCAGCTCATGTAGTTTTTAAGAGTCCAAAAAATTATTTTCGTTTTTTGAGTTCCTTGGGTAAAATTGTTCAGTTTCATGGTCTAATTAAAGTAACATTTGTACGTATAAGTCGTACTATTAGTAGTAGTACTTATCTACAGGGTGAATTTGAAAACTTTCGACAAATTTTGAGATCGAGTTCAGACCACGACACTGAACAAATTTCCTCAAAGAACATAGGTCGTTAGACGTAAAATATAATTCGATCTCCTATACAAAATGTATGGTCAGCTGACTGACTTTACTATGCAAGGGTATTTTTTTTTTCGTCTGATGACATACGAGTATGTTCCTAGGTGAAAATTGTTAGGGTTCGCGGTCTCAACTCGATCTCAAAATTTGTTGAATGTTTTCAATTTCACCCTGTAATCCTATAATGTCATCAACAATAATGTTGTATAATGTTGTCAACATACTAAAAACAAAAGACAATGCCAAGTTTTGGAGCCTTTCTCAAAGTAACTGCACACGATTATTGCTAGAATCAAGGCTAGAATACATCAATACAAACAATATTCAGTATGCCAGCTGAGCTCTAAAGTACATCCGAACCGAGATAAACGGCACCAAATGTTACTTGTATTTAATTAACCAAACTGAAAATATTTTTGATTGGGACATTGCATACAAATATAAAAAAATTATTTCGATCAATGTTCCTCAAGAAAAGTTGTTTCATCGCCAGTTCCACACACATCCTACAGGCTTGGTATGCTTGGTATGGCTTGGTATGGGAAATCTCTTGTAGAGATAAGCCCGCCTTTGTAAATTTGCTTTTGTTTGTTTACTTTCTGTATGTTAAATGTTCAATAAAGAATATATACTCGTATATGGCTTGGCCCTTTCTGTTACACCTTCATAAAATTGGCTTTTCATAGTAATAGTCATTGTTCAAATTGTCCTATTTTCATCTTTATACGCACACAATAGAGAGTTTTTGATACTAAGAGATACGTACAACGGAACAAAGGTCAAATATAAAAAAAAATCATAGTAAAACAAACAGCTGGTCGATAATTTAGTATAATAGAGGTGTGACAATTATTTTGACCTATGTTCCTTGGGGAAATTTGTTCAGTGTCATAAGTAGGTACATGCATCTTTTTGCCATTAAGAAATAATTTAAAGTCACCCTATATCAACTGATATTACATGATTGAGAGACATTAACCTCTATTAATAAATTTATTAATCTTATTAAGATGATAAAGAGAAAGATTTATAACTTTATAATTGACAGGCAGAACAATAAAATATTAAAAAATGTGGCGCATAATTCTTAGTAATTATAATAAATAAAATGCGATATACTTAATGTAACATGGTTTTTATTTTATTTAATCGTATGGCGTTTATACATAGGCGGATACTATAAATTAACTTTCAGGTTTCCCAGCCAAATGGCTGCGTCAGGAGAAAGATTGTATATGTCTTCCTTAGATCCCGAATATGAATGGAGTGGGCATCGTTGCATTATATGCTCCATGGTTTGCGCTTCTTGACCGCAATCGCAGAGGTTAGAATCTGTCCAGCCCCACTTGTGTCTGAAATAATTACATCGCCCATGTCCGGATCTCAGCCTGTTCAGCCGGCACCACAGCTTGCGAGGTAGATCAAAGCCCTTTGGCTTTGATGTTGGATCAGTAGCTTGAGCGTCGGTCCCGGCAGTTTCTAATTTCCAGTTGTTTTTCCAGTTGGTATGGAGGTCAAAATCGTGCAGTTCTTGGGCAGTTTGACAAGGGGGGTGGCGTGACTTAAGTCGTTGTGAGGGGGGGTGGCAAAAATCTTTGTGGGCAGGTAGTGTTGGTTGTGATGCTATCTTATCCGACTCTCTCTTTAGTGCGCTTATTCTGCGAATTTGTGGAGGCGCTATGTGTGACAAAACGGGCAGCCAGTGGTAGTGGTAGTGGTCAACATGGTAATATGTCACAATAATAATTTGTTTCCTTTATTATCTGTATTTCACAGGTAATATAATAAGTGTAGGATTTTTGTAAAAGCTTTTATTTTGTTTCACCTGTGCTAGCATCTGTCTGAAATGGAATCTTGTAAGTTAAATTTAAGCTGTGAATTTAACCCACTTCCCGGTTTCTGATTGAGCTGTAATTTTATATGTGTCATAGAAGACACAGTTCGATAGAATTTGCTGGGTTTTGGGAAACATGTTCGAAGACATATAGATACATATAAAATAAAATCTTACGCCGAAGGAATTTCAATAACAAGGCAAAATAAAACAACTAAGACAAGACACAAAGAAAAGCGAAAAGACTACTACCTATACAATAGAAATGAATACACAATTCGTATTTTGATAGAGTTTGAAATGCTCGATACCAATTTCGTAATATTTCAAAACAATTGGCATAAATCAATGAAGAACAATCATAAACCATTCTACAATAATTAGTTATCAATGGACATGTCGTATTGCTCATAGAAAAGCCATACTAATAATTTGTATAACAGTTTATGTTACACAACACATTCTTCTAATTGCGGTATACTATAGAAGAGTCAAGTAACAATGATCCCATATTAACATGATTTTTATCAGACCTAGGGCCGCAGACAAGTGGCTTTCTATAATCGTAAACGCTAGTAGAATAGAATGAAAATGTGTGGGATTGACACTAGCTATCACGCAACATTTCGTTAGCCTATGTCAATTTCATACATTGTTCTATTGTGTAGGTACCCTGGCTCTAACTTTGTGTATTTGGTAGCGTCTTCTTCTTCTATGTATTTTTTGGTCTCGTTCTCCTTAATGCTCATTTATGCTGGAAATTTTATTTTTTAGGACTGCCATATGCCAGTGAATGATACATTTAAAAATTCATATTTTATAATATCGAAGTAAATGAATGTACATCTTATGTAAAGAAATCACAGCATGCAAAGAAGACATGGTTTCATAAAGTAAAAAAGATTTATTTTATTATTATTTGTCTGCCCTTTTCTTCCCCAAAAGATCCTAATACCTAGATAAGGGTTACTCTGTCTCTGAGACTTAAGAGACTACCTGCCGTCCACTAGCGCCCCCATCAGTTAAAAAAATACTACTCGCTAAATACAAAACTTATCGAAAATCCCGAAGATCGGATTGAAGTAATGGTACTCTAGTTTATTTAGAACTTATCAATTCTGAAAAATATAGTCCACTGTAGTTACAGATACAAAAACTGCTAAAAGTGGCCGTTTTTGTATCTGTAACTACAGTGAACTATATTTTTCAGAATTATTAAGTTCTAAATATACTAGAGTCAAACACATGGTGGAGACTGGCAACAGAACGAAAAACTTGGGAAAAGTTGGGGGAGGCCTATGCCCGAAAAGGCTCCTCTAGTATAGAATAAATATATTTTAAATGCATGAATTTTAGATTTAATTAACTTTAAAAGCATGAAATTAATTATTTTTTAATATTGTTAATGCTACATTACATTAGGATTGAAAAAATATTTAAAAGAAATGAATTTATAAATTTTTCGTGCCTAATGAATGTACTTTATATAATTAATGGATGATTTTTTTTATTTGATAACTAATTTAAAAACTTGTGTAAAAGAGGAAATAAAGGCTTTATAATAATAATATTATAATAATATAATAATAATACTAGAGTACCTTTACTTCAATCTGATCTTCGGGATTTTCGATAACTTTTGTATTTAGCGAGTAGTATTTTTTTAACTGATGGGGGCGCTAGTGTACGGGAGGTAGCCCCGTTATACACAAAACTAAAAAAATAAACTCGTCTTTTTAGTAATGCCTGCAATTTGCGTCATTTTCTTTGTCACACTTTAAAATTTCGATATTGAAAGTTTAATTGACAGATTAAATTTATTCATTGATTGGCTTAATAAATATTGTTGTTCTCTTAAAACTATTCATTCTTATTTACTCTCTTTCCTTAACAACTACTAAGAATTATATAGATTTCTTGGCTGTAATCGTACTGAAAATCCATCAACAGCTTTCATTGTAAGATCAAACTTCACTCTTATAGGTTCATCTTTGGTGTTTGAAGGCAGAATCTTGAAGTTCCTTAGAATAGTAGATATCATAGTCTTCATGAGCATCATGGCATACTGAGGTCCTGGAAAAATATTTATTCACTGAAACTGTTTTGTAATATAAGATCATTTACTAACCAATCATACTATATAGCCATGAAACTTGGAGACCTCTAAGGAAAATAAAACTAAAGTGGAATAATAGAGAAGCCATAAATGTGTAAGAAATGCACATGAATGAAATAACTCACTCCACACAACGGCCCTTTGACGAAATGATGATATTAAGCAAGTCGCATAAATTCTAAAACTAGCCAGTTACAGCGGAGAGGTTATACTGAATCTTAAAGTAGCAGAGGAGATAGTATCAAAACTGTAGCTTTGGCGTGTTTTGTTTTTTAGCGATATGTTTATAGATTTCACATTTAAATTTACGGTTCTAAGTATATGTTACAGATTGAAGATTTATATTTATTATATTTTTTTGATAGACAGACATCTTTAGTAATCTTACCAAGACACATCCTAGGTCCGTAGCTAAAAGGCATGTATTGTGCTGGGTGCTCTAACTTCAAGTCCAGGAACCGTTCAGCTTTGAAGTCCTCAGCATCAGGGCCCCAATAGCGAGGGTTCCTATGCATCGCCCAGATATTGACCATAATGCCTGCTCCCTTTACAATAGTTACTCCTGATGCTACAAAAGAAAACAATATTTTAAAAAGGCAGATATTTCAAAATTAATGTGTTTTGTACTGGTTGTTTGCTTGCAAACTGACCACAAGTTTAAAGTAAATCATCAAGATCGTTATAAAAAACGTAGCTTTAAAAACGCAAAATATCAAAATCACAAAACTATAGTGTCTCCATTGTCGGTCTAACTAGAATAAACGGAAAAGATGCAGGTTTAAATCCTGCCTGCGGTTGTGAAATTTTGAAATAATTTTATTTATTTAAAATTAAAATAACTTACGAAGTGTGATATCATTCTGCACTTCTCTGACGATAATTGGAATCGGAGGGTGAAGCCGCAACGTTTCTTTGATAACCGCTTCTAAATACTTCAATTTCAATAAGTCTTCTGGCGTAGCTGGTCTTTTTGAATCACCAAAAACTTTTTGCACTCTACATAAACAAAATAAATTTATTAAATAATCACTTTAGATAAACATTAAAACCTCCTGCTGCTCTTACATTCAAACGTGCGTGAAAAAACAACTTGGGTATTTTGAAGACAAATATCTTTTTATTTACTCAGTATCTTGCCGTGATTTTGAGGTATTTGTTTTTTGACCATTCAAGTGAGGGAATCACCAAGACCAAAACATGATTAGTGAAAATCGACTCTATAAAATAAAAATCCAAAGTTGCCTCTTCAATTTTCATTTAAATCCTTTTTTTGTGGAATATGAGGTGTTTTAAGTAGTGAAATTACGTATTCAGAAAGGTATTTGTAGTTGCTAGGACTTGCCAAACCTAAAATTTTATTTGATTACCTAAAAAGTTGATATTTTATATCAGGCGCTTACGTCATTTAGTTTTGGTAAAATGCACAGTATATCTGTCGCAATCTAATGCGTCGCAGATTGCGCACTTTATCCCTTTCTTTCAAGCAAAAAAAACTGTGCGCGCTGTCAAATATCCATCTTTTCTCATGTCCTCTTAACCACAAACAAGAATTTAAAAAATCCACAAAACAAGATAAGTTCTCATGGATTCGCTGTCATGAATACTTTAATCATCATGTAGGTAGATTTTGTGTTAACTTTGAGTCATATACTGTAAATACAAATAAATAAGGGTCAAAAACTTTACTTATGTTAATTGTGCAGAACCTAATTAATTTTTTATGCAATTATCAAGACCGACGCGCAGGTACTAGTGTACCTAATTAATTTTTTATGCAATTATCAAGACCGACGCGCAGGTAGTACTGTTTTAATACCCTACAATAACATAAAATTTTGCATAAAAGGCAGATAACAGGAAATAAGTACAACAAGAATGATTTTTCGTAATAAGGCCATTAGCCTCACAGTGAGCGGCTATATATATATTAAACGGAGTGTCCATTCAGTGCACACTGTACGCAGTTCGCGGCGTTTCGCTTGCGGATTAAGTCAGTGAGCAGCTGAGTTGCTGCGAATGCGAACTATGCTCGAGGTCGGCGCCTCAGTCAGCGCACTACGCCGCCGACACGCTGCGCAGCTACAAGCGTTCTTATACAACGTGTTAACGGAATTAGCGAAACTGAGAAAATAGTTCGATCAGAATCGAGAGTAGAATCAATTTCACGGGTTTTTGATTGTTTTTTTTTGGTTATTAAAAATTTTTGCGCTTCTAAATATTCCTGTGGATACGCGCGCAGGAGGGATGCGCGAGATATAGTAGGCGTGGCGTGTGCGGACGCGAGGCAAATGCGCCGTGATAGCTTAAATATCTACTAGAACAACAATGAAACTTTAAAATAACAATATCTATGTGTATGAAGGTTTCGCGTATTCCATTAACTCGTTGTATACTAACCGTACCCTTCCTCCCAAGTATTAGCAAGCGCTTCGCGGCTAACCAGTTCGCCACTAACTAAACATTGAGTTAGCGACCGATACGCCGCTCAGAGTCAGTCAGCGGATAGTCTGCCGCTCACTGTGAGCCTTTTGGGGACGCAGCCTCAGGCTAAAAAGGAGGTGCTACTTATTACCTAACTTAAAATATTTACTGTAGAGGCCTAATTATGTACATATACGCATAAAGTCACGTTTTATATTGACGGCATAGAGCCGACACGGCGGTCCGTGAAATTGCTGACCCCTGAAGAAGATCCGTGAATCATATCAGTTTATACGTATATGTACATAATTACGTGTAACACTCACTTTCTGGACGCCTAGAAGTCAGATGATAACAGAAACGATCGTATACGGTTATTTAAAGCTATGTTGAGACTGGAAATACATTTTCATTATATCAACAAGCCAAGGCATGGCAGAAGAGGCATGGAAGTTGAATTTATACAGTAGGAATGAGAGCGTTGAGGAGTAGGTATGATTGGTGTGAAATCGAGTGACAGGATTAGAAGAAGTGTAAGGCATAAGATAAGACATAGTGACTAAAACTAAGAAAGGGATGATGAAATCGTTTGATCATGTAGAGTAGATGAATTTTCACTTTTGCAAATATAACTTACTCATCATAGACCTTTTCCTGCGCTTCAGGGTACGTCGCCAACATCAAGCAGGTGAAGGAAGAACCCACAGTTGAAGAATCAGAAGCAGCCATAGTCAACACCAAGGTTTCCTCTTGCAGTTCAGTTTTCGTATAACCTCCAATTCTTTGCGATATCCTTATTAGATCCTCCAGAAAAGTTTTATTGTTCTCTGTGAAATCTGAAACCAGCGGAAGTGCCTTCATCAGACAGTATTCATTTGCAGCCTTGAAGGTACACCGTTTCGCTAGACAAAGCTGCAGTTGGTGACAGCGGTTATACCGAAAAACTATAAATAGGGTACATAGATAAGGGGCTTTCTATAATCGTTATCGCAAGTAGAATAGAATGAAAATGTATGAGATTGAAATTAGCTGCCTTGCAAAATTTCGTTACCTTATGTCAATTTTATCTTTATTCTATTCTACTGGTTCGCATTTGCTCTCGGTTTTTTTTTTCATTGTACAGAATCACTAATTCGGTATTTAAAACGGAAATAAATAATTACTTACTTTGATTACCCGACTTGTTAGCGTCGTATTTTTTTCCCATCTCTGCTAGTTTGTTTTTTATTGTCTGAAACAATGGCGAGAACATTTTCCGTATAATATTAAGTTAATTAACTACGTAATAATGTACATTCAAGCACACATACCAAATTCCTTGCAAACTTCACCTTTCAGTTCTAAGTTCTAACCCCAGTATTCAGTGATCTTTATCTCACTGTGGTTCCCCAACCCCAACGGAATAGAGGCACCAAACAGTGACGAGTACATTTTCGAAACTCATCATAAAATCCCATGAAACGTCCACTGCAGGATAGGGAGCACCCAGAATCCTAGCTTTTACTGGAAAAATGTGGAGGGGAAGTACCATAGTTACCTCGCTTGTTAGCGTTACGGCTAACACAATGGACCGCGGTTGTAGGTGACCGCAGTAAGTAAGACGTAAGATACAAAGGAGGATGCTGCTGCCCATCCTCCAGTTAACCCTTAGTCGCCTCTTACGACACCCACGGGTATGTATGGGTTGGTACTATTCTTTGCCGGCACCACACAGTTTTCGAAACTATATTTAATAAATTAACTACGCTGTAACTTACATTCAATAAAAAACAAGATGTGGCTTTTTAAAATCATTACAACCGGCGACTATAGATAAGATAATATTTGTATAATTAGGCAGCTATTAGTGCTTTTGACTCAGTTCTAATACCTATTGCTCTGTGATTAGTAATTAATACGGTAAAAGTGCATGTTCATTTTATTCCGGTTCTAGCGCGATAATTATGATAAGACTCCACGCTGATTAGGAGACCATGGCTGATGAAACTCAATCGAAACATCGTGAACAGTAAGGTAATTTATTTTGCCTAATTACAATTATCGTGCTGAAACCCGAGATAAAATAAACATGTATGAGAAGTGCGAAAGTTAAAAACAAACAGCAAAAGTTTTTTATAAGGCTTAATTCAGTTTCAAGTAGGTAGTTTATTGTATATGTCAAATACAGTATTATTCTGGAAGCTGAAAGTAATACAACAAAAAATTCTAATTTTTAGCAAAGAACTTGCAACCACTAGATACTTTTAGTAATGGTACACATTTTCACGCAGTGTTTGTTAAACAAGTATTGTATCATAGGTAGATAATAAGTTACGGTTCATTTTAATCATCTATTCAAGACGCAGTAGGCTTTTATAGGTAAGCTCGTTTCGTCAGAGGCTTTATATCTGTCCTTACAAAGTTAAGCCGAAGTCATACATGAGTAAGTGAAAATGTCATCGTTACATGAAAAAAATATTAATAACAAGGGTTAGGTACCTACCTTTTCAGCTAAGCCTTCTAGAAAGTTCTTTTGGCTATCAAGCTTCGTGAATTCTGGTAAAAATTTATACACAATATTTGAATGGAGCCATGGACGACACATTCTTGTTGTAACAACATCGCGAAACTCGTCCCAAGTTTTGAGTACACGCTTTTCCGGGTCTTTTTGTGTTTCGATTTTTAGTCCCAGGACACTTTCTAGAAAAGGAAAAAAGGGATCATTGTAGATGCCACTGAGTTTGTAAAGTATTGCAACTGACGGTTTGAAGAGATTCGTTCATTGGTCATGATTCAATATAATGAATATTTTTTTTGGGTTCCGTTGTTAACAAGGAACCCTAGAAAAGTTGTTGTAGTTGGTATTATGAATTTAAAAGGAGAACTATCACAGCTAAGTAATAAATAATAATAGTAATAGAAGTAGCAATAGCAATCAGGCTATGGACGTAACTATTCGTTATAAGGGATTTTGTTATGTAATAATCTAAACTTGCATAACAATAAAGATTCCTGGGACAACTGCGGATCCTTAAAAATACGACGTCGGATGGGTAATTTTGAGCATTCTAAACATATTCTTAATAAAATTTTATTTATTCCGGGGTTCAGGTTCCAACACTGGATTGAAATAGACCACACGGTATTTATTTTCGATACAGTAACCGGTTGAAACACTACATCAATGGAAATCAGAAGACTGACGCTTCTCTTTGTAGTTGTAGGAAGCCAATATACATCAGGTTTAAGAGTCGGAAGTAAATATATATCAGTGTCACAATCAAAATCACTATTTACGAGAAAATTTTAATGGGTTATTGACGCTTTTGCAATTTTTCAACTTTCAAACTATCAAATACTGTTACATTATTAACTTACCATAAACAACATCCATTGCACAAGGGCCCAGATGCTTGAGAATAGGTATAGGTTCGGCACCAACTGTCCTCAATTGCTCCACCATGGTCTTCGATTGATTGGAAAAGATGTCAACAAAACCATTCAAGTTCTTTGTGCTAAAGCTCGCCGAAAGAATTTTGCGACGTACACGCCATATAGGAACTGCATAAAAGAAACGATTCGTCAGAATCCAAAATAAATATTTAGAATTCGTTACATAAATTTTATTGCAATCTGAACGATAACACCATTGTTAATAAACAAGGCTTTAGTACTGGAAAATGTACCGTCGACTTTAACTTTTACTTTTTCGTCAAGAGAAGTAGGTACTTACAACAATCATAACATGGAAACCAAAACTGAAAGTTGATTCTACAGTAAATTAATAATCAAATATTTTGAGAACATAGGTACCTGGAGCAATAATAGTCCCATTTCCAAGCAAGTGTTCCATATATTTCATAGTATAGTCTTTCTCTGAACAATTTTTGAGGACAGTATCTGCAGCTATCGGGTCAGCTATCACTAAAAATGTAACATAGTTAATGTTGTTAGACAATTAGCATAGTCGCCTTAACAGACTGAAAACTTTCACAACTGGACAAAGCTTCTCTTAGAGACCGCAAATGATGTTGTTTTTCTGTTCGAAGAAACAACCATAGTTGCCATACCACCCACAGTAGCGTTGCAGTTGGTAACCGCCGTGATGGCTACCACAGGAAATAGCCTAATGGATAAAGACACTGATACCAACCCTCTGATTAGCCGGTAAGTATTAAGGAAGTACGTGGGCGTACTATTCTGATATAAAGTATAAGGATTAAAGTTTCCAACTCAGACTCAAAGCACTTTGACAAAGTGGTATTCTTTGTAATAAACATTATCATAATCACCATAATATCCCATTAAACATACACTGCAGGACAGGGAACTCCCTCCAAAAATCCAGCAAAAACACGTAGTACAATTTGGAGGGAAGTACCATAGTCACCACGCTTGTTAGCGTTGCGGCTGGCACCATGGACCGCGGTTGTTAGTACTATACGCAAAAGGACGCTGCTGCCCATGCACTGCTTTACAGTCCCTTAAGTCGCCTTTTACGACACCTTCAGGTACAGATGGTTTCGTACTACTGTTTGCCGGACACTACACGGACGAATGAGGTAATAAACATTACCGGGTGTAAAAGACATCTTTCGAGGTACAGCATAAGACTGAACAAATTTCCTCAGGGGACATTGACTGAATGATTTCCGAAGAAACTACGCGATAGTGTATTTTTGCGTTTCTTGCGAAAATTGTTTAGTTTCGTCGTGGTCTGAATAAACGGTTTCAGTTTTTGGAAGATCTGTTCCCACTCTTTACACTTTTTACTCGCATTTATTTCTGTAAGAATTATTTTCTTATCATAAATGTCGCAGCCAAATCGTATGATTTGCTGCTTCACACAATGCCTTGGCAATTTACAATTTACCTTGAAATTTATATTATGCCTCGGCATTATACATAATGACGCACTATTCGTTTGCTACGCTACGCTCGCTCGGCTTGTGTGTTATGGTCGTCAGATAACCTAACCTGCTTCTACTAACCTGAAATTCAATTAGCCGAACGTATACAATTTGTCGGCCGCTTGTAAACGGCGAGTTATATGTATGATTTGCCGGCAGCATTATGCATACACAGTGGTGTCAAATTGTTGTATTTTAGAAAATTATCTTACCTATGTAAAGTTGGTTAGCAAACCATCCAGCTCCAATTCCACCAGCTTTTAATGCTGTTCTGCCGACAGTTTGTAATCCTTTCATACGATCTGCAATTAATGAACACCAATATTTTATTTTTGAAAATAAGAGGTAAAAAACTAAGTTAGAATAGAAAAATAATTACGGGGTGTAATGTAATAAACCGAAAGCGCATCATGTGTCAATGAAACTGAATAACTTTCAGGCAATTAAAAAAATCTGCATCCCTTAGGGGATTATTTATTATAAATTTTTTACTTCTCGAAGATACCGAAATCTAAATTTCCGTGTATATAGCATTAAAAATGTAGATCTTTCATACAATCTTTCAACCCCTAATTATTTATTTATATTTATTATAACATCTTTGCTAAATTTCAAGTTCCTAGGCCAAAGGGTTCGTTCTTTGCATTTTTAACCCTTATTTCTACCCCCATGGAGGATAATTGTTAATAAACAGTAATCTAAAAGTTTCCATACTTTTGACTAGGTGACTGGTGCAAGGCTGTGATTGTGCCGCTGTACAAGGGAAAAGGGTCACAACAGGACTGCAAAAATTACCGCGGGATAAGTCTTCTCAGTGTCGTCGGCAAACTGTATGCAAAGGTTTTGATTGAAAGAGTGATGAAAGATACTGACGAAAAAATATGGGATGTACAAGCAGGATTTAGAAAGGGAATGGGATGTACAGATCAGGTCTTTTCCTTGCGGTGCATAGCTGAAAAGTTTTTGGCCAAAAACCAAAAAATCTACTGCGCGTTCGTGGATTTGGAAAAGGCCTATGACCGAGTGGTGAGGAATGAATTGTGGTCGGCATTGTCTATGTATGGGGTGAACGGTCATCTGATTCAAGCATTGAAATCTCTCTATGAGGATTCCAGTGCTTGCGTCAGAATAAACGGGGCGTACACTGAATGGTTTAGCATCGAAAAAGGTGTTAGGCAGGGATGAGTAGCGTCACCTTGGCTGTTTAACCTATTCATAGATAATTGTTTGACTGATCTGAAAGAGAGTATGTGTGGACTGAGAATGAATGAGTTACTCATCAAATGTCTTCTCTACGCTGATGACCAAGTTATACTTGCGTCATCTGCTGACGAGTTACAGGAGATGGTAACAAAGATGAATGTTGCTTTTGATAGGAAAGGAATGAAAATAAATGTAAGCAAGACGAAAGTAATGGTACTTGAAAGAGAAGAGTATATGACAGAGTGTACTATATTAATAGGTGGTGAACAAGTCGAATAAGTGAAGGAGTTTGTGTATCTGGGTTCTAAGTTTACGAGAGATGGAAAGTGTGAAAGTGATATCGAAAGAAGAGTGAATGCTGAAAACATGGTGAATGGTGCTCTGCATGCTTTTATGAAGAGTCAGAAGGTGTCTCACAAGGCTCGTCTGGCTGTTCATAGAGGCGTTTTGGTATCAACACTGATGTACGGCAGTGAAAGCTGGGTATGGCAGAAAAAGCATGAAAGTAGAATTAATGCAATTGAAATGAGAGCGTTGAGGAGTATGATTGGTGTGAAATTGAGTGACAGGATTAGAAATAGTGTGATAAGAGAACGTTGTGGCGTAAAAGAAGACGTAGTGACTAAAATTGAGAAAGGGATGCTGAGATGGTTTGGTCATGTAGAGAGGATGAATGAAGGAAGATTGACGAAAGAGATCCACAAGGCGAGAGTGAATGGAAACGTTGGAAGGGGAAGGCCTCGGCGAACGTACCAGGACCAAATTCAGGACGTTCTGAATAAAGGCCAGGTTAAAAGTACCCTAAACCGACGAGCGTGTATGAAAGGATTGATGAAAGTTCAGGAAGCAAGGGAAGTATGTCAAGATCGTAGCAGAACTGTGGTCTCTGCCTACCCCGACGGGAACAAGGCGTTATTTTATGTATGTATGTTCCATACTTTTTGTACTTTACCTTTATCTAAATTTTCGTGTGTCTAACATTAAAAATGTACAACTTTCATACAAATTTCAACCCTTATTTTACCCCTTTAGGGAATGAATTTCGCATAATCCTTCTTTGTGCAAAATTTCAAGTTTCTAGGCCAAAGGGTTTGTTTGGGCTATGCTTCGATATGTCAGTCAGAGTTAGGAAAAAGTACAATGACCTTTCTACATGACTAATAGATATAAAAAAAAACTTTTCCCAAAAAAAAGTAGTATTAGCTGAAGAAGATGTGAAGCGCGTGGACGGTTCAATGACCTCTATGATCAGCTGGTGATGCAGACAAAGATGTTTTTGTTATAATATCCAGGCACTAGCACGTAGGTACCTATTAATTTCAATAAATTACTGTAATGTAATTCGAAGTAAAAACAAATTCCAAAAAAATTCAAAACACAAAAAGTGTTTTTTTACAGTATATAAGTGATGTTGAATCACCCCTTAGAAGGATCATCATACTTTTTTTTACACCCTGGTGATAGGTACGGAACCCTTAGTGCACGAGTCCAACTCTCACTTGGCCAGCTTTTTAGTATATTTGCACACGTGACACAGGTCAGCGCCCGCACTCGGTGTTCATTGCACTTTTTTGTAAAAAACCGGCCAAACGCGTTCCATAGTATTTTTAAGAATTATTATTGTTAAGCCGGTTTAGATTTTTACTTTCGAGCGGAGCGAGAAAGGTATTGTATTCATGAAAAAAAGTTTTTCTAATTTTCTCAAAAATGTGTTCTATATCACTTATACATTATAAAAAACAAGTCTCCCAAAAATGTCCGTCCGTCGGTCGGTCGGTCGGTCGGTCGGTCGGTCGGTCGATCGGTTCGTCGGTCGGTCGGTCTGTCCGTCACGCTTTGGCCTAGCGGCTAAACGAATGGTCCGATTGACAACATATTTTGAATTTAGGAGTTTTATATGCAAATCCATCGAAGGGTTGTGAGTGGTTTCCTTCTGGCTCTCATTTTGAGGGTAGCTGTCATACAACGAAAATGAAAAATTGAAATTTTCTCAAAAACGACTCATAGAATCTTGATGAAACTTTGCATGACCAAGCATCTCCATGTAAGATATCATGCACCAGTATCAATTGATCTGTGTAATTTCATATAAGGGGTGTTCCTGTACCACCAAAACGTAAATATGTGATTTACCCAAAATTGGTTCCATTGAGTTTATTAAAATTATCTATAATATTAATCCAGGATTGGTTGTCTACCTGACTGGATATTATTTATGATTTTTTTCAATAAAATTTAGTACACAGGGTGTACCAAAAACTGAAAGGGCTTGCTCAGTAGACCAAACTGAACAATTATCCATAAGGAACATGTGTAGGGAAATTAAAAAAATGTGCATGTAAGTATCCTACGGTAGTATCCATTGATCTGTGAAAATTCATATAAAGGGTGTTCCAGTACTACCAAAAGTTAAACATGTGATTTACTCGAAATCGTTTGAAGTTTGTTTGTTTTAATGTTTGACAATTTGAATTCTGAATTGATCTGTATATTTCGTTTGAACATTTTTTTGAAAAAACGTAAATAAAAGTTTGTATTTCCATACTATGTGTATGGCATTACAAATTTAAGTTTGCGGTTGATAGTTTTTCCTTGAGTATTGCGAGAAAGTAAGTGCAGGATACGTAGGTAAGTATGTACCTAGACATTCTTTCCTACAAAATAGTTTAGTAGTTAGTATTTATATAGTTTTAGAATTGCTTATATTTAATTTTATCACAAAATTTGGACGATTTATTTCATTTTTATTTTTAGTTTACTTATAGCAATTATTTTATTTTATAAATTCATTTAATAATAATTAACAAATCGAATGAAGTGTATTCTATTATTATCTGTAGGTGTTTACCCACACGCATTATACGAGTAGTAGCATTGTAGTAAATTTGTTATAACATCGTGTAGACGATTTTCTTGTCACCGGAGCGACAAAAGACGAGTAGCGAATAAACCTGAATGTGCATGCCGACTGCGGGCGCGCGAGCCCCGATGCGATAGCATACCATCATCACTTCACATAATTTTTTTCTTCCCTCAACACAATTACACTTATTTTGTATTTATCATCTGCTTCTTAGACACATTTTAAGTTTGTATGTATGTATGTACACTAGCGTCCGTGCCTCACTCAGCGCAGGGTCCACTGAAAACCAGCGTCGCAGCATGCGTGCTGCGGCTTTTGCTGAGTGAGGCCCTTTTATCACTGCCGATGTCACAGCACTGATTTTATTTTTTTTTTTTTTTTCTACTTTTGTATTCTACCCTTACGATAATATTTATTTGATATGCTACATATTTATTGTATTTTTTATAGAATTGTGTTGTGATGTCTTAGTGTTAATAAAAATTTCTGATTTCTGATTTCAGTGCTGCTGTACCATTTATTTACTTTCGAGAGGAGCGAGAAAGGTATTGTATTCGTGAAAAAAAGTTTTTCTAATTTACTCAAAAATGTGTTCTATATCAATTATACGAGTACATCATAAAAAACAAGTCTCCCAAAAATGTCCGTCTGTCGGTCGGTCGGTCGGTCGGTCTGTCCGTCACGCTTTGGCCTAGCGGCTAAACGAATGGTCCGATTGACACCATATTTTGAATTTAGGAGTTTTATGCAAATCCATCGAAGGGTTCTGAGTGGTTTCCTTCTGGATCTCATTTTGAGGGTAGCTGTCATACAACGAAAATGAAAAATTGAAATTTTCTCAAAAACGACTCATAGAATCTTGATGAAACTTTGCATGACCAAGCATCTTCATGTAAGATATCATGCACTAGTATCAATTGATCTGTGTATTTCATATAAGGCGTGTTCCTGTACCACCAAAACGTAAATATGTGATTTACCCAAAATTGGTTCCATTGAGTTCATTAAAATTCTCCATAATATTAATCCTGGATTGGTTGTCTACCTGACTGGATATTATTTATGATTTTTTTCAATAAAATTTAGTACACAGGGTGTACCAAAAACTGAAAGGGCTTGCTCAGTAGACCAAACTACTAGCTACTTTTATTTTTTTTAAATAAATAAATTATCCATAAGGAACATGTGTTAAGAACCTAGGCATCGTTATGGATAGAACCCTGTCCTGGTCAGCTCATATTGGTGAAGTTAGCCGCAAACTATTTGCTTCCCTCCACTCCCTTAAGCGCCTACAGAACTTTCTGCCTCTTCAAACCAAGATAATGCTATCCCAATCCCTTCTTCTGCCGCTACTGGATTATGCCGATGTAGCATTTCTTGACGCCAATGCAGATCTTCTGGACAAACTTGAGCGACTCCAAAATGTCTGCATTAGGTACATCTTCGGTCTCCGAAAATTCGATCATGTATCGGAGTTTCGCACCAAGTTAAACTGGCTTCCCATCAGACTTCGCAGAAATATCCACATCCTATCCTTCCTGTACACCATCCTTTTTAATCCTGCTACTCCTCTCTACTTAAAAGAAAGGTTTCAATTCCGCACCCTCACCGATGGCCATCTCCGCTCCTGCGCCAACCTCTCCCTCGTCTTTCCTGGTCACTCCTCTCGTGTCTACTCGAATTCCTTCTCCGTTCAAGCGGTTAGACTGTGGAACCTGCTTCCTGAGAATGTGAGAAGGTCACCCAACATAGCCGCGTTCAAATGTTCACTGAGGAAACTCTGGGGTCACAATACTGACACTTGAGCTGCAAGTTGATTTATATATTTTGGTACTTATCTCATTACTTTATATATTTTATTATAATATGTTTGTCATATATATTTTATTTATTTGTAGGTATTATATATATATATATATATATATGTGTATTACTATTATTATTATCATAAGTAGGTAGGTTATCTTATTTTATTTCTCGTGTTTATGCATTAATTTATTTATTTATCCGTTATACTTAGTAAATAATATTAACAATTCTTTATATGTAGGTATTCTGCAAAATATTGTCAACTCCTTTAGCCTCTCTAAGGTTGGCTGGAAGAAATTCCATTTAGGGATAAGTCCGCCTTTGCATATGTACTTTTCTTGTTTGTAATTTGTCTCCTCTTATTTGTGATGCAATAAAGAATATATACATACATACATGTGTAGGGAAATTAAAAAAATGTGCATGCAAGTATCCTACGGTAGTATCCATTGATCTGTGAAAATTCATATAAAGGGTGTTCCAGTACTACCAAAAGTTAAACATGTGATTTACTCGAAATCGTTTGAAGTTTGTTTGTTTTAATGTTTGACAATTTGAATTCTGAATTGATTTGTATGTTTCATTTGAACATTTTTTTGGAAAAACGTAAATAAAAGTTTGTATTTCCATACTATGTGTATGGCATTACAAATTTAAGTTTGCGGTTGATAGTTTTTCTTGAGTATTGCGAGAAAGTAAGTGCAGTGCTGCTGTACCATTTATTTTTTAAGTTGCTATTATTCTGTTACGTATATGACTCGTTAACCTGTAAAGCCTACGTAGCTGTGATAGTTTTCCTTGTAATTTCATCACAATTTTAGATAGCTACTTTGATTTTTTTTTTTCACATTTTCCATAACAACGTTTAAGTGTATACCAAATTTCAGCTTCTAGTAGTAAGGGTCTCCGATGACGAAATTATAAAGTGTTCCGAATTGACTGCGGAACCCTAAAAAGCAAGTTAGAGAGCGACACTGTATCTGTTGCATGGATGTAATAGGTACACAGGACTGCGTACTGGCCAAAAAAAGCGTGCCGAAAAATATTTGTAGCGCAGGTTAAAAGATGATGAAAATCAGATCTAACAGCGGTGCTCTGGGAATTCGACACATCAACAGCAAAATATACGACACCAGCTCTTTCTCGTCACCACCATCCTTCTTGGTCCAAGAAGTTCAAATTCACATTTGCAAAAGTTACTCCTAAGTTCAAAGAAAAATTATAAATTACGTGCAAAAGTTACTCTATGTCTGCTTGTTGGTTCAATTAAAGTCGTAAAAATATTTTTGTTGCAACAAGTCTGTTTTTCAGTGTTCTTTTTTAAAGAAAAATTGTTAAGTACTTACCTTCATCAGTCCCAGTAAGTAGATACGAATGTCCAATAATAGGGCAGTTGAATAAATCGGTCTTCAATTTATTGTATAACTTTATGTACTCAAGGTTCTTCCAATAGTACAAGATTAACACTAGTATTGAAATTATTATCACGGGATAAACCATCGCTAATGTTTTTTGTATTTTTCGCAAACAAACTTACATTTGACCGTTTTGTTTTTGCTAATTTACGCGGTGCCTCTTGATGCACTACCGCTTTAAGGATTGAAGCGGCTTTAAATGCAAAATGTTGAACATTTTTTTTACCATTTTGTGTGAGAACTTGTATTTTCTTTCATATTTTTAGGGTTCCGATACCAAAATGGTAAAAAAAAGGAACCCTTATGGTGCCGCTCTATCTGTCTGTCTGTCTGTCACACCTGTATATCTCAGCAACCACTCATGCTATCGACTTGAAATTTGAAATAGTTTTAGAATGTGGTTGTCCAACTTAATTGCACGTCATTTCCAGACAATGGCCTCCTGAACACCAGGCTCCGGTCTAGAACTTCTTACATAGTTTTTCGTGATCCTCTCATAAAGCATCTTCTATTGAGACAACTCTTTTTCGCCTTGATTATCGCGTTAAATTTTATCAGGTACTCAATAGAAAACAATTTAATGGTCTGGTTTGCCAACAGTCTTCAGATTTTTGGCAAACCAGTGTCTGGTCAAAGTTTTTATATCACTACTCATCAGCCCCCATCTTTTGGAATAAGAATTGTTTTTGCTGAAGATCAGGTTTTTCTGTTCCTTTTCATTTCCAGACAATGGCCTCCTGAACACCGGGCTCCGGTCTGGAACTTCCTATATAGTTTTTCGTGATCCTCTCATAAAGCCCCATCTACTGACACATCTCTTAGTCGCCCTGATTATCACGTGAAAAATCCTTCTCGGCTCTTCTACCAAAAGGTACTTATATTTTCCTTGGATATAATAAAAAGGACATTTTTGATTGATTGATTGACTCGTCAAAGCATAGCCGAAACTACAGGGTTTTGAAGAAAACAAATTTGAAGGGTGCGTTTTTCAAGGGTATGTTGTCCTGTGTGGTGCCGGCAAAGAATAGTACCAATCCATACATACCCGTGGGTGTCGTAAGAGGCGACTAAGGGTTATAAACTGGAGGATGGGCAGCAGCATCCTCCTTTGTATCTTACATCTTACTTACTGCGGTCACCTACAACCGCGGTCCACGGTGCCAGCCGTAACGCTAACAAGCGAGGTGACTATGGTACTTCCCCTCTACATTTTTCCAGCAAAAGCTAGAATTCTGGAGGGAGCTCCCTGTCCTATAGTGGACGTTTCATGGGATGTTATGATGATGTTTTTCAAATCATGTAGGCTTGCGAGAGGAAATGATTTTAGGAAAGAGTAAAATAAAATGAGGTAAAATGTTTTGTATGAATGATGAAGTTTGTTGTTGTTGAATTGTTTGTGAAGTGAGATTCATACAAATATGCATTTAAGATTTCGATGAAAAATAAAGAAATACGTGTTTGAGCGTTTCTTGAAAGTCATCTTCCAAGGAGGTGAAATAAGAAATAAATTTTAGTCGGTTCGTTGGGCTTCAAGTCCTTCATTTTTAAAGATACAGGTATACAAATTTGCATTTGAGCTCTGTAAAAATTCAAAAAGAGCATGTTTTAGCTTTTTTTTATTTATTGTCAATGGGCGCACTCTTGACCTCGATTTAGTCTTGAGGATAGAGATGAGATCGATGATGGGACGAGCTTGCCCAGAAGAAGCCTATTCACTCGCGACTTGAATAGATTCTCGGGAACACAGACGCAGGCAGAGAATTCCACTCTTTAGCCGTGTGCATAAAAGATGTTTCAAAGCGGTTTGTGCGAATGTGTGGAATATCAACCAAGCGTAGGTGGTATTCTGCGGTGTATCTGGTCTCCCGATGGTAGAAGGGGGATGGTGGAATAAGCTCGTGGAGTTTTTGAGCACATTCTCCGAAGTACAATCTGTAAAAGACCGATAGATATGCAACTTTGCGACGGTAGGGCAGACTGTGAAACATGGTTTTCACCAGCATCTCATCACCAACGAGCTTCTTGGCTCTGTGGTCTATCAAGTCAAGTACGACTAGTTGGTATTAAGCTGAGCCATCCCAAAGGTGACAGCAAGATCGGACTTGTGGTTTATATAAAACTAGAAGCTGTCCAGGAGTGAATGATTACCGCTTAACTTTATTGAGGATACTCAGTTTTTTGCCGCAGTTTGTGTTTTTGACTCGGTATTGCCAAAGTTCAGATTTGCACACAACTTCAGAAGAAGCTCGAGGCTGTCAGTAACTGGTACAGATGTACCTCAAAATGTAGGAGCCAGATTGAACGGAATTATTTTGGTTGTGAACAAACATGCCTGTGTTTTCATTGAAACTCACCAGATTTTTGTCACCCCACTCGGAGACACAACTTGAGGTTGAGTTTATTCGCTCTACCCTGGGTTTTTCTCGAAGCTTTTTTAGAAATTCATCCATTAAGCTTAGAGGATGATTCTCAAGAAACGCTCAAATACGTATTTCTATATGATTTTTCACAAACACTTAAATTTAAATTTGTAAAGAAAACAAACAATACAGTTAGTGCGAAGACTAACCTAAGTTCACTTTGTAAAACGGTAAATGTGGTTTTATTGACCATTTGAAAATAAAACTAATTAAAATACTTGATTTTATTTAAATAGAATAATGCTGGAATCAAACTAATCCCGGTCTAGCTACTCATCTTTATGTTGAATTGAAATTGTTATATTTTGAATAAATGTTAACAAATATTCGAATATCCGAATATTCGAATATTTAGCTCACGAAGTATTCATTTTATTCGAATAGTAAAATTAAACGAATCGTGCAAACCCTAGTCCCGCCTATTGTCAATAATAGTAGGCCATTTGGCGGTTTGAAAACTCTGACAGCCAAGTGGGCCACTAATCTGGTGAAGCCTAATCTAGGATTGGGTCTGCTTTTCCCTCTGGGTTGCGGAGGTCAGATGACAGTCGCTCTGTGTAAAAACCAGTGCCCTTTTCAAATCTCCTAGGTTAGGCAGCCGATTCGTAAAAACGCCATAGGTAAAAACGGAATATCGCTACGACAATGATGACAATGAACTGGCTTGCATTTGGCTTAATCTAGCTTTGACGATAAAAGTCGATGGTGAAAAAAGCTCTTCTAGAAGAAGCCTATTCATTCACTGACTACAATAGAAATCTGTAAAATTCTGAAGCCCCAGTAAATTTAATTCCAAAGAGCAGAAAGATAGTCGTTTTTATGTACACACGAGCGCACGTCACTGGTAAAACTTTGATCTTGAGCAAGTTTCTAAGTCGGGCGCTCATAGCGTAGCCAAAGAATATATAATATTACGCTAACGCTGGTTTTGCTGTACTGGTTATGTTACCACATACTTGCTGCCGTGCGTACGTATGATTTTGGTTTGTGTTACACCGTTCATCCAGTTCACTGTACTTTAAAATACGTAAATGAAATTCTCGTGAGAGCTTTCTGTCGACAAACTGACAAAATCAGCAATTCCAAACTACATCATCTCAATAACTGCTCGTATCCCTTTCTCACTTCACGCCAATAAACTTTCCTGAACAGGGCATCCATAACTCACTCAGTGGCGTTGTCGCGGGACTTATTTTTGTCGTCGCGTCGTAAAGTTGTCGCCTTGTCCCCGGCATCGCATCGTCGAGTTTACTTGCACGAGAAATGTGGCAGGTTACAACATTTAGTCGATGAGTATACTATTGTTAGGTATTTCATTAACAATACAATACAATACTCTAACGTATGGCGTTTCTTGTTTCCGACGAGTTAAAATTTTTATAAGTGTTAGCAAAATATGCCTGATTCCGACTGGACCATCTGGCACTGCGGAGAGATATTGCGTCGTTGGTTGTGCATCTTTTATCGAATGTATCATGGGGAGTGCTCTGAATAATTGTTCGAGATAATACCTGCTTCAGAATTGCATCACCGTACCACTCACCAAAAGTTGAAATTTCATCCATTTCACCTAGATAACTGGCTGTCTACTAATAAATTGTATGAGTCACTATTTACTTTAACTAAAAGTAAGTACGATGCAGTATTTAAAGAAAAGAAAATCATTGTAAACGAGAATCTAATGTGTATTGATTGGGCAACAGTAGGAACACACAGAAGCAGGCTAAGATTATATGAACTTAATAGTGATGCATTTGCGCAATTTGTAAAGGATTTTTCAAAAATATTTAAACGGGTTTGTGGTGTAGCCAAATCATTTTATCAAAAATAGTTTCAACGTTACAAAAACAACTTTGGAATCTATTAATAGTGAAACTGGAAAATCTAAAGCTCCTCGGAATGACTTCCAGCTTAAGATTGATGATAAGATCATAAGTACACATGTAAAAGTTGCTGAAGATTTTGAAAATTTCTTTACGGACGTACCAGTGTCAACTACCATGTCCTTGAACTCATCTCCCACTCTTGCCAAATCCCATCTCGAACAAAACGTAGATATTTGCAATGTTGATTTTAAATTCAGTTACGTCAATGCTTTCGTTGTAATTAAAACTTTTAAATCACTTGAATTGAAAAAGACTGCCGATATGGATGGCCTGTCAGTTAAAATTATTACTGCCATTATAGATAGCATTGCACCATACTTATCTAGTATTTTTAATAAATGTGTAGATGATGGTGTTTTTCCTGATTTGATGAAATATAGTAAAATTATTCCATTGTTTAAAGCTGGTAGTAAATCAGACTCCCCAAAATTTAGACCAATTTCTATACTACCAACTCTTAGTAAGATATTTGAAAAGATAATTTTAAATCAGATTCAGAGCCACTTTTATCGCAACAACACCATAGTTCATAGTTCATAGTTTATTATTCCTTAACAATATACATTGTGTTGGACATACCTCTTAGCATCAATACGATTTGTCAATAGAGAATTTACAATAATACATGAAAAAAAAATTACAAAAATATAGCCTTAAATTATTAAAAAAAAAAAATTATATAATGTCATTACATTATAAATAATTGTAGAGAATCTACTTATTGACGAATTCATCAACGGAATAAAAACATTTTTCCAACAAGAAACTCTTCAGGGTAACTTTAAACGTTTTAAAATCGCCAATACTTTTCATGTCAGTTGGAAGAGCATTAAACATCTTGACCACTTGATACCGCACACAGTGTCCCGCTATGCGCAGTTTAGGTTGGATAAAGGTTGGCAAGTCCTTTCTTCGTGTCAACAGTCGTTTGTTACGATCCTCCTTGGTTTCGTAGCGGTCCAAGTGCTTCAAGAGGTCCGTCAACAGTACAAAAATGTAGAGGCAGGGCGCCGTTAGTATCTGCATTTTTTAAAATGTTCTCTACATGATTGCCATTGAGGAATTCTAATCATTGTCCTGATTGCGCGCTTTTGTATTACGAATGCCTTGCTTATATTGTATTTATACCCGTTCCCCCAAAATTTTATAGTGTATCTAAGTCTTGACTCGACAAGTGCGTAATGCACTGTTTTTAAGTGCTCTTGCGAAATTTCCTCTCTAAGACTCCTAAGCGCATAGCAAGCAGAGCTCACTTTGGCCACTATAGTGTCCACCTCTTCTTTCCAGTTAAGTAAACAATCTATCTGAGCTCCCAAGAACTTAGTAGATTGTACAGGGTTTATCTGTTTGCCATTTAATTTGACATCTACTGTGTCTTTCGCTGTAGTGGTGTTCCTAAAGAGTATTACGTTAGTTTTGGCTAAATTAAGTTTTAAGTTGTTCACATTGAACCATTGAACAAATTTCAAAATAGCTTCTTGTATGTTTTTATTTAGTTCTGTAATGTTTGGAGCAGAAATTACTGCGTTTGTATCATCAGCAAAAGCCACTATACTGGTTTTGTCTACTTGTTTAAGTATGAAGCTGTTTAAATCGTTAGTTAATATTATAAATAGTATGGGTCCTAGAATAGAGCCTTGTGGTACCCCTCTGGTGTTTTTTGTCAATTTTGATCTGGTAACGGTTTCATGACCATTTGAAGTGGTTTTCAGTTCAACGAATTGGTATCTGTTCGAAAGATAGGATCGCAAAAGTTGAAGGAATTTACCTCTAACACCGTAGAAGCTTAGTTTTTCGATAATAATTTCATGGTCCACCATATCAAATGCAGAACTAAGGTCAAGAAACAGTCCTGCAACTTTCTTGCCTTCATTAAGCTCAGAAGTGATATCATTAATAAGAGCTTCTATTGCATCACTAGTACCAATTCCTTTCTGAAATCCAAATTGTCTATGGTTGATAATATTATGTTTATTAATATGTGCAAGAAGTCTTACTTTTATAAGCTTTTCAAATATTTTGGAGAGAGTGGACAATAGTGAGATGGGTCTATAATTATGAATATCAGTTTTTACACCTTTTTTATGTAAAGGCAAGATTTTTGCGATTTTGAATTGGTCTGGGAAAAGGCCCTGCTCAAAACAATTGTTATAAAGAGTGGCTAACGGCACAGATAGAACGTCAATATTTTCTTTTATTACATTTATGGGTAACTCGTCAAAACCAAAAGATGTCTTGTTTTCCATTTTTCTGACCGTCGCAGAAATTTCTTTTGGTGTAATTTCATGCCACTGAATATAATTCTCAATCCTACTGAGACTGTCTTCCAAGATGGTCAGGGCATTCGCTCTTTTAGTGCTAGTCGAGTCAAAACCCAGTTCAAATTTCGCAGAAAACAACTCAACTATTTGTTAGGGATCATCAACGATTGTATGATTCGTTTTTACGAGTAATTTTTCTCTTTTATTTATGCTTATTTTATTCCTATGCCTATTTACTACTTGCCATATAGCTTTAGGAGAGTATTTACGCTTACAAAGTTCTTTGTTTACGGCAATTTTATTGGCGTTTCTGACAACTCTTCTGAATATTTTAATGTAATGTTTTCGGTATGATATTAATAATTTGTTATTGTCACTTTCTTTAACCGCAGTAAGGAACCTCTTCATTGTACTAGCTACCTTAATTCCCTTAGTAATCCATTTTATTTTTTTATTAGTTGTAGTACGGATCTTTGTCTTTTTCAAAGGGAAACTGTGTCTAAAAAAAGATAAAAAGTTCGATAAAAAGGTATTTACGCCATTTTTTTTCCAATCATGTGATTTTATGTTGCGTCTAAATTCATTGTTTCTTTCCTTACAAATTCTTCTCTTTTGCACCAGTGAATGATACATTTAAAAATTCATATTTTATAATATCGAAGTGAATGAATCTACCTACATCTTATGTAAAGAAATCACAGCATGCAAAGAAGACATGGTTTCATAAAGTAAAAAGAGATTTATTTTAGTATTATTTGTCTGCCCTTTTCTTCCCCAAAAGATCTTAAAATCTAGATAAGGGTTACTCTTCTCTGACTTAAAGGTTATACACAAAACTAAAAAAATAAACTCGTCTTTTTTGTTATACCTGCAATTTGCGTCATTTTTTATCACGTTGTAATTCGATATTGAAAGTAAATAATTGTAAATTTATTTATTGATTGACTTAACATATATTGTTATTCTCTTAAAACTATTCATTCTTAGTTGCTCTCTTTCCTTAACTACTACAGTATTATATTACTCTATGCTACTACTTAGAATTATATAGATTTCTTGGCTGTAATCGTACTGAGAATCCATCAACAGCTTTCATTGTAAGATCAAACTTCACTCTTATAGGTTCATCTTTGGTGTTTGAAGGCAGAATCTTGAAGTTCCTTAGAATAGTAGATATCATAGTCTTCATGAGCATCATGGCATACTGAGGTCCTGGAAAAATATTTATTCACTGAAACTGTTTTGTAATATTAGGTCATTTATTAACCAATCATATTATATAGCCATGAAACTTGGAGACCTCTAAGGAAAATAAAACTAAAGTGGAATAATAGAGAAGCCATAAATGTGAAAGAAATGCACATGAATGAAATAACTCACTCCACACAACGGCCCTTTGACGAAATGATGATATTAAGCAAGTCCCATAAATTCTAAAACTAGCTAGTTACAGCGGAGAGGTTATACTGAATCTTAAAGGGGCAGAGGAGATAGTATCCAAACTGTAGCTTTGGCGTGTTTTGTTTTTTAGCGATATGTTTATAGATTTCACATTTAAATTTACGGTTCTAAGTATATGTTACAGATTGAAGATAGACATATTATATTTTTTTGATAGATAGACATCTTTAGTAATCTTACCAAGACACATCCTAGGTCCGTAGCTAAACGGCATGTATTGTGCTGGGTGCTCTAACTTCAAGTCCAGGAACCGTTCAGCTTTAAAGTCCTCAGCATCAGGGCCCCAATAGCGAGGGTTCCTATGCATCGCCCAGATATTGACCATAATGCCTGCTCCCTTTACAATAGTTACTCCTGATGCTACAAAAGAAAACAATATTTAAAAAATGCAGATATTTCAAAATTAATGTGTTTTGTATTGGTTGTTTGCTTGCAAACTGACCACAAGTTTAAAGTAAATCATCAAGATCGTTATAAAAAACGTAGCTTTAAAAACGCAAAATATCACAATCACAAAACTATAGTGTCTCCAGTGTCGGTCTAACTAGAATAAACGGAAAAGATGCAGGTTTAAATCCTGCCTGCGTTTGTGAAATTTTGAAATACCTCTATTTATTTTTATTTAAAATTAAAATAACTTACGAAGTGTGATATCATTCTGCACTTCTCTGACGATAATTGGAATCGGAGGGTGAAGCCGCAACGTTTCTTTGATAACCGCTTCCAAATACTTTAATTTCAATAAGTCTTCTGGCGTAGCTGGTCTTTTTGAATCACCAAAAACTTTTTGCACTCTACATAAACAAAATAAATTAATTAAATAATCACTTTAGATAAACATTAAAACCTCCTGCTGCTCTTACATGCAAACGTGCTTGAAAAATCAACTTGGGTATTTTGAAGACAAATATCTTTTTATTTACTCATTATCTTGTCGTGATTTTGAGGTATTTGTTTTTTGACCATTCAAGTGAGGGAATCACCAAGACCAAAACATGATTAGTGAGAATCGACTCGATAAAATAAAAATCCAAAGTTGCCTCTTCAATTATCATTTATATCCTTTTTTGTGGAATTTGAGGTGTTTTAAGTAGTGCAATTAGGTATTCAGAAAGGTATTTGTAGTTGCTAAGGCTTGCCATACCTAAAATTTTATTTTATTACTTAGTTTTTACAAAAAGTTGATATTTTATATCAGGCACTTACGTCATTTAGTTTTCGTATCACGCTCAGTATATCTGTCGCAATCTAATGCTTTGCAGATTGCGCACTTTATCCCTTTCTTTCAAGCAAAAAGACTGCACGCGCTGTCAAATATCTATCTTTTCTCATATCCTCATAACCACAAACAAGAATTTAAAAAATCCACAAAACAAAATAAATTCTCATGAATACTTTAATCATCATGCAGGTAGATTTTGTGTTAACTTTGAGGCAAATACTGTAAATACAAGAAAATAAGGGTCAAAAACTTTACTTATGTTAATTGTGCAGAACTTAATTAATTTTTTATACAATTTTCAAGACCGACGCGCAGGTAGTGGTGTTTTAATACCCTACAATAACATGAAATTTTGCATAAAAGGCAGATAACAGGAAATAAGTACAACAAGAATGATTTTTCGGAATAAGGACATTAGGCTCACAGTGAGCGGCTAACTGTTTGCCTCCAGTTCGTCTCCCTATACATATATTTTAAACGGAGTGTCCATTCAGTGCATATTGTACGCAGTTTGCGGCGTTTCGCTTGCGGATTCATTCAGTGAGCAGCTGAGTTGCTGCGAACTATGCTCGAGTTCGGCGGTTCAGTCAGCGTACTACACGCGCCGACACGCTGCGCAGCTACAAGCGTTCTTATACAACGTGTTAACGGAATTAGCGAAATTGAGAAAATAGTTTGATCAGAATCGAGAGTAGAATCAATTTCACGGATTTTTGATAGGTTTTTTTTGTTATTAAAATTTTTGCCGCTTCTAAATATTTCTGTGGATACGCGCGCAGGAGGGACGTAGGCGTGGCGTGCGCGGACGCGAGGCAAATGCGCCGTGATAGCTTAAATATCTACTAGAACAACGATGAAACTTTAAAATAACAATATCAAAAGGAAAAAAAAAATTAAGTTTTTTTTACGGGAGTCGATTTATTTTAATAAAAATCAGTTGGGGTGTATGATGAGGGTTTTGCGTATTCCATTAACATGTTGTACACTAACCGCACCCTCCCTCCCAAGTATTAAGCACTCTATACACGGTCCATCCCAGCTGTACGTCAGCTCACGGCCGCGGCGCTGGATGCAGTATACAGACAATCGTGCGCACGTCCATCCCAGCTGCACGTCAGGCGGCGCGTGTCATTTAAAATCGAACGAAGTAAATGAGAGGACGTGTTTTATTTATTTAAAATGCCACCAGTTTTATCAAAACGCCCTAAACTGGGCACCAGATCTTGTAATGCGTTCATTCTTTTTTGTTTATTCATATAGTCTGCGCTTGAAACACTCCACACACATGTGTGGGACTTTACATCTCTCAATAATTCTTGAAAGTATTTGACGATCCATTTTGACGTGCTTTCACCTTGCGACACAAGCTCTAAATGATGCTAATCTGCTGTACGTCCGCGTTATTCACTGTCTATCTGCACGAAGTTCGCGGTGATGGGGGCGCTTGCTGGATATAAAATTGGTCGTGCAAATCCAGCAAGCTAATAATTATTATTATCGACGTACGTTAAAACTATTGACTCTCGTTTTTCGTCGTGCATCGTTCGTGACCTTGGCGGGACGTACGCCCAGATGGACTGTGTGTAGAGTGCTTTAGCAAGCGCTTCGCGCCTAACCAGTTCGCCACTAACTAAACATTGAGTTAGCGACCGATACGCCACTCAGAGTCAGTCAGCGGATAGTCTGCCGCTCACTGTGAGCCTATTGGAGACGCGGCCTCAGGCTAAAAAGGTGGTGCTACTGATTACCTCATTTAAAATATTTACTGTAGAGGCCTAATTATGTACATATACGCATAAAGTCACGTTTTATATTGACGGCATACAGCCGACGGCGGTCCGTGAAATTACTGACCCCTGAAGAAGATCCGCGAATCGGATGGATTTATACGTATATGTACACTATGTATGTGCAGTATGTGTAACACTCACTTTCTGGACGCCTAGAAATCAGATGATAACAGAAACGATCGTATACGGTTATTTAAAGCTATTTTGAGCCTGAAAATACATTTTTATTATATCAACAATTCAACAAGCCTAGGCATGGCAGAAGAGGCATGGAAGTAAATAAAATAAAATAAAAAATATAGTAGGAATGAGAGCGTTGAGGAGTAGGATTGGTGTGAAATTGAGTGACAGGATTAGAAGAAGTGTATGGCATAAGAGAAGACGTAGTGACTAAAATTAAGAAAAGGATGCTGAAATCGTTTGATCATGTAGAGAAGATGAATAAACGAAGATTGACCAAAAGAGATCTATATATCAGGCGAAAGTGAATGGAAACGTTTAACGGGGAAGGCTTCGGTCCAGGACCAAATTCAGGACGTTCTAAAGATAGGCCAGGTTAAATGTATCCTAAACCAAAGAGCATGTTTGAAAAGTTTGATGAATGTACAGGAAGCGAGGGATGTATGTCAAGACCGTAGCAGGCGGAATACTGAAGTCTCTGCCTACCCCAATGGGAAAGTATTTTAATCAACTAACGAGAGAAAATCGAATAATAACTCCATAGCAACCATAGACAAAGGTTGGGCTGTGTCTGTATTAGTGATGTGCTTTAATCTAGCCTTCACATTTGCAAAAACAGTGTGAATTTTTATTCGTTTCAAAGCCAAAGCCCAGTGATTCTACACATGAAGACAAGCAACTTTCCCGAAGAAAAAAATTTTTTACTCGAAAAAATTTTTTCGTTTCCCCATTAGTAAAGTGCAATAAAGAGTTTCTATCTATCTATCTATCTATCTAAAGTGGTCACGTGCTCGACTCATTTTGTATGGGAAGGTGAAAAAATTTTTTCGATAAAAAAATGTTTTTCTTCGGTAAAGTTGCTTGTTTTCATGAGTAGAATCACTGGGCTTCGTTTTTAAAACGAATGAAAATTCACGCTGTATAACTTACTCATCATAGACCTTTTCCTGCGCTTCAGGGTACGTCGCCAACATCAAGCAGGTGAAGGAAGAACCCACAGTTGAAGAATCAGAAGCAGCCATAGTCAACACCAAGGTTTCTTCTTGCAGTTCAGTTTTCGTATAACCTCCAATTCTTTGCGATATCCTTATTAGATCCTCCAGAAAAGTTTTACTGTTTCCTGTGGCATCTGAAACCAGCGGAAGTGCCTTCATCAGACTGTATTCATTTGTATCCTTGAAGGTACTCCGTTTCGCTAGACAAAGCTGCAGTTGGTGAGAGCGGTTATACCGAAAAACTATAAACAGGGTTCCTAGTTAAGTGGCTTTCTATAATCGTACACGTCGCACAAAATAACTTTGGCCTCGTTGATGCGCAGTAGTCAAAAAATGGGCCATTTTTTTCTTCTGCGCATTAATGACAGGGCCAAAGTTATTTTGTGCGTCGTATAATCGCTAGTAGAATATAATGAAAATGTATGAGATTGACATTAGCTGCTACGCAACATTTCGTTATCTTATCTTTATTCTATTCTACTGGTTCGCATTCGCTCTCAGTTTTTTTTTTACATATTCTTTGTACAGAATCACTAATTCGGTATACAAAACGGAAATAAATAATTACTTACTTTGATTACTCGACTTGTTAGCGTCGTATTTTTTTCCCATCTCTGCTAGTTTGTTTTGTATTGTCTGAAACAATGGCGAGAACATTTTCCGTATAATATTAAGTTAATTAACAACGTTGTAATATACATTAAAGCACACATAAAAAATTCCTTGCAAACTTCACCTTTCAGTTATAACCCCAGTATTCAGTAATCTTTATCTTACTGTGGTTCCCCAACCCCAACAGAATAGAGGCACCAAACAGTGACGAGTACATTTTCCTAACTATATTTAATTAATTAACTATATATATATTAACTTACAGTCAAGAGCACATACAAAATACAAGATGTGGCTTCTTAAAAACATTACAACTGGTGGTGACTATCGTTAAGATAATATTTGTATCATTGAGCAGCTATTATAGTGCATTTGTCACAGTACTAATTATTAATACCTATTGCTCTATGATTAGTAATTAATACAGTAAAAGTGGATAATTATTTTATTCCGAGTCTAAGCGCGATAATTATGATTAGGCAACCACGGTTAAGTGACCATGGCTGATGCAACTACAGCGCAACAAAATAAACATGTATGAAAAGTGCGAAAGTTTAAAACAACCACTAAGTGTTTTACAGCAGGCTTAATTTGCAACTACTAGATATTTTAGTGATGTACAACAAGTTTGTTGAAAGAGTAGGTACTGTATCAAATGTAGATAATAAGTTACAGTTCATGTAAACTAAATCCCACCAAAAACATTTTCATATAAAATGTTGCCAAGACGAGACCATATAGCTAGCATTTTCAAAAAGTTATCAGATCTCATGTACAGCCAAACTTCTAACTCTACACATCTTAACTCTACAAGCCCTAACTTCAAAAAATCTACATCTTAGTCAAAATATGTGGCTAGGCCGTTTCGTTACTACGAGAACTATTGTGTAACAGAAAAGCAATGAACAGTGAATAAATTGTTCACCTAACGCCCACGTGACGGTAGCGAAACGGCCAAGCCGCATATTTTGACTAAGGTGTAGACTTTTTTAAGTTAGGGATTGTAGAGTTAAGACGTGTAGAGTTAGAAGCTTGGCTGTACATGAGATCTGATAACTTTTTGAAAATGCTAGCTATATGGTCTCGTCTTGGCAACATTTTATATGAAAATGTTTTTGATGGGATTTCACTTCTTTTTGTATGTTTCATAATAACAAAAATCTTGAAAAAATACGTGTTTTATTATTTGTCAGCTCAATGGCTTTATAAAATCGCATTGATGTATATCAACAACTTATCACATTTATTGAGTATTTTCAGCTTAGGCAGTATTTTAATATCCCTCATAGTATGGCTGGTCCACGGGGTTGGTCTATTAGGGTTTCACATCCAAGTATTCCAGGTCTTCAATGACCCTGGTTTTCATAGTTTTTTCTTAATATGGGTACTAAACCCTAGCTATGTGCTAAATTTCAGCTCTCTAGGTATAGTGGAAGTACGAGATCTTTTTGATGATCGATGAGTGTGTCAGTGAAAAAATTGTTTAACTTCGACTAGCTATAGCTCGTAAGCTATAATTAGTAATGGTATGTAATTTAAGGATATAACTAAGCATAGTGTCTACTTTTTGTCATTGAAAATTCAAGTCTCTAGCTTAATCCAAAAGGAAGTTACATGGGGGTCAAAAGGGCCCTGCCCTGAGTGGCTTCGAGAAAAGGATGGTACGGCTGTGCCTTTGTTTGCTCGTCTTGGCGGGGGCACTGCCGTGCCCCCAGATCTATTCAAGCCGCAGCAGTAAGCTAGGTGAATCTTTTTCGTCAGTGTTTTTTTATCTGTCCTTATATTAAATTGAAGTTATTCATGAGCATGTGAAAATGTCATCGTTACATGAAAATGTATTTATTACAAGGTTTAGGTACCTACCTTTTCAGCTAAGCCTTCTAGAAAGTTCTTTTGGTTATCAAGCTTCGTGAACTCTCGTAAAAATTTATACACAACATTTGTATGGAGCCAGGCACGACACATTCTTGTTGTGACAACATCGCGAAACTCGTCCCAAGTTTTGAGCACACGCTTTTCCGGGTCTTTTTGAGTTTCGGTTTTCAGTCCTAAGACACTTTCTAGAAAAGGCAAAAAGAGATCATTGTAGAAGTAGGATACAGTAAGAAAGAGCAAATTATTATAAGGTTATTTGTCTACGAGTTAACAAATCATCTTCTATTGTCGCTTCGATTTCCCACATAGCGCCACTTGGTTTGTAAAGTAATGTAACTGACGTCATAAAGCGATTGGTTCATTGGTCATGTTTTTTTTTGGGTTCCGTTGTCAAAAAGGAACCCTATAAACTTTTTGTAGTTGGTATGATGAATTTAAAAGGAAAACATCACAGCTAAATAGACTTTAAAGGTTAAGAAGTAATAGTCAAAATACTAAGAATATTAGAAATAGCAATAGCAATCAGGCTATGGACGTCACTGTTCGTTATAATAAAGATTCCTGAGGCAACAGCGGATCCCTACGCATACGACATTGGATAGGTATTTTTGAGCATTCTAAACATATTCTTAATAAAATATTATTTAGTCCGGGGTTCAGGTTCTAACGCACACACTATTTATTTTCGATATAGTAACCGGTTGAAACACTAGATCAATGGAAATCAGCCACTACTTCAGGGAAGATTGAGGCCTCTTGTTGTAGTTGTAGGATACCAAGAAGTAAATATAAATGAGTTTCACAATCAAAATCACTATTTACGAAAACATGTTAACAGGTTTTTGACGCTTTTGCAATTTTTCAACTATCAAAAACTATTACATTATTAACTTACCATAAACAATATCCATTGCACAAGGGCCCAGATGCTTGAGAATAGATACAGGTTCTGCACCAACTGTCTTCATTTGCTCCACCATTGTCTTCGATTGATTGGAAAAGATGTCAACAAAACTATTCAAGTTCTTTGTGCTAAAGCTCGCCGAAAGAATTTTGCGACGTACACGCCATACAGGAACTGCATAAAAGAAATCATTCGTCAGAATCCTAAAATAAATCTTTAGCATTTGTTACATAAATTGCAATCTAAACGATACCAATTTTAATAATAACCAAGGCTTTGGTACTGGAAAGTTTACCATCGACTTTAACTTTAACTTTTTCGTCAAAACAAGTACTTACAACAATCCCAATATGGAAACCGAAACTTATACTTGATTCTATAGTAAATTAATCGTCAAATATTTTAGGTACCTGGAGCGATAATAGTCCCATTTCCAAGCAAGTGTTCCATATATTTCATAGTATAGTCTTTCTCTGAACAATTTTTGAGGACAGTATCTGCAGCTATCGGGTCAGCTATCACTAAAAATGTAACATAATTTTTATTGCTAGACAATCAGCATAGTCGTCTTAACAGACTGAGAAATTTTACAACTTGAAAAAGCTTCTCTTAGAGACCGCAAATGATGTTGTTTTTCTGTTCGAAGAAACAACCATAGTTACTTGCCATACCACCCACAGTAGCGTTGCAGTTAGTGACCGCCGTGATGGCTACCACAGAAAATATCCTGATGGATAATACACAGAAAGACACTGATACCAACTTTCTGATCAGCCGGTAAGTTATAAGGAAGTACGTGGGCGGTACTATTCTTATATCCAGTATAAAGATATAAATATCCAACTCAGAATGAAAACACATTGACAAAGTGGTATTCTTTGTAATAAACATTATCATCATCATAACATCCCATGGTACGTACACTGCAGGACAGAGAGCTCCTTCACACCCGAACACGTAGTACAATTTGGAGGGAAGAACCATAGACATAGAGATAGACAGGCTTGTTAGCGTAGCGGCTGTCACCATGGACCGCGGCTGTTGGTACGATACGCAAAAGGACGCTGCTGCCCATGCTCTGCTTTACAGTCACTTAGTCGCCTTTTACGAAACCTTCAGGTAGATATGGTTTCGTACTACTGTTTGCCGGACACTACACGGACGAATGAGATAATAAACATTGTACCGGGTGTAAAAGATATGTCATAGCATAAGACTGAACAAGTTTCCTCAAGGGACATTGACCGAATGATTTCCATAGAAACTACGCGATAGTGCATTTTTACGAGAAGTATCAAACGTATTTTTGAATTTCAAACTACCTACCCTGTTTCTTGCTAAAACTGAATAAACAGTTTCAGTTTTCGAAAGATCTTTTCCCACTCTTTACACTTCTTACTCGCATTTATTTCTGTAAGAATTATTTTCTTAACATAAATTTCGCAGACAAATCGTGTGATTCGCTGCTTCACACAATGCCTTGGCAATTTACAATATACCTAGAAATTTTACATTAAGCCTCGGCATTTTACATAATGACGCGCTATTCGTTTGCTACGCTACGCTCGCTCGGCTCGTGTGGTCGTCAGATAACCTAACCTGCTTCAATACAATTAGCTGAACGTATACATTTTGTCGGCCGCTTGTAAATGGCGAGTTCATGATTTGTCGGCGACATATAGATACACAGTGGTGTCAAATTTTAGTATTTTAGAAAATTATCTTACCTATATATAGTTTGTTAGCAAACCATATAGCTCCAACTCCACCAGCTTTTAATGCTGTTCTGCCAAAAGCTTGTAATCCTTTCATACGATCTGCAATTAATGAATACCAATATTTTATTTTTGAAAATAATAGAAAATATACAACCAGGTTAGAAGAGATAAAAAATTAAGGGTGAAATGTAATTGGAATACTTTTCAAAACCGAAAGCGCATCATGTGTCAATGAAACTGAGGGATAGGGATAGGGGTAGAGGTAGGGGCAGGGGTTTATGTACATAATTATGTACATATACACATATATAAATATATAATTTAAATATTCTATCATCCAATGGAAGCAATACCAGTATACCTTTTGCAGCTGAAGCGTTGATAGGGTGGACAGCTCTCTTCCCGACCACGTCCGTGCCTGATAACCCAGACGTACAACGAGCCTGGGATGATATAGGGTGCAAGTCTATCCTCGATCGACTCATGGGCACTGCCGCTGGGGCAGACCTGGCCAGACTGAGGGCAGTATCAAAACCTGAGTCGGGGGCGTGGTTGCAGGCTTTGCCTTCACCACATATGGGAACACTGCTCGACAATAGCTCTATGCGTGTGGCTGTGGCGCTCCGCCTGGGCTGCGATGTTTGCCAACCACATCAATGCATCTGCGGCTCCATAGTGGAAGCCAATGGTCATCACGCGTTGAGCTGCTGTCGGTGCTCGGGGAGATTCCCTCGTCACCACGCCCTTAACGACATTGTCCGAAGGGCCCTGATTTCGGCTGACGTTCCCTGTATGTTGGAACCACCGGGTCTTAGTCGTTCTGATGGCAAGAGACCCGATGGCCTAACACTGGTACCGTGGGAGCGTGGAAAGTGCTTATTGTGGGACGCCACGTGCGTCAGCACTTTCGCTGCTTCACATCTTGGAGGCACGATGCGGGTCGCCAGGGCTGCCGCTGAAGCTGCGGCTGACAAAAAGCGGGACAAATACTCAGTTTTGGACGCTAATTATTACTTTGTCCCGTTGGCGTTTGAGACCACAGGTAGCTGGGGGTTGGAGGCTATTGCCTTCGTGAAGGAGATTGGCCGTCGACTCCGAGAGAAGGGGTACGATGCTCGCTCCGGATCCTACCTGGCGCAAAGGTTGTCCATTGCCATCCAACGTGGCAACGCGGCGAGTGTCATGGGCACCTTTGCGTCCGGTACGATTCGGGGAGGGCTTTTTGACTAAGTAGAAGTCCAGTGTGGGGACTTTATTTTTGACATCTTTTTTTAATACTTTAATTTAATATTTTTTTGGTTTAATGTATTTGACTTTATTATGACTTAAGTACTTTATATTAATAAATTATGACATTTAAATAAATATATGAATTCATATATAAATAAACTATATGGATCACTTAGACAAGGAGAGATAATGCTCCCTTAAAAACATTGATACTTAGATAGACTATCACGTACTCGTATTGTGTAGGAGGGAGTTCCACAGCCTGGCCGCATAAACAGAGAAAGAGTAGGAGTAGAAGTCGGAGCAGTGGGAGGGGATAGAAAGATTTGTCTTGACGCTAGAACGACAGGGCTCGTTTTGAGCACGCGAATAACAAAAGCGCTCGCGGAGATATGGAGGGGAGATGAGGTTGTTCAGGATGTTATAAAAGAAACGGATCGGGAGCCACTCGAGCTGCGAACGGAAATAGGACACGTGGTCATACTTGCGCAATCCGAATACGAATCGAATGCACAAGTTTTGGAGACGGTCAAGCTTATTTAAAAGCCCTTAGATCCTTCTTGGTCCAAGATCCATATAGTGTCACATTTGCAAAAGTTACTCCACCCACTTCACTTACTCCACTTGGGCCGGTATTTCAATAATAACTTGAATTGATCCAGGATTGAAGATAAGTACGACTTATGTGTATTCCAATGTAGGATAAAAGTTAAGCGGCACCTAAAGTCCACCCTAACTAGCCCTAATCTAAGCGGAGGATGTCTGTCGGTTAAGTATTAATCTGACATTGATCTGTGGCTACCTCATCAAATAAGTTACTTAACGGTATTATATTTTTAACCACAAAAAGCAACACGCTATGGTAGGTAATAAAATAATGGCTATTTGCTTTGCTTGTTAGGTAATATTTGTACACTCAAGCTTGACACATTGGACTTTGTACTGCTCTTATTTCAAGAGGCGTATGGGCTAGAGTCGCGTTGCGAGTGTCAAGCTTGAGCTGTCGTTGACTGTATGTACTTAAGTACAGTCAAAAGCACATCAAGCTTGACACATTGGATTTTGTACCGTTCTTGTTTCAAAACACGTACGGGCTAGAGTCGCACTGCAAGTGTCAATCTTGACCTGTCGTTGACTGTACCTATGCGAATTGATGAGTGCCAAGCCTAAACAGTTTTTAATAATCATAATCATAATTTGTTTTTTCTGTTTCTTTAAGAGTAGCAACATTTTAGTAGTGTGTATTTTTTTTGGTTTCCGTTAATTTTTCACAGCATAAATGAATTTAAACTTAATAATTTACATTAATAAACTCGCTTCAGAACTCATCATGCAAGTCAACATCAAGTCAATGTCACTTAAATGACAACAAAGATCATAAATAAACAAAATAAAATATTCCGTTCATTAAGTCGCAAAATTAAGACTTATGACTTATCTCGGAATAGTTATACAATACGTGAAAAATTATACACTACGAAGTTACTCTAAGATGTCTGCATGTTGGTTCAATGTAAGTCGTAAAAACGGAAAACTATTTTTCTTCTTTCCTATATGTTTTTTTTTTCAATGTTCTTTTTTAAAGAAATATTGTTAAGTACTTACCTTCATCAGTCCCAGTAAGTAGATACGAATGTCCAATAATAGGGCAGTTGAATAAATCAGTCTTCAATTTATTGAATAAATTTATATACTTAAGGTTCTTCCAATAGTACAAGATTAACACTACTATTGAAACTATTAACACGGGATAAACCATCGCTAAAATTTCTTGTATTTTTTTTGCTGTTTTACGCGGTGCCTCTTCATGCACTACCTATCGCTTTAAGGATTGAAGCGGCTTTAAATGCAAAATGTTGAATATTTTTTTTTATTATTTTGTGTGGGAACTTGTATTTTATTTCATTTTTTTTTTATTTAGGTACACTTAGCACGAGAATTTCTTAGCTCTTGTTGTCTGTCTGAGAAACAAATTATAACAGACAATGCAGTCATTACATTGTTAAACCGTCGCGGCGAGTATAATAGTTGCGAAATTATTTAGGTACCAAGCATACAACGTCATAACATTGATTTTGAAAAACTCAAAAACCCTAAAAGGATCACCTCAGTAAAAAACCGGCCAAGTGCGAGTCGGACTCGCGCACTGAGGGTTCCGTACCACCACATAAACATAATTGTATTAGTTGAAATTTCAGTAAGTTAATGTGCTAGATTTTTTGAGTCCGACACGCGCTTGATATGATATGAGTCTATAGACTTTCTTAATATGATATGAGTCTAAACGCTCAATTACCGAGATATTAATTAATTGGTGTTATTAATCCTAACTCTTTTGCGCTTGATGCATGAAATTTTATTGAACAGTATGTAACTTATTATCGAGGCAAATAGTCAAAATTGGTTAATACATGAATATATTTTGGATAGGACGATACAATGAGTGCCATTTATTATCTGAGTTATTTAGTATGAAAAATTTTCAGACCTTTTTAGGGTTCCGTACCTCAAAAGAAAAAAACGGAACCCTTATAGGATCACTTTGTTGTCCGTCTGTCTGTCTGTCTGTCTGTCTGTCTGTCTGTCTGTCTGTCTGTCTGTCAAGACCCTTTATCTCACGAACGGATAAAGGTATCAGGTTGAAATTAATACCATATATTAGGATTTATGAACCACACAAGATCTGAAAATTTCAATTTTTTACAACGACGCAATCAAAAGATATGGCATTTTATGTCCTCATCTCCTTACATTTATTCAAAAATGCAAAACCTACAGGGTACTTCCCGTTGACCTAAAATTATGAAATTTGGCAAGAAGCTAGGTCTCACAGTATGAATAAAGGGAAAAGTCTGAAATCAATAAATATTACAACTTTTCTCACAACTAATGGTAACCAATTGTGGTGAGCTCCCGTTTCAAGAACATACATATAAGAGAGGGGTCAAGTTGGATGGTTGCTGAGGCGATTTTTGTTTTAGTTCTATTTAAAAACGGGAACACTTACAAACTTGAAAATTGGTATGTATATAGTGCATAAGCTATAAAATAACAACAAATAATAAAATTTGACTCAAAAAATCTAGCATATTAACTTACTGAAATTTCAACTAATACAATGTTTATGTGGTGGTACGGAACCCTCAGTACGCGAGTCCGACTCGCACTTGGCCGGTTTTTTTTTTTCATTTTGGACTTAAAACAAGAAAGAGTTAACATTAAAAACAATATAACTGATTTGACTATCAAGTCATAAAACGTTCCGTTACACGTTTCACAAGTTGCCATTCATAACAATTATTTACAATTTATTTCTCAATCGTGTTCTAACTCGGGCCTGATTTATTGTTAATAGATTCCTTGGGGCCAGTTTATTTTATTGTTCTCCGTTATAGTTCGTTCGTGTAGAAATGATTGGAATGAGTTGGAATGTCGTAAATTAATTATAGAAGCGATCTATTGGAAGTTCAGGTTTGGATTATTACAACAGGTGTCAAAATAGTGATGGAGAATTTAAGTAGGGTTTCCACTGGATAATATGAGCCGTGAGTAAACGTATCATTACACTTCTCAAAAATTTGACTTGATACAAATCACAATTTTGCAATATGTATTAAAAAAATAAATTTACTGCTTACAAAATTAGATAACAAAAAGGTATGACGAAGAAATATAGCAAAACACTAGAAAGACATTTTACCAAGCCGACTCTTAAAGTAGGCCGTGTTCTGTGGCCGTGCTGCAGTGGTTTCTTGCCGTTTATTTTACGCTGCCATAGCACGATCCGAAACGGTGTATACGCGTTCTTTTTGCATTGTAGTCTGCATGACATTCAATAAGTATTCTATACAAAAAGTAAGTTTCAGATTCAGATTATTTTATTTAATGAAGTCTATTCTTTTATATTTTTTTATTTAAGATATGAAATAATCTGAATCTGAAACTTATTTTTTTTGCAAAGTGGGGTCTAATTGCCAAAATTGAGGACAAAAATTTTAAATACTAAATATTCGCAGCCTGACTGTACTTATTTCTTAAAAAACGTTGAAAAAGAAAACTACACATCAGAATAAATAAAAACACTGTTCATTCAACACGTGGCAAAACAAACGTGCAAATGGAAAGATTTCTATAATTTAATACTTAAGACACAACTGTTAATCATCTATAAATAGTATAATTATTTTTTAAGGTTGTGATTAGGCCATGTTTTTTTACACTTTTCTTCGAGTTTTAATTTTTTATTACAGTAAAATGTGTCAGGAAGAAACTGCGAACTATAATAATACAAACGTGCTATCAATCAACGTTGTCACGTTTTCTCCGGACGCTTATTCCCTTGTTAGAGACGAATAAAAAATATGGAATAGATACACAAGACGAGGTCTTTATATAGTTTTAAAATACAAGACGTTTTATTTATCCTAAGTAAAAATATTTAAAAGAACTTGTCCTGGCTGACTGAATGACTGTCTGACTAAATTATGTACTGTGGTTTCATGCACATCAAAACCACTCACAAAAAGTCAGTAAGTTTAGTCACTCATTACATTAATAAAGGATTTTTAAAAGTCGTCCCCCAGGGGATTTATAAAATAGGGGATGAAAATTCGTTTGAAAATCCTACAGTTTTGGGATGAGATGCATAAAAGTTTGGGTTTGATGGAAACAAAAATTGCAGCATTACTGCATCACTATCGGTGAATTTAAAAACCGAGGGGTGAATTTGAAAATGAAATTTTGTATGAAAATCTTACAGCTTATGGAAAGAAAAAATAAATACGTTTCAGCAGTTTTGCAAAATCAGCCCCGGAAATAATATATTTAAATAAATAAAATAAAAATCAGAATACATAAAATTATAACAAAAGCTGAAAATTTTCTTGCTAAGACTCTATATTTTGTCATTAATTCATCGGTTTTACATAAAATTATAACAAAAGCTGAAAATTTTCTTGCTAAGACTCTATATTTTGTCATTACTTCATCGGTTTTCCATTGAATACGTCATTAATAATCATCTAGCATTCAACATTTGACAGTCGCGAAGATTTGTGGTGATTATTTATAGCAGTATTGTTAAAGCCAAGTTAAAGCAGTTGGCGTTTGTGAAATAATATGTTGTTTAGTTTCTAAAATTGTGAACTTTGTATGTGAAGCGATTTAGTTTAACTGACATAATAAAATGAAAAAATCATATCCTAATATGGATATGAATACTATAGTATTGACTATATTATTAAATGTAAATGTAGCTGACGTCATTAACAGATTTTTTATATTCAATAATGAATAAAGAACATTTTGATTTCGATTTTTTTATTGAAAATTTAATACTAATGAAAATAGACGAGGGAACATGTTGGGACATCTAATACGACACGACAAATTTCTAAAAACTATCATAGAAAGAAAGGTTGAGGGAAGGAGATGTAGAGGAAGGCCAAGACGTTGCTACATGGACCAGATTAAGGAAAAAATAAATAAGAGGGGTCGTGGCGTATCGGAAAGTCAAACAAGTTGCGGAATATAGGAAGGCGTAGAAGTTACTTCACCGAAAAGAGCATAGCTCTTAAATAAGAAGAAGAATATGGATAAACGATATTTAGACTTTGACATTGCTGTGACGCCGTTTTCAGTTATGAGTTGCAAACCACGAGTAAGGGTCACTGTCCAAGTACGCTGCATGACATCCGCACGATAGCAAAATTAATCACTTTCTTGCATCTTGCATGCATTCTGCATAGAAACAAACAAAACTGTATCCACGCACGCCGCACGACATACTCACGGAAGTGACCTAGCGACATTATTCGCTTGCTTGCATCGCTGCTATTGACCTACTGTATCAGGGCTGTTTAGTGAAAGAAAAAACCAGTCAAGTGCGAGTCGGACTCGCGCGCCGAGGGTTCCGATATACCTATAGTATTTTTGGAAGCAATAAAGTCCATTTTCAGGACCGCAAAACTAAATTTGTTTGTAAAGGTTTTTTGCAGATTTCTGAAAAACGGTGCAACTTAGAAAGATCGTTTTATTTTTGCTGTAAAGTTTATATAAACTTCTGTCAACTGTAATTAATTCAGATTTTTCCTTACTCAAACTTCGGAGATAAGGGGGGGGGAATGGTATTTTTCTTGACATTTTTCATCATAACTTTAAAACTAAGAAATTTAAAAAAAATATATTTTAAAATGTACAAGTAAAGCCCTTTCATATGATACCCCACTCGACCTAGTAGCGACAATTTGAAATTTGGCCCCCCCTATTTTGGCCCCTTTTATATTAATAATCATACTTTTTTCAAAATTTTTTCTTGTGCAATTAAGTTGGGCAACTATATTCTAAAACTATTCCAAATTTCAGGTTGATAGCATAAGTGGTTGCTGAGATATAGAGGTGTGACAGACAGACGGACAGACAGACAGACAGACAGAGCGGCACCATAAGGGTTCCTTTTTTTTACCATTTTGGTATCGGAACCCTAAAAAGGTTGACTTATGCTACTTTTTTTAATTTTGTCCGTGAATCCATACATTATTATGTCACTGTTTGTATCATGCATGTCGATTACGTGGACAGAACTAAAATGAAAACGATTTGACAACTATCGCGGCTGTGGGCAATGACCCTTTCAGAGACCACAGCGCTCCACCTTACAAGATCTTGACAAACTTTCCTCACTTCCTCTACTTTCATACACGCTCGTCGGTTTAGGGTACGTTTATCTGGGCCTTTATTTATTTACAAACATCCTGAATTTGGTCATGGAACGTTCACTTAGGTCTTCCCCTTCCATAAATATTGTATATTGTGGTTTTCCTTTCATCCTGTTGCGATCGCAACAATCCCAAGCAAATTTCCAGGCAAACGTTTGAAATTTCTTGAGAACTAAAAATTTCGTGGCACGCTGCGTTTGCCACAGATTCATTTTCTCTATTAAAGACAAACTAGACCCTAAACTGCTACCTTAGGTACTGTGGCGCGTGACTGAACTCCTTGGTTCAAACTCTGTCGCGCGCTGTTTTGTTTTTTCAAGCTGTCAAAAAAAAGAGACAGACTTTTCACGAGGCTAGAAATTTCTCCGATATAAATTGACTTTATTAAATGTGCTAAGTAAATGCATATACCTCTTCAATGTTACGTGTACATTGTATTGTAAATAAACTTGTAAATACTTAATATGGGTTTCATATCCACATACAATACAATGTACACGTAACATTGAAGAGGTATTTACATTTACTTAGCACATTTAATAAAGTCAATTTACATCGGAGAAATTTCTAGCCTCGTGAAAAATCTGTCTCTTTTTTTGACAGCTTGAAAAAACAAAACAGCGCGCGACAGAGTTTGAACCAAGGAGTTCAGTCACGCGCCACAGGTACCTAAAACTCAACACACAATAGCACTGCTATAAAAAGCTACCGCAAAAATATATCCTAAACATCATTTAAAACACCACCCTATAATATTTGTGGCGAACGCGAATTGAAATTTCCATCTTAAAATACAACATGAAAAGGCGGCGCAGTAAAAGTCAATACATAAGAGCCGAGTGGCCATAAGATTTTATGCGGGCCATTACCCGAAGCTAAGTGACGCGTAAATTCTTATAACTCGCGTAAGTATTCAAAATATGAAAGACGCGGTCGTTTCGGCAAACGGCCGACGTGGATGATACGCGAAAGAAAACACGAAAAGTCGAGCCCTTGTGTAAGTGCCCACTATTTTATTTAGGGATCATGTTTGTGCGTAATCTTATTATGCAGGCTTTAGGTAACTTCATCGTTTATTCATTGGTTTTACATAAAAACCTTTCACAAAAATTTCGAGGATACGACCTCCACTTGACAATTAATTTACTTTTATTTTAAAACCAACAAACGAAATAAATTGTTTTGACAGCTGAAAAACGTTAATTTCGATAAGTAAGAATTTAATTCAAAAATCGATTGCCCAGTGGTCGCTCTCAAAAGAGTGACGGACAAAAAAGTAAAATAATATTTTCCCTGATGCAAGCGCTCGCAAATTGCCCGGCGAGCTCGACCTGTCGCTTGTCACCGTGTCAGCTGTCAGAGCTGTCAGCTGTCAGTTAGGCTGACACCCACCGGGCGACGCCGATTTACATAAAAGTGGTAAGTGACAATTAAAAGTGGCCGTTGTGTAACTACGTTATTGGCTTCTGGTTTGATGTGACTCATTTATTATTGTAGTGTGGGGAGTATGAGTGGATGTCTGTTTATTTATAGTACTTTTTCTGACCATAATGGAATTATAAAAAAGAATATCTTCAGACTTTTGTGACGTATACAAGCTGAGAAAAATATTTACGTTTATTTTAACATCCTTATCATAGACTTATTTCAATGGTTCGTTTAATTGAAAGCTCAAAACCAGACACGTTTAAAACTTTATCTAAATTAATCTGCCAATGGCTGGATCTAAAAACGCTGAAGATTGCATTATAAAATTTATCGCCGACTCGCTCGCTATAAACGGGAACGACTAGGCAAGCGCCGCGGCACGTTCAGCTATCTCGATGATGTGCTATTAATACCGCTGATAGGGGCCCGTTAATGCGACCGTGTATTAACCCTACCCTTCACCCGGTTAAGGGGAAGCTTGAACTGTCAATGAAAATCTAGGTAAGCAGTAGGTTGGTAGGCAGTAAGTCTTTGGCATTATCTAGGTAAGCATGCTACGGTCGACCCACTCGTCACCAACAGGTGAGATCAAGGTCAAAAAGTTTTTTTTTTCAAGACTATTAAGTAGTCTCTGCACTTAACTTCTATTGCAAATTCGTAGATGATTTTTCAGAAATGACCAAGTATGTTTTCTTGCAATGAAGGGTTAGTTTAATTAGTTTGATTACAATACATAATTAGATGTGGTACTTTATTAATTTCGTACTAATTATACGTACTAATAGTAAGAAACTTTAATAAAATATGCAATATAAAATTAAATGAATAATTATCAGACTACCTTTATTGCTTTCAATATTTTCATCCGCAGCAGACGGGGAACGCTTGGATTTTGCATATTGTAACTTGTATGTTCTTCATCATCATGGGGTGCCATCTTCGAAATGAAGTTTGGAGGTCAGCAATCGGTATTCATCGCGGCGTTGCGCCACCCTCTTCAACTCGTGGTAGTGTAATCCGGTCCAGTCCCTTATGTCATCGTACCATTTTCGTCTCGGCCTTCCTGGTGGCCTTCTACCTGGTATCTTGCCTTCAAGAATTGTCCGCAGGTATGTTCTTAAATGTCACTTATGAGGTACTTTTTATAATCCTCACAAAAAAAATCTATTTTAAATAGAATATCTCATACATAAATTATCTTACCTTTAAAGTCTAGTTTACTTTTTAAATTGCCCATCACACTGGAATCTCTAAAGGCTGCCTCTTAAGAAGAGCCTTAGCTCGTGTATTAATATACCACTTACCGCTTTATGTTACGGCCAAAGTCGGCTGCAGTAATTGTTTAGGGTTGTTTTACGTTATGACTGTAATAACTTGGCCCGATTTAATAACTCCCCGATTATGGAGTGGCTTTTGAATTATGGCCAAGCTTATTATGTCAAAATGTTGTGGAATGGTTAAGTATAAATCAAAGTTTGAATGGCAGTTTTTCTGGGTTAAGCACTATTATGTTTTTGAATGTAGTTTAAGACTTTTTTTTGAGTAAAAAATTACCGAATAATTTTGTAATAATTTCTTCATTACTCAATAAATATAATGATTTTTTATTGGTGCCCATTTTTAGGGTTCCGTACCTCAAAAGAAAAAAACGGAACCCTTATAGGATCACTTTGTTGTCCGTCTGTCTGTCTGTCTGTTAAGACCCTTTATCTCACGAACGGGTAAAGGTATCAGGTTGAAATTAATACCATATATTAGGATCTATGAACCACACAAGATCTGAAAATTTCAATTTTTTACAACGACGCAATCAAAAGATATGGCATTTTATGTAATCATCTCCATACATTTATTCAAAAATGCAAAACCTACAGAGTACTTCCCGTTGACCTAAAATTATGAAATTTGGCAAGAAGCTACATAGGTCTCACAGTACAAATAATGGGAAAAGTCTGAAATCATTAAATATTACAACTTTTCTCACAACTAAAGGTAACCAATTATGGTGAGCTCCCGTTTCAAGAACATTCATATAAGAGAGGGGTCAAGTTGGATGGTCGCGAGGCGATTTTTGTTTTAGTTCTATTTAAAAACGGGAACACTTACAAACTTGAAAATTGGTATGTTTATAGTGCATAAGATATAAAATAACAACAAAGAATAAAATTTGGTCAAGCGCGTGTCGGACTCAAAAAATCTAGCACATTAACTTACTGAAATTTCAACTAATACAATTATGTTTATGTGGTGGTACGGAACCCTCAGTGCGCGAGTCCGACTCGCACTTGGCCGGTTTTTTTTAGGTATATTATGCCTAGATAACCCAAAACATAAAAAATGGCTTTATTGATCTTCAAAATGTTTTATCACTCTCTAAGTACAAATTGAGTTTTATTTATTGTGTTTAAAATAGCAAAAAGTGTATTTGAACTTACAGATGTAGGTAGTAAATATTTACTGAGGATCACAACCCCCACTTAGTGACCATCCACAAAATAAAACCGACAAACGTTTCACTCTACCCTTTATCCGTCATACGATAAATTTTCATCACAAACGATCGAGTAACAAAATAAACCGGGCCGAAACACGCTCCCGAAAGAGCATGGCCCAATAAGTCACGCATACGGCCCACTGTGCGGTGCTAAATTTTTATACTCGCGAAAGGGAAACGGTTATGTCCAGAGTGAATTTGCCGGAAACGAGACACTTTAGGGTCGAAAGTGCCCGGCCTATCGTAAATTTGGCATAAATTTTAAGTTTTTTTGCACCCGTCTGCATTTGGTTGATAGTGGGATCTCAAATCTGAATTTTTATAATCTCTCATTATTTCTTCAAAAATAATTTCTGTCGCCGTTAAAAGACCATCAATTTTATTGCTACTTACAGAAACCTTACCACATAACTCATTACTGAACTTCAAAAAAGCATTAATCCAAAGCCCCTTGACGTGAGCTTGTTTACTCAACCACAGGCCATTAAAAATTCCTCTCGCCGCCGCAACCGTTTAAAAACAGAACAGTTTCGCATTCACCACCGCGAGTACATCAATCAGCGCTGCGGTCGCCAGCTGTCGCCGTGCCGTGACAGTGACGCGAGCGATGGACAGTGCGTACGCGATTGCGACTGTACTGACATCTGCAGTTTTTGTCCAGTAGCATGTCCGGTTGGACCACTGGGCTTTTTGTTATAAGTACGTACAGTCAAGGACAGGTAAAGCTTGACAGTCACAGCACGACTGAAACTAAAAAACGGTACAAAGTCCACTGTGTCAAGCTTAATATGCTCTTGACTGTACCTACTCTACTCAAGTAACTATGTAGAGATAAACTACGATATTTCCGGCCCCTCCACTTGATTTTGTTTGTGTAGACAGTAGTATTGTACAAAAAGCGATTTAAGGGGTGGACCGTTTTATTTTTGTTTATCTCAAGTTTATTTTAACTCTGTCGTTAGATTTTTCACTCACATTTCTAACAATTATTAATTATTCAGCTGTGGGACACAATAAGAGCTGCAACCCAGAGTTAAAACCAGGTAGACCCAATGCAAGTTATGGCTTTTCCAGGTTAGTAGATAGACATTTCAAGTCACCAAATGGCCTATAACTTGTGTTGTGTTGCTTCCTTTGTTACTCCCTACAGACTAAAAAAAGACAGCATCATTTTTAGACCTGTCAAATTTAGTTTAGTTTTAGTTTGGGTCTGCCAGAATCGACACCATTGTCAGTGACATAAGCCGGGATCGATAGCTTAATTAACATGTCTTCCGAAGCACGGGAAACAGGTTCTCGAGATGATTTACCACAAGCACATTCAAGTTCTGACCAGTGACGACGGTCAACGTTGCTCGTGAACTACCTCTCGGCCATGAGTCCTTTGTGAAACTACTAAAGAAATGTTTTATATTATCGTTGTACATTCACTATACAACGTGTAACGGAATGGTGTGATAATAATGAAAGGTGTGAATCTGCCCATGAAACTGAACAACTTTCCCCAAGGAACATAGTATAAATACGAAAAACCAAATTTGACCCCCACACAAAATGCGCTATCAGTTGATGCAGTTTCTATGGGAGTTAAAAAATTGATTTTGTTTTATGACCTCTGTTCTTTGGGAGAAGTTGTTCAGTTTCATGGGCAGATTCACCTGATTCACACCCTTTAGTATTATCACACCTTTTCGTTACACGCTGTATATAGGGTGACTTTTAATTAGTTCTTGATAACAAAATATATGCATGTACTCATGATACTGAACAACTTTTCCCAAGGAACATAGGTTGAAATACGAAAAACCAAATTTGACCTCCCATACAAAATACGCTATCAGCTGATGCAGTTTCTATGGGAGGTCAAAACTTGATTTTCGTATTTCGACCTATGTTCCTTGGGGAAAGTTGTTCAGTATCATGAGTACATTCATACCTTTTTCTATCAAGAACTAATTAAAAGTCACCCTATATAAATATTTTCACAAAACCACCTAACATTTAAATTCTACCATTGTTCCTTCCCCAACCATTCCTTTAATTCAGAACACATTAACTAAGCTTACAATTCCTTCAAAGACATAAACATAACAGTTGAACAGTTTCAATAGAGCCATTCCTATCTCGAAGCTGCCTTACCTCTGCCTTCGAGCAATGCTTTCCGCACAGCTATCTAGAGTGTCGGTCGTCAAAGTTTAGTGTCGCGCCGGTGTCGTGACATCGTCGGATATTGTCGCAATTTGCCGGGCCCTTTGCGTTTCACGAGGTTCCCGTTTTCATTTCGTGCGAACGTTTTTCTTTATGATGCTGAGATGTTGTTGAATAAAGAGCAGACGCCGTGACAAAGCAGTAAATATTAAAATGTACCTATTGCAAAATAAGTTAGTTCGAGTCGGTGTGGTGCCAGCTGAGAATGAATTTCTTCTCGTGGGCCTCATAAAAGGCGACTTAGGGATCGTGAACAAGATTATGGACAGCAGGATCCTTCTGCGTACCACTACTGCGGTCAGGTCATTAACTACTATGGTCCATTATACTAGCAGCAGCCACCTCTTATTTTTCTTAACCTCGAATTTTTAAAACCAAAATGAAGCCATTCTTGTTACAAAAGTGTTTCTATTCTATAAATGAATTTTTGACGTATAAAAATTGATAACTTTCTTCATGACACATATATAGTAGATTTTACAACAAGTGCACAAAACGAACCATTTTGCCGAGACTTTTAGCAGCCCGAGCCGAAGGCGAGGGCTGATAGTAATGTCGAGGATAAAATGGTTTTGTGGACGAGTTATAAACTCTGCTTTTCACTTTGATTGCGAGGAAATAAAACGTAAAAGTACTCTCTAAATGTAACTGAAGAATGAGTTGTTCTGCTTTAGTGAAGAATATGTTCGGGGTGCCGCAGGCCCGCGCGCAGGGCGTACACCACCGCGATTACTTGCATGCCCTAGTGCACAAAATTCGACTTTGTGCAGCCTATATCCTGCACAAAGAAGCACTTTCAGAGCATGAGAAGTTAAAAATCTATTTGGACCAATAATCGAATGTTAGTTCAATTTTATTGTATTTTTTAATCAAGATTGTATTAAATTGCCTTAATTTTTGTTTGTAAAGGACCAAATATTATTGTAAATATGTTAATGTAATTTTAGTTTCATTGTATTTTAACAAAATAATTATTTCAAAATGATTTTATTTTAATATTAGTTTTGATTATAATTTAATTTTTATTTGTATTTGTGGCTTTATCTGTATTATTTTAATACAAATTATAATTGTTATGAAATAAATAAATACAAGAAAATGTATAAATATAAATGTTTTTTGTTTACGTTATACAGTCATCCGAACATCAAAAGAAAAACTGGCTCTACAAATCGATACCTTAGAGCAACAGTGAGATAAGTCCCTATGAAGCAAATTTTGGGCTATCCCTTTCCATCGGTTGCTAAACTGACATTTATTTACATTTGACATAAGTCACATACGCAATAAGAGATCTCACTTGCTCTAAGGTATTGAAATATATAATACTTATAGACATAATGAATCTGCTATAAAAGTGGATCATCTATCATCATGCTGTTGACCGTATCTATCTTCTTTTGTATCGAAAATATACTAAACAACAGGGCAAGCCTAACAGACAAAATAACGTCTTTCATGGCGGGCCTATCTGACAAGCCTTCTAAGTTAACCCTGCTTGCCACTTTATATTTTCCATTCGTCTCCGTCCCGATTCGCTTGAATATTTCATCATCCACTGCCTCTTTACTTGAATAATTTAGAACTTTTTGTTTGATTTTGTTGTAATGTATATTGAAGGATGAATAAAAATCGCCTGTCGCCCTTTTTCCTGACATGTTAAGACTACATCATTTTTCACTCTTTGTATCCAGCGGCTGAGTCACTCCTCTTTACAAGTTTCGAAGCGAATATAAATTATTTATTATGTGCGTTCCGATTTGCATAGACGATAGCGGCTTTTAAGGTTATTAATGACTGTTTTTTGAACTAGAAAATAAAGTTAGAAACCTTTGAATTATGATCGATGGCGGTAAAGTAAACTTAAGAGACGATTTTACATAATAATCTGAGGTTTTTAGTATCTGTCAGTTGTTTGAAAGCAATAGAAATTAGATGGCCTATAAATGACGTCCTAAGTGACTATGCCATATTTAGGTACTTAGTTTTCTTAATTCATAGACTTGATTAACTGAGAAAAAGTCAAACGCCATTTTGGCGTAATTTCAATCAAACAAGCGATCCAATCGATCGCCATTGAAAGCGATCGATCGTCCATTTGGTGCCGGCAAAGAATAGTACCAACCCATCTCTACCCGTGGTTATCGTAAAAGGCGACTAAGGGTTTATAAACCGGAAGATGGGCAGCAGCATCTTTCTGTATATCTTACCATCTTACACACTGCAGTTACCAACAACAGCGGTCACCTGCCTCACTGCTTACAAGCGTGGTGCCTGTGGTTTTATTTTTGCTGTAATGTTTGCATAAACTACTATCGACTTTAATTTATTCAGATTTTTGCTTTGAAACTTCGAAGATAAGAGGTAAGTAAGTAATTTTTTTTTTGTGTTTTTCATCATAACTTGATAACTGACAGTCGTAAAAAATATGAAATATATCCTTTTATACGATACCCCACTCGTCGTAGTCACGTCAGTTTGAAATAAACCTCCCTCCCTATTTAGGCCCCATTTCCAATAATAATAAAAATATTTTTTATATCTTTCGTTTGCAATATAGTTGGGCAAGTATATTCTAAAAGTGTTCCAAATTTCAAGTCGATAGCGTGAGTACTTGCTAAGGTGCAGGTGTGAAATCATATTCATATTTCATATTCATATAGGTATATTACATAGAAACAGTACTTGTGACACCCTGTAAGGGTATTGCAATAGAGACGCTAGCCTATTAATAATTATCTTATATAGCAATCCTTAACATTTAAATTAAATTATATTTACAATTAACAATTCAAATTCAGTAAAAACACAACAAATTATTTAACCTAATTATTATATCTATTACTTTATTCATATTTTTATTAAATTCACATTTCTAATTTCAGACTTCACCAATATATAAATATTTCATTAAAATTTTTCTTCAAAAAAAATCTGACAGACGAAGTCGCACCATAAGGGTTTTTACCATTTTGGTTCGGAACTCTAAAAATATATGACAAGAAAAAACATTTTTTTACATCTTTAAAAGGATCATCTTATCCATTTTTTTACATCCTGTATATGAATGACTGTATTTAGCATGCATTTAGCTGAAAACTATCATAATTTAAAATATTTTACCACCAAAAGCTTTTAACACTTCCTTGTTTCATAGAAACTATAAATTCGATGAGCCTTGACAACCTCCACCTATACCATGTGGTTTTTTTTTACCACTAAAGTTAGCACCCACTGTGCAGTAGTGTGCACTCATCACTCAAAAGGGCGCCACTGTGGGCGCCAATATAGAGGTCAGTGGCGCCACTGTCAAGAGTCATATTTCTTTTTTTTTTGTGACAGATGACTATAATTTTGCAATCGTGTGAATGAGATTTTTTAGAACCTTTTTAGAACAGTGGCTAATTGGCGTTTTTCTGTTATAAATTTGTGGTTCACCTTCAGCTAAATTTACACTTATTAATATTAACCGTCCGTCCCGTGTGGTGCCGGCAAAGAATAGTACCAAGCCATACATACCCGTGGGTGTCGTAAGAGGCGACTAAGGGTTAACTGGAGGATGGGCAGCAGCATCCTCCTTTGTATCTTACATCTTACTTGGTGCCAGCCGTAACACGAACAAGCGAGGTGACTACACGGATAAAAAGGATTTCTCGGACCAAGAAAATATATTTTCTTGAGATATTTCGTAAAACTAAGGAAATATGTCTCTGTTTAAGAAATATTAATTTAATTAAAGAGCACGACGTTCTTAAAACAATAATAAAATTTACTTTACATATTTGTTCCAACCAAAGAAACCAATCTTCAACTAAACGAAAAGTGTCTTAATCTAAGAACACCAATATTTCTTTTATCAACTTATTATAAATCTTAATCTGACACAAGATATTCTCTAAATTAATAAGAAATGTTCTTATGGCAAAAAAATCTTATCTTCTTAGCTACCAAGAAAAAAAATTCTCATTAAAAGATATTACACTTTCAATATAATGTAAACATATCTCAGTTAAATTTGAATATCTTTCTTATTTTTAAATGTGATTTTACTTTATGAGAGAAAAAAAAGACTTAGATTTACATCTTTTTTCATTTAAAATAAGTAAATATTTTTACGGTAGAATAATATTTATTTACGGGCATCACCAATGAACGACGCTTAAATTACAAAAAGTTATCTGAGAGAGTTCTACGAGAAATGTAAAACGTATTCAAAATGTGGATATATTCTGTGTGGGTTTTCCTGTGTGTAGTTACAAACGTACCTCGTGTAATCTTCTTCTCTCTGTCTGTAATCCTAAGGTTTTCTTAACCGCAAAATGTTGTAAGATATTTGTAAGAATAAGGTTGTAAGATTTGTATGTCATGTTGTACGATTTTTTATTTTTTATCATTGGAGCTAATAAAATAATGTTAAAAGAAGATATTTACACATCTAAAAACAAATATTATCTCGTAATGACATTTATACTATTTTGATATTAATTCGTGGTTTCTTAAATTAAGAAAATACAATTTAATGAAAAGTTACACTAACTCTTATTACAAACCCATATTTTCTTGAACTAAGAAATAATTAACTCTTGTATTAAGAGAACTGGGTTACTTGGGACTAGAAAACAAATTATTCTTGATGATAGATACATTGTCTCTGATCAAGTCTTAATTTTCTTAATACAAAAGAAAATAATTTTCAATTCAAGTAAATATTTTTCTTGTAGCAAGTAAATATTAGTTTCACTATATATGAGAGCACCATGTTCTTGGTTCAATGCAATTTATCTTGGTACAAGATAACGTGTCTTATTTTGAGAAATCGTTTTTATCCGTGTATGGTACTTCCCCTCCACATTTTTCTAGCAAAAGCTAGAATTCTGGAGGGAGCTCCCTGTCCTGTAGTGGACGTTTCATGGGATGTTATGATGAATATTAACCTCGTTATTAACCTATATTATTAACCTCGTTAGGCCCAGCGTCTTAAAACTAGGACATTTCTTAACTATTATTATCTACTACTTTCAGTACGAATCCTTGAATCTTTGCTAATCCTTGTTCCAAATAAAAACACTTTCTTTGGCACAATTTGTATTTTACTACATTCACATTATATAACGGGAAAAAGGCATGATGTTGTGTATGTCTCTATGTATTATTGTAAAATACACACCTGCAAATTTTCTATTCCCTACTTTTTTTTTTTGTGACAAGTGAGCAGGTGGGCCACGTGATGGAAAGTGGTCACCACCGCCCTTGGCCACCACCTCCCATAGAGCCCGCTGTCTTATTAGTACTCGTAGCATAACTTGACACTACTAAGACAACAAAGTACGTTGCCCACCACTCAACACAGCAGTGAAAACTCTGGTTTATTTTTATTATTTCTCCAATGGGTTACTCCGCCCATTGGAGGAGTTTATTCAATAAGGCACATTATGTTTTGCTATCGGCATACAAAACAATCATGTATCCTGGTTTATTTTACGGCAGAAATAGGCTAGGGGGTGACGTTTTTTTTCCACAATGGCGCCACATTGTTTGTGAAGCGATGTAGTTTAGCTGACGTCATTAAGAGATTTTAATATCCAACAATGAATAAACGATTTTGATTTGAATTGATTTGGTGGTACTTCCCCAGACGGACGGTGCACAAAAGCCCTACCACCTCCAAACTAAGGGCTCCCGCACACGACCGAGAATCGGTGGGCGATTATCGGCCAAGACAAGGACGGAAGATTCAGGTGATAACACGTCAGAGCGGGATGCCGATAAAAAATCGGTCACCGATTCTCGGTCGTGTGCAGGATCCCTAACTCCAAACCTCCAACTAATAAAAAGGAATAGAAAATTAAAAATAAATAAATTTTATATTCCTTTTTATTAGTTTGGCAACGTCACAACGTATAAGCTTAATAACAGGGTTCCGTTGGTAAACTTCGGGTATGGAACTCTGAAAAGTAACTCGTTTTTGTACACCTTGCGTAGTTAATATGCCTGCCTCATGGAGCACAATTGCCTGTATTTAAAATCCAACTACTTGACATCACTATATCTGCTTAAACACGACATAAAGTTGCGACTTCCTCACTTAACTAAAAGGAAACGATAAATAACATCTTCGGTAATCGACAAATGGATTTTAAGTGTCTCAACAAATTTTATGGCGTCAGTTTCAAGTGTGCAAAAACTAAACGAAGCTACTTGTGAATGGGACTTTAATTGAGAATTCAGATAGTATTTTTAATGAATGAAAACGTGGTTACACTTAAAAGTTGTCATGTATTTTAAATAGATTGTGACTGTATGTGAATGTTTTAAAGTGGTAATTGACTGTTAATAAGGGTGTGGCCGCTCACGATGGGCCTTATCAGGAAGATCAAAGTCACCCAAAAGGCTATGGAAAGGGCTATGCTCGGAGTCTCTCTGCGCGATCGAATCAGAAATGAGGAGATCCGCAGAAGAACTAAAGTAGCTGGCATAGCCCTGAGAATCGCTAAACTAAAGTGGCAGTGCGCAGCGCACATCGCAAGAAGAACCGATGGCCGATGGGGCGTAAGGGTTCTAGAGTGGCGACCACGTACCGAAAGACGAAGCGTTGGCAGGCCCCCCACAAGGTGGACCGACGATCTGGTCAAGGTCGCGGGAAGCCGCTGGATGCGAGCAGCGCAGGACCGGTCTTTAGGGGAGGCCTATGTCCAGCAGTGGACGTTTTTGGCTGATATGATGATGAAGAAGGGTGTAAAAATTGTACTATGTTCCACGTTATTTTATATTAGTTGCTTGATCACGTTCCGTAGCCAAAAGGGTTATATCGAGACTCTATCCTATCCTACTAATATTATAAACGCGAAAGTTTGTAAGTAGGGATAGATGTTCGTTACTCTTTCACGTAAAAACTACTAAATGGATTTTAATGAAACTTAACAATAATATAGCTCATACATCAGAATGACACATAGGTTACAATTTATAAACCTGCGCAGACGAAGTCGCGGGCACCAGCTAGTTATTTATATTTTTATTTATTCATAAAGTCTACCAATACCAATACATAGTCGAAAGATTCTCAACCACAGGGTGGGTTCTGTTATCGACATAGATCAATTATGTGGTCTAAGGAAATTAGGAGTTGTCGGAGTTATCTTTTTGTAGTATTAAATTAAATATTCTTTAAACTGACACACACACGTACTTACCTAAAAAAATATAAAATAAGCATAAATGATGTTTTTTTTTTATTTTGTAGAATTTATAAATCATGATTATTTTATTATTATTATTTTTATGCAAGTAGGTTTGTATATCGGTTTCAAGTATGTTTAACTTAACAAAATAAAAAATACAAATCCGAATATCCTAAGCCTAGACTAAATTGATCTATATTGATAACAGAACTTAGCCTCAAAATTTGTCGAATGTCTTCAAAGTGACTATGTAGTTCTACCCAGCGTCTCTGAGTTAAACTAACCTTGCAGCAAGCACTTTCAGGATGCTGGTCACTGCTGCGCAGACGGTGTAAGGTCGACGCGGTTAAAAAAAGTTTTGGGCATTCCATTTTTACTTACTATCCTACTGCCACTATTAGGCGGTTGTACTTATAGTACTTATCTAGTCCCTGATTAGGCGCATGTCAGATGTACCCCTTACCCCTTCTTCATCCTGCGCTTCCCCTAGATATCAAGTAGTGACGTGCCGTCGACATTTTCAACTATTTACTCTTGGTTCATGTTTTCAACCATCAAAACGTCATGCACCTTTACGGTTGGATAGCACCGAATAATCACGAAATCTCTTCCCCCGACGATCAAATAAAAACAAACTACGTGTAATTCGGTGAGTGAGATAATTGGCAGACATGACAGACGGCTGAGGGACGGTCAGGTCATGGCTGGACAGGTGAGCCAATGAATACTGACATGAGGGGACTTCAGAGGGTGTTATTTATTTACTGTTAATATTTTATTATACGAGTAATAGGTACAAATTGTCAGTTTATTATTAATAATAAACTACGAAAGTTAATCATGCTCTTAAGGGGCTGATAAGAGCTGAATACGCTTCACTTGAGCAGGTTTTTAACGAAAAGTGATGAATATATGGCCGTGAAAAAAAATTATGTGATAATTAAGCATCTTTTCAAGAATATGGCCGACTTCGAAACACGATTAAATATATTATGTACGCTATAAAAATAATCCAAAGTTACCTCTGCTTTTCGCTTTTAAACCGTTTTTCTTAAGTACCCATTAATCTATGATGTTAAAACTTTTACACATTATTTAATACATTATGCATAATAATATAGCTTTTTGATAATTAATGTTATAGGTACAGATTTTGAGAAAAATGCAAAAATGAGCAAATAACGTAAAACAGCGCGAATCCGCTCCGTTCTAGCAAGCGCATTCTGCCCTTTGTTAGAAAGGGATGAAATTCAGCTCTTATCAGCCCCTTAATTGTTAAAACCGAGCCTATCTGTGGAAGAAGAGTTTGAAACATCTTTTTATGCGCACGACTAAAGAGTGGAATGATCTGCCTGCGTCTGTGTTCTCGAGTTCATATAACCCGAATCTATTCAAGTCGCGAGTCAATAGGCTTTTTCTGGGCAAGCTCGTTCCAAACACCCAGCCAGCTAGATAAAAGTCAAAGGAGCTTTCTTGTCTATTAACCCACTTAAGCCCGATTTGATGTAACCCTAGTAAAGCCCGAGCCCATCTGTGGAAGAAGACTTTCCCCGTGAAAGTCTCTATCCAGGTAGTGACTTCCAGTGGTCGGTATGAAAATCCCTCAACCGCTTGCGTACCCGGGTTGACTGCTGCAAGAAGGATGTCCATGTGGAGCTCTATGGCTCACCTGCTAACCTGCTCCACGTGCCTCGATGGATGGCAACTAACAACGATCGCCAAGTAGCAACACATTAAACCGCTAAAAAAATTAAATTATATTTAACCCTGAAGTTAAGAATATTCAAACCGCTAATTCGCCATGTATAAGGCTTAACGACTTCCATAAAAAACAGTAGGCGGAACTACGTCTTGAATGTTATACCACTGCTATATATATGTAACTTAGGTGATTTAAAACAAGTTTTTTTATAGCACTTCACTGGTAAACTCACTTTTTGTCATTCGATTATAAATTTGATTATAGGTAAACCACCAAAAAACGAAAATAAAAGGTGTTTTTAGCAAATCTTTACTCAAGGTAGGTATTAGCGAAAAAGGATATCCCCTGTTTGTGACAAAGGTCCGGAACCCGCAGATAAATCTGGCGATCCCTCTAACAAGCCGTAAACAGCCTGAACAAACAACTTCGCCGCTAACTGCCACACAAATTAGGGTTCCCTACGCAAAACTAACACATCATAGTGGTGTATCATACCGCCTGATCTGATCAGATGAATCAATCACGCACATAATCATTACCAAGTTTGAAAAGAAACTTCAGATAGAGATGATTAAAGCTACATGATTAAAGCTACACACAATCATTCAAAAAAGTTATTCAAATCAGGCATTCATGATTGATACTGGAGAATTAGATAAAAACCACCTCCTGCCCAGATATTAGAAGTACTAAATACAGCTCTCCTATTGACAGAAAAATCTCAAGAAAAGACATTAATTTATGACAGAAAGTTTAAATTAGTAAAAGCAAACAAAAAATTAAAATTGACTGTAATAGACAAAGAATATGATAACTGTGAAGATTGGGTGTCTAATAAAACTGAGTAAACTTGCGACTAGCATTCTGTCTCACTCAAAATTAATCTGAATCCTTATAGAGCAAAACGGTTGCGTTATAAACGTTAGTAACGTTCAGTTACTGAAGCTGAGCGGAAAGCCTCAACTGAAGCAATCCGACTTTATGTAGATCGACAAATTCACTGCACCTGCAAATCCCTTCTAACCAATTTGAACCTTGCCTCCCTTATTATAGAACCTATAGTGTCTAAAGCGATTCAGTGGGATATAGTTTATTATTGTAAGCTTAATCAGTGAGGAAGTTTAGATTCACGGCAAAGCTTAGTTTGGCGGGCTCATGTGTTCATTTACAAGGTATTACGAGTAGAATTTATAGGAATAAGCAGCTTTTATTTTAGAGCGATTTAGTGGTTCTTATGAAAGAAAATTATGTTCATTCCTTTTAATCTTTTATCAAAATCGGATTCTTGTTTGTTTCAAGTTTTCTTAATTTTCGAAGTAACGGTTCTTGAAGTGAAGCTGATAAAAGTTGTGAGAAGCCAAAACGATTATTATGGGCATCCTTAGGAGACGACCCCTAAAAAGATTCTCTCATTGCTGGCTCTTGAATATCACACATCATTAAACACATTGTCACTATAAGGTTAACTACTAACTACTTTGTTTTAAAAACACATGAAATTTTTAGAAGCTGATTTTTAAGTAAAAGGAAGACACCGTCATCAGGAGAATGCCAAAGCCAACTTTTCAAGACTATATTCTCCTGAAAAAAGGTTGTCAGTATTTGTAGTTTACGAGCACGCAATATCATAACTATACCTTTATTCTGTCTGTGTTAGTCGTTGGTGGTATACCCTATCTAAACGAGCGTATGTCAAGATCCAATCATGATGGGAAAGGTTAAAAGATGTGGTCTCTTAACACTATCGAAAAAGAGGAGTGTTAACATACATGTATTACCAACACTATTGACATGTCTAATGTTATAATGTTGGCAGCACTAATGAGTCCGTGCAGTTGGTACAGTCAGCAGCGTGAATCGCTGTTAATTCGGCGCCGCTAAACAACGTCGGCGGAAATGGGCCGAATAAATCAGGGCTAACTCTACCCGGGGGACGGGTAGCGTCGGAAGAAAACTCGCCGAATATTTTATACACGAGTTATTGCTGCTGTCGCACGGTGTAAGGTCAACTTCGGAGTTAATTGTAGAGTTGAATCTTCAAACAGTCTTGTTTTTAAATGTCACTTTTATAATCTCGGTGGTTTTCAATTTGATAGTGCTTTAAAAAAATTTTTTTTTAAATGTTTTTATTTAAAAAGGAGATTTTTTATACATACAAGGTTCTGAAAAAATCGTAAAAATCTAAAGTTTTCATCTTAATTAGCTTCAAAGGTTTTACAAGAATTTGGTAAATTAAATGTAAAATACAGGGATGAGTCGAAATTCTTCGGCAGTTTTCTTTAGAATCTGCCGAATGTTCGAGAAAACAATACTCAAAAATATTCAAACTGACTAAAGTACGAGTACATACTCGTACATAGTATTTTTTGATAAAAAGAAAAATAATTGATTAGGTATTAAAATGCTTTTGACTGAATTTTCAATATAAAAAACTAAGTATGTATAATATTTTGTTACTGAAAGCAAGAAGATGTAAATTTTAAAATGTAACCAGCTGGCAGGGCGTCTTGTGAGAATTGGACAGAGGCACTACAACAAAATTACAAATGAGTGACTTTTCGATCTCATGAGAGCGCGAATAAAGTTACCAAACTTCGGCCGAGGTCATAAAATCTACATTCGGCAAATCTCTAATAATATTAAATCAACTGATATGAAAAACACATTTTCATCTCATCTTTTAACCCTACCTGACTTCCGTTGCTGTCGGTACTTGCGCGCAGTAAACAGGCGGCGTATTCATTAGTCGCTCCATTAATTATTTTTTGTTGATCCCCCGAGTGACAGCCGCTGTCCTCCGCAACATTTTACAGTTTCATTTAAATTGGCAGCATGAGGGACACAATTCTACTAAGAACTCCAAACTATTGCTTGGAGTGTTACTGTCTGCTGTTCCAAATGTTCCGGGTTATATTCCTGGCCGGGCCGGGAATATATTTCGTAGTGAGATTCAATCAGCATGACCGGTTACTGCAGTTTTTGACCTTTCTGTTTCTGTAATGTTTCTTTATTAAGCATTCATTAAGTATTCTGTAAAGAATCAACATAAAAAAAAAATTTGAATCTGAATATTTCTGAAAGCTTTTGACGTTTTAAAAATGTATGTAAACTTCGTAGTTTATTGCCTTAAAATATGCAACTAAGTAAGACGAATTGACAATAGAAAAACACTACTAAAACTAAATCTTAGATACAAATGTCTCCCTGTTCCAAAGGCAATTTCAAGAAAAGCAATTCGACAAGTAAATCTTCGAAGAACTGACTAAAAAACTTGTGAAATAAATGTGACCATTAGTAGAATCGGGCCCGACGTGACATACGACCCAACTGCCAAGTTTATGGCTGACACCGTGGCAAGTGACAGAAGGCCGTAAGTCCCAGACATAAAGAGCGTAATTGCGTGACAAAATCAAATACGATAGTAAATGCTCTTGTTCTTTAATGTTGACAGCTGTTTTCAGTCATTGAAAGGTCATTTAAAATTTGTTAAAATTTATTTTTGATTCTAGATCTTTTTTGTTGACTATACGTAACATACTGTAAGAGGACGGAAAGGATGACGTGCAAAAATTAAGAGTTTAAAGTTTATGCGGCTTTGTTAAAAAAACATGTGCTAACTACCTAGGTATACAGAGAGACAACGGTTAGTGTACGAAGGGATTTTTCAATGTTTTGGTCTGTGGTCCAAAGACAATTATTTACACCCTTAATGTTTTGTCATCCCGGATATTTTAATAAGAGGTTGTTCTGTCTATGAAACTGAACAACTTTCCCCAAGGAACCATAGGTCGAAATACGAAAAGAAACTCGACTTCCTACGCAAACTGCATCAGCTGACAGCACATTTTGTATGCGAGGTCATGGTGAGGTCGAAATTCTATTTTTTTTTTTTAGAAAAGGTGTACAGTTTCATCAGCAGAACCACCTCTTAAAGTATCCCGGGTGATAAAAAAATAACGCTGTACACCCGGTGCGCAATGAGACAACTTAAAATAAATGGTACAGCAGCACTGCACTTACTTTCTCGCAATACTCAAGGAAAAACTATCAACCGCAAACTTAAATTTGTAATGCCATACACATAGTATGGAAATACAAACTTTTATTTACGTTTTTCCAAAAAAATGTTCGAATGAAATATACAGATCAATTCAGAATTCAAATTGTCAAACATTAAAACAAACAAACATCAAACGATTTCGAGTAAATCACAGGATACTTGCATGGAGATTTTTTTTATTTCCCAACACATGTTCCTTATGGATTATTGTTCAGTTTAGTCTACTGAGCAAGCCCTTTCAGTTTTTGGTACACCCTGTGTACTAAATTTTATTCAAAAAATCATAAAGAATATCCAGTCAGGTAGGCAACCAATCCAGGAGTAATATTATAGAAAATTTTAATAAACTCAATGGAACCAATTTTGGGTAAATCACATATTTACGATTTGGTGGTACAGGAACACCCCTTATATGAAATTACACAGATCATTTGATACTGGCGCAAGATATCTTACATGGAGATGCTTGGTCATGCAAAGTTTTATCAAGATTCTGTGAGCCATTTTTGAGAAAATTACAATTTATCATTTTCGTTGTATGACAGCTACCCTCAAAACGAGAGCCAGCCAGAAATCACTTAGAACCCTTCGATGGATTTGCATAAAACTCCTAAATTCCAAATATGGTGTCAATCGGACCATTCGTTTAGCCGCTAGGCCAAAGCGTGACGGACAGACCGACCGACGGGCCGACGGACCGACGTACCGACCGACCGATGGACGGACATTTATGGGAGACTTGTTTTTTATGATGTATAAGTGATATAAAACACATTTTTGAGAAAATTAGAAAAACTTTTTTTTTTCACGACTTTCTCGCTCCGCTCGAAAGTAAAAAGAACGACAGAAAAATAGACAATAATGATGTATCCTATGTTAAAAGTAATCTTAATTCTATAATTGTACCTATGCTTCATACATGTACTCTACTTCTATTAATACCTTGATTTTCGGAAAATTTATGTTTTTCATGAGTCTCGATGGATAAAAAGTTTAGGGTCTTTTTTTCTTTAGGTTAATGTGCCACCTGTATATAAGTTTGTATTTTGTAATTGTATTTTTTTGCCCAGAGAGTGATTTGACTTATAATTTTTGGAGAAACTCCAACGCAGCAGCTTTGCCTCTTCAGGGTGTTGTAAGTATCCATGGGCGACAAAAACACTCTCCATTAGGTGAGCTGTGTGCTGGTTTGTCAAAAAAAATTGGTCTCGCAAACGTGGTTTGCGCTGGAGGCTGAAAACACTTACAGTACCAAAACACCATTTCGTTAAGATTTTATAAAACTTTCAGGCCGTAGGTTGTAAAAAGTATCAAAATCTCAGCATTCATAACTTGCAGCAGCCCTAAAGCAAATAAACCTAATACCTGCCTTTCCCGAGATTTACTTTCATTTGACGCGAGCAAGCCACAGCTTTCATGGCCGTCAACAGCTTACTCCAATTCTACTAATTCTCTCAAACGCAAGAGTTAAACAAACATTTTAAATTCAGAATTCCACATCAAAAGATCCCCCCTACTCATCGATCTTGGTTAGTGACGGGACAAGGCGTAGCAAATATAAAGGAAAGGAAGTATAACTAGTGCAAAGTAGCAGTTACAATATACAACGTGTATGGGATGATCAACTAAAAACTTACAACCAGCCAACAAAACTAAACCACTACTCGAAAATACATATTTAAGAAAATCATTCGGAATCTATGTTATTTTCAATTTTTTTTTGTCGAGACAGAGTGCTCGGCTCATTTTTTATTTATTTTTTTTACAATTTCTTTTTGGGTTTTTAAATTTTGCCGAGCAGAGAAAATTCCCGGCATCTCTGGAATGACATTTCAAAAGCTATAATTTACTATTATTTAATCTGTGCCTATAATTTTATCCTCAGTACTAAAAATATACGTAACATTCAGAAATCTCTTAACAACACTAGGGAACAACACTAGTAGCCTCGAGTAGGGTGTCCATCCGTCTTGCCCCACCAGGACATTCCGGGACACAGAGGGACCTTTTCCGGGATAATTGTTACCTCGCCGTCGACGAGTCGTTTGTCTTGTCCCGAACACATTGCTAATGGATCCGTGATTTGTAAGTTCTAATTATGGATACCCTAGTGTGTGGGTTTGAGTGTCGATTTCTGGAGGTGATTACTTTTCGTTTTCTTTGGGGATTTGGTAATCACAGTGGTTTGGTTTGAATTAAGGGAAAAAGCATGGGAAAGATATAAAATATACACATTTAACATAAAGAGTAGCTCGGATCGGCTTACCTCGGGACGTATGTACGGTCAACCGCAAATCGGTAGAAACTTTTTCAACTCTATTACCACGCCATAGGGTCCAAAAGTGTTTCTACCAATGTGCGGCCGTGTGTACGTACACAGTGTGGAATTTTTTTGTGCCACCTGGAGGGAAAGAAAGCATTTCTTTATTTTAAAAAAACTGTATCCAAAGATTTTTGACAATTCGCTTGCCATACCCGGGATCCGAACCGGCTAAAATCTGAAAAAAAAAAATATCCTGTACCTACCTTTATGGCATCGATAGATAGGGTCAATCATAATGATTAAATCTCTCTAACAAACTTGGTAAATGAAATGAAAGGAAAACCATTAAATCTTATAAGGAGCCTGCATGTGCATGTGCAAATTACAATCTTCATATCTAAATAGCACTTTGTAATTTTAATGAATATGACTTTTTGTATTCTATCTCCAATATTTAGAGTACATACTTACTCCAGGTGGCGTTAAAAAATTCCACCCTGTATATCTAAAAGTAATACATTAGTCTAATGTAAAGACATATCTCAAAGACTTTCAAAGTCAACTTGGAAACCAGCTTGATATAAAGTTCATAATATATTTATATTTTAGATTTTAAAGTGTTACTGAAACTTCTCCAGTCATCATTCTTTGATAATATTTTTATGGCAATTTATAAAATATAATTAATAATATCAAAGCTTTTCAAAACTAATATTTTTAAAAACTTTATTATCAAACATAAAAACTATTTTTTACAACAAACAAAACCATCACAGTGTTCAAAACATCATTGCGCAAGATAATAAGTGGTTTGGTTTGAATTAAGGGAAAAAGCATGGGAAAGATATAAAATATACACATTTAACATAAAGAGTAGCTCGGATCGGCTTACCTCGGGACGTATGTACGGTCAACCGCAAATCGGTAGAAACTTTTTCAACTCTATTACCACGCGATAGGGTCCAAAAGTGTTTCTACCAACTTGCGGCCGTGTGTACGTACACAGTGTGGAATTTTTTTGTGCCACCTGGAGGGAAAGAAAGCATTTCTTTATTTAATAAAAAAAACTGTATCCAAAGATTTTTGACAATTCGCTTGCCATACCCGGGATCCGAACCGACTAAAATCTGAAAAAAAAAATATCCTGTACCTACCTTTATGGCATCGATAGATAGGGTCAATCATAATGATTAAATCTCTCTAACAAACTTGGTAAATGAAATGAAAGGAAAACCATTAAATCTTATAAGGAGCCTGCATGTGCATGTGCAAATTACAATCTTCATATCTAAATAGCACTTTGTAATTTTAATGAATATGACTTTTTGTATTCTATCTCCAATATTTAGAGTACATACTTACTCCAGGTGGCGTTAAAAAATTCCACCCTGTATATCTAAAAGTAATACATTAGTCTAATGTAAAGACATATCTCAAAGACTTTCAAAGTCAACTTGGAAACCAGCTGGATATAAAGTTCATAATATATTTATATTTTAGATTTCAAAGTGTTACTGAAACTTCTCCAGTCATCATTCTTTGATAATATTTTTATGGCAACTTATAAAATATAATTAATAATATCAAAGCTTTTCAAAACTAATATTTTTAAAAACTTTATTATCAAACATAAAAACTATTTTTTACAACAAACAAAACCATCACAGTGTTCAAAACATCATTGCGCAAGATAATAAGAGAAAATCTCTTATTCAACTATTTCCTCCACTTTGTTCTCATTTTAATACAAAACTATGTCATAAATTCTATCAACAAGCAACTATCATAAAAAGTGTTGAAGTTAGTAGTCAGATTACGTAAATTTGAAAAAATCAACAAAATTAAAACGTCTAAAAGAATAATAGGTCCAGAAATAACGCTCATCCGCCTCGAAAGCCAGTAACAAAGTGTTCAAATTAAATTAATCCTCTATTTCTTAAATTATTTGACAATAACATATAGTGCGCGCGCGTTGAGCACGATTAACCTACGCCAAGAATCTTTATTTATGACTCCACACGACATAAACTTACGTTTTTATAGTTTCGGTTGGGCCATTTTTCAGGCTCAGTCGGGCTATTATTTTAATAGCTTTTTCGTCTCTTTCAACATGTTTTGGGAATACGAGACAAACCGCGGGACGAGATATATTGTGGGTAATTAAGAAGCTGAAAAAAGCTAACATATCGTCTGCGTCGGAATAAGAGCAAATGTCGCGAACTTGCGTCGTGGGGGCGCGAGGATCGAAAATAAACACTCCTTTTTTATTGGACACATGTTGCTATAGTACTTATCTAGTCCCTGCATGTTGCAGAGTTGCTTTTGTGTTTTATTATAAAGTTTTATCGATATTTTTCGCCAATGAGTTTATTTTACTTCTTGACCGTTGTACAAACTCAGTCTTTGTAGTCTATTACAGTTAGGTATCATTTTTTGAGTCCGAAGATTTCCTGTTTTCGTTTTTTTTTAAGTGCCCAAAATCATCAATTTGATTCGTACAAATATTATCAACAAATACAGAAGCACACAAAGACAGCTCTATAAAGCTCCTCACTAGTACTCTGTATGTGTAACATATCGATATACAGACCATGCGTCCGGTGGCGCGTCACAACTCGACTAATTTATGTTCTTCTTAACGCCCGCCCGCCTATTAGCCGCGTACTGTATATTTCACGCAGTGGATAATGTAACCATAATTTTTCAAGGAATGAGAAATTATCAAGTAACAAAAAGAATATTAATTTTACATTTCACTTTTCTGAAAAACAAGTAATCTAATGAGAATTTTGACCAGAGACTTACATCTTCGTCTGAGCCATAAAATAAGGTTTACTACGGTTTGACCATTTAGGGTGTCATCCAGACAGTTTCACTCACATTCACGAGCACGAGCCCAAAACCACGCGCGCAAAACCCTGGTGTAACGTACTCGTAACACTATCACCGGCAAATAATAATATGACTCTAACGGGTCCCTTTATGGATGATTAGTTACTAGCAAAAGCATGTCACTGAATAATATTTCTTTTATCACGGGCATAGATCAAGGGTTAAAGATAGTGGTAAGTTATATCAATGCTAGCGAAATGTCACTGAATAACATACTCCCTTAGGGAGTATGATAACAGTTTGATAGGTTCTTACAAAGATATAGAATTTTTGTAAGCTCCTTGTCAGAAGTTGTAAGAAAAGTGATAGCCTTAACGACCAACCAACCAATTCACATAGAATAGCAAATAACCAAAATACTTAAGCCAAGCTACAGACGCAATAATTTTGCCACATACTAACTACTTTATAATATTATCTAGCTGACACCACACATGTCAAAAAATACACTAATCCTTGAACGTATGGGCAACCTCACGTCCCCAGCAGAGTTATCGTTTGAGCTTTTTATTTCTGGAACGCATCGCGACAGCTCAGCGGCTTTCGTCTTGTAAACGTTATTAATCGACAAAGCTCCCGGCGACACGTGTGTCCCACCACTATAATTCTTACTTATATCAGAAGAGTTGCTGCTATCGGTTGAATCAACGTCCAATGCTTGTGTAGTATGTGTGTACAATAAAGAGTTGTGAGAAAAAATGGAAATGTATCACGAATTGAAAGTAGAGTGGTTTGTGTAATATGTGAAGAGACAAATTATTGTGCAGAATGTTTGTGTTCGCTGCTCTTTGTTGGCGTCAAAGAACAATCAGTCATGTTCATACGGGAAGTCTGAAAAGGTATTGTCGCTTTTGTAATAATAACGACCCACGTAACATTTGCTCGAAGAAATTATATACGGAAATAACTCTGTGTCAAGTGCAATCAACATAATAAGCGTAATAGGACATGGTCTTGAAATGCTTAATGAGATGAAGGAGTCTAATGGGTATAATGAATTAGAACGGACTATTTCTGCCTTAAGCTCATTAGAGGCGACAAGTTGACAAGCCACTGGAGTTGCTTAATGGAATAGAGGATGGTAATTTAATAGTCTATTTATGTCGACTCCTTGAAGCTATAGCAAGGCACCGACGACAAATAAATTTATTAGTCGGCTAAATACAAAATTGCAGGACGTATGTGTAGTTATATTTAGTACTGTTTCAATATGTTAAAGTTCATATCTTTGTAAACATTGTCGATTTATTTTATTCAGTAACTACGCGAAACGTGACCAAGTTTTTAGAGAAGTTTATACTTTCTAGTAGTTTAATAGGCTTCTGGAGTTTGGTATTTTAATTTATAATAAATTTAGTTTAATTTAGTTCAATTTTTACTTTCTGTTCCTACATCTTTTGAATCTATAAATTATGTAACAAAAACATGCATTTATCAATCAGTTTGTGTAATGTATGTAGGTAGGTGGCATCAATTGACCGGCAGGACTGGCAGTTTTAATCCTGTAATATATTTTCTGAACAGTAGTATTAAATTTAATTAGGTATACTTTAATTTCATCCTATTTTTGAATCTAACGTGAATGTGATGGTGCTACGTTGTTATGAATGACACTTCAAAACTCAATTGTACATTCACCAAAATCTATAGAAATATTATATTTTTGAGGTTAGGTATCATCTATATCTACGTTGGCGTGAAAGTATCACAAAAAGTCCCGTATATACCTATAGTCATGCTGATCGTTCCTATCACTCCCCACATTTCGCTCAAAGCTCAAACCCCGCTCGATATCGAGTTAGCATCTGGCGTGGAGTGACTGGCAGTTCTAATTGACAGTAATCAATTCCCGCTTTCAATATTCTTCAACTAGGATTTTTCTCCGTTCGTTTTTACATCGGCTCTCCCTGGTGCCGTCCTGTGAATTTATCGCTCAATTAGTCTTGTTTAATAGCCGCCTGCCGTGCTGATGTCTGCTTCTCGCGCCTCCAAGGGCTGCCTCTTCATATTTATATTTAAATCTTGCGTCTTATCTTGATCAGTTGTCCGATAGTGGTTTTTTACGCTTTCTGGGTTCGAAAGTGTTAATTTTGTGCGTGAGTGGTAAGTGTTCACATTTTTTGTTATTTATTGCGTGGTATTCAACCTTCTATAATTATGCAAATATAATAGTATTTTATTTTTAATATTTGTTTTACCTGGGGGCCTAGAATAGAGTGAAAATGTATGGGAATGACAGTTACGTCACGTGACATTTCGGAAGCTATAGTGTTATGTGCAGTTTCAATTTCATTCTATTTTCATTCAATTCTATTAACGGTCTCAATGGTAATAGAAATCACTTGTCTGGGCCCTATGGTAGCCGATTACTCACAACTTCCTTCCCTTCTTCTTTTTCTGCCTATACACGTTCACTGCTGAACAAAAGCTTACTAGGACTACAGAGGTACTGAACTAACTTTAAACTCTATAGCCACCATGCTATTATCAATTTATGGTCATTACTTTTGCAAACCTTGTAGTGTAGAAAGACATTCTCGAAGAAATCCTAGACAGCCCTGACAGTTGGGAAGACGCAGAGAAATGGGATTAAATTAATTGTCGCATCAGTCAGGAGGCGGCGGGGTGTTTTTTATTAGTCAAGTGCCCCTCTCCCTCTGCGTCCCGCAAGCTCCCCGCGCCACGGCGAGTAAATCACAAGCACGAATGTAGGTTGATTTGGATAGTGTGTTTTGACGTTTAAAGCTAATAATTAAGCTTGTTCTGGATGTAAGCACTTTGAATGTTGCAATTCTGTTTAAAATGTGAAATGTGGCTAAACCTAGTGTATTTTTAAAACTCATGCAGAAAAGCGAAGAATTAAAATAGATTCCGTTCCAGACAGAAATAAGAGCCATTATTTTTAACAAGGCTCCATAATTATTATAACCCAATTACATTTATTATTATTATTTTTATTATTATTTTTTATCAATATAAATACAAAAATCCAAATTGTGTGGAAAGCGTGACAATCTTGGGAGACTACTGCCTATAGTAGATAACTTTTTAGAATTTGATTATTTTGAATTTGACTGTGATACTTATGGCGTGGGTCATCATCATATCATGTGGGTTGTAAGATAGAATAGATATACACACAAACACATCCTGACGTCTAATCAGATATCAATGTGTGTATAATATAAGCAAATAATACAAACTATGGACAATAAGTAGCCGCCTCACCTCGCCTGGATGTCGTGCATAATATGTGCGACGTGCGTGCTACACCCGCCCGCCTGCAAAATAAACGCGCAGGCGCAGGCTGACCTGCGCAGGTTTAGCTCTGGTCGATCTAACATCTCCTGAAGATGCCTCGTGAAGAAGCAAGAGGCGTGGTGAGTGGTGTTGCTGTAGCCTGGTGCATGCGCATTTATTTGTGGGCGGTCGGGCGGTGTTCAGTTAATGCATGACATTCATCATTCTTGCCAAATTCTTGCGATGTTGGCTTCATATTTTCAATAATTTATAATAATCTACTTTTGCAAGGTAACGCATAGGGTAACGCGTGATTCTATTAATTCAGTAAATAATATTATATAGGTACTATACCACATCCAAAAACTATATCTTCTCACATCCTCCCGGTCGCGCCCCGGCGATTTGTCCGCGCTTTGATCTCGGCGGGATTTATCGACATTATTTTTAACGCAGCCCATCACTAGTGACTGACTGACTCGCACCACTCACTAGCAATGTCGATATATTGGGTCTTAACTTATCATTTATCGACATTATTTTTATCGCAGCCCATCACTATAGTCCACTAGCATTATACTATTCTATCGGACACTGTGATTTGTGGAGATGTATTGCTTGCAACGTTTTTATTTCAAAAATAATTTACTTTCGGATCACATCTAAAATTTCCAAAAAATATCAGGATATCAAAATTTTTCCCGAGTCAGATGTTGAAAAGTCTTAAGTCTGGACTAGTCTTCACTATTTATTATTGAAGATGTTTTAGATTTTACGTTGAATGTTTTAGAATTAAGTGGAAAAATGTTTCCTCATAAATCAATGTTAGTTGGCCACACGCATTATAATAGGGAGAATCCAGAATCAAAGAAACCAAGCTCGATCAAGCCGGAAAGACCTCACAAAATTTATTCCTTGGCCTGATTTTGGACATTATTGAAAAATTCATCTCCTAGTTTGGGGAAGATGTTTTACTGAGTTTAAACAATTAGCAGAATGTTATGTCACTCTTACATAAAAAATCTAGGGAAATCTAGGGAATGCGACAAGATACAAGTACCTGCAACTACATGTTACAAGTAGGTACTTAGAAGTTTTCTGTAGTATAAACTTACGTAAGTAGTTGGTTTTTCACGTATTTATTTTTAAAATCCGCAAAACACCACAAAACTTCGAGTTGGTGTTTTGCGTATGTGGTTTTATGTGTCTAAAGGAACGATAGATGTAAACATGACCTTTCCACCCTGTATCGAAAGAACTGCGCTGAACACTGTTTGTTTATGGCTTCGCATACGTTTATACCGTTTATACACTTATACTGACAGGCCTATTTCTCTACCGCTCTTCTGTTTTCTTCTTTCTTTTTGCCTTTTTTCTTCTTCTTTTTCCTTGTTTCTCATAACAGTGCGTTGTTATCAAGTTGTTATGGTAGGATTTGTCATCATTGCCACCATGCTGCTAATTTGGCAAACAACTCAGTCAAAATAGAGACCACAATAACATGACACCGAGTACGACATAGAGGAAAGTGTTCCTTTTTGGTCATAAACTTTATTTGTATAAGTTTTAGGTAGTAGCAAAGAATTTATAAGTACTAATAAAAATACTAGTAACTTTCCATTTGTTAAGTTCCTTCACGCCTTTGACTTGGAGGAGTGACAAAATTTCTAACTTAGATTATTGAAGGTCTCCGCACCGAAGACCTATAATAATTCAATAATTATAAGACTAGAAATGAATCTTGGCCTACGTTCGGCTAAGAGGCTCCGACATTGATTGTAGAGTGCCCAATTTTCTCTCGTATGTTCCCAAATAGTATGTTTGAATCTTACACGGGTCTTTTTAAACCATACTCTTCAGTATACTCATTTGAAATTACCATTAATTTACTCACTAGACACGTATTTAATGTCACCGTATGATTTCTTCACAGCAGTTTTGTCAAGACGCTTGAAGAATCACATTTATTATTTAGATTTATTGACAATACATGTAACTGGTAGATACAAACTATTGGTGTGATTTGAATACAGAGATACTGTTTACTATGAAGTACTATTCATAGTTAAAACATTTTGCTGTGAGTTTGTCTGTCACACTAAAACATTTCAGGAGTTTCAGCTCGTCTACGAAAAGTTTTCAATGCTTGTACGAGTAGCAGCTACCGTGTTGTTATGTGATTGCAAGGAATTTGAATGTAAATTAAATTAATAGAGTATATCAAGGTATTAATGTATGAATAGAATCTAGTAAATACAGTTAACATTCGCCATTAATGAGCTCCAGAGCTGCTACACTAAACCAAAGACAATACAATTTAAGCAGGTGGATGACGGAATTTTCGGTTTTGATATCTCAGTATAAATTCAGTAACTTTTGGTTAAAAATCATGTTTATTGGTCTATTAAACAGGTTAAACTAGCTTTTGTGTTACGACTTTTTGAAATTCAAAATTCATTGGAGTGGAGTAAACGTTGCATTCAGACTTAAAATCAGTAAAATACTTATACAGGGTGTAAGGGAGAGGTTGACAAAAACTGAAAAGGTCATGATAAGTCAACGTAACTGAACAACTTTCAAAAAATAAAACTTTCAGGAATTGAAAAAGTTCAGTCTCTCCATACAACATTGCAAATAGTCTAGGCAACGAAGCGGATCGTTGTATGAAGACCCCCGCATTAAATCCTCAGTCGATAAAACTTTGCTGGGGTATTACACTACATGAAACAAACCTTCCATAAACAAAATAAAAAAAATCGGTACTTTTAATTTTCCCATACAAAAATTACAAAAAATGTATGAAAAATTTTTTTTGTAAATTTTTTTTGGATATTTTGAATTTACATTTAATATATAATTCTTTATCATCCTGTCAAATAAAATCTGCCTGAGAAATTTATGTTGGGGTCAACTGCTTCGTTGACTACACTATAACTTCATTGGAAAATTGGTATGTAGAGGCCAATTTTATTTTTCATTTCCTGAAAGTTTTTGTACTGAAAGTTGTTCAGTTACATTGACTTTTACTTTTTGCCAACCTGTCCCTTACATACTCTGTATTCTAAGTTTAAATTACATTATTAAACACTACAAGTAAACACAGCGACTGATACTAGTTATAAACGAAACCTGGTAGCTCACGAAACTGTGAAACTATTTTCCGTTCCCATTGCGAGCGGTCGTATACAACCACCTCACGCAGTGATTTGCTGACCAAATTACATACACACGGTTACAAACTTTATGGAACAAAGTGCTCCGAGGAAATTCAATATAAAAAGTGTTCCAGCACGCCCAAGTTTGCGCTGGCAGCGTGGTTCATGTGTATGGCTTTCTCTAGACTGAAGCTTTTAGATTTTTAGCTTGGCCTGCTGAGATTTTAGTATATTGCGCAGTAGGTACAACATCAACCATTCTTCATTGACCTTCCTTATTCCGTTTCTGCGGAGTCGGCTACCTAGCCTAGGGGATTTGACGAGGGTACTGGTTTTTACACAGCGCGACTGCCATCTGACCTCCGCAACACAGAGAGCAAACCAGACGCATTCATAGACCTTAGTGGCCAACCTCGCTGCCAGAGTTGTCAAGCTGCCAATTGGCCTCTGACTATAGGCTTGAGGACTACTATCAGTGACAGTCGTTTGAGCTGCTACCACACCTCATTATCAAGAGTCTACAGTTGACTCCGACTGTAAAGTCTGCCCTTACAAAAGAAATATTTTTTTTTGCAAATTCAACCTGAAGGTTACTCTAGAGATGAACCACAAAATTATAAACTGTGAAAAAGCTCCCAAAATGTGTTCAGGGCATGTTTTCTGGCACGTATACCTCCTTGGAAGATCCTTCAGGATTCTGTGAGTATTTTTTTTTATTAATTACGAAAGGTACATGAATTTCTTACAAACTAAATGATCGCCAAACTGTGACAGTTTGTTGGCGAAGAAGGGTTAATATTCATGTCTGTAGACAATCAGTATACCTAAGCAACGATAGACAGTGGCGAACAAGTTAAATACAGCGTAATTTTTTTATCACCCCGGATATTTTTAGAGGTGGTTCTGCCCATAGAATACATGAATGTATTCTATGGTTCTGCCTATAAAACTGAACAACTTTTCCCAAGAAACATAGAATAAATTACGATAAAGAAGAAATCGACCTTCTGTACAAAATGTGTCGACAGCTGACGCAGTTTGTATGGTAAAAGTTGTTCAGTTTCATGGAACCACCTCTTAAAATAACCGGGTTGATAAAAAAAGAGAGCTCCGAAAATGTGTTCATCATCCTTATCAACCATATTCCCTAAAGATTTTCATCAACAAACAGTAGAACAAAACATGCATGCATCACGCATATAAAGGGCTGTACGGAACCATTTGTTCGTTAATGAACTATTTGAATGTAGACCTTATTGACCATGTATGAATAAACAAATAAATGCAAGGAACACCACGTGAGTAGACATGTAAATTTACTTATTATGCTTTTGTATTAGAGGTTCTGCAGTTACAAACTTCAAGACATTGTAACTTATAATTGACATTAAAGGCAGTTTACGGGATCAGAGTGAGCCTCTTAAAAGGGCAAACTGATTAGTCAACCTATGTTTCTAGTTCTTTGAATTTTATTAGTCTCTTTCCGATAGCACATCATTATTTTTGAATTCCCATTCAAATAAATTAAATTGCACCCATTTCTCAATTGGTGCAATTTATTTTTTTGTTTAAATTTTATTTTGATAAAGTTACTAGATATAAGTTTAGAATCAAGCGGTGGAAATTCAAACGAAACAATGAAAGTGCATAACGTTTTCTTTCATTTCACTAATCAGCACATTATCTCTTCAGCTAATGCATAACATGATGCAAATAATTAAAAGAAAAGATACTTGGGTGTAGTAATACCAGGGACTAGATAAGTACTATACGTACAACAGTAATACCCTTTTATAATAAAGTCAATACTCCATTTTATCAAACTCCTGATAAAGAATTATAAAATTTTATTCATGTTAAAAAATGTCATACAAAAAAATGTCATACAAAAAATGTCATGTCAAAAAATAAACAATGTCCAAACTGGACGGACATCTAGTCGAACAGTCCGCCCCGAATCGTGCCAGTCGCAAAGGTGCCCATGACACTAGCCGCGTTGCCGCGTTGGATGGCAATGGACAAGCTTTGCGCCAGGTAGGATCCGGAGCGAGCATCGTACCCTCTCTCTCGAAGCCGACGACCGACTTCCTTTACGAAGGCAATGGCCTCCGACCCCCAGCAACCCGTCGTCTCAAACGCTAGCGGGACAAAGTTATAGTTAGCGTCTAAAACAGCGTATTTTTCACGCTTTCTACTAGCCGCATTTTCAGCGGCAGCCCTGGCAACCCTCACCGTGCGGCCAAGATGTGATGCAGCAAAAGTGCTGACGCACGTGGCGTCCCACAGTAGGCACTTTCCACGCTGCCACGGTACCAGCGTCAGGCCGTCGGGTCTCTTGCCGTCAGAACGACTAAGACCCGGCGGTTCCAACATACAGGGTACGTCGGCTGAAATCAGGGCCCTTCGGACTATGTCATTCAGGGCGTGGTGACGAGGGAATCTCCCCGAGCACCGACAGCAGCTCAACGCGTGATGGCCATTGGCTTCCACCATGGAGCCGCAGATGCATTGATGTGGTTGACAAACATCGCAGCCCAGGCGGAGAGCCACAGCCACACGAATAGAGCTACTGTCGAGCAGCGTACCCATATATGGTGAAGGCAAAGCCTGCAACCACGCCCCAGACTCAGCCTTTGACACCGCCCTTAGTCTAGCTAGGTCTGCCCCGGCGGCCGCACCCATGAGTCGGTCGAGAGTATCTTTGGAACCCACGTCATCCCAGGCTCGCTGTATGTCTGGGTTCTCGGGCACGGACGCAGTCGGGAAGAGAGCTGTCCACCTCGTCAACGCGTCGGCTGCAAAAGGAATACTGGCCCTGCCTCCATTGGAAGATAAAATGTCAGAGACAAGACCAGCAACCCCATGCGCCGAAGCTAGAAAAGCCGGCAAACTCACGTCCCGCACACGCCGCACACCCAAACCCCCATGCCTAATTGGAAGGGACGCCTGGCTCCACTGGGCCTCATTTAGGGAAACATTTAATATAGTTTCAACCGTTAGTTTTAAAGCGTCATCGAAAAAAGACACCTCATCAGGACACAGCCAGGTCGGGGTAGTCCTCAAGAGGTACATTATCTTGGGCACTGCAAAACACATTCTCAACAAAGCCAGGGCAACATGCGCAGAGATGCTTTTAAGACGTTCCCTAGCGAGGAGAAGGAGTCTTGTCCTGACTTCAAGAGCATCTGGAACCGCCGCTGGAAAAATAGGTGAACCCAGGAGGTTAAAAGTTGCTTGAGATAGCTCTCTAAGGCCAGGGAGTAAGGAGTTGAAAGTTGGAAATGAAGGACAGGATGTATGTCCGCAACAGAAAAACTCGCACTTAGTCGCATTCACTTCTCTCTCTTCAAAAAGGGGTAGCAACGTTCGTAGGTCTTGTTCCACGTCTTCAGGTTTTCCCCCTATGGTGCCGTCATCAAGTTACCATATATTCAATGGGCATTTCAAAGATGTTATAACCTTTTGAATAGCAAGGCTGAAAGTGAGCGGCCCAAGTGGGTCCCCCTGCTGCGGTGGGTACCTGGGAAAGGATTAGAGAGTCATTGAAGAACAGATTTGAAGGTGACTGATACACTTGGTACAAGAAAGGATACAGGGAAGGGATATTTTCTCTGACCTCGCTAAGGAGTACATCCCGCTCGACGGTATTAAAAGCGTTCTTAACATCCAATTTGATGACAACACAGTCGGCGTTCCCTGGATCTGTTACAAATGCGCGTGTAGCGTGTATCGCTGCTTCGCACCCCATTTGTGTTCCAAACCCCAGCTGTTGTGGTTGCAAATAAGCAGCCATCGGGTCCCTGACGGCGCGACACCCCAGTTTTGCAACTAGACGACGAAAAGTGCTACCTATCGCGATCGGTCTTATGCCCCCCTCTTTCTTCGATAACGCGCACAAAGTCGCACCATACATATAAGGACAAACTTCAAGGTTAAGTTGACCACTCAATAAAAAGTTGCACAGCCTACTGAGGCACTCGAGCAAGCGCTGCCCATTATTTCCCGCAGAACTTGAAGTCAGTTCTTTTAAATGAGCCGGTCGGATTCCATCTAAACCCGCAGCCGACCCACTATGAAAACTTGCCAGTGCCTGAACCACTTCCTCAGCCTTAACAGTTAAGGTGGGCGTGGATCGATCTGGTGGCTGTACGAATGCTAACGGGCGAGAAGGGGATGGGTGCTTCCCTTGTAAAGCAGTCAGAGTTTCCTGGCCCGGGGGTGCTACTGTGTCGTCGGACATCAGTAAGCGAACGGCACCCCTCAGATCGCCCTCAAATACTTTGGACTCAATTGTCTTCAGAACTAAAGGCGAACGGAGGGAGACAGCCGCATTACCGATGTCGTCAGATGTATAGGCAGAGTTTATATTCGACTTCACCTTGGCTGTAAGATTCCCAGGTCCCTGTACGTCTGGTGCTTTAAGCGCCGTATAAGCAAAACTAAACAAGGAAAACCAGTCGGAGGTTGAATTGGTTTGGATGCACATAGTGATAGCATCGCACAACCTGCCAGCAGCCAGGTTCCTAGCTCCTTTAGGGACATGGCGAAGCACCCTCACTGATTGCCTAAGAGCCGCGAGGCTCTCAAACGAATTACGGACCGGCTGTGAATCCTGAGACTGTGTACCGCTATCAGCAACTTGTCCGCTATGTAGACCGACTTGCACAGGAGTGGAGCGGGCGCGGCAGCGGGTTACATCTTTGTGTTTGCGCCCGATGTGTACTGCGAGGCCATGCGAATTAAATGTGCGCGATGAGCCTGGGCAATGGGGGCACGTCAACATGAGAGAAGGGGCACTCATCATTAATACATAACTTTTACCTGTAGGTAGGTACTTACAATTAAAAATACTTATTGCAGTATTGTAGGGCAAAATCGCAATTACAATAATAATAATAAACAATAAATAAAAAATTACTAATTAACCTCAAAGAATTTAACAATTACGGAACAGGTACAATTTAAAAGTCTACACCCTTTAGCGACTAAAAGAGAGAGAATTTTAACAAATTCATAAATTCCAATAATAACAATCAACTAATAAATTTCCACAGTAATAATTAATTCATTAATTTCTATACCCATAATTAATTTTGCCAATTATTCATTCATTAATTTTAACAATACTTATTGTATTTTTAGGGTTCCGTACCTCAAAAGAAAAAAACGGAACCCTTATAGGATCACTTTGTTGTCCGTCTGTCTGTCTGTCTGTCTGTCTGTCTGTCTGTCTGTCTGTCTGTCAAGACCCTTTATCTCACGAACGGGTAAAGGTATCAGGTTGAAATTAATACCATATATTAGGATCCATGAACCACACAAGATCTGAAAATTTCAATTTTTTACAACGACGCAATCAAAAGATATGGCATTTTATGTCCTCATCTCCATACATTTATTCAAAAATGAAAAACCTACAGGGTACTTCCCGTTGACCTAAAATTATGAAATTTGGCAAGAAGCTAGGTCTCACAGTACAAATAATGGGAAAAGTCTGAAATCATTAAATATTACAACTTTTCTCACAACTAAAGGTAACCAATTGTGGTGAGCTCCCGTTTCAAGAACATTCATATAAGAGAGGGGTCAAGTTGGATGGTTGCTGAGGCGATTTTTGTTTTAGTTCTATTTAAAAACGGGAACACTTACAAACTTGAAAATTGGTATGTTTATAGGGCATAGGCTGTAAAATAACAACAAATAATAAAATTTGGTCAAGCGCGTATCGGACTCAAAAAATCTAGCACATTAACTTACTGAAATTTAAACTAATACAATTATGTTTATGTGGTGGTACGGAACCCTCAGTGCGCGAGTCCGACTCGCACTTGGCCGGTTTTTTTTTAATAACTCGAATCGAAGAGGAAATCATATTGTCGAAATTAAATAATTTTGATAAAACTATGTAGGTACCTAACTATCATGTCAATAATAATTTCACAAAAGTATGTGTGAAACAACAATTACAACAAAAAAAAAATTATATATATATATAATAGAAGAAAAGATAATACAGATTTCAACAACACAACAATTAAACACAAGATGTCAACTATCAAGTAATAACTATAAATAAAGTCCAAAATTTGCAAAAAGACAAACTGCCGTTGCTGGGGATTGAACCATCACCCTATCGCATGCGTCATCGTTGTGTCGTAGCGTTGAAGTATCGCCACTTGTCTTCGGTAGGCGAATATAAGCTTCTCTTCAAAATGTCGTTATTGTTAACTGGACTATCTATCAGCTGTGACGGTATTAGACAGAAACATAAAATAAAAACGGGTAGAACGTAAAGGTGTTGCTCCATGCATATGTTCACGTTAATTTTACCAATGCACTTAACATCACTGTTGATGACTAGATACACTATTTAAAGTTCAGTTCCCTGGCTACAATTTGAAATAGGTTTTGCCAGTATATCGTTAAAGGTGACAATAAAAATCACTCATATGAGCACTGGTGTTTTTACGTGAATATCTCCTTAATTCTGTTGTTTCTAGTTTCACCAACACTATCACTTGTTAGCTATTAAGTTTTAAACACAAATCACTTATTTTTTTGCGAAAAAATTCGGTTTAAATAATTTTATTTATAAAAATATTACGGAGCTGATGTTTACACATCGGCGGTAGCGCCCTCTCCCCCTCGCATCGGCGGTAGCGCCCTCGCGCCCTCTCCTGATAAAGTAGTATTGTACAAAGATAATATCTCCTGAAAACTGAAATCTTGGAATATCGCGCAATGCAGTTTCTAAGGATAATAAAAAAAATCGTGTTTCGATCTATTTTCCATTTGGAAAGTGGTTCAGTTTCATGACCTGACTATTCTGTTCTTTTTTACTAATCAGTTTTGAGTTATAAATTAATGCCTCCATGTTCTTCTTCCAATCGGTTGAGAGCTGTTGATGTTTATACAAAAACAATAAAAAACCGCTTGCTCTTTGACACCCTGTAGATGAAAACGGTAGATTAGTTATCAATTTAATGTTGCCATCTACATATCTCTCGAAAGCTACTGGTATAATTTATCGATAAAATAACGCCAGCACGACGTATTTAATTTGCACGATAAGCATCAGAATTAACACCCGAAATGCCAGAAGTGATAAAACGCGTTGAAACCTAACACTTTTTCTTTTGGTGATGATTTGATAAAGATTATGGTTCGTCCACACCTACTCAAAGTGACATTATGTCAAGACACTGAATAGATAATGGTACTAGACTTCGTACTAGACTAAGGCACAGTAAATATATAAGCTAAAGCAGTATGGAAACTTGGGCCTTTTTTTGAAAAAAGAACTATTCTGCGTCGGAGCGTCAGGGTTGTAACCCAGATGTTTTGAAATAAGAATAGTATGATGAACTCAAATATTGGGGTGCTTCTATTAACTTAGTTCCTTTCAGCATGTTTTCGGAACGTAAAACTAAACAAATTTTTCCGAAACCCTTAGTCGCCTTTTACGACACAAGGAAAGGTTAAGAAGTCACTTAGTCGCCTTTTACGACACACGGGAAGGTTAAGTCACTTAGTCGTCTATTATGACACAAGGGCAGATAAAGACACTTAGTCGCCTTTTATGACACAAGGGCAGATAAAGACACTTAGTCGCCTTTTGTCGCACAAGGACAGGGACATACTTATAGGAACTCTGTACCTATTTGTTTGTATTATGGTTTTAGCACCCACGACTTACTTCAGCGCGAATACTGCTTATTTTCCTGTAGCGGTGTGTGCATGTGTGAGTGCGCCTGTTTTGGACGTTTGTTAGGAGTTTCCATACTGCTTTAGCTTATATATTTACTGTGACTAAGGTCTGTATAACATCCCATGACACGTCCACTGCAGAACGGGGAGCTCCCTCCAGAACTCCAGCAAAAACGTGTACTTTGGAGGGGATAGAGCATAGTCACCATACGCTTGTATGCTTTGCGGCTGGCGACGGCTGTTGTTGGTGACCGCAGAATTTAAGATGGTATCATACAAAGAAAGATGCTGCTGCCCATACTCCAGTTCATAAGCCGTTAGTCGCCTATTACGACACCCACTGGTAGAGATGGGCTGGACTATATTATTTGCCGGCACCACACGACACCCAGGTACTCGATCAGTAACTATTGATCATGAGAACTAGATCATGAGAACTTTCTTTCATGATCCTCATTCAGGGCAGTCTTTGGTAAGAAAATTTCATTGACATTTATGTCTTCGGAGATTTAAAGAACGTAGTTTCACAAACAAAGCGGCACTTGTTATTAAAACTGGCGTTAAAAGAAAGCGATAGAAAAAAGCCACAAAATCCCCACAGAAAAATATGGATAATTAGAAAGAGGATTAAAGAAATAATTCGTCACAAGGTAGTGAAGGCGTCGATCTATGGATTTGACGGGTTATGTTGAATATTTCCTAGTGACCATTGATGATTTGACTTAAAAATTTGGGACATGATGGCAGATGTCATCCCATAGTAAAATAAATTTGCAAGGTATCTATTCCGAGCGAAGCAAAGAGGTCAAAAATCTTTGAAAATCCCGGTCAAAAATTTCCGTAACCGAGAAACGTGTTTGAAAGGGTTGATGAACAAAAAGAGCGAGGGAAGTTTATCAAAGTACACAAGTACGAACAAATGTAGAATGAATACCTTCTTAGATCTGGGAGCACCTTTATCTATCCTGTCCGCTTGCTGCGATCAAAATTACAACGACAAACACACAACTTGCTTACATCGGGCGTTAAATCTACGTTTTACTGCACTTTTATGAACTACCGTCTTAGTTAGGAGTCAGGTTACATGGCGGCCACACGGAGTTCTGGGAACAGATAAATAAAACTAACATAATGCGTGCTAATACAAAAATCATGTGTGTAACGACTCATTTAAGATCAAAAAGAATAGAAATGTGAATTTCATTTCATTTCTTAGAAATAAATTCCACCAATCTTATTGTGGTAATACATACCATCATCATCAATACCTACGTATTTCTTGGTTTGAAAGGCAAAGAAGCCAGTGAAATTACCAGCAAATGAGACATAACATCTTAGTTCTCAGGGTGGGTAATAGGCGCTTTACTGTCTCAATAGTGTAAAATGTTGCCACATCAACCAGGTGACCCACCTTCTCGTTTGCTCACTTGTACCATAAAACAATTACCGGCATATGAAACGTTTCATCTTATTTTTCAGGGTTTAATGCATAGGTTGAATGTCATAATAGTGTCAAAGTATGCAACAAATAAGATAGTACGAGTATGTGTGGGGGTTGAGGACCACTTTAGGACGCAAAAAAATGCAAAAATTAAAAGCATTAGCCTTATTCCATTTTAGAAATGAAAAGCAATGCTGACTGACAATATCAATACTCGTATTGATTCAGTCACTACAAACATCTTAGATCTAACATCAGCACTTTAATAAAATAAATTAGAATGTATTTTCTTCGATTTACTTTAGTTTCATGATATGAAAACAGCTACACCCCATATAGCAGCAGTCGCGTCTAGAAACGCATAACAGTTTTATCTAAGCCATAAACGCGTCAATCGCTCGCGTTAATTTATTTTACGATCGTTTAAACCCATAATTTACAGCTGTTTACATCTAGTTCAACTGAATTAATAGTTGTGGCATTTCCTGCCGCGTCCTTGTGATGGTAAAAGTCGAGAAAAGCAAATGGAAGTGTGTCTTTTATAGCCGGGAGATTAGGACTCTATCTATGTTGTGCAATCAATCTACAATCTGCCGAAGATGTTCAGTTTTCATCATAATAGCATGTGGATTGGTTGTTGAACAATGGTTTCCCCTAAGAACAAGTTTTGCGTTACCAGAATCTAGGGAACCTTCTCTTCGACGATATGTGCGAAGTCCACCTTGTGATCGGAGGTACATTACTACATCAAGCATGTGCCTCAACATCTTCATATTAACCTTTATACACCAGAACTAGTGAAATTGAATCCAAAAAGTACGACATGTGCTCCTAGAAATCTGTTTAGGTTATAGATCGGTAGATATGCTTTTCGAGTTTCTTTCTAACTTAACCAAAATAGTGCTTGTTAAACCAATACTAACTAATTATAAATATGTAGCTCATGTATGTATATCCAAGAAAAACGTCTGAAAAAAGCATTTATTTTACACTAAGTACTTTTTTCTAAGTAAGCATGTCCTTTTCTAATCTCACTAGTCTCTATACCACATCTAAAACCTAGACACGTAGTCAGTAAACATTCAAACGACGTCAAATAAATGGTTGAAGCGATTTGTCCAGTCGATTTGTCAGGGACGTTTGATTATGTCCAGAATGAAAACTAGCGAATTATTCTAGTCGAGGATTCGCAGTCATTGACAAGATGACCGAACTACTGGTATATACAGACGAGCTGCATTTTAAACGCTAGATCACTGGAAAACGCCGCCTTTTTACGTAAAAGGTGGCGTGGGCGTTACCTTTGGAAATAATCTGTCTTAAGTGATACCAGCCTTTTGACAATTTCATCCGAAAAATTAATATTGGTCCAAATTAAAAGGTAGGGGAGCAAGTGTAATTGCCAGCATATGGTACTTTTAGGATAATTGATGTGACATAAAAGCATGACGCGCTTAGCTTTGGATAGACAACGTGCTCTTGGCGTCGTAGCAGTGTCAAAAAGTCACAAGTAAGACATGAGTAAGAAAATGGGTGCCATTGGCAGAAGTGACCACTTACTTACCATCATCATCAGCGGCTCTAGAGCAAGGTCTAGAGAGTAAACCATTTGACAAAAGCGAACATCATTTAATTTTAATTTAATTTATTCAAAGAAAACCTTACAGCATTACGTTTTGATGAATGTTTTCATTGACATGACATTTTTCATGAATTGTATTGGATGACATTTGACATATTATGTCAAATGTCCTGGGAGAAAGGCCGAAGCCTACTCTGGGACGCTACGTGAGCGAGTACGTTTGCGCCATCACACGTTTCTTATACAATGCGGGTGGCAGGTTCCGCAGCAGAACACGCAGCCAAGCTAAAGCACGGAAAATATGCAACAACAATACGCGTTCGTACCCTTTGCTGTGGAAACGGGTGGACCATGGTGCAAACAGGCAAAATCCTTTGTACACGCGATCGGGCGTCGCCTGCGGGATCATGGTTGCGATCCCCGCTCCGGAGCGTACCTGGTTCAGCACATCTCGCTGGCCATCCAGTGCGGTAACGCAGCCAGCGTGATGGGAACCTTCGAGCCCGGTGCGCTCCGTGGCGGACTTTTTGGCTTATAATGTACCTTTGTATTTTGACGAATAATTTTGACTTGTTTTATTTAGTGACATGTTTATTCAATTAACTAATCAACAATAAATAATTCATATTATGTCATTCTATACATTTATGATGTTTGCTTTCGTCATCTCTGACTCCAAAATTTTTGGTTTGGAAGGAAAACAGCTTAGGTAGTTGTTCAGTTCAAATAAATATTTAGTCGAAAAGGTTGTTTGTTATTAATTAGTTTAAAACGTAGAACTATTTTGAAAAATGATAAGTTTGAATGTTATCTGACAAAAACAATGATTTTCGCCATACCGGCCACACTGGTGAACAAAGCCCGTGACTGCCCGTGTCTGCCCGTGTCTGCCTGGGTCTCGTCTGCTGAGCCTCTATATTTATTGGCACGTTTTTTAGACCCCTAAATCTCTTGCTTGCCAAATTATCGATCTGAAATATAGTTGAACTGTTGATATGAAGTTCGTCCGTGCAGACACAATTTTATTGTTTAGTAGGTACTGTATATTTGCGGCATGAGTCCAACTGTTTCGCCAAATCGTTAGTATTCAGATTGAGTTGGTTTGTGTCAAGTTCCAATAGTCTTCAAAATTTATGGTATCATTAAAATAAACTTCTATTTTAAAATCATTGTTATGTAATCTATTTTTAATTTAATTCTTATTAAACACAAGTTAAAACATGTTTTGTATAACTGGCGATTACAGTCTTAGACCCATATGTAATAAGTCAAATAGACTATCACGAAGTTTCCTATTCATGGCGTCTTTATTTATTTGCAATGAGATTGCTCATGTCCTCTGTATATCCCAGAGGACATAGAGTGAGAAGAGTGGAATTCTCTGCCTGCGTCTGTGTTCCCGAGTTCATATAACCCGAATCTATTCAAGTCGCGAGTGAATAGGCTTCTTCTGGGCAAGCTCGTTCCATCGTCGACCTCATCTCTGTCTTCAAGACTAGATCGAGGTCAAGAGTAAGCCCATTGACGATAAAAAAAAAATAAAAAAAAGATGAGGTCGACGATGGCATAGACTCACCCAAATTTGATACATAGACTTTTGTCCAAATATTCTAGGCACAAACTAGTTATTATGGGTGACTTGAACATAAATCTATTAGAAAACACAGATAAAATGTCTCGTTTATCTGACATAGTAAAGCACTACCACCTCAAACAACATATAAATGAGCCAACTAGGAAAACATCTTGCTTAGATCTGATAATGAGTAATGAGCAAAAAGCAACTGGTACTATCTTACCTCTCTGGTTATCTGACCATGACACAGCGCAAATACTAAGGTTCCCAGTTAAACAAAAAACTCCTATTCCTAAATATATATTTAACTACAAAAGATGTTACACAAAAGAAAACATTAAAAAATTTAACCAGCATCTGCAAGCATTGTCTTGGTCTGAGGTGTTTGAGAGCAAAAATCTCGATACAGCCTTTGACATATTCTATGATATGTTTTGCCTTTTAAATAAACTTTGCTTTCCAGTAAAAAGGTTTAAAGTAAATGTTACCTTAAAACTAAATTGGTTGTCAAAAGGATTAAGGAAAAGCTCTAGGACACAACGTGCACTCCGTCATAACTATTATAGGTCAAAAAATCTGGATGATCGTAATAAATACATAAATTTTAATAAGCTTTTTAAAAAATGCGCTTATGAAGCTAAAAAGAAAAATAATAAAAAAATAGTTCTAAATAGTAAAAATAAATGTAGAGCAACTTGGATGGTTATAAAAACTGAAACCTGCAACTCTTCGTCCAATGATAAATATATAAACAAATTAGAAAATAGTGGTGTAAACATCATAGAACCGGTGGCTATTGCTTCGGAATTTAATGATTATTTCACAAATTTACCTAATAACACAAACCAGTTAATGAAAATGACATACAATAATTGTAATAAAATAAATAACTCTTTATTTCTATTTCCTACTGACATAAATTCTATAAATAAAATTATAACATCCCTAAATAATACGAATTCAGAAGGATACGATTGTATCTGTACGAAAATTTTAAAAGCCTGCAAAGAAAACATCTGTCATGTACTAGCGTTTTTAGTAAACCTATCTTTTGAGACAGGACAATTTCCAAAAAAGCTTAAGACCGCTATAGTGAAACCGATCTATAAAAAAGGTCAAAAAACAGATATCAAAAACTATCGTCCGATAACTTTAACTCCTGTTTTATCAAAGGTTTTCGAAAAGGTAATGCTTAACAACCTAACCGCCTTCTTTGACAAATTTCAAGTTGTAAAATGCAATCAGTATGGGTTTCAAAAAAACAAATCAACTACAAATGCTGCTTTTGATTTAGTTAATGAAATACTGCAAAATGTAAACGATATGAACTACACAACTGTAATATTCGTGGACATGACCAAGGCCTTTGATTATGTCTCACATGAACAATTACTTCGTAAATTAGAAGCTAATGGTATTAGGGGACCTGCAATCGCCTGGATTGAGTCTTATTTGAAAGACAGACAGCAATGTGTCGAAATTTCGCAGCTCGATGAAAATTACATTAACAATACATATAGATCGGATTTTAAACACAATAGAAGCGGAGTACCTCAAGGCAGCATATTGGGCCCGCTTTTGTTTTTAATGTACATCAACGATCTCCCTGATATATTTGATTTTAAAACAATAATGTTTGCTGACGACGTCTCTATTTTAGTAACTACTAACAATAAACTTTCTCTAGACAAGCACATAGAGGACATAAATAAAACTATGCACCAACTTATTGACTGGTTAAACAATAATAATTTGAAAATCAATCTTGATAAAACAAATTTCGTTAATTTCAATAATCTGAAAAAAAATCCATTGACTCATATTAATTTTTATGGACGAATTATAAAATTTATCAATAATGTGACATTTTTAGGTTTAATTATAACACCAAAACTGAACTGGATAGAGCAGATTGATAAAGTTTGCAATAAAATAAACAGTTTTTCATTTGCACTTTATAAGTTAACTAGAGTTACAGACCGGAATACTGCAATAATTGCCTACTACGCATATGTAGAATCTGTGCTGAGATATGGACTCCTAATTTGGGGTAATGGGACCGATATTCAAAAGGTATTTATTGCTCAAAAACGCTGCTTGAGGGCAATTTGTGGAATCGCTCCTGACGTTTCCTGTAGGCCTTACTTCAAATCGCTAAACATATTACCATTACCTTGTCTGTATATTTTCGAAATAGGTAGATTTGTTAGGACGAACCTTCATTTATTCAGTAACGCAGAAAGTACTCGCACTGATCAGAGGAGCCTTAGAAATCCTAATAGACTAGTATCAACTACAGTCCCAAAAACCACGCGTTATCAAAAAAATTGTTTTGGGATGTGTTTACAAATCTTTAATAAAATTCCTCAACATATTAAAGAACAACCTTTTAACAAGTTTAAGAGTAATTTGCGCAGGTGGCTGATTCAGAATACTTTTTATTCAGTGGGCGAATTTCTGAATTGGACAAATTCTGGTGTTACAAATGCATAGGTTAGGTGGTATCAATTTTGTTTTGTAGTAGTGCTTAGTGCTTAGTGACATATTATTTAATTTTGTTTTGACATTGCATGAAATTGTTTTACGTTTATAAACTTGTCTTCACATCATTTGACATTTAATTTTGTAATATTATGGATATTATTTTGTTTATTGATTGTGAACATTTGCATGCTTTTTAACATAGCTAGACTCGCTTGTTCCTATCTTTATCACAACACCTAATGTACCTACCTTGTCTAATGCAAATAAAGATTCATTCATTCATTCATTCATTCAAAAGAAACCTATAAGACTAACTAACCCTGTCCTGTAGTGGACGTGTTTGTTATGGGATGTTATGATGAACCTTAGACAAAGTTACTTTAAGTGACTTTGCCTGAGCGTGTCACCGAAGTTGACATAAATGAGAGAGTTTTCCTTTAAGCCACGAAGACAAACGTAGAAAAAGCGGCATGCAAAAAGGGACGGAAAATTACATGATCTGTCTCTTTTTAGGGTTCCGTACCTCAAAAGAAAAAAACGGATCCCTTATAGGATCACTTTGTTGTCCGTCTGTCTGCCTGTCTGTCTGTCTGTCTGTCTGTCAAGACCCTTTATCTCACGAACGGGTAAAGGTATCAGGTTGAAATTAATACCATATGTTAGGGTCTATGGGGTCTATGAACCACACAAGATCTGAAAATTTTACTACGCAATCAAAAGATATGGCTCTTTATGTCCTCATCTCCATACATTTATGCAAAAAAGCAAAACCTACAGGGTACTTCCCGTTGACCTAAAATTATGAAATTTGGCAAGAAGCTAGGTCTCACAGTACAAATAAAGGGAAAAGTCTGAAATCATTAAATATTACAACTTTACTCACAACTAATGGTAACCAATTGTGGTGAGCTCCCGTTTCAAGAACATTCATATAAGAGAGGGGTCAAGTTGGATGGTCGTGGAGGCGATTTTCGTTGTAGTTCTATTTTAATAACGGGAACCATTACAAACTTGAAAATTGCTATGTTTATAGTTCATAAGCTATAAAATAACAACAAATAATAAAATTTGGTCAAGCGCGTGTCGGACTCAAAAAATCTAGCACATTAACCTACTGAAATTTCAACTAATACAATTATGATTATGTGGTGGTACGGAACCCTCAGTGCGCGAGTCCGACTCGCACTTGGCCGGTTTTTTTCACTAGAAAATCAGTATTTTTTCCTTCTTTCCGGTGCGAGTGAAGCGGAAAATTTTTAGCGCTTTGTTTGATAGTTTTAATCACCTTGATTGCATAATCTTTATGAACAAATAATAAATCAAATAATTTGTTTCTAAAGCCAACAACCTATAGCATATTTTTAATGGGCATGTCCATTTAAAATTATAGTGGCATCCCGTGGTGCATTGCAATAGGACCACCAGCCAAGACGGATAATGTCTACGTGCGTGCTAATCTAATCAACTCTTGTTCGTACCTATTTAGTATTCAGACTGTTTGAATGGACTATAACTGCCGTACCAAGAAACTTCACTTATGTTAATATTTCATTAAATATCGTGCTATCACTTTCATCATCATCATCATCATATCAGCCGAAGGGCGTCCACTGCTATCACTTTATTTGACTATTAAATAGAAAAAGAAAGCATGATGATAAAACTTACCATCTTACTCACTGCGGTCACCAACAACAGCGGTCGCCAGCCGCAAAGCTTACAAGTGTGGTTATTCTGGTAAATCCCCTCCAAAGTACCACGTGTTTTTGCTGGAGCTATGGAGGGAGCTCCCTGTCCTGCAGTGGGCGTTTTATGTGATGTTAAGTAGTTGGTACTGGCTTTTGTCACGGACAGTAGTTATTAAGCAAAATTCTGATTTGAATTCGAATCCGAATCTTGATCCGAATTTTTAGCTGCTATGTATCAGAATACATGTTGTTCAAAATTTTGGACATCATTAGTAAATAACCTGGCAAGTCCTAACTAGGATTCAGTCTGCTTAATGTTTGTCATAAATGTTACCATACGTTATTTTCCAAATCTTAAGTGACTGAAGCCTCGAAGAGAAGACATAAAAATATGCAATGTCTGAGTGTCTACACTCGATTTAAATGAATAGCCTTTTTTCCTATCCGCCGTATTCCTCTATCTATTAAATATACATCCTGTCTCTGTGTGGTCCTAGTACACAATAAATATTAGGTACGAAACAAATTATAATATCATTCAGAATAATAATAATAACAGCAGGTGTAGGGATATTGGTCTCTGCCTACCACTACGGGATAGAGACGTATCTTGTACGTGTTTATGTATATCAATTACATAAATCCTAGATTTTTATTCTACGTCTGACTGAATGACACAATGTTTATGAAAAGTTTTGTGTACGCTTTAGACAAATTCCCACCAAAAGTTTTGGAAAAACATTTGGTAACACTATACTGGTAAGGAAGAATATTGGGGTGAACGTATCACATATTAACGTATCTTGTATGAGAAGTAGTTTTTCCTATCTTTCCGTCCCTTGATCATGAAAATCTAATGTTTTAGTTTTTGAGAGATGTCGTTTTTGTTGTCTTTGTGGGACACAATATGAACAAATAAAGAAATAGTCTTCATACTTCACCTGCTCGGGAAGTAACATTATCCTTGTTTTTAATACTTGGAGGAAATTTAAACTGAGCGGGATGGAAAAATTTATGAAAATTTAATAATACCCTTTTTTGGGAATCGGTTAATTCACTTCATTTTTTGCCTCTACATTAGAGAATGTGTATAAACATTAGAGAATGTATATGAAAGTGACTGTCGACTTTTGAGTAGTTTTCTAAAAAGTATTGAGCGCCCATAAGTAAAACACCATAAATTTTTATCTGGCCCACAGATAAAAATTTATGGGTTATTCCTACCTTTAGCTAAAGTTTACTCTATCCTATCTTTACAACAAAGCTCATAACGTATTGGAACCTTTCATCAAGTAATCCATCATACCACGTCTTATCTTTAACGATCTAACACAGCGCCTCAAATAATACGTCCAAGTAGCGAAGATTATGGTCCCAGCGCAGATTTTGTTGCTTCATTTTATGAGATAAACAATATGTTCGAGATGGACAAGCACCTACAATGAAAGGTGTATCTAAAGGCTAAGGTACCTTTATTGAGAAAAGAGTTATACTATAAAAATAACCAGTAAAGTGCAAGCAACGTCAGTGCATCATATTATACCGAATAAAAAGGGTTTAACGTCCTTTTTACTTGATTGACCACACATATTACCTATGAAATTGCCGTTTTGTATGGCGAATTTTAGGTTAACTCAATTTTCAGTACTAACATTTTTGCATTTTTCTTAGGAATTATAAATCCAATTTTTTAAATTTTTGTAAGCATTATTAGGAAGACATTAAGCTAACAGAAACTTAAATTTAATTTTCGAAAAATATTATCTGTAAAAAAATATAACAAATCTAATGATGAAATCGGACGACATTTAAGACGAACAACTTTCAAACCTTTAATTTAAAAACAAAAACTTTATTTTATGCGTAAATTTATAACCTTGAAGTCAACTTTCAAATATAAGACAAATGAAAAAAATAGCATTAGAATTATAGGAATTATTTATTTTTTTTATTTATTTAATATTCGGGTGACCAACAGTATTACAGACAGAATAATAAGGTAAATAGGCATCAAAAAACCAATTACAGGTCTCCACAAATAGAACCAATGTAGGAATGAAGTTACGTAGAAAGTTATGCACAACCAGCATCAGAGGTAAATACGAACTAAAATAAAACTATTAATAACTAAAATAAAACTATTTAACAATCAAAGAATTGTTTGCTGAGTAAGCGCCTCGCCGCTTCAAAACCAGTATTAAATATATCCAGATCCAGAGCTACGCTTAGTTGGTTAAAGTTGTTGCTCGCTCGCCATATAAATGCATTTTGTCTGTAGTTTGTAGAAGCAGACGGAAGGTCAAGTATTGCGTTATTACGCAAATTTTTATTTGGGGGGCTGATATTAATTTTAGATAGAAGGTTAGGACAGTCAATGGCACCAGAGGCTATCTTCAACAGTAAAATAAGGTCAGCGGTGTCACGTCTACGATCGAGGGGAAGCAAATGGTGTTTTTTACACATGACCAGGTACAAAGTGGAGGAGTATCGTTGTTTAGTGCGGTAGGAAAGGTAGCGTATAAACTTCTTTTGAATGTTTTCGATTTGTTCTTTGTATTTGGCATACCTAGGGTTCCAGAGTTGCGATGCATACTCCAAATTACTCCGTACGTAAGTGCAGTATAATATTTTTAATGTTTTTATCCTGACGAAGTCTTTTGAAGTACGCATCACAAACCCAAGTGCCCTGTAGGCCTTGGTTGTTATTTTGTCAATATGGACATCGAATAATAATTTATCATCATGATAGACACCAAGATCGCGTATCAAACGGTCCCTTCGGAGGCACTCGCCTTTAAGATTATAACTGAACATGATTGGAGAGCGCTTACGGGTAAACGAGACAACGCTACACTTTGTAGGATTTAAATCTAGCATATATCTTGCACAGTACTCTTCTAAACGAATGAGATCCGACTGAAGGGCTTCAGCATCAGCGATGTTAGAAATACGGGCAAAAATTTTCATGTCGTCCGCGAAGCATAGAACTTGTGAGGATTGGAAGCACAGATCGATGTCATTTACAAAGACTATAAAAAGCAATGGACCTAAGAGGGAACCTTGTGGTACTCCGCTTGTTATAGTCACCCATCCAGATATGTAGTTGTTAACAACGACAGCTTGAGACCGATTATCAATGTACGACGAAAACCATCTTAAGAGATTCCCTCTAATACCGGTTCGAGATAACTTCAGAAGTAAGAGATCATGCTGAATTCTGTCAAAAGCCTTACTATAGTCAGTATAAATGACATCGACCTGGTCCCCACAGTCCATGGCTTCCGTAACGGTATCATTAAGTAGCACCAAATTAGTTACCGTAGAGCGTCCACGCAAGAATCCATGCTGCGAGGCACTGAACGACTGTCTAAGAGCTGGGTATAGTTGATCATATACCAGTTTCTCTAAAACTTTTGATACAATACAAAGTTTGGATATGGGCCTATAGTTTTCTATGTTAGTTTTAGGGCCTTTTTTATGGATTGGGGTAACAAACGCTTGCTTCCACAAAAGCGGAACCACACCAATATCCAGTGATTTCTTAAATAGGATAGCTAGTGGAACTGAAATTGTTTTAGCGCAGTTAATAAGAAATCGAGCTGGTAGGTGGTCAGGTCCTGCAGATTTACTGGGGTCAAGTTTGGAAAGCAGCCTAGTAACAATATCCGGATTGACAGTTATAGTTGAGATGTCAGAAACGGAAGCAATGCTTTCGGTTTCAGCATCCACAAAATTAAAAGTAGATGTTGATTGCGACAAGGTACTGTCAAGGAAGGTAGATTTAAAATAGCTCGAAAACCCTTCACTAATACTAGAACCAGTGTTATAGGTGTTATTTCCATATCTAAGTGAGCATGGCACAGAATTTGATTTTGACTTAGAATTCATGTACTTCCAGAAATATGATCTCATTAATCTGTAAGAAAATTTCGGCAAAGACCTATTATTATTTTGCTAGCGAAATCTCAAGCATTTTGCTCTACATTTGAAACAAATCAGTACGGTAGGTACGCACGGCAGCAAGTAAGTAGAAACAAAACCAGTATAAGCTAAACTACACTGAAAAGACGGAGAACGAACCAAGATCAATTTTCTCTTGTTCGGCATTTTGTGATTAAATCGAAAAATATATTGAAAGATTCAATAAAGCGTCTTAGTCAATTTAAATTTGTGGTCTTTAATTCAACAATCAAATTGATACAATGCAATAAGGTTTTTGCAAGCTCAAATGGAATCAAGATGCTTGTTTGAAACTATCAAAATCTTGATTGAAATAGCAATTTTTTTTTGTGTAGCGCTACACTATAAACGCCCGAAACCAGAATCCCGCTCAAGGTACAGTCAAGAGCACATCAAACTTGACATATTAGACTCTGTACGGTTCTTTTTGCCTTAATAGTTGAGGCTATAATCGCACCGCTATGGTCAAACTTGAAATGCCTATAATTTTATAACCTGTTAAAACTCTGTCGACTAGTATTTCTTACAATATTGTCTCCAAATTTAATTTTATTTGAATCCAAAAGTATTATTCAGGGTGAAAGGGACAGGTTGAAAAAAAACTGAAAGGGTATGATCAGTCAACGTAACTAAACAACTTTCCATCAATAAAACTTTCAGGAAATGAAAAATAAATGTCGTCCTCTCTCTTCATACAAAATTGAAAACTTGATTGGACAGTTGGATCAAGGGCTGATTTATCTTTTTCATTTCCTGAGAGTTTCGTTGTTCAGTTACGTTACGTTGTTCAGTTTTTGTCTACCTGTCCCTTACACCCTGTATCTATTTATAACCTCTAATGTAATGATAAAATATCAGATGAAAATGGTTTTCGTTTTTAACTTGTTTAAAAATCATCCATTTATTATAATAAACTATAAAACAATGTTGATAAAAAGGCCACCATATAGCCCGTATCTACCGCTTACACTGTTTTGATTGCTTTTATGTTCCGATGTTTTTATGACTTCTTCATTTCTTCATCCTCAATCACACTCAAAATCTTAGTAATTGAAACCACTTTACAAGACCAGTCTTCGCCATGTGTTGATTGTCACTGCTCACATCAAATAAGCCGCACCCTCCGACAATCAATTCCAAACGATACATCAATCAGCGCCGTCGAGATCAAAGAAAGCCGCCGCATCTTTCTCTTTATTTAAATTAAGAATAATAGCTCGATTGATTGTGCGTTAAATAGATCGACTCTAAAGTTTATTGAAAGTCGTATGAGCTGTCTCTTAACTAATTTCTACGCCAAGCTTCCTGTTAATTATGAAAAGATTATTATCTTCAGGCAGTTAGAAAATCCTGTACCGTGGGAGTCAAATCGACAGTTGCAGATTGCTCTTTCAAAGTTAAAACTGTCCTTAAAACATTGTGACAGTTAAAGCTGCCCTTATAACATAAAATAAATACTTATAAATAAGAAAAACAAACACATACAAAGATAAAGACGCTGGTCCAGGATTTTCAAGTAGGTAGCCGTTTTTGTTACTTGTTAGTTATTGACTGTCGTAAACGTATCGTAACTTAACTATTCCTAAAAGTCAGGAATTTTTTTAATTGGCCTCTGACACCAGCTCAAAGTCTAGCTAGGCTATATTGAAGTGAATAAAATAATATTTTCTATTTTAGACTTGACAACCAGTTTGAGAGGAAAAAAAGATCTAGGATATATTTCTGTTTTTCGAAAGTAGATGCTCGAAAAAGAACCTATTTTTCAACTCTTCGACAAATTCAGCCAATATCTTTACATGAGACCGTCACTTTTGATAAATTTAAGGTTACGGGTCCTCACTCACCATAATGGTACGTTTACATCCGAACAAGACCTTGTTACGTTAAACATGATGGGGCCGTAATAGCCCCTTTTCTGCCCTTAGTCTATAATTTAGGGTACCTGGGTATAATTTAGGCCACTTGGGTCCGCTCAATCAAGATACTGAACACGGTTATGTCTGACAGTTGCAAATGAATTGCAAAGGTTCTGTGGTGTGTCATGTTAAAGAGATGGGATAATTTTGTGGAACTAATGGCAGCTTTACTTTTTTTATTAGAAGATGTGTTATTGTAGCTGTCAGTAGCTGCAAAGTTAAACTACGTATAAAGTAACGCCACGCAAATAAGCAATTTTCAATAACGTTTATCAACTACTTTTTATTACGTGTCGATAGGTGGCATGCTCATCACTGTTGAAATATTTTTAAAAGAAAATATGTTACAGCAATCAAACCGAGTGGAAGGCGAACTAACGGACGAATTCTTCGTCGTCACGGGTCTGAAGCAAGGTGACGCCCTGTCACCAATGCTTTTCAATTTGGTGCTAGAATATGGCCTCAGAAAAGTGTTAGCACAAGATGTAGGAGTGCAGCTAAATGGAAAGCATAAAGTGATAGGATACGCAGACGACCTGGCCTTGCTAGGAGAAAACCGTGAAGAAGTGAAGAAATCAGTAGCAGTCCTGGAAACTGAAGCTCAAAAGGTTGGTCTGAGAATTAGCCACGGATAAACCGAATATCTCTTCGAGAGACGCTATAATATCCGCGTAAGACCTAAGGGACTACAAATTGGAGATATTGAGTACAAGGGAGTGGCTAATTTCAAATACTTGGGCTGTACTGTGACTGATACCAATACGCGGGACGAGGAAATCGATATTCGCATCCAGAACGCTTTAAGATGTAGCGCCGCCCTACACAAGGTTTTAGTGTCCAAGCTTCTCAGTAAAAGCACCAAAATCAGAGTCTATAAAACTGTCATTAGACCCATACTCATGTACGGATGTGAGGCTTGGACACTAACTCTCAAAGATGAGAATAAGCTCCTGGTAGCCGAAAGGAAAATTCTCCGTAAAATTTTCGGCCCAAGACAGAGGGAAAATGGAACATGGAGACTCCTCAAGAACACCGAAGTCGAAGACCTCCTGGCTGACTCCAACATCATAGGCGAATTTAAGGCGCACAGACTGCGCTGGCTTGGCCACCTTATTATGATGGATGACGATCGTGGTGTCAAAAGAGCCTATCTAGGATGTCCAACAGGCAAAAGACCGTCTGGGTGCCACCGGTATCGCTGGCAAGATGCGGTGGAAGCAGACCTACGCGAGCTCCAAGCTAGCGACTGGCAAGAGACCGCACGAGACCGGTAGAAGTGGCGACGTCTCGTATTGGAGGCCAAGACTCACTTTGGGTCGCTGAGCCAGCGTATAGTAAGTAAGTAATCAAACTGACAATAATTTTCATACTGGGTAACTGTTTAGTATCAGTGTTTCCTTTTTCCTAACGATGATCAGCAGCGCCATCTGGTTGAACTTTGAAAAGGTGCTGGAAAACACCCTACTGAAAAACCGTAGCCATTTCTTATATACCTAAAGAATTCATAAATAAAATTTCACTCAGAATCAGAATGAATTTTAAAAACAAGTACACATTTCTTTACACAGATAAATGAATCTGAAATAAAAAATGATTAAAACAAATCTAAATTGATAAATTGATCTGAATATTGCATTTTATACACAAACTTTGCGTATAAATTCCGACGTAAATATGTTTTACCGCTGAAATAAATTTAGTCTCCCTTTCACAACTGACTCTATCTCCTTTACTAACTTTACTTAAAGAGCACACTTTCATACCATATATTTTACTCACAACTGGCTATCTAGCCCAACACTGCAAATAAGAACCTAGGATATACACTGATCTAGCAAATAAAAAACATCCTAAGTGCCATAAAAGTAGCATAAGACCCATTCCAGTAAACGTAAATGTCAGTTAGGATGTTTTTCTGTTTACAACTTTCATCATAAACAAGAAGTTTTAGCATGTAATTTTCGTGGCTGGCGAGACGAGAGGGAAGCTAATCGTCCATATCGCCGCCCTTATATAGTTTTTGTTCACAGTGCGATAGCAGGCAAGTAACTGAACTAGCCAGCCAAGGACACTTTCTTGAGTAAACCACTCGTACTAAGACTTACCTATGTATAGTTACAAAAAGAATCTAATGTTATTTTTTCTATGTATAATTTTCTACATACATACATAACATCACGCCTATTTCCCGTCGGGGTAGGCAGAGACCACAGTCCTCCAGCTGCTACGATCTTGACATACTTCCCTTGCTTCCTGTACTTTCATCAATCCTTTCATACATGCTAGTCGGTTTAGGGTACTTTTAACCTGGCCTTTACTCAGAACGTCCTGAATTTGGTCCTGGTACGTTCGCCTAGGCCTTCCCCTTCCAACGTTTCCATTCATTCTCGCCTGGTAGATCTCTTTCGTCAATCTTCGTTCATTCATCCTCTCTACATGACCAAACCATCTCAGCATCCCTTTCTCGATTTTGGTCACTACGTCTTCTTTTACGCCACACCGTTCTCTTATCACACTATTTCTAATCCTGTCACTCAATTTACTACCAATCATATTCCTTAGCGCTCGCATTTCCACTGCATTAATTCTACTTTCATGCTTCTTCAGCCATACCCAGCTTTCACTGGCATACATCAGTGTTGGTACCAAAACACCCCTATGAACAGCCAAACGAGCCTTGTGAGACACCTTCTGACTCCTCATAAAGGCGTGCAGGGCACCATTCACCATGTTTCTAGCATTCACTCTTCTTTCAATATCACTTTCACACTTTCCATCTCTCGTAAACTTTGAGACCAAATACACAAAATCCTTTACTTGTTCAACTTGTTCACCACCTATAAATATAGTAAACTCTGTCATACATTTTTCTATTTCAAGTACCATTACTTTCGTCTTGCTTACATTTACTTTCATTCCTTTCCTGTCCAAAGCCACATTCATCATTGTTACCATCTCCTGCAACTCGTCAGCAGATGACGCAAGTACAACTTGGTCATCAGCGTAGAGAAGACATTTCATGAGTAACTCATTCATTCTCAGTCCACACATACTCTCTTTCAGATCAATCAAACAATTATCCATGAACAGGTTAAACAGCCAAGGTGACGGTACACATCCCTGCCTAACACCTTTTTCGATGCTAAACCATTCAGTGTACGCCCCGTTTATTCTGACACAAGCACTGAAATCCTCATAGAGAAATTTCAGTGCCTGAATCAGATGACCGTTTACCCCATACATAGACAATGCTGACCACAATTCATTCCTCACCACTCGGTCATAGGCCTTTTCCAAATCCACGAACGCGCAGTAGACTTTTTGGTTTTTAGCCAAAAACTTTTCAGCTATGCACCGCAAGGAAAAGACCTGATCTGTACATCCCATTCCCTTTCTAAATCCCGCTTGTACATCCCATATTTTTTCGTCAGTATCTTTCATCACTCTTTCAATCAAAACCTTTGCATACAGTTTGCCGACGACACTGAGAAGGCTTATCCCGCGGTAATTTTTGCAGTTCTGTTGTGACCCTTTTCCCTTGTACAGCGGCACAATCACAGCCTTGCATCAGTCACCTGGTACTTGGCCGTTCGTCCAACACAAGTTGAAAAGGCGGTATAACTGACTAGCCACAATGCCTGGCCCAGCCTTCAACATCTCGACCGACACTATCATACCCAGCTGCTTTACCTGATTTCATACTTTTCATCGCTTTCATAATCTCATTCATACTTATCTCACTTACACAATTCTCCTCTTCAATCTCATTTATTTCCACAGAAGACCTAGGTTCGCTGGCCTCTGCTTTTTCTCTCTCAAACAGACTTTCAAAATATTCCTTCCACCTCCTCAGAACACATTCTTCACCTTTTATAATACTTCCATCCTGGCTTCTGATTTTACTCAGCTCCGATGTTCCGAACTTTCCTCGGGCTGTCCGTATGGATTTCCAGAAAAACTTTTGGTTGGACTGGAAATCTTCAGTAAGCCTTCTGTCAAACTCATCCTTACACTCCTCTTTCTTTCTCTCAACAACTTCCTTAACAATACCTTTCGTTCTTTTATATACCTTTCTTGCTACACTTACGTCATCACTTGTTGCCTTCTGCGATTCACCGCATGGTTTACTTAACTAGCACGCCAGTAACTGTAAATAATAATAATAAATTTTGTTTATTGTTTTAAAAATTCAACAGATACTCGTACATTTCTCTTAAAACCCTGCAGCCTCTGCTAACTGTCTAACTGACCCCATGTGCAATGATCATCTTAGCTTTATATTTATCGACCCCTGGAGCGATCTCATTAAAATGATCCGACAGACGGTTCTCCAGTTGACTAGCATGCCAGTCACTGTCTAACTGTTCCCGTGTGCAAGGATCCCTAGCTTTAGATTTATCGGCCCCTGGAGCGATCTCCAGTCGACTATTACGATGATCCGCCGGACGGTTGTCCAAGTAATTTCCCATTCGACAAATTGCCGTCTTTATCCGATTTGATTTGTAGGGCATGTTCGATCTTGTAGAAAAATTTTATATAATAATAAAAACCGGCAAAATTTTCTATCGTAATTTCAGTGCAGGGGAGGTCAAAACTACTTGGCCAATATTTTTTTAGTCTTGACTCGCATTTGGACAATTTTGGTAGGTATGTGGTTTTGCACTACTATAGCACCAAGTTTGACCCAAAATAAAAAAGCTTGATAAAACTACTTTATTTAACCAATTTTTATTATTTCTTGTTGATGTGAAAACTTCTTTAGCTGCGCTTGGCACTTTTTTAGATGGGTATAAAATGTTAAACTCGAGTCAGATTTCGCGTCAGATGTCGCGTCAGATCTCGCGTCAGATCCGAAGCCTGATCGAAAAAGCGTCAACTGTCAACCGTATTGTTATTACAATACGGGTTGTTATTCAGTGACCTCAAAGAAGTACGCGAGCAATGGCGCGATTGACCCTTGCAAAAAGCATAATATTCAAAAATGCAAGCTTTCACTTCTGCCGGCACTCCCGGAGTGCAACCCGTCCGTTTTTATTATTGTGGGTCAGTTAAGTTTACTTGCGTTTATGTAAAGTAAATAAAACATGTCTACTGTTTCATGCTGAAATTTTTTTTTCACAAAAACTTCTTTGCGGAGCAATACGAAATAAAAATGTAAAAAGCTTTGAACGACAGCTCATGGCTTAGCGAAATCAATCTTAATCCAATCAGAGGTAAGACCGAATTTTAATTTTCGATCAACAAAGCACTCTAAATTCAGATCGAAAGATGAGCTCGCTTATTTTTATTTCCTTTCCAAATTCAAATTGAATTTGAAGACTGTCCGGATTTTTTCATTTTTAATTTCGTTCCAGACGCAGACTCTCAAAAAGAACGAAGACACCCCTTCTTGACATCTCGTAAATATTTCAAAAAGAGTTTTTAATCAGTCGTCAAATGGTTTACAAATTAAACAGGGGGCCGTGTTATGAAGAAAAATATTCTTAAGTGTTATGTGCGTTTCCATTGTTTTCGCACGGATAAAATTAAAAAAAGTAAAAAAATATAATTTGCAAAATGATCCAAATAATCATATTAGTTACAAGTCAGTGTACAAAAGTAGTACGTACGCTATAAATGTAGTTTTGTTCTAGTCGCTTTTTTTTTCATGGCGCCATTTTGTAAATTTAGCTGATGTCATTAAGAGATGAATAAAACAAAAGAAAAAAATACACCTTTCTCTACATTCTTAGCCCTCTTCGTCACAACATCGACGTTTGATCAAACTTTTTTTAACGTATTGGTGCACATTTAATATTTAGAGTTAAACATCTAAGTCCCAATGGGAACTCACCACAAAGGAATAACATCGCGAATCGCGAGCCACAAAAAGCGCTCAAATTCGCTCATCAATTATCATTATTACGCAAGACGTGCGCGGGAGGACGGAAAGACGTAATTGAGTTTTACAAATGGCGGCTGCTGTCGACGTGACGTCACTTGTGCTAATTATTGCATTTAAATTATGTATTTGTCAGTTCGCTCGCATGTTGTGTTTGGTCTACAGATATTTTATTCTTCTTTACCATATGTCTCTACTTCGTGTAGGTCTCTGTCTCTGCAATGATGTAAGTATTCAGTTCTACAATTAAGAAAAAGCTCAGTAGTGATTTGTTGACATTGAAAAACCACCTGTTAGGTAATATTATGATCATCTTGAAATACAAAATCATGTTTAATATTTGTTTTAAACTCTAGTAGTTATTACAAGTTAGTTAAGGTAATGGTGGCGTAGCGCAATTAATTTTGTATTATTTTCTGGCCAGCAGCAGCGCGTGCATTCTTACGGGATAGACATCCTACAAAAAATACTTTTTGTGTAGGATGCGTCCTCCCCGTAAGAATTTAATCGATTTATCTCTGCCAAAATCATAATTGAGACATTCACTATAATTTAACCGATTGATGTGAAAACGAGTGACAGTATTAGGAATAGTGTGAACGTTGAAAAGAACGTTGTGACGAAAGAACGTTGTGGCGTGAGAGAAGACGTAGCAACAAAAAATTCGAAAGGAATGCTGCTGAGAAGGATGATAACGATGTTAAAGATAAATGAATGAACGAGAATTCAAAACTTCCACTACGGGACTGGGTACTCCTAGAATACAGCGAATACATGGTACTTTGTATAGGGGAATTGCCATAGTCACCACGCTTATAAGCGTTGCAGCTGGCAACCGCTGCGGTTGGTGACCACAGTTCGTCAGATGGTACGATACACAGATGACGCTGCTGCCGATCCTGTTTCATAAACCCTTAGTTGCCTCTTATGACACCCACGTCGAAAAGGGAAGAGATGTGCTGGCACTATCCTTTGCCGGCATCGCACCGGCTACGAGGGCTACGAGCTACGGGAACGAACATTTATGATGGAAATCTACGGTTTGAGGGTGAATGAAAACGTTGAAAAGGGAAGGCCTCGCAAACGTTGCAAGACCAAGTTCAGAACGTTCTAAATAAACGCCAGGTTAAAAGTACCTACTCCTAACCGACGAGGGTATATGAAAAGGTTGATAAGAGTTCATTTGCTCTTATTGCGAGGGAAGTGTGTCAAGATCGTAGCAGGTGGAAGGCTGTGGTCTCTGCTTACCCCGACGGGTTCTGCGTCTGTGTTCCCCAGTTCATATAACCTGAATCTATTCAAGTCGCGAGTGATTAGGCTTCTTCTGGGCAAGCTCGTTCCATCCTCGACCTCATCTCTGTAAAACTAAAGCGAGGTCAAGAGTAAACCCATTGACAATAACCCTGACGGGAGAGGCGTGATGTTATGAATTAGATTCAGTGCCGGCCGCAAAATTTCTTATGGACGTGATAGTTTCTCATAAAAATTGTGCTAAGTTCATATAAACATTATAGTTCTGTAGCCCGTGGACATTTAAATTACGAAAAAGGTTACCGTTTGTCTTAGTGAAATTGTTATAGATTTCGCCATTTCACACACTAAAAGCGAAGTCTTAAAGCCGCCGTAACCATATATAGTGACCAAACTATCCTATCCTACTAATATTATAAACGTGAAAGTTTGTAAGCATGGATGGATGGATGGATGTTTGTTACTCTTTCACGCAAAAACTACTAAATGGATTTTAATGAAACTTGGCATACATATAGGTTCGTTCCTGGAATAGCACATAGCACGCGGGAAAACACTTCATTCCCACGGGAAAACGCATTTAATTCGGGTGAAACCGCAGGCGGAAAGCTAGTAATTCCATATATGTTAGTTATATACATTGGTAGGTTACCGCATTGTTTCGTTATGTTATTGTCATGTTTTACAGCTTTGCTGAATTACCATACGTAATAGTAAGACAAATTTAAGACCAAATGAGTCTTAAAATCTGAACCGGCCACAGAAACAGTCTTAAAATAGGTATATGGTTTGTTCAGAGGGTCTGTTAACGGATGTATAAATTTGAAACGGTAACTCTTAAATGTAAATTATTGTCAATATGGCCGGACTACATCACTCGTCACTATATATGGTTTCGGCGGGTTACGAGTTTTAAGACCTCGCTATTAGTATGTGAAATGGTGAAATCTATGACAATTTCACAAAGACAAACGGTAATCTTTTTCGTAATTTAAATGTCCACGGGCTACAGTACTATTAGTCTGCAAAGCCCAAACCGACCAAAAAAATGGCAGACTTCATTTTTCTGCATCTTTCAGTACGTTACTATCTGATGGTACATAAGTGTAAGTTAATTGTATACCTACTATATAATATTATAAATACTTAGTTTAGATTGTACACTTCTGCCCATTTATGTAAAGCTCTCTCTCTCGGAGAACGGTTAGCTGGTAGACAACTCATTTTTGAGTTAAGCTCGCCATTGTATAACTTTTCGCAACTACTGCATTGTATAATTGTGTGTAAAATAAAGAATAAAGATATGCCCCGTTTTTGCACCGGAAATGTAACTTTTTTACATTTTGGGCTCAGCAGACTAATGTCTATGAACTTAAAAACCCAACTTTTATGAGAAGCAATTGTTCATTTAATCACAGTATAAGCAAGTTCATTAGAAATTTTCCGGCCGGCTGTCCAATTATGGTAGGTTTGTAACCATAAAAATTTGCACGCAATGTATAGCTGCTGCAGAAGATAGATGTCAACATAAGTACATACTTAAATTGATAAATATTTAAATGTTGTACAAAATAATCAATTCTTATTAAACTCTGAAGCAACAGAGTAATGAAGTGATCGCCCGAGTGAAAGCCTCCACTAATTGTCACAGCCGTCGTATCATAACTTTTGCTTATCAAACGCTGCCCTCTTTGAAATCTTCCTCCGAACGTGACTAGGTACCTACTCTCTTTGAACACAGAAGAGTACTATATTGTGGATGTGGTATTGAACTAGTCAGCGAACAATCAAGTTTTTGTAAAATACATCACTCGAAGAGCCGATGACTGATGTTAAACAGACGATTAGACTGGCTGGCGATCTGTGACTGGTGGATCGAAAGCTAAGGCCAAGGAAGCTGCTGAATGCGAGCAGGGCAGTTCTCAAAATGTAAACGTCAAATCACAATCAAATAGACTTCCACAGTTAGCCATTTTCAATCAATGCAAAAATGCTGACTCTTTAATTATGAGTATGTAACACGCAAAACAAATTAGACAAGCTGAAACTACGTCAGGTACGTAATGTTACAGTATGACCGCGATATCTGGTTCAGTCAGAATTGTAACGATTTTTTTTGTAGTGAACTTGCAAAGACATTATATAAAATCTTCGGTAATACTGTATCCTATTATTATTTATTTATTCAATAAACAGTTTAAACAAACATATTTTTTTACAAGTAATGCGCCAAACTGTAAGGAGCAGTTAATGAACGAACGAATACGGTATGAACGAATGATCAATTTAACTTACGCTTACCAACACATTTTGTAGATATGTCAAAACAAAAGCAATCGGCTAAAGCCGTCAGAAAAAACAAGTTTGTAAAACAATGTTATTCTTTCCGTCAATTATAATCCGGTTTTAGTGTCATAGCTGCAAAATGTGTTGGTTAGCGCTGGAATTAGGGAGAAGATGGATTAAAGATATTATTTTAATTGCTTTCACTAACAGAAGAAACGACCATATTTGAAATGCATTGACTTAAGGATTCTGTTCTTCACTTCATACATCCCTTATCTTAACTTATCAGCCGACGCTGTCTGACAATAATCGTTAATTTTAACTGTTACAATAACAGTTACACTCACACCGACATAACCGTTAAATAGAAGGACAAGGTGCCTCAGTGATCGTAAATCGACAACTCAAGATAACAGGTCACGCGATAATAGTTACTTGTCACTGTTATTGTGACAAATAACAGTCGTAACGTGTTGATTACAATGACTGTTCTGACAGAATTGACGATAACAGGTTGTAAATTTTAACGATAATTTTCTAATTGTACATGTGTTAGTAATATTATTGGTTCTTTGACTCTTTAGCACTGACACACATACGAAGTTTTGTACTAAATTGTATTCATGGTGTGGTCTGGTAAAGTAAAGACCACTTAGATCAAGCTTGACACTAGCACACCCCAGACACTCCATACATCAAACGCGAATTTGAAATTGGAAAGTCTCGTAGGCCCGCATATTCACAAATGACCCTCAGAAGGACCACGAGAATCTCACGGGCGGGGTGAATTGCAAGGGGGGCGGAAAGTATCCATTCTGTATGATGACTATTACATGATTCTCTTACACTAGTCTAGCGGCCTTACTCCATGCTTACTCCTAAATTGATTAAAATAAGAACGAACGGTACAAAGTTTTGTTTGTCAAGTTTAGAGTGCTCTTGACTGTATACATACATACATACATACATAACATCACGCCTTGTTCCCGTCGGGGTAGGCAGAGACCACAGTTCTCCACCTGCTACGATCTTGACATACTTCCCTTGCTTCCTGAACCTTCATCAATCCTTTCATACATGCTCGTCGGTTTAGGGTACTTTTAACCTGGCCTTTATTCAGAACGTCCTGAATTTGGTCCTGGTACGTTCGCCGACTGTATCTACCCTGTACAATTCAATAACAATTAAATAATAAACGAGACCATCTAAGAAGATTCTCTTACCTCTATTAGTTTTTGATTAGATTAAAACTCACAAAAACCAACCATCAAAGGAACTACACATTCCTAAAAAGACTTTCTTTAATTAAAAAATACAATTTGTAAACAAAATTAAATCGTTAAGAACAAAAGTCGTTCCGAAACATCAAGGAGTCAATTTGTCACAAGATTTCATAAAAGGTGATTAATCAAACAAAAATTCAAAACGCTTGGTCCAAACATCAAAGGCTAATTAAAAACAAAACGATATTTTGAAAGGGAAAAAACGTTATGACAAAGAAAAACGATCTGTTGGGAGGTATTCTTCCAAATTAATTCTTAAGGGCCGTCGATTTATCTCGCACAATGAAGGTAGGGTAACCATTATTTACTTTTACATTAGGACACGGGATGTTACTTATAGAACCACCTCTTAAAATATCCGGGACTGAAAAAAAAAAGAATGTACAGGTTGGACCATAAGTTTTTTTTACTTTTCAAACTAAATTAAAATGAAAACTAATTACATCAGGTGAAAACCGTTTATTAATTATGAAAACACATAAAAAGGGAATTTATTTTTTTTAATATAATATGTGTTCCTTCATTATTTTGGCATTGCTTTAACCTGGAGCGAAAATTTTCAATGACGGCCTGACAAGTGTTCCGAGAAATGTTTTGAAGACCAAAGGGGACGCACTGTTACAGTGAATACAGAGCGGTATATTGTCATGTTACAAAACTTTTTTGCTTAAAAGTAAAGTTTTTGAGACCAACCCCGTGTCTGTTGCGGAATTGAAGCAACGTATTCGCGAGGAAATGCAAAACATTTCTCGGAACACTTGTCAGGCCGTCATTGAAAATTTTCGCTCCAGGTTACAGCAATGCCAAAATAATGAAGGAACACATATGGATGATGTAATTTTTAAAAAATAAATTCCCTTTTTAAGTGTTTTAATATATAATAAACGGTTTTCACCTGATGTAATTAGTTTTCATTTTAATTTAGTTTGAAAAGTAAAAAAACTTATGGTCCATCCTGTATATTAAACTATCGAACAAACAGACAAAAAGTTCAAAAATAACATAATTTGATACTTTTTATAAATATCTTCAATGTACAGACAAAATCAATTTATAATAGTAAAGATAAGTTTGAGCAATATTCCATAATTATTTAACTTTGTTTTTCCTTGAAAACATCAATGTAAATTGACGTCTAAATGGTTATGTAGGTAACTAATTAAGTACTTAGGTACTTACTTTCGCTGACTCAGTGACCCAATAAGGGATTGGTATTGTCGGTCTCAGTATTGCCTAAAATTAAATCTGATCTTTTTTTTTTTCAGTTAAAAATTGTGTTGATTATGTAAGTTTTTCGTTAGGTTCAATATCGTCTTAGAGGTTTGCCAGCAGCGAAGTGAAAAGGAATCAAACATTTGACGTGCTTCGCGTCGCCATCAAAGAAAATTGAATATATTTAAAGGACTTATCCCAAAACCGTATCCCCATTTTCAGGGACTCGGAAAAACCAAACCATGGTCACTCTAGTTGTTTAAGATTAAGAGTGCTCATGAAAAAAAACGTCGGGGAGGTATACAGCGCGCTTATAGCTTAACTTTTCATCCAGGCAAATTAACAAGGGTGCCGCCTTAACGCAAATAAACACTGATTAATTGCTTACGTTAAGCGGAAAAAATGTTCAAACATTAAATAAGTAAGTACTCTTAGTGGGTCTGTGAGTTCTTTGTTGAAAGAATATTATAGAAAAATAGTGAAGAATAGTAGCTATTAATTAAAATGGTTCCTATTATTTTCTTGAATGCAGGACAGAATCTTGTTCAATAACAAGAGTATAGAGTCATCAAATTGTGTATGAGTGATGCACACAATTACAAACTAATGACAATGATCTTGACCTGTACAGAGTCAAGATAAAGGTGCGCATAAGCAAACTTACTACGTGACTATGGTCCAAATTTTTTGCCGTTGTTTACCAGATCACCCTACTTCGTAAAGTATCAGCCTACTTTATAGTGCTTTCAAAAAAAATACACATTCCTTTAACTTTAAAATAACATTTTATAACATCGTACTCAATATAGAATAAGATTTTCCTCAACCCAAGCAAACAATAAACCTCTCACTACTTTCTATAATCACAATAGCACCTAACACCATACCACCGATAACATTTGACAAACAGCTACACAAATCATCACATAAAGTCATTCTTCAAGATAAAACCCAAGAACATTTTATTAGCCTATCCTCAAGACCATAACTTAGCGATAAACAACGCAGCTCTCACTTACCACCACAGAATATAGATAAAAGGCGCTACAAATAGTAGCAACTTAAATCAAATAGTTTACGGGCTATGTAGGCATTCTCAGGCCAGTATACGCAATCATACTCTTGCCCTGACGGTTATTTTATTTATATTATATTGGGTGACAGGCGGAGAGCCAATGAACGCCTCTCCCCACCGGACACGCTCACCCCTGCGACTCAATTTTTAGGGTTCCGATACCAAAATGGTAAAAAAAAGGAACCCTTATGGTGCCGCTCTGTCTGTCTGTCTGTCTGTCCGTCTGTCTGTCTGTCCGTCTGTCTGTCACACCTCTATATCTCAGCAACCACTTACGCTATCGAGCTGAAATTTGGAATAGTTTTAGAATATAGTTGCCCAACTTAATTGCACATGAAAATTTTTTGAAAAAAGTATGATTATTAATGTAAAGGGGGCCAAAATAGGGGGGGCCAAATTTCAAATTGTCGCTACTAGGTCGAGTGGGGTATCATATGAAAGGGCTTTACTTGTACATTTTAAAATATATTTTTGTATTTTTTTAAATTTCTTAGTTTTCAAGTTATGATGAAAAATGTCAAAAAAATACCATTCCCCCCCCCCTTATCTCCGAAGTTTGAGTAAGGGAAAATCTGAATTAATTACAGTTGACAGAGGTTTATGTAAACTTTACAGCAAAAATAAAACGATCTTTCTAAGTTGCACAGTTTTTCAGAAATCTGCAAAAAACCTTTACAAACAAATTTAGTTTTGCGGTCCTGAAAATGGACTTTATTGCTTCCAAAAATACTATAGGTATATCGGAACCTTCGGCGCGCGAGTCCGACTCGCACTTGACCGGTTTTTTGAGTTCTGTGGACTAACGGTCAGGGCAAGAGTAAGTTTGCTCCCTATGCGGGGTGTTGGGGAACCTTAACCTAACACCGTGTATAGCTAGTCTAACTTTTCCGGTTATTAGAGGTTTCAGGCGGCACTTGATTTAAGCGTCACGACGGGTCGAAGATGTGGCATTCCCTGTTGTTAATGATTGTTTACGATTAAAAAATCGGCCTTAAAAAATCCAGATAATTTACAGGATATAAAAAGACATCTCACAAAAACTAAAACCGTGTATTCAGGCGGTATAACTAAACAACTTTCCCTAAGGAACGTAGGCCAAAATACGAAAAATAAGTTTTGACTTTTCATACAAATTGCACTATCTCGTGGCGCAGTTTCTATCGGAAGTAAACAAAATCTTTTGCGGAAAGTTGTTGAGTTTCATGGTGTGAAACCATAGTATTAATTTACAGGACACCCTGTATTAAATTAGCAGGTTAAACTCCAATTAATAAGAATCTCTTCTAGTTCGTCATTTGCAAGTTTGTAACATTTGAATTTGTTTGGCATATCATATAAAATAGTCCGTATTCTGTTACCAAGTTTTCATTCTACGCGTACTATGTATTGAAACTTTAAGATAGTGAGATTTACGACTCTGATAACATAAGTAAGTTGAGATAGCATACATAAACAAAATGTGAGTTGCCTTTGTCGGTGAATAATCCAAATTGGTAACCTTTGACATACGTTTATCGTTTCTTTTGGTAAGCACTGCATCAGAACTAAAATGAAGAAGTAAATAAGTACTTGAATTTTTAGTTGAACGTGGTAGATCAAAAAGGAAGATATCCGCATGATATTTAAAACAAGGAAATAATATGAGAATTTCAACAAAATGGAAGCTACCATTAAATAGAGACTCATGATTATTTAAAATTTTATAACGGTAGAAGTACTCTTGTACCTACTTTAAGTCGAATAGTACGAGTAAATGAATAGACGAGGAACTGATCGTGGGCGGAAAATTTATTTAATAGAAATCTTGGAATAACATTAAACAATTTTTTCTATCATTTTTCTTTACAAACACTGAAATGGCTCTAACTTCCTTATCTATCGCATGACGACCACCATGGTGACTACCATCATCAAACTGTTGGATGAGCGACCCCACAAACTCTGGTGTCAGAGTTGTTGAGCCGCCAAAGGCCTCTGACATGGCTCTCTAACGACAACTTCCATAGTCGGGTGGGACTAACGGCTTAACGTGCTTATCGGAATCTTCTAACTTTTCAGAAAATCAGGTGATACATCCTGCAATCTCCCAACCAAACCACCGAGGTCGCACAAAGAGATTTGTGTTTGACAGTGTCCCTGCCGGGAATCCCAAAACCTCCGGATCGAGAACCGAGTGCTCTAGCCAATAGACCCCAGAGGTTGTTTCCAATAACAGCAGAACAGGGTGGTACAATACGTGACTTAGTTGCACCCAAGGAGGTTTTATACCCACGCTTCCCCAGAGCGAAGCGTGGGATAAAACCTCCTTGGTTGCGCCAATATCTTACGCAAAGAGATTTTAACCTCGCTGCGCGTAGCGAGGTTCAAATCTCTTTGATCTTACGAATCGCTCCGTCCTACTCTCATACTGCTGTCATTCTAACCACACTGTAGAAACTTGAGGAAAAATGCGCGAAGAAACTTTTTGTCACATTATCTTTTTCATAAATTAAAAATCTTTCGAAACTCGGTCAGTAGCCACCAACAAGTTGGGCGCAATTTTTATGAGATCTGTCCTCACGGGCCGTTAGTCAGTTTAATGGTCCGCCTCGTGATATTCCTGATGTATGGCCCGCGAATGTAGCGCTGAATTATGAACATAGACTGACTTGATAACAATTTCACTACTATACAGGTTTTTAAGATTTAAGAAATTGAATTTCTGATCAGTTTTTTGGTGAACAGTCACTTCGCAAAAGGCAATGGGAGTAAATTTCTTTGACATAAAATGAAACACTTTTTTGAAAATAGATTGGAGTCGATCTCGCAACCGATCGTTTTGTTAAAATAAGATTGAAGTTATGTTTTCTTCTGGCCCCTTGGTCGCAAGCATAGATGCAAGAGAATCGCACTCGAACAATACCTAGTAATGATTTCGCTGTATAGTGGCAACTGCGACTCTACATTTTACTGCTTCATCATCATCATCATCATGACATCCCATGAAAATCCCATCTTTTACTGCTTATGATACAACAATACCAATAGCATATGAAGAAAGGCTAGACTCATCGGAAATATCTACATTTGTCTTAGGTTTCTTTAATTTGCAGTAGACCTTCCCAAGAATCCCAAGATTTACCGCAATTGTCATCTCAATAGAAACCAGCCAATACCAATAAATCCAAGCTGTCTTCGCCATATGAAAGTTTAACCTACAAACACGTGTACAAGCCACAACCGTGGAACCCTGGAAGCCGCTAACCACAGTATTTCACGTTAAATGGCCTGGCTTTTTGTCGTTAAATTTGTAACTTATTGCCAAGGAATAGGGCTCCCATAAAAATTTATAAAAGTTCATATGGAATAATTATTTATGCGTTCCAGGTCTAGCGGCGATTTCCTTTCTTTTATAATGTTATGAAAGTAAACCAACACTTGCGTTACGGCTGGCACCACAGAACAACGATAGGGCCACTCAGAGCAAGACGCATGGACTTCAGAGCTTTGCGGCTGGCACCATGGACCGCGGTTGTTGGTGGGTGTGGTGACTAAGGTACTTCTCGTCCACATTCTTCTAGCAAGAGCTGGAATTATGGAGGGATCTGTCCTGTAGTGGACATATTATGGGATCTTATGATGACTCCAACATCATCTGACCATGTATCCATTTTTTTTTTTTAGTAAACTCACGCGAACAATGAGGGCATAGTGATAACTAACACCGTAGATTTCCATAACCTGGAAGATTAAAATAATTTAAGGCCAGAATAAAACCGATCTTCAGCTTTGAAAACTCTGATGAGAGAACAAAATTCATCAAAAAACCAAATTGTGCGTTCAATCAACCATTCTGATCAAATTTAATTACCTAACTTTCTGTATCAGTTTGAAATTTTTGGTAACTGCTAGAGAGGGGGAATATTAAGATGGAAGTAAAACTACAGGTCACCACACTTATTAGCGATGCGCCGCGCCTAGGCGCCTGGCACAATTAACCGCTCTGTGGTTGGTCATTCCACTATAGTGGTACACACGGTAGTAAGCACGTAGAAACAAAACCAGTAAAAGCTGAACTAGCGCTACGCTACAAATACCCTAAACCAGAGACCCGCTCAAGGTCAAATTGTTTCAACCAACGCAGAAGGACGCTGTTTCCCATCCTCTAGCTAGTTCACAATACCTTAATCGCCATTCACGACACCCACCACGGAAAAAATAGGATGTTATTCTAAGCTGCCATATTATAAGAATTCTTCGAATAGTTGACGCAAATCGTTCAGTATTGTTGCTACAATTGTTTTCAAATTGTTCATTTCTCTGCGTCTTAGTAAAAGGCAACCCTAGCGTATATCTCACGGTCGGCTATTTTTCCGCGGAGTATTATTTATTTTACAGCGCGTTCGTATTTAACGCCGCCATGTTTGATATTAAAGGACTTTTCACCAGGATTTACTGCGGACTTAACCAGTTCATATGATTCACGCCGAGCGTTTGGTTAGAGAGAGAAATTGTGCCGAGTAATGTTTCACTGAAGATAAATAGATAAAGACGTTTATTATACACGTATCCGACACACAATATACAACGGACAGTGACTAATAAACACAAAAAAAATAAACAAACAAAAGAAGAAGGAGGAAAAAGGAAGAAGAAGGTGAAGCTGGAGGTGTATAAAGAAGAAATAAATGTTGGCTGGTAACAAAATACCTAGTATCTTATACCACAGTCTTATACCCTTAGCTCAGCTTTTTTACTGACACAAAGTTTCATGTTGTAAAGTTTTTGTTTTCAACATGGAACCCATTATTAGATTGAAATTTGTGAAACACGAGCTTAAGGGTTGAAAACATAAGTTTTATTCTCCTGATTACTCACAAATTGCTTTTGATTGTTTATTTTTTGCCAAGCCTCGGAATATAAGTCAGATGGTTGTTGAGCGCTGGGTAGATAAATATTATCAGTCGATACCCCCAATATATAAGTTACTCTATGGTCGATACAGCGTGAAATTTAATTCCTTTTACTTCCGAAGCCCATTGATTCTACTCGTGAAAACAAGCAACTTTCCCAAAGAAAAATATTTTTTGACAAAAATATTTTTTCCATACAAAATGAGTCGATAACTTGACCACTTTATTATGGAGTCGAATATTTTTTTAAATAAAAAGTTTTTTCTTTGGGAAAGTTGCTTGTTATCATAAGTAGAACCACTGGAGTTCGGGAGTATCGGGAGCAAAAAAAATGATAATTCACGCAGTATAAGATGGAAGATCTAATCTATGCTTTGAAGTTTACCGCTTCAGACAGTTCTATCGATATGACCTTGCTCCTCCTACGCATAATTTTCTAGATATTCAAGGAAACAATTTTAAGAAATCCTAACCTAGTTTTTGTTTCAAACTCCGGACGTTTAAGTCAAATCAACCTATCAATTTACGATGATTCAACTCAACTGCTGATGATTGATCCCAATCAAAACGCAATTATAACATCAAACTTTTAGAATAACATAGAATTTAACAAGAGCCACTAAGTAACTTCTACCCACAAATTATTGTTCGAAGATATTATTAAGGGGATTGTACACGGTGTTTTAGGTTGGTTTAATTGGACTTAATGTGCCGTTTACAAATGATAAGGTACGGTTGGTGGATGGAAAAAGGCTGGGTAATGATAGGGTGTTGGTTGAAGGTGGATAAGTAGACTGCAGCGGCCATTGGCGGCTATTTTAGCCCCCGGCTATGCACTTGTTAGGACTAGATTGGACCGGGATGATTTGCTTATTGAAATAAATATAAATTATTGGGTTATGTACCAACTCAGGTACTAAATAAATCGTCTTTTATCAGCAGTGTCAGAGGCTTTTGGCAGCTCAACAACTCTCGGCACCAGGGTTTGTAAGGTCGGTCATCAATCTTGCCACACGATATAATGGCAATAAATGGTCGAACGCGGACACTCGTGCTGGCAACCCCAAACCGGGGAGTCGAGGCAGCGGGTGTGTGCGGGCGACGGTCTTACAAATAAATCTGGTTTAATTAATACATCACGATTACCCGACCCAGAATAGGAGACACTGAACACCACAGGGTACTTTTAACGTGGCTTTTCTTCAGAACATCCTGAATTTGGTCATGTAACGTTCGCCGAAGCCTTCCCCTTCCAACGTTTCCATTCACTATCGCATGGTAGATTTTCTGTTTAAATATCCTTTTTAGACTTTTAAGGATCTTTAATACTGTAATATTGTCATGTTTAATATTTTACAAAAGCTGCCCTTCAGCCATTAATGGCCCCGACACCTATTCTTCCGGTAATTATTCGAAGGCATGATTAAAATTAATACCCGATCAGGGCCAGAGGGCGCGCCTGACTTTTTGCAAGTCAAATAGGTTAGCTGTTAGACCCCAGTGATTTTATGCTAATACCCAACGTTTATTATGCAAAATGTGAGATGATAGGGTGGAGACGAAAAGATATCGATGTAGTTTTGTATAAATCTTGCCAATTTTAATGTCCTTTTTGTAATGGTAGCCAATGTTAACCAAGATCAAAGTTTGAATGGTGTAACGGATGGCCTACTAAAACCAGTCAACTCCGAAACTCAGCTCTTCTTGGAGTTGATACTTACAAAATAGGACCTATACACTTTTCTTCAACTATTTCTTTAACAAGAAAAGTTCCTAGGAAAGTCATAATCTGTTTTCGATGGGTTTGCTAATGGAACATCTGCTATTTCTGACTCATCATCATATCATCCGAAAGACGTCCACTGCTGGACATAGGCCTCCCCTAGAGATCTCCATGACGACCAGTCCTGCGCTGCTCGCATCCAGCGGCTTCCCGCGACCTTGACCAGATTGTCGGTCCACCTTGTGGAGAGCCTGCCAACGCTTCGTCTTCCGGTACGTGGTTGCCACGCTATTTCTGACTGCCTTGCCATAATAAGATATAATCTGCACCCTAGGCGACCTTAAGGCTCATCAAGGAGCCGTAAAACTGGGGGCCTAGAGAAGTGGTTTTCTATGATCTTAAAATTAAATGCTATATATAATAAAACATCTAGCTATAATCGAGTATGGTACTCAGATCCAGTAATTGAACAATTTTCCTCAAGAAACATACATAGGTGAAAAAATTCGTTCAGTTCGACCTATGTTCCTTGGAGGAAGTGGTTCAGTTTCATGAGTATAACTAGATGAGATGTTTTATTATCACGGTATATATGCAATGGACATTAGCTAGCAAAATATTACCCTTTTACCATCGGGAGTATCCAGACGCACTGCAGGATAGCACCCATACTTGGTTGATATTCCACACATTCGCACAAAGCATCTTTTATAATTATTTTATTTTATAATAATTATACGAGTAATGCGCACGGCTAAAGAGTGGAATTCTCTGCCTGCGTCTGTGTTCCCGAGTTTATATAACCCGAATCTATTCAAGTCGCGAGTGAATAGGCTTCTTCTGGGCAAGCTCGTTCCATCGTCGACCTCATCTCTGTCTTCGTGACTAGATCCAGGTCCGGAGTAAGCCCATATCCAATAAAAAAAAACCCACAGAATTCGGAGTTCCTTGCTTTGCTCGGAATAGATACCGAGCTAATTTATTTTGCTTGGGATGACATCTGCTAGCATATCACATCTTCTTTGCTATGCAATGTCACATCATCATCTATGATTATGAACTATTCAAAATAACCCTACCAAATCAATAGAACGACGCCTTCATTGCATTTACAAATATAATAGTGTACCTTTGTAATTTATTGTTACTTTACATCACAGATCTCTAATTTGTGACGAATTATTTCATATGTTTAAATCCTACTTCTATAACTCTTATCCTATTTTCCTGAGGCCAATCCCATCAGATTCAGATAATTTCGTTTAATGTAGATTCTTTACAGAATACTTATTGAATGTCATGCAGAATACAATGCAAATAGAGAGAGTCTACACCGTTTCGGATCGTGCTATGGCAGCGTAAAAGAAACGGCAAGAAACCATCAATCCCATACACATATTATTTTAATTCTGCCTAATATTGTGCTAGCGTTAACACCGTTAACATTAAAAACATAATTAAAATTATATGTCGACACAAAAAGAAGAAAATAGTCACCTTCATAGGCAAATACTCAGGCATTCCCACGGCATCCCAGCCCTACTGTAACAGGGGTTGCGGCCACCAATTTGCGTTTTAATTAAGTATTCGTATAACACAGGTTTGTTTTTGTTGCAAATTGTTTTCGCAGACCGTGGCTTCAGGCTGACGTGTCTCGTCGACAATTTTATAATTAAACCGCCTTTTTTACATATCGGTTTTGTATGGATTTTATTTTCAAATACCATCACCAACACAGCGAACAACAAATTTAGGACATCCTAAAAAAAGTTCTTTCTATACAAATTGTTCGATCAGAGTGAGCAACTTGTAAGGAGCGGTAAATTTTCTTTTTAATTAGGTCTCATTTCGTCTGAGGAAATTCGTTTTCTCAGTGTTTTTGTCCATTTCTTGTAAACAGAACGTTTCAGAAACCCAACAGTGCCATCTGTTTGCGGGCTTAGGTTATGATTGTAAAGAGCAAAGCTCGGTCACCCATTAGTACTTATAGTAAAGTGAGTAAGGTATCAAAGTAAGATCATTTGCAGAAATTTTGTTGCCTATTAAATTAAAACCTATAGATATGAACCTCGGGTATGAACATACCCGTTATTATTGGGCCCCTGGCCAAATTTTTGTATGATGCTCAGAACATGTATCTGAACAACTTTTCCTAAGAAACATGCGTCGGAAAATGAGGAAAAGTTTTGCTCCTCCCATAAAAATCTTGTGTCGGCAATAGTGGGATTTGTAGGGATGTCTAAAATTTATTTTCGTTTTTCGACTCATGTTCCCATGGGAAAGTTGTTCAGATTCGTATTCTGAGTAACATACGTACTAAAATTTGAATAGGGGTCCAAAAATAACCCTGTATATATCTCCCGAAAACGGAAGCTGTGAAACTAAACAATTTTTTTTCCTTCCCTTGCAAATTGAAGTCGGAAAAGTAGGAAAAGTTGTTTTTTTACTAGCCTATAAAAGGTCCCACTGCTGGGCAAAGGCCTCCCCTCCATTGCGCCATTCCTATCTGTCTTGAGCCTCCACCTACCAGTCTCCAAGAAAGCTGTCTAGGTCATCGCGCCATCGTCTCCGGGGTCGGCCGCGACGGCGGCGACCATCCTCTGGCACCCATTCCGTTGCTATTCTAGCCCACCTATCCGGGTGCATACGACAGACATGACCTGCCCAATCCCACTTCAACTTAGAGGACTTTTTGCTGACGTCTACTATGCCAGTTTTGGAGCGCAGTGTGGTGTTTCTAATACGGTCTATCCTTTTGACACCTAGAATACTGCGCTCAATGGCGCGCTGGCAAATCTTGAGTTTGGACTTCTGTGCTTTTGTCAAAGACCACGTTTGTGCACCGTAGGTTAGGATGGGCAGGATACACATGTCGACGAGTTTTCGCTTAAGTGACAATGGAAGGTCTCCCTTCATTAGCTCCTTCATGGACCAGTAGCTCTTCCAGGCGTTTTGGATGCGTCTTTCGACCTCTTTATCTTGCCTGTTATCGAAAGATGCTATCTGGCCCAAGTAGGTGTATTCGTCGACGTAATATATTTCCTGCCCATCTACCTCGACCCTACGTTGAGTGCTGGGGGGTGATCGTGGTAATTTCAACGACATTTCCAAAACAAAAACGTTTGCCTCAAAAGTCATGTTAAGTCTTAACTAAGTGTTTTAGGCAAACGTTTTTGTTTTGGTAATATCGTTGAAATTACCACGATCACCCCCCTGTTACACATGATTTGTGTCTTTGTCATATTAATTTTGAGTCCAACTTCAAGACTTGCCCCGCTTATGTCACGTAGCATGGTCTCTAGTTATTCAGTTTTTTTTTCATGGTCTCAAGTTATTCAGTTTATTTTTATATGTACGAAAATGGCTTTATCGATTTTAATGTTTTTAATATAGGGGTTTTCGGGTGCGAAAAATCGATCTAGCAAGGTCATATATCTATTAACAATCTTCAAATTATTGAATTGAATGAATTATTTTTTAAATAGCCCGATTCAGAAGCCCTACAGCGTCATCTGTTTGTGGGCTTTAGTTGAAATTATGCAGATCAAAGCTCGGCCGCCAATTTAAATAAATTGTTACAAAGATACGATAATACTTACTATTAAACGTTCAGTTCAAATCGTACTTTGAATTTACTTTCATTTCTGCATCAACAGAATTTGATGACACATTTTTTGAATAAAACGATATACTTAAACAGCAATTAAAACACATTTTAACCGTCCGGAAAAAACATAAATTCAATAAACACCCGAATATTACAGGAATTCTATGAATATTAAATAAACAGCCCTTTCGCCGACAAGCAATTTAAAAAACATTTTACAAAATTTTCTATGCAGGGTTCTGTAACATGAAAAAATATGCTTATAATCGTAAAACGTTGACATTTTTTTTTTCATTACGCAAGTAACAATAGTAGATTAGTCCGAGATATTTAGGCGCACGAGCGCAGCGAGGGCGCCTATAGTTCGAAGGTGCAATTGATGCTTACACCCAAGCTAACTACTCTGCTTTACATCTCGATTGTGAGGTAAGTAGGTCCTTATTACTCGTACCACCAAATTGTAGGTGACCAATTAGCGCTCTAGGGTAATAATGTAGCTAGAAAAGCCCTAGGGTAAGTAATAAAAAAAAACACTTCACTCTTTCAAAATTTAATTACTTACCACCCTAGGGCTTTTCTAGCTACATTATTACCCTAGAGCGCTAATTGGTCACCTACAAGCCCCATTTGGTGGTAATAAGGACTTACTTACCGAATATGAGAGATGTAAAAAATATTATTATCCGCAAAAAACCTAAGTATTTCTAATAAGACCTGTTGTTGTATGTAACCACGCTGGTTGTAACTTTGTTATTATAATTAATGCAACCTTGACCTGTAATTATTTAGTTACTAATAAATTGTATTTTATTAAATTGTATTATCCTACCTATCCTATATGGGTGTAAGTGTAAGGGACAGTGTACCGAAAACTGAAAGGGCGTGTTCAGTCAACGAAAATGAACAACTTTCCCAAAGAAACATATTATGTTGGGAAATGAAAAGAAAAATTGCCCTCTCCATACAAATTGCCCACTCTTGTCGAACAGTTTGTATGGAGAGGTAATTGTTTTTTTTCATTTCCCAACATATGTTTCTTTGGGAAAGTTGTTCAGTTTCGTTGACTGAGCACGCCCTTTCAGTTTTCGGTACACCGTCCCTTACACCCTTTATACATATACCTACATAACACGAGAAATATTTGTTTATGGCGACACGTTAGCGTTTTTCTTTGATTTCTTTTGTTTTTTATTAAATGTTTACGTTATAAAGATTAAAGAGGACCAAAATCAATCTTGGCAGGTCATAGATACCTGAAAATTATTTTTTCCTTCGAGAGATAGAATTTTGAGGATGTATATCCTGAACCCACCAACTTTTTACATATTTCAGTCTTCCCTTGAAAATGTCCGCAAATTGCGGTCTCGCGTCGTGGGCTACATTTTGTAGAAATGGGATGGGGCAGGCTAGACCGCTGCTTTCATTAAAAATTATAAATTATCGCTTTGTCGCTTCGCCGTGTCGGCACTAATTTAGATCTAGGAACAGGGACAGGAACATTAAGTTTGAAATGTATGTACTATCTTACTGAAGCTTAACTCAGCTGGATTCTTTGGTATAGTCAAGAGCACATCAAGCTTGACACGTTGGACTTTGAACCGTTCTTATTTCAATAGACGTATAGGCTAGGGTCACGCTGCAAGTTTCAATGACTGTACCAGACTGGTGTTAAATGCTAAGTTAAAAATAGGGGAGTTACAACTGACGAGATACTGACGAGATGGGGTGTTTAGGGCCAATTTTCTCCTATAAATTATAATAAGATCTTATCAAAATCGGGTGCAGACCTAAAACTTAGTGAAAGTAAAATAAATGTTTGATTTTTTGTAAATACTAGGTGCCGCAATGCAGTAACCACAAAATTCCACTTTTGTAATTTAGTCCCATAAGGGTGTTGACGGCGTTAGGTAGAAGTGTCAGTAGAAGTGTTAGCTTAGCCTTAACTTTGCTGTTTAAGGTCTAAGCGTTTAGTGCGTGAATACTTAGTTAGTAGTTTCTCTTCCAACACCATAAGACGTTATGACTGAATAATAGGATATCATAATCGAAAGGATCAGGAAAAGCTATTGTGATGGGTAAACAAAAGCCTTATCATGACAGGGACACACAGAAGGATGGTGGGTAGCGCTTTGTCTTTCAGTGTGATGTGACCGAGTCGTTACATGTCATTACATTTTCCCATGAACTGTATCTACGGACTAACGTAAAGAAACACCAATATATCCAGTTTCAAGAACACAATCTGCCAGTAATGTAGAAAATATTATATTGTAAAAAGTGCCTTCGTTATTGAAAAGTAAATAAGTAAGAACATACGAAAAGTCTTCATCATCTCATCTGCTTACCATTTGTCGAGGCTACGTCAGTTGGACGAAGCGTATTGAATGAAAGTTCAAGTTCCTCTAAATATATTGTTTACACTTTCTATTTTGCTAAGAGTGTAACAGCAATATGATTAGCTATCTTATACTTTAAAGGGGCTTTGTACACCCGGCCGCACATCAGTAGAAACACTTTTGGACCTTATGGCGTGGTAATAGAGTTGAAAAAGTTTCTACCGACAAGCGGTTGACCGTACTACTGGCTTTAAGGTCGCGTTTTCAGTTTAAATAAATTTGTATTTTTTATTGTTTTCTTTTTAGCTGCGCTCGTGTGTGTGTCATATTTATTTATGTTGAGTTTAATGTATAAATAAATTTAGTACCTTAAACTCTTACCTCATTATCTTCTTACTCTCAACAGTCGGACACAGTATGGTCATGATTGAAATTGTACCTTTTATCTGTTAGACGATACCCATAAAATTATAACCGTTCCCCATATTACTTACGATAATTTGAGTCTTTACCACAATACAACAACTTCAGCTGTCTCTTCGTATCTACTATTGCAAAAAAAGCCATTATTCTGCGTCACAAAATATATATACCCTATTCTGTCACCACTCGCTAATCTGCCTGATAGAAAACGTGTTATGTTATTCGAACCCTCTATTGTCATACATCATTATGGTTTGCTTAATAAGACCGATGTCCTTATGTTACAAAATTATTTTGCGTTCCGAATAAGTAACTATTTCCCGATTCTAAGCCTTAGTGCCAAAGAAATAATGCCCATTGAGTTGTACCCGTGGAAAAAGTTGCGTTTGGGTAAAGCAAGGTGGACATTTGACTCCCGGTTTCAGATTGCGTGTGTACAAATCGAATTATGCTACTGGCAAATCTCTTGTGCAAAAGTGGTACACTCGACAGCACGTCAGTTTAAAAAGTTTCTACCGACGAGCGGTTGATCGTACCAGATTATTCTATTATTCTTTTACGTTGTTATCCTAACAGATTGCCATGGAAAATATGTTTTTTTTATTGTCAATGGGCTTAATCTTGACCTCGATCTAGTCTTGAGGACAGAGATGAGGTCGACGATGGAACGAGCTTGCCCAAAATAAGCCTATTCACTCGCGACTTGACTAGATTCGGGTTATATGAACTCGGGAATACATACGCAAGCAGAGAATTCCACTCATACGTCTAATAGTACATATGTCTAATAACAGTCAGAACATAAACTGCAATTTAATTAAACAACGGGAATTTACTAGTGATTCTACTCATGAAAACTAGAAACTTTTCCGAAGAAAAACATTTTTACTTGCATTTTTTTTAGATTCTCCATACTGAACTGGTCACGTGATCGACTAATTTTGAATGAAAAGTCGATTTTTTTTCGGGATATAACTTTTTTCTTCATCAGCTCAGTAGAATCATCATCATCATCGACATCGAAAGCAATGAAAATTCACACTGTAGATTTTTTTTCTTAATAGCACTGATCAAAAAAATTTACTTTGGACAATATTTTTGTGATAGCCAGTAAGCCAGATAAGATTCTTGATTTCTGTATAAAAATTTTACTTCATTGTTCTCGGATTGGTCATGCTGCAACCTTTACCCAAATTTGTAACCCTTAAGGAAGGCATTGATGCCTTTCATCATCACGCCAGCGCTTTCTAGCTTCCTGCCCTATTCTATAGGGTGACTTTTAATTAGTTCTTGATAGAAAAAGGTATGAATCTACTCATTAAACTGAACAACTTTCCCCAAGGAACATAGGTCGAAATACGAAAATCAAGTTTTGACCTCCCATAGAAACTGCATCAGCTGATAGCGCATTTTGTATGGGAGGTCAAATTTGGTTTTTCGTATTTCGACCTGTGTTCCTTGGGAAAATTTGTTCAGTATCATGAGTACAAGCATATCCTTTGCTATCAAGAACTAATTAAAAGTCACACTATATAGGTGACTTTCTTTGCCCAGTAAGGTGGCTCTCCCATGCAGCACGGCCAGCTCAGCAGCCGGGGCCTGCCTTCTTTCCATGTAGCGGTCCAGAACACACACACCTATATAACTTTTCCAAAATACTGGGAAGTACTTTAGAAAATACGTCCCCAATGTGAGGCCTCTTCGAACCTTTAATTTATTACGTCCAATCAAGCCCAGTACAAACACTTTTGGATACGTTAAAGGGTAGAAAGAGAGAGAGACATGTATAGTTTCAAAGAAAGATAAGTAACTAGTTATATAATGTAATTTTTCCATGATTTTTATACCTCAAAAGAAAAAAACGGAACCCTTATAGGATCACTTTGTTGTCCGTCTGTCTGTCTATCTGTTTGTCAAGACCCTTTATCTCACGAACGGGTAAAGGTATCAGGTTGAAATTTATACCATATATTAGGATACATGAACCACACAAGATCTGAAAATTTAAATTTTTTACAACGACGCAATCAAAAGATATGGCATTTTATGTCCTCATCTCCATACATTTATTTAAAAATGCAAAACCTACAGGGTACTTCCCGTTGACCTAAAATTATGAAATTTGGCAAGAAGCTATGTCTCACAGCACAAATAATGGGAAAAGTCTGAAATCATTAAATATTACAACTTTTCTCAAAACTAATAGTAACCAATTGTGGTGAGCTCCCGTTTCAAGAACATTCATATAAGAGAGGGGTCAAGTTAGATGGTCGCTGAGGCGATTTTTGTTTTAGTTCTATTTAAAAACGGGAACACTTACAAACTTGAAAATTGGTATGTTTATAGTGCATAAGCTATAAAATAACAACAAATAATAAAATTTGGTCAAGCGCGTGTCGGACTTAAAAAATCTAGCACATTAACTTACTGAAATTTCAACTAATACAATTATGTTTATGTGGTGGTACGGAACCCTCAGTGCGCGAGTCCGACTCGCACTTGGCCGGTTTTTTATTTTCTTTTTTAATTTTGTTCAAATACATACCTACGAGTAGGTATTATTATTTCCCTTAGATTAAAAACATTAATAAACATAAAACTGGCGTGTATTAAACCACTTATTCATGTTCAGAGGTTTACCACAGTACGTACAACAATTTTAATTATATCCATAGCAATACTCGTACTACATACCTATAATAATTTTGTTCCGAAATAAACTTATTTAAACATGCAACCCGTATTATGAACACAATTCCGTTGAAAAATGCGTTTGTTAGAAATAAATAATATTGTATGAGTACAATGGTATTTAATCTGATAGGGTTAGATTGGACCGATTGATAAGAAAATATTTTTTATTTAGTCATAATTCAGCCCTCCTCACATTCTCCGCAAAACTACACGAGACTAGCCGAATATCGTAAAGTTCGAGTAGATTTCTGGTACACCCACAAACTTTACGTAGGTAACAAGAAATATATCTTAATCCGAATATTTTTAACAAAATTTATAGTTAGGTGAGATTTCCGGATTCTGAAAGTTCTTCTTCAAAATGGAAAGCTACTTTTGATAGCTATATATTTCAAATTCATATTTTGACTAGCTGTTACCCGCGACTTCGTCCGCGTAGATTTTATAAAAAAACAGAACTCGAACTTAATTGAAACATATTTTACGGAGCGCTTATCCTTCTTGATCCCTACGTAAAAGATGCATTTGTACTTATCCACTACAAACTTAATTATCTTTTGATTTTATTTAACTGGTAGGTAGTGCGGAATTTTCATTGTCAACCGTTACAGGCGAACTTAAAAAAGAAGGCAATAAAGGGAGTGAAGTGAATGGGTAGCGAGGAGGTATTCATAAAAGTAAAAAAGGTCCCTATTCCTCCCTATCTATCCTTTTGTATCCCCCCCCTACATTCCCACTCCCCCTCCCTCACCCTCTCCCACTCTCTCTTCCTCTCCCTCGCCCCTCCCTCTTCCCCCCCTCACCCTTCCTTCCCCCTCCATTTCCCCTCTTCCCCTCTCCCCATCACCCTCCCTTTTCCCCCTCGCCCTCCTCCCATTCCCCTCCCTTTCCCCTTCCCCTCACTCTTCCTCCCCTTCCCCCTCTCCCTCCCTCTACCCCCCCCTCCCTCTACCCCCTCCCACGCCCTCTACCCCTCCCTCCCCCTTTCTCTCCCCTCATTTTCCCCTCCCTTACACTCTCTCCCTATCCCTCCCCCTCTCCCTCTCCCTATCCCTGACCCTACCCCTATCCCTGCTTCTACCCCTAACGCCATCTTAACCGCTATCCCTATCCTTATATAAACATACAACTGACACTCATATTGATTTTTAGACATTTCAAACCTATCGAATCCCAACCCCATCCCAGGGGTGGTGGTATTTCACGTCCACCACGTTGGATTTCAAAATCATTGTAGTTTTCGTAATCAGCGACCCGATAAACCATACGAACGACACCCATATTGATTTTTAGACATATCAACTCTATCGCACCCCAACCTCATCCCCAAGGGATGATAGCATTTCACGTCCACCATGTTGGATTTCAAAATTGTTGTAGTTTTTGTAATCAGCGGCTCGATAAACCTTACAAACGACACCCATATTGATTTTTAGACATTTCAACCCTATCGCACCTCAACCTTATCCCCAGGGGATAATGGTAGTTTACGTCTACCACGTTGGATTTCAAAATTGTAGTAGTTTTCGTAATCAGCGATACTTAGTTGAATAAAAAAAGTCCCATCAAAATCGGTTAAGTAGTTTCGGTGTGCTGTAGCAGATACAACCCCGCTAGAGTATTATTGTATGTGTAGATTCCCACGGGAATGAGATATTTTCCCGGGGTAAAAAGTAGCCTATGTCCGTCTCCAAGTTACCATCTATCACCATACCAAATTTCATCAAAATCCGTTCAGCCGTTTAGGCGTGAAAGAGCAATAAACAAACAAACAAACAGACAGACAGACAGACAGAGTTACTTTCGCATTTATAATATTATATATAAATATATAAATATATAAATATATAAATATATATATATATCCTGCAGTCTAACTGGCGTCCATTATTGGCTCAAATGCATTTAAAGTGGCGTCCACCTGCTTTTGGCGTCCGGTATACGGACGTCAGATTAACATCTCATTCCAAACCGTTACTTTCGACGTCCAGACAATGTTCAATTTTTTTATTTTTTTTTCATGTGGACGTCGTTTTGAAACAGCTTTGCATGAACTTGTATTTTAATTAGTTCACGCTGTCCACGCTGCGTAACGTGACGCTAGTGTCGCGGTCAGTATACTCCTGCGTATATACTTCGTACATTTTGCAGAGTTTTTGGCTTCCGCGCAACGTTGCCGTTCAGGCGCATTCCTTCCAAGAACCGAGGAGTAATAATTATATTTTGACTTTATTCCTTACCGTTCGTATCGTGCCAGTACAGTAGTGTTTTGATGCTTGCTGCTGATTGTTCGTACTAGTTACATGTTATCGGGCTTCCGACAAACAAGAGCCGAAACATGGGCAGAAATCCGAAAGGCGGTGAATTTTCCCATAAAACTGAACAATTTTTGCCGAGAAACATGGGTCGAAAAAAGAAAAAAACTTGACCTCCAATACAAAACTTTCTATCAGCTGGGTCATTTTGTATGGGAGATCGAATTATTTTTTCTTCGTTTTTCTACCATGCGTCCAGGAAAAAGCTTTTCAGTTTTGTGTGCAGATAGCATCCTTTCGGATTGATATATCCTTCTTATTACGCGTTGTATTATTGTTTATAATGTAACTCATTTTTTGTATTTAGTTTTAAGTTTTCAAGACAATTTTATTATGTGTAGTAAATAAGACTCAGCAAACGAGTTCAAATTACGTTCTTATTATGTTAATCCTTTGATTTTGGCTAAATAGCGGCTCTTACATCACATTATATTTTCATATAGTATTAAGTTATTAGTAATAATAAAGACATAAAAAAGTTAAATTTTTTGTTTCGTTTTTATTCTTTCCTAATGAAATCATAAAACAGATAGCATACTTATTTACCCCTGTTTTCATTTTATTCTGGAAATTCCTCATAATGGGAGATTTCCGAAAAACAGATTCCAGAAATCCCCTACATAACTCATTAAGTGAGAGGGTCTCGAGCTGCTGCACAGTCAATGTTCTGCCTCACTGTGGGATAAAGGCGTGACTATTATGTGTGTATGTATGTAACTCATTCTTCAAAAATATAGTAGTTTGCAATATCCAGTCCAGCAGTGGACTGCGTTGGGCTGATGATGATGATTACTTTTTTAAGAATGGACACTGCGGAACATCAAATAATTATGAATTTCATAAGATTGATCAGAAATAACAGATGCCTATAGTTAGTTGTTAGTATTTATCCTCATTTCTCTTTCATGCTCCATCATCAGGCCCTCATTACTATTTATTTATTATTTATTTATTGATACCATCTCAATGAGTCAAAATAGGATACCCTGCTCTAAGTTGGCGTGAGGAGTTGGCTCATTGAAGTGACAGAATAACAAATTTCGAATTGATTAGCCATCCCTTTATCAATTCGAAAAGAGCTGATAATGTTCAAACAGCTGAACAAATTATCTTTAATCATAGCTAAAAGACACTCGATCAACTCACATTTTATACAAAAAGAAAACCAAGTCAAAATCGGTTCATCCATTGGGGAGCTACAGTGCAAAGACAGATACACAAGTCAAACTTGAAACACCATTCTTTTCATCAGTGATTAAAAAGGACCTGAGGGCATGAGATAATTTTCCGCGGTAAAAAGAAGCATATGTGCTACTCAGGACTATAATTAAGTACTCTATCTTTGTGCCGAATTTCCTGACGTCAAATATCAAGACAAAGTTTCAAGTAAATCTCACGTCAAATTAAAATGGTACATACAAACTACTTATGCTCCCCTTTCACGTCCTTAGAAATTGAATCTTCAAAATTCCTGACAAACATCATTCTTAATTTCTAACAAAATAGCTAACTACCAATTTTTATAGATTTAGCTTGAAAACTGACAGAGTTTTTTTTTTTCATTCTATAGGGATTCTACTTCTATTATATAGATATTCCACTTCTACTCCAGATGGATTCCACTTCCATTTCAGAGGGACTCTTTTTCCATTCTTTGGGGATTCCACTTCCGTATTCCACTAGAGGACTTCCATTTTCATTCTCGTGGGATTCCAATTCCACTTCCATTTTAGAGGGATTCTACTTCCATTCCAGAGAGATTGCAATTCCATGGAGGGATTCTACTTCCATTCCATAATGATTCAACTTCCGTTCCAGAGGGATTCTACTTCCAATCCATAGGGATTCGACTTCCGTTCCAGAAGGATTCCATTTCAATTCCAGAGGGATTTCCCTTTCATTCCAGAAATATTCCAGCCCAACCGCTGGGTCTAGAGATTCCTAATTTGGCATGTAGGTTTCTTGTAAAATATAGGGGCGCACTAAGAAAGAATGATGGATTCCACTTCCATTCTATACAGATTCCACTTCCATTCCAGAGGAATTCCACTAGGGACCCGGAGGGATTCCACTTCCATTTAACATGGATTCTACTCCCGTTCCAGAGGGATTCCACTTCTCTTCTATAGAGATTCCACTTCCATTTCAGATGGATTCCATTTCAATTCCATAGGTTTTTTTTCCATTCTATAGAGATTCCACTTCTATTATATAGATATTCCACTTCTACTCCAGATGGATTCCACTTCCATTCCAGAGGGACTCCTTTTCAATTCTTTAGGGATTCCACTTCCGTATTCCACTAGAGGGCTTCCATTTTCATTCTCGTGGGATTCCAATTCCACTTCCATTTTAGAAGAGTTCCACTTCAATTCCAGAGAGATTGCAATTCCATGGAAGGATTCTACTTCCATTCCATAATGATTCAACTTCCGTTCCACAGAGATTCTATTTCCATTCCAGAGGTATTCCCCTTCTATTCCAGAGGGATTCTACTTCCATTCCATAGGGATTCGACTTTCGTTCCAGAGGGATTCTATTTCCTTTCCAGAGGGATTCCCCTTTCATTCCAGAAATATTCCAGCCCAAACCGCTGGGTCTAGAGATTCCAAATTTGGCATGTAGGTTTCTTGTAAAATATAGAGGCGCACTAAGAAAGGATTTTTGGAAATTCTACCCCTAAGGGCAGGTGAAAAGGGGTTAAATTTTATATGAAACTCCGTCCATTTAGAAGTTTGGACTTGCAAATTTTGTAGTTAGACGGAAAATTGAAAATAAATTTATACGAGTGTCAGTGTGTTTTAATAATTTAACCCCTAAGGGGGGTGAATTTGAAAGTCCTTAATTTTCATGCTAAAAATCAATAAATCATTATTTAGTTAGACCATTTTATTCGGAACTTTACAGGAACTCTCCTATCAATAAATGAGGATATACATGTTTAAGGTTTTTTCAGTATTCAACCCCATAAAAGCGAAAATGGTATGAAAATGTCTAAAAACAAACATGGGTATCGTTTTTATGGTTTATTGGGTCGCTGATTATGAAAACGACAACAATTCTATTAAACAACGTGATGGACGTGACATATTATCATCCTCTGGTGATGGAGTTGGGGTGCGATAGGGTTGAAATGTCTAAATATTAATACGGGTTTCGTTGTGTCCGATAGGGATAGATGTGTGGATAGCGGTAGGGGTAGGGAAAGTGATAGGGGTAGGGGTAAGGATATGGGTAGGGGCAGGGGTACGATTAAGGATAGGGATAGGGCTAGGGGTAATCGTAGGGGTAGGGGGGTAGAATAAGGGGTAGGGGTAGGGTCAGGGATAGGGGTAGCGATAGGGGTAAGGGTAGCAAAAGGGGTAGGGGTAGGTATAGGGGTAGGGGTAGGTGTAGGACCTTAGGGGTAGGTTAGTTATAGGGGTATAAGTGTAGGGTTAGTAGTAGGGTTAGGAGTAGGGGTAAGGATAAGGGGCATAGGGGTGGGGGCAGAGACAGGCATAGGGGTGGAGGCAGAGATGGGTATAGGGATAGCGGCAGGGATTGGAGTAGGGGTAGGGGTAAGGTAAGGGTCAGGGTGAGAGTAGAATCCCTCTGGAACGGAAGTCGAATCCCTATGGAATGGAAATAGAATCCCTCTGGAACGAAAGTTAAATCACTATGGAATGAAAGTAGGATCCCTCCATGAAATTGCAATCTCTCTGGAATGAAAATGGAAGCCCTCTAGTGGAATACGGAAGTGGAATCCCTATGGAATGGAAAAATAATCCGTCTGGAATGGAAGTGGAATCCATCTGGAATGGAAGTGGAATCCATCTGGCATGGAAGTGGAATCTCCATATAATAGAAGTGGAATCCCTATAAAATGGAAAAAGAATCACTCTGGAATGGAAGTGGAACCCATCTGAAATGGAAGTGGAATCTTGATAGGGTAGAAGTAGAATCCCTCTGGATCGGAAGTAAAATCCACGTTTAACGGAAGTGGAATCCCTCCGGGTCCCTAGTGGAATTCCTCTGGAATGGAAGTGGAATCTCTATAGAATGAAATTGGAATCCGTCTGGAAAGGAAGTACAATCCCTCTGGAATAAAAGTGGAATCTGTCTTGAACGGAAGTGGAATCTTTACTATGGCGACATTTCTCTATGACACGGGATATTCCGAGAAATATCATGTTTTATTATTATTTATATTAATACTCAAAAATAACATTTCGTAAGTTTATCTTCTTAACTGTACTTAAGTACTCCTACATAGGAAAAAAACCGGCCAAGTGCGAGTAGGAATCGCGCACTGAGGGTTCTGTACCACCACATTATATTAATAAAGTTAGCTGATTTGAGTTGATTGAATGATAGGTAAATTGCGGTTTACGATTTATGACGTAAAAAACTACTGACTTGATTTCGTTCAAACCAATTTTCGCTGGAAGTTTGCATGGCAATGTACATCATTTATTTTTTTAGTTTTATTATTCTCTTATTTTAGAAGTTACAGGGGGGAGGACACACATTTTACCACTTTGGAAGTGTCTCTCGCGCACAGTATTCAGTTTAGAAAAAAATGATATTAGAAACCTCAATATCATTTTTGAAGACCTATGCATAGATACCCCACACGTATGGGTTTGATGAAAAAACAATTTTTGAGTTTCAGTTCTATGTATGGGGAACCCTAAAATTTATTGTTTTTTTTCTATTTTTGTGTGAAAATCTTAATGCGGTTCACAGAATACATCTACTTACTAACATTATAGTTCTTATAGTTTCGGAGAAAAGTGGCTGTGTCATATGGACAGACAGACATGACCAATCTATAAGTGTTTCGCTTTTTGCCATTTGGCTACGGAACCCTAAAAACGTTAAATCTTACTAGGTATATAGGGTCCTAATGAAATAGTGCGCATAATTTTAGCATGTTACTTAGACCATGAAACTGAACAACTTTTGCTAAGAAACATGGGTCGGAATACGAGAAAAAATTTTTACCTTCCCAAAGAAACTCCATGGCTGATAGCGCATTTAGTATGGGAGGTCAAATATTTTTTCATATTTAGACCTATTTTCATGGGAATAGTTGTTTAGTTTCTTAGTCAGAGTAACATGCTAAAGTTATGTGCACTATTTCAGTAGGACCCTATATTAGAGACTGTGGCTCAGTGCGCGCGACTCAAAATCACGTTTGTTGTATGGGAGCCCCCTTAAATATTAATTTTATTCTGTTTTTTAGTATTTGTTGTTATAGCGGCAACAGAAATACCTACATCATCTGTGAAAATTTCAGCTGTCTAACGATCACGGTTCATAAGATGCAGCATAGTGACAGACGGATAGCGGAGTCTTAGTAATATGGCCCCGTTTTTTATCCTTTGTGTACGGAACCCTAAAAAAAATTTAAATTGTTTCATCAATGTTAGTATTAGTAAGACGTACGGTAGACAGATAGATAATAATATGCTCACGTAAAATTTTTAACATCCCTCTTTTTGCATCGGAGTTTAAAAAATTTGGTCTCTCAGTTCATATAAACTTTAGTGCGAAGGCAAAATCTCACTATCAAGTATTATTCTATGCGCAAAGTTTCTTATCACTCAAGTTAGGAATGCGATTAATGAACGCGAGATTTGGCAACGTCGCATCACTAGGATGAGATGTGGAATGCGGAGGTGACATAGGTGTTATAATGGACTAACAGTAAATAATATACAAGGACGTCTTATGGTCATAAGCATGAAAGGGAGCTGAAATGAGTACCAGAATGCGGGTAAATTGTATATAAAAACCTTTCAATATTTTAGATTATGGATCATGACATTACAATCGCTGTATTATTAACGAGTAATTTATGTGAAAATATTGCGATATTCATAAGTCCAACAGGTGGACGTCATAATGACGCAAAACGGGAAGACGCCAAAAGTGTATCGGGATTTATATATATATATATATATATATATATATTAGTATGGATAACAAACAGTTCAACCAATTTTAATATTTTGTAAGGTTTAAGAGAAAATCCTTACTTGCGAAACACTCCTGCGAAACACAAGAAACACATTGTAAAAATCCGACTCTTAAAGTAGGCCGTGCTGCAGTGGTTTCTTGCAGTTTCTTTCACGCTGCCATAGCACGATCCGAAACGGCATGACATTCAAAATAATAATTTAAGCAGGTACAGTCAACGACAAGTCAAACTTGACACACGCAATGCGACTCTATTGAAGTAAGAGCAGTAGCAGCAGTAAAGTCCAATGTGTCAAGTGTGATGTGCTCTTGACTGTACCAAACTGGATGCTATTCAAATTTAGATTTCGTTTATTCAATATAAATTCTGTACAAAATACCTATTCAACGTCATACATAACATGCAGAATGCAATGCAAATAGAGCGAGTCCGTAGTTCTGAAAACCATTCTGCGAGAATGTGGAGAGCGCTTAGATTAGCAAAGAAAAAAAATTGTCTTTACAGAACTAAATCAGGTTCTGGGCGCCTCCCTAAACTTCAAAAACCTGTTGCCTCTATCTCTAGAGCACATCAAGGTTAACACATTTTTGTATCGTACTTATTTCAATCACCGTTGGGGCTATAGTCACGCTTGTCCTGCTCTTCACAGTACCGTTCCGTCCATGTAAGTAATTAGCCCTCGTCACGTGAGCGTCATGTCATGACAATAGTCCTCATGACAATAGGCTTATGAATGGCACGCCCTAATCCGAAGTTTTATTGACTCGAGTGGCTCGAATGCTGGGTGTTGTGAACGACGTAGTGAATATTGAAATGTATTCAACCACAGAATAATATCATCATCATCATCATATCAGCCGAAAGACGTCCACTGCTGGACATAGGCCTCCCCTAAAGAACTCCATGACGACCGGTCCTGCGCTGCTCGCATCCAGCAGCTTGCCGCGACCGCCACCAGATCGTCGGTCCACCTTGTGGGGGGCCTGCTAACGCTTCGTCTTCCGGTACGTGGTCGCCACTCTAGAACCCTCACGCCCCATCGGCCATCGGTTCTTCTTGCGATGTGCCCTGCCCACTGCCACTTCAGTTTAGCAATTCTCAGGGCTATGTCAGTTACTTTAGTTCTTCTGCGGATCTCCTCATTTCTGATTCGATCGCGCAGAGAGACTCCGAGCATAGCCCTAATAATATGCCTTATCCTATTTATCCTAATATTTGTATACAGGGTATAAAGGACGGTGTACCGAAAACTGAAAGGGCGTGCTCAGTCAACGACACTGAACAACTTTCCCAAAGAAAAATTTTTGGCAAATTAAAAAATATTTGATATCTTCATACAAACTATTCTATCAGAGTGAGCAGTTTGTATGGAGAGGTCAAACTTCTTTTTTATTTACCAAAAATGTTTATTTGAGAAATGAGTTCAGTTTCGTTGATTGAGCACGCCCTTTCAGTTTTCGGTACACCGTCCCTCATACCCTGTATAAAAATATTACAAAGAAAAAAAGCGTTATAAGAAAAATAAGTGTTTTCGGACTTCATGTTATTTCACTTTTTTTTACTACATTTAGATATAAGAATCGATGATTAAAATATGTCGGGTTACTTGGGCCCACGATGCATTTAAACAAATAAGTATAGTTAACTTAACTACCTATAACTTTTACCCAATTTCTACCCTAATAATGTCAGTTACCCAAATCAGAGCGCACGTAATCAAATCCGGTGGGCTGTTAACGCATGCTGCTTTATCTGACTCGACACAATGTGACATTTTATATTTCCTGCCCTTTCACACAAGTGAATGATTGTACAGTCACAGATAGAACGGTTATAATTCATATATTAAAAAACTTTGTCGTGAAAATCTTTGTTTTATTGGAAAATCTTGTTTAGAAAACATAGACATAGATCATGAATTATTTTTATGTTTATTACTTAGAGTATTCGAAAAACCGGCCAAGTGGAAGTCGAACTCGTGCACCGAGGGTTCCGTCCACTAAGGTAAAATACCGGCTTAGTTATGGATGCGCAGTCACGCAGAAGTGTACTAAATGCGCTCGAGTCGAATCAATTAAAACGAGCTACAGACTTTAGTACTGCGCTTACAGCCTACTATGCATATGCGCAGTCAAGGCTCTCGTATGGAATCATAATATGGGGCAACTGTTGTGAAGCGGGTGATGTGTTTATTCTCCAGAAAAAATGTGTAAGAATATTGACAAACATCGAGCAAACCGAATCCTGCAGACCTTATTTCATTAAGTACAGAATATTAACACTAACGTCTATCTATATACTAGAATCATGTAAATTTGTAAGAAAGCATGCAGAATTATACTCCCTAATGAATAATACCAATAAGAGAAATAATCGAAACCAAAACAAATTAGTAACACCATATACAAAATTGACATTAGTATCAAATAGCCCCCATCACATGTTAATAAAAATATACAACCATTTACCTAATGATCTGAAAAATATTGAAAAACCAAATCTATTTAATAAAAATGTAAAAAAATTCCTTCTCAATAAATGCTTTTACAATATTTCTGAATTTTTTGATGATAAAATTAAAATGTAAGATGCTTCAATGGCTCATTTAATCTAATTTATTTTGACATGTAATGACTTTAAAACTTTTATCATTGATTAATTAGTTCAATATAGATAGATACTAACATAACACTAACATAATATAGGTAGGACTTGTATTATTACTAATAATTACTAACTTACAAAATTTAAATGTATTTTTTTAAGTAATTATGGCATCTAGAGCCTCTCTTATTTGCTGTGCCCTTGCAGGGCGTCACTTGTACTTTTCTTTTATGTAACACCTTTCAACTTGTGACTTTGCAATAAAATATGAATATGAGTCCGACAGACCAGTACCTATTTATTATTTGTTGTTTATAGCTTATGCACTATAAACATACCAATTTTCACAATTGTAAGTATTCCTGTTTTTATGTAAGAGCTAAAGCAAAATCGCCTAAAAAAACAAGTTTTTAGTGGGGAAGCCCCCATATTTTTTTTATCTGTTATTATAGTGGCCACAGAAATAAATAATCTGTGAAAATTTCAACTGTCTACCGTTGACCTCTTACTTACTGCGGTCACCTACAACCTCGGTCCATGTAACGTTAATAAGCCAGGTGACTAATGGTACTTCCCCTCTACATTTTTCCAGCAAAAGCTAGAATTCTTGAGGGAGCTCCCTGTCCTGAAGTGGACGTTTCATGGGATGTTATGATGACCGTTAACAGAGAGACAGACATCGGAGGCATAATAATAGGGCCCCGTTTTTCACCCTCTGGGTACGGAACCCTAAAAACGACGCTACAAATTTGACGCGACTGTATTTGCAGCGAGAAATACAAGCCATCCTGATACAGATTTAAAAAAAAGAGTCTTCCTAAAGTCTTCCTAAAGTAAATATATACCTAGCTGTCAAACGTATGAACAAATGACCTGCAAAGAAAAATGAGCCCTAAGGGCTCTCGCACACGACCGAGAATCGGTGGGCGATTATCGGCCAGGACAAGGACGGAAGATTCAGGTGATAACACGTCAGAGCGGGATGCCGACAAAAAATCGGTCACCGATTCTCGGTCGTGTGCGGGATCCCTAAGTGTTGATGTTAAAAAATTGTCTAAACAAACTTCTTAGCACTGGATTGGACTTTAATTTAATTTGCCATAATATTTTGGCGTTTGCTTTTTAAATGTTACATGAACTTTTTTTTTAAATTGAGGCAAGATATGACTATGAATACACTATCAGTTTCTCTCTCTCTATGTATGAATGTGTGTTTTTCTTTTCGCCAGTACTAGTAGCGATCTTATCGACCTGTCAAAATGACAATAGGATAACAAGGTTTCGGTTTACTACGGGCAAACATCGGACAATGGGCGGATTATGTTGCCCAAGCCAATTTGACAGCTGTCAAATGCCCCCTATTATCACAGCGTAAGACTCAGATTTCAGCAAACAGGGATTAAGTTCAATCCTCAATGAATACGGCTTATGCATGGCGTGAAATTGATTTTTTAAGGTCTATGAGTTCGAAATTAAAGAGTGTAAAGAAGGTTTGCTTGATGCTTCAGTGTTACAAGGTACCATATTGTTTAGAACTTTATTGGAATGTATTACCTTTTCAATGTAAGCTAGTGGGATCTTGGAAGAGTGTACGAATAAGATAAGGTGTAATTATTTTCGATAGGTATAAAAGAAACCGGTGTACCTTATAGTCTGAAAACAAACACCCAAAAAAGAAGGTACGACAGTTTTCGGTGATGGAATAAGACACCAAACTTTAAAATTTCTTGGGGGCGTGCCCTGCGTTTTAAGTCAGCTCGAAAGTCAGAAAGTACCTAGCTCGAGAGTGTCACCCTACACTCTGATCGATTTTATGAAGAAGTTATAGAGTTGTACCACTTTTGTATCATTTACATAGATAACACTTAATGGCCTATAGTTAAAAAACTTATTATATGTACCTAATCTATCGTCGTTATTGGTTACACTTGTTAATTAACGAACGTTTCATCCGTCTTACCTGGAAATCCAGAAGGTGGACTATTTACAGATAGATAGAAAATTCTTTATTGTCACACAAAAACAAAACAAAGCACAGGAGACTCTTAGAACTGGGGTGGACAAAGGTGGTCTTATCGCTTAAAGCGATCTCTTCCAGACAACCTTAGTTGCTTGTAGGAAAATGTAAAAAGTAACTGTAGTAGTGTGCCAATGATTTAATGTAAGTACAACTATCTTAAAAACAAAATATAGGAACACAAATAAATAAAAAATATATATAAAAATAAAAATATATACATAAAATATATAGACAAATAGACAACATATAAATATATACAAACTCAGTTGCAAAGTAGGGTACAATTTTATCAAGTAAGAATTTAAAAATAGGTATTATACTTACATAATTAATTCTAAAAAAGCCACGTCACAGAATCAATTGCAATGGCAGCAGTCAATTACAATGGCAGCAGTCTCTCAAAATGTATTCAATTATTATGCTTCTTGCATGTGCCTACAACAATAAATCACTTACTTATAGACATATGCAAAACACTAAACAGAAATAGACAAACAAACGGACATCGATGGTATAAATTAGTAATAAATCTATTTTATCGATGTTCTTGCATCCGCGATGTACGTTTCGCATTATAAATGCTTAGTTATAGTTACTCTGATTATATTATTTTTAGAACCGACTGCTGTGTACTAAGGGAAAATGTGAAACTCTCCCAACACAAGCATTATTAAATCTTCTTCAAATAAGAATTTATTTATTCAAGGATTTATAATACCTAACCGTGATATTTTGTAATCGTCCCTATTATTAAGAACAAGACAGGAGACGTGTCTGACAAATATAACTACAGACCTATTTCGTTGGCCACGACAATTGCTAAGGTGCTGGACAGTGTGCTTGATAAACACCTAAGCCAACATGTCAAGCTGCACGATGCTCAGTTCGGTTTTCGACCTGGGCTATCCACTGAAACGGCAGTGCTATGTCTTAAACACACTGTCCAGTACTACACGGATAGGAGAACGCCTGTATATGCATGTTTCCTAGACCTGTCAAAGGCATTTGACATGGTCTCATACAATGTTTTATGGAACAAAATGCTTAAGGATACCAGCATGCCTGTAGACTTAGTAAAAATGTTTAAATATTGGTATGATAACCAATCGAATTTTGTGCGCTGGGCGGGGGAGTCTACAGCTGAGTATAAACTGGAGTGTGGGGTGAGACAGGGAGGGTTAACCTCACCCACACTATTTAACTTGTATGTGAATGGGTTGATTGAGGAGCTCAGCAGCGCAGGAGTCGGCTGCTCAATCGATGGCTGTTTCGTAAACAACATCAGTTATGCAGACGACATGGTGTTGCTGAGCCCCTCAGTCAATGCCCTCAAAATCATGTTAAAAATATGTGAAAAGTTTGCTGTGGCTCATGGGCTCAGGTACAATGTGAACAAGAGTGAGCTGCTTGTGTTTAAAGCTGGAACCAAAACTTACTCTGTGCCTCCAATTACTCTGGATGGTGTTCCTCTTAAACAAGTTACCAAGTTCAAGTACCTGGGCCACTGGGTCACAGAAAACCTCTCTGATAATGAGGATTTGGAAAGGGAGCGCAGGGCATTGTCGGTTAGGTCCAACATGTTGTCTCGTAGGTTTGCACGCTGCTCACAGGACGTAAAAATTACGCTTTTCAAATCTTACTGTACAACACTCTACACGTGCAACCTATGGACTAACTACACCAAAAAAGCCTATAATGCCTTGCGTATCCAGTATAACAACGCCTTCAGGGCACTGTTGGGGCTGCCACGGCGCTGTAGTGCATCGGGTATGTTCACAGAATTCGGCGTAGATGGTTTTAACGCGATAATACGCAAACGAGTGGCATCTCTGATGACCAGGGTGCGGGGCAGCTCCAACACTCTCTTGAGGGTGATAGCGGAACGCATGGACGGCCCAATTCTGCGACATTGGAACTTATTACATGTGTACCCCAATGACAATTATAAGTTTTACTAACACTAGGTTAAGATATCTTATTAACACAATATGGACTTGTAATTTAATTTATTGTAATTATTATTATTAAGTCTGAAATAAACATTTTCAATTCAATTCAATTCAATTTATTGATGTCGCTCCCGAATCGCTGTTAAAAAAAAACAAGCAACTCACCAAAAAAAAAACGATTACACAAAAAAAATTGTTCGACCTCCAAGACAAAACGAGTCGACCACGTGACCAGTTTAGTAACAAGCCGAAAAAAATTTTTCGTGGAAATATATTTTTGTTAGGGAAAGTTGCTTATTTTCATGAGTAGAATCACTAGATTAACTGACTTTTAGTTACTAATACTAACTGTGCCCACGACTTTGTTTGCGTGGAGTTTGGACTTTTACAATATACACATACAACAGGATTGGTTCAAAAGGGGTTTTAAATAATGTATTTCGCTCATTTCCGTGCAACATATAAGTTTTGTTTCATTTCACACTCACATCACACAGTACACTCAACAGCACATCAGTAGAAACACTTTTGGACCTTATGGCGTGGTAATAGAGTTGAAAAAGTTTCTACCGACAAGCGGTTGACCGTACCAATTTTTAAACGCCAAAGCCGTCGGTCGTGCTGGAGGCCACGTTTGAATCGGTTCATTAGCTTGATACTTTGCATAGCTTCTGTTTGTGATAAAAGAGAGCTTATAAGTATGTTGCACGTAAATAATCCGAATACATTGTCGAAAACCCCGTTTGAATCGGTCCAGTGGTTTGTGAGTTTATTGCGGATAGACTTATAGCGAAAAGACATTCCAAAAACGACCTAAATTGGTTCTTTTATACCATCACCGTTTTTATCATATTTTCGCAAAAAAATTTAAAGTACAGATTTGGCTTGGTCCGAGTTTACTATTTTATTATTATGTAGTATAGGAAAAAATTATGCAGTCAAAGTATTGTGTTTGACGAAAAATAGACCGGCGTCCAATTAGATAGTATTTTTAGGATTAAGCGCACCATTTGTTAATCATCTTGCAAGACCTAAATGCTCCATAGATTTCGTGATAAGTTACAAATAATCTTAAGAATACATTGAATTTTAAAAATAATAAGAATTGTCAAATTTTCGTTCTACTCAATAATTAAGTAAACAACAAAAACACCTAAGGTTTTTTTGCTTAATTATTGAGTAGAACGAAACCACATGATATAGAATACTGACAAGACAATTACGCGTTAATACTAGAAATAATAAGCAAGGACGGTTATAATTTATAGGAAGAAAAAATAGACAAAGACATTAAACTATACGGTATAATTTTAAAGTTGGTAATTATGAGACTGTCAAGTAGAACATTTCACTACCATCCATACAACAGGGTATTTTAAAAAGAATGACACCATGAAAACGGGAAATAAACTGGAAAACTTTAACTTTAACAAAATTAATGAAAAATGAAAGGGGGCTCTATAATCTGTGAAAAAAATACCTATTACGGTTCATGAGATACAGCACGCTGACAGACAGACATAAGAGGAATATTGATCCCGTATATTGGTCCCGTTTTTCACCCTTTGGGTACGGAACCCTGAAATGGAATGACTTCCAATAAAATTGCATCACTCGATGTGATACTTATCGTGTTTTGTATGGCAGGAAAGTAATTTTTTGTTTTTCAAATTTTAACCCTTTTTCTCGTGGAAAGTTCAGTTGGGGTAAAATTAAAAGTACCGATTTTTTTTTTTGGATTTTTATATAGAAGGTTTGTCTCATATAGTGCAATACCCCAGCAAAGTTTCATCGACTGAGGATTTAATGCGGGGGTCTTCATACAACGATCCGCTTCGTTGCCTAGACTAATAAAATAAGCCGTTTGTTAGCAACTGACGAATAGTATTTACGAAATCTATAGGTTATTAGAAAATAGAGCAAAGTTATTAAAACTACGTTTCCAAAGGTAATAACTAATGTAATTAATGATTGATAAAAGATAGCCTGTTTGGAGTCCAACTTGTAATTTGAACGACTGGAACGATAAGTGGCATAATTTCTATCACCGTTTGTTGAAAATTTAAAGCTAAGACCTGTGCTTTTTGACTAGAACCTAGACGTAGAAATGGTTTATCTGCTGTGCCTTAAAAGGCTAGAAAATTGTCTTTTTTTAACACTTCTTTGTAAACAATTTATTTATTTTAGTTTTTAGGCATATTAAAATGTCATCCGATATGAAATTTAATGTTCTCTGTTATAATCAAGAACGAAAACAATATCGTGCATTCTGCCTGTCGTAGACACAACAGCAATTACAACCTATCGAATTGCTTTTTAATTTTTATAAGGCGGTCTCGGTTTTCACAAAATCGTGTATCATTCTGATCTGAGTTATTAGATAGATCAGCTAACCACAACCAATTTTTGATGACTAAAAACCTTTTTAAAGCCTGTGGTTGAAGAATAAGTATTTCAATTCAATCAACACCCTAAGGTCATCCCTCTTTATCTTTGAACCTCACTTTCAAATACTCAGCGGCCAAACCAAATAAATCAAGATGGAAACACGAGCGGTGTCAGGAGGTGAGAAAATACCTGTAGCCTGTGGCTCGCTGCGGTGGATTTACGTGCAACTCCTAGGGGCGAGACGAAGCGTTTCAGCAGGTAATAAAACATTCCAGGACGATTCGCGTGGAGTACTGCAGTTAGACTTGACCATTGAGTAAGTAGGAAAAGATCTGTAGCTGTGGATTTACATGCGTCGTCAGGAGGTGAGAAAATGTAGACTCTAGCTTCTTGCGGAGGATTATTGTACTCCGTAGTGGCGAGACAAAGAGTTTTGTACGGTTCATAAAACATTTCAGGACGATTTGTATGGAATCTACAAAGTAGAAAGTGTAGTGTGGTGCGTTGTAGTGTAGTGAGGTTGTGAAATTTTGCGATTTCTACTTTGTGTCGATTTCATCCGAACGCAGGTAGTGTTAAATAAAATCATTTTCGATTTGTATGGAGTACTGCTGTTAGAACTGACTGACTATTGAGAAGGAGCTGAGAAAAGGCCTGTAGCCTCTGGCTTGTACCTAAGTGTGATCAATGACCACAGACTAGGAATCGATGTCACTGACTGATAAAATCGAACAGTTTAGATCCTCGTTCGTAAATGCATTTATTACACGTCTTTTACATCCTAGCTCTGAGACAATAAGTTTATTTTATTTATCTAAATTTAAATTATTGTATGAATAGCTATACAGTGGACTTGCTAAATAAATGTCCAGTTGGGTTAAAGGTTGGGTTGGGTCGGTCGGGTTGGCGATACGTCACCTCGACACGAATTACTTTGCGTCCTCGGCTTCCCCAACTTCCAAGTTTTACTATTTGAGTTTCAAGTCTTGATCAGATTATAAAACATTCTTGAACTATTCGTTTGAGATCTTATTCTAATTACAGCAAAGTGATAAAAGATGCTATCGTACGTGATAGATGAGAGAGAGATGATTGAAGAGATTTTTTTCATTGAAAGGAGAGAAGTACATACAAAGTCACTAAAAGCACGATTTGTTGAAAAATTGTTGAGCTTACTTATAGTAAAAAATGTAAGCTGCATCTTCCAATTTAACCGCAAGAGGGCGTTCTAAATAATAAATAAAAATAAGGCCAGGCGAAAAGAAGCTACCCTAAACCGACGAGCATGTATAAAAGGTGTTGATGAGAGAGTGCAATAAGTGAGGTAAGTATGTCAAGATCGTAGCAGGTAGAGAACTGTGGTATCTGCCTACCACGACGGGACAGTGGCGTGATGTTATGTATGTCAAGTTCGTCTTGTGTTCGCTCATCATAGAGCTATTTTTTCGAGCTAAAAGGAGTTTAAGAAGGAAGAGCTATTGAAATGAATTATTACCAAAAACCTATGGCCGCGTAAAAAGAAGGCCGATATAAATCTGCAAAGCTGCAGCTACAAAAAACATCAACTTTCGACTAAATACCCCAAAAAGAGCACAATCCGAAGTATTATCCTTTCAGTGGAGAAGCGGAAAGTAACATAGTGTAACAGATTAACGCGTGACATGTTCCCCACCCCTGATCCCCTACTAAGAGTTACTCCCATTGGATATCGAAACACTTTTGTTCGAAGAAATATTTATTTGATGAGTCTTCAGGTAAAAAAATCGATAGGCTTGTAGACGAACTATTCGTTATTCTGTGCTTATATAATATCGCAGATCGTCAACGTCAAAACAAAAAATGCATAAGAATTAGACATTTGCAAGAAAGGAGGGATTCGGGCTACATTGGGATCAGATAACTAAATACCCCAAATGGATAAATTATAGAAGAAGACTAGAAGAAACAGTTCCAAATGAACTATATTGTTCGTATTGAAAAGCTTCGCTTTCCGCGATGGAGTACCCGCCATTACTTTCTGTCTTCTGCGAGTGGATGAATATTGGGGTTTTTATTAAAATATAAGCGTCATTTGCTTTCACTTTCTTTTCCAACAAAACAGAAGTGAAGATATAAAGGAATTTTAGTTTTCAAGGCGTTTTCTGCCACTGGCGATTATTCTGATCCATTGAGCCTTAGTCTACCTCTACTTCTGTCAAACTTTCCATCTACGATGGATGATCTTTTAAAAATTTTCATGTTTTATCTGAAGTTCGAAAAATAGACTAACAGACATCGTGTCGGACAAATAATACCAAATACATTGTGCATCGAAGATGTCACGATACCTCGAAACTTACGAAACCATCCTAGGGGGAAACGTAGGTGTCAAGTGGAGAATGAATTTGTCAGCTTGTGATTCTTCGCAGCCCGCCCCGCTATACATAACCAACAGCTGTAGTGCGGTGTTCAGACTGGGACGAAGGTTTTGTTAGTTTTTTACAAAGGTTCGTTCGTACAATTGTAGACAAGGCCTACTGAGGTTACTTTGTGTTGGATATATAAGCATTTGTATGTGACGACTGACAATGGACTCGAAGATGTAGCATGCCTTACATAGAAGATGCATGTTCACTCTTGAACAGGTTATCTAGGAAAAAAGTTTTTGAAAGGGGTAAACTGAAGTAAGAAGCAAAATGTGGGTGTCACAATATTGTTGTATCAAGTGAGATGGAAGCCTTTAACACGTTCGCGGACGGAAACTCTATAGCATCCGTTTTTTTAACATGCTTGGACGCGGATTTTATTGCATTCGAAGTTTGTTCTTAATTTTTGGGCAAGGATGCGTACGAATCGGTTTTCTCGTACCAAATTATGAAAGTTTATAATTTTCTGTCACATTTCAATTAGTCAAGAAGTTTTTACTGTCCTTTTATGATGTTTTTGCACACATTCAAAGTTTTTGAAATCTCGCCCTACATACCCCCTTATACGCACACAGATGCTATAGCATTCCTATTTATATGGGTTTCATAGTGGTTACTGTCACATTGAATGGTCTAAAGTAGACGCTATATGACAAGTGATGCTATAGCAGTTAAACAAATTTTTTGTGTCACCCAAGGGTGACTTACTGTGACTTACTGTCCGCGAACGTGTTAACAAGATAAATTTGTTTTGGTGGATCACACAAGTATTACCACAGATATGATACGCTTAGAAAGATTATAAGATCTACAATATGTAAATTTTTCATCGTGGATGTCCACTGATCTTAATAACATGAACTGTCTCCTTTAGATACAGGGCACACACAAATTCAAGTAGACGTGGAACAGTCCCAACGAAATCCTGGAATCGTGGAATGATGATAAGGATTTCGTGGAACAGTCCCAAAGAAATCCTTATCATCATACGGTGTCCACCTACCCCAGCCGATAATCAGCGCTGGTACCTTCAACCAGCAACGCTGGCACCACCAACGCTACAGACAGGCCGTGAAAACTTACATTACTTACTGATTTAGATATTCAATTTAAACCTTTTTCCTCCACATAGTAAAAACAAAAAACTCTCCTCTCCTTCACGCATTTAAACTCCTCAACCCCAAGCTGATAAATCAGGCAGTCATCGAGCCACCGTCATTTCCTCCAAATAAAATACACTGTCCGAATAAAACCAGTGAAATTTCCTTCGGGGAGTCCACATTTTTTCCCCGGGAGGTCATAAATTTGGTAGAGGGTGGGCGTGAAATATGCGGGGCGGGAGGCAATCGCTCACCCTGAATCACCTCGCAGACAAATTCATTCTTCTCACTGATGATGATAGATGGACGCTTTTTATTTTAAATTCTAGTTGGCTGGTCAGTTTTTTAACTGAGGTTTATTCGTAGTTAAAGGAGGAATGTTTTCATCTCGAGTAGTTTCCTCGGTGCGCAGGATGTATCTACAAAAAATGTTTTGTTTTTTCAGAAAATAGTAATAAGTTCAAAAAGAATAAGATGACTAGACAGAAGACAGCGATCATCAATCTTTACGTAACGATGAGCATCCATCATCATCAGGATAATACCGGAATCAATATCTGGTGGCAGAGAAGAACCAATTCATGGAATTCTCATTGAAGTCTCCAGTGTAGCCCCTTGTTTACAGAAAACATTACTAAAATGTCTAAAGTAAGTTAGTCTTGTAGAGAATAACGTATGCTTCTAAGATTACTTACTTACAATATCATGCTAACTAAACTTAACAGGCAGACCAAGTTGCAGAAACTAAAGGCATAAATAAATTCTTTTTGCGCCGGTAGCTAGCCCAAGCACCAGGAGAGCATAATTCACGACAGGTAACTGCAGGAAAAAAGGTATAAAATATGCGCTCTAGTACTGAGCTGCAGGCGGGAAGGCAAATTAGTTGCGCTTGTCTGCGCTGTTTGTAGCTCTGCGTTTTACTGTTTCTTTGTAGTTTTGAAAGAAGGTAAGAATACTATAGTAGTGTTAGCTTGGAAACTGTAACACCAACCAACACGGGTAACTAATAGATTCAAAGGGCAGACCTTAAAGGCCACCAAATTCAGAATTTTATCCAGAATGTTAGAGTAACTTTCAGAGGTAGTAGAATAAGACAGATCTCCACATAAGATTTTGCTTTGGTTATGGAGGTGCTGATTGATTGCCGCGTTTTCTCCTTGAGCTTTTCTGCGCGTAATTTAAAAATCACCCCTTCCAATATCTGCCTATTCCCACCGTCCATCATAAGATTACGACCCTAAAAAGCCTCCTTTACAAAATAGATCTAAAGCACGAAAACCAAGGATTAATTTAAATGTAAAAGCGGTAGCAAAGGTCCAATAAATCACTAAAACAACTGCATTAGTGTGAGGTTAAATCGCGCACTCTTAATCGCGCTGTGCAATCGTATATTTCTTGATTAAGAGCTCGTAAAAACGTCGTCTCGCTCTGATTTATGGGTGGAGAGCAGGAGAGGAGATTAGCTACGGGCAGGGCTGTCAACCGCAATGACTATCAAATCTTTTTCACAAGGTATTTGAGTTAAAAATCCGCAGCGATCAAAAATTCTTAATTTTACCCAAGCACTCTAAAATCAAATTGTTTCTTTGCTACCTGCTTTAGCTGACAGCCGCGATTTCGTCCGCGTGGTTGTGGTAAAAAAAAATAAAGAAAATACTTTTTTACCGCTGTAGCGTTTTGTGTAACTTTAGTGACACGCTTTATTAAGGAAATACTCAAATTTTCCACGGTAAAAGTGAATTTTATGGTTGTCTGGATCATAATTTCATCCTTGCCAAATCTCAGCAAATTTTCTTCAGCGGCTAGGGCGTGAAAGAGTAAAAAACATCCAACTTAAAAAAAAAACTTCAAAACGTTCACCTTTATAGTATTATTAAATAGTGTCATTAGTGTGATATTTGGACGTCAATTAAATTATCTAAGTAACTCCTAATAATATTATTATAATTTTCATCTTGTACGGATGTAAGGTAGATACTGTTACATACAATTACGAAGTGCGAAACCATATTATGAATAAAATCTGTTCATAAATGGTTTTTTTAAAACGAGCAATCTCTCACCCTAAACGCATACACTTTCCCCATTCCGTCGTGGGTGAAGGTGTAGGTAGGTATAAACAAATATCCGGTAAGAAGGGGTACAACCTGGAAAACTGTTTCTGGCGCCTAACCAACAATCACTTTTTCGTTGGGTTACCCAGTATATTACTCATCTCGTCCTATTGATAACACATGTAACCCTAACAATACCAAAGCTGTGTTGTCGTGATGTATGGTGATGGATGTGGTCCTGTGGCTGGCTACAAAGTCAGGAGGCTACGGTTTAAGTTATACCAGATTTACGAGGTTCATACACTACACGCCAATACTGTTTTATACAGCTTGTAACAGAAATGTGTGATAATACTAAAGGATCTGCCTATGAAAGTGAACAACTTTTCCCAAGGGACATCGAAATACGAAAAACCAAATTTGACCTCTCATACAAAATGTGCTATCAGCTGAATTAGTTTCTATGGCAGGTCGAAAATTGGTTAGGAGGAAAAGTTGTTCATTGTTACTGTAGTTGGACTGCTTTGGAAAGGCGCGTTTAAACTTTTGTCTTAAACTTATTGATATAGGCATTTTTTTTATTAGGTATATCAACTGATTTGTCAAGCAGAGAACTTCAGAGAAGGTCTTGCGATTGGAAGGTTAAATGAAATTGAATCTTGTGCAGGAATTGCACTACACCATCGTAGCTGAGGAACTTTGAGCACCACCGTACCGCGTGCTTAGATAAACCATAGACCTAGGAAACAAAGAAAAAAAGTATTCTTTTGACAAAACATTTTATATAATATAAGGTAATCCTTAAACCAAAAATGTTCCAAAGATAGCTCAACAACGTCATCAACTAACAATAAATCACGATTATTCACCATCGAGGCAAACACGTACACCCGCGGAGTAAAGTTCCTCTGGAATGATATATGCACGCAAGTTCCGCGGAATTACTTATCTTTGTTCGCTAGGGTCAGCAGCACCGTTAGAGTAGGGCGGGTAGGACGAACCGCCCTGGGCGCTAAGCACGAAGGGGCGCCGAAACTGACTTTATGTCTTACTTCATTTATTAGCTCTTCTTTCAATATATGTGGCCCTTCTTCATATTTTCAAAGGTAGGTTCAGCTGGTACAAAATAGTTCTAGTGGTGATAGCTATTTTCTGCGCATGGGTGACAGGCGGAGAGCCAATAAACGATTCGTACGCCTCCTATCTGCCCCGCTCAACCCCGCGACAATTTTTTTGAGTTCTGCGCATTACTTAACGGTCAGCGCTAGAGTAACTTTATACCAAGGCGTCCATATTATTTAATTCTATTGTGACTGGTTGTCACTTAGACAGTGCTTGTGGCTCTATCGCCAGCAGTAGTGAACAATCATTAGGATTGGAGAACAGATAGACGGAGCCGCCGTAGAAATCTGGCACATCAGGGCGCCTGCAGCGCTAAAACCGGCACTGGTTAGGTTTGAAATATAGCAGCTCCAACTGCGAGAAAAGTAGCGAAGCGAGATCTTATGCTAGCACTTTAGTCATACATAATGAATTTCAAAGTTTCTTTGCAAAAATACTTAAGAGGACTGACGTGTATACAAAAGAAGTCTTAGTGGAAACGCTCTACATATTTCCTTAGTTTATTACTTAAAAAACTATCCTCGGCAGCATGAATTAACCCGCACTAGAATGAGCTCGTAATATTTATCATTTTATGTATTTTAAACTGATCTAGATTTTTAAACAACTCTAACAAACACAAACGTCCCGAGTGTTCCAACCCCAAAAGAAAAATGCACTGATAAGAAAAATGCACAAATAGAAAAACTTTTCCCAAAAACATGGATTGAAATATGAAAAATTAAACACGTCTTATTTGATTCAGTTTTTTGAATGCATTTCGACAATGATTTCGACCTCCGTGGATTTCGACGTATGTTCCTTAAGAAAAATGGTTAAATTTCATGGTCTGAGTAACATGCTTTAATTATTATTTCATTGGACCCTACACTACAGTGCCAAAGAACGCACGCCAGCAAGTGAGTGGTACCAAAACCAGTATAAGCTGAACCAGTGCTATGCTACAAACGCCCGAAACCAGAGACCAATATAGTTTACGTTTTCTTTAAAGTTTTCTTTACTGAAATAAGATTTACCGCTTTTACCTCAAATCTTCGGAAGTTGTAAATTACAGCATTCTTACCGCAGCGCGCCGCACTTCACGGCTAATAAAGCAGATAACTGCGGCAGATATTTTACATTCCTACGGCCGTAAAGCATCTCGAGCAGGCAAATCGGCCAAAATGAGCAAAATGGCCAAAATGAGCCATTCGGACGCCCGAGTGCTACAATTTATACTGAGTCCTCACTTACATTTTATATTGTGTTTGGTTTGTGTCAAAAGATTTGAGCGAATTTGAACTTATCTTATTTCGTCGGTCTGAGTTCCTAGTTAGTGCACCTCAGAGTACTTCGATCCTATGGGATCTTTTGTGCTTCCCCTGCCTTAATCTTCCGCTCTCTTTAAATATGTTCGTAATTTAATAATAACAAGTACCTCGGCGACGGAGCTTCGCTCTATAATAGCCACCTCACCTCACATCGGGTGAGTAAGCTATGCTACCCGCTAACAGATGGCGCTGTAGGTTTAGGTTAAAGCTATAGGTAAAAACATGTTAAGCGAAACGAATTATCCCAGACAAGAGGCCTAGCTATATCGATTTTTCGCCCGCAAAAAACTCCGTAAGTAACTACAAACATCTAGTTTTCTGCAGGCCTGACCCGTTACCTGCAGAAGACGTTGCATGTGCACGCGCGCTTTCTTCACCACATGCCTACAGGAAATTTGAACTTAGTTATTTAACTAGCTGAAAGGAAGACGTTCACTGCTCGAGAAATACCTAGTTCGACAATGAATGGTGTTGCAGAAGTGCAGTACTTTGCGCGTACAGTGCGCGATCGTACATCAGTCGTGAACCTTTTCGCTCTATGAAAACGTCCACTACAGGATAGGAAACTCCCTCCAAAATTCCAGCTTTTGCGGAAACAATGTGAAAGGGAAGTGCCATAGTCACGACGCTTGTTAACGTTAAGGCTGTCACCATGGATCGCGGTTGTTGGTGACTGCAGAATGTAAGATGATAAGACACACAGACGGATGCTGCTGCCCATCCTCTGGTTCATTAACCCTTAGTCGCCTCTTACGAAACCCACGGATAGAAATGGGTTGGTACTATTCTTTGCCGGTACCATACGGGGCCCATACGCGGGACGCTCTACTGCCCATCAGTTTTTCTAGCAATGTAAAGGTTCATCTACTTTTACGACATTCGTAACTGTCAATACCTGGAACTATTTGTACAAACAAACTATCTGATAAACCTTTCCATTGCAAAATTTCACTACTATTCGCCTGTAAACTGTCCCAAAACATTAGTTGCAATATTTCACCATGAGCAGACATTTTTATAGGTATTTAGCGAAAACGTCGCTCCTTGGAGCCAATTTGCAAGTTGTTCGCGCGCCCAATAAATTAGACGGAATGTTCTTTGCCGCTTGTTTATTACGGAGGAATCACTTTGTTTACGGTGATGACGTAATTTCCCTTCTAGCGATAATAAGGTTCTATGTTTTGCATAACTTGTTTAAAGGTAGAACCTTGTTGTAGAGAATTCACTTGACATTGGCAAGTTTTGCAGACTTGAGTAGAAGGTCTCCACGCTATCATTGTCCCTTTATCTCAGTAAACCATGGACGTATAATACGTGCGCAAGGTTAACAGCCTTACGTATAGCGCGTTCAGGATAAGTTTGGCTATGACGGTTATTTTCTGCGCATGAGTGACAGTGACAGGCGGAAAGCCAATGAACGATTCGCTCACCTCCCCCCACATGCCGCGCTCACCCCGCGACTCATTTTTTTACTTCTGCGCATTAACGGTCACAGCCAAAGCACAGATTAAACAATAGTAAACTAACGTAGCCAAAGTTATTTTGTACGCCGTATAATAAAGCAAGGAAGGTATTCATCATCATCATAACATCCCATGAAAAGTCGACTACAGGACAGGGAGCTCCCTCTAGAATTCTAGATTTTGCTGGAAAAATGTGGAGGGGAAGTACCATAGTCACTTCGCTTGTCAGCGTTACGGCTGGCACCATGGACCGCGTTTGTAGGTGACCGCAGTAAGTAAGATGGTATGATACACAGGAGGATGCTGCTGCCCATCATCCAGTTTAAAACCTTAGTCGCCTCTTACGACACCCACGAGTATGTATGGGTATCACGTGAAGGAAGGTATTAAGTGAACAAAATCCAATGCAGTGCTGGATAGTATTCTAACAGTAATTACGGGTGAGGTGAGGAATTTAAAACTAATTTGTATAATAATGCTGGCAGTTAAAAAAAACCGGTCAAGTGCGAGTCGGACTCATGCGCCGAGGGTTCCGATATACTTTTTGTATTTTTGGAAGCAATAAAGTCCATTTTTAGGACCGCAAAACTAAATTTGTTTGTAAAAGTTATTTGCAAATTTCTAAAAAACTGTGCAACTTAGAAAGATCGTTTTATTTTTGCTGTAATGTTTACATAAATTTCTGTCAACTGTAATTAATTCAGATTTTTCCTTTCACAAACTTCGGAGATAAGGGGGGGGAATGGTATTTTTTTTGACATTTGTAATCATAACTTGAAAACTAAGAGACGTAAAAAAGTACAAAAATATATTTTAGAATGTACAAGTAAAGCCCTTTCATATGATATCCCACTCAACCTAGTAGCGACAATTTGAAATTTGCCCCCCCCCCTATTTTGGGCCCCTTTACATTAATAATCATATTTTTTTCAAAATTCTTTCATGTGAAATTAAGTTGGGCAACCATATTCTAAAACTATTCCAAATTTCAAGTCGATAGCATGGGTGGTTACTGAGATATAGAGGTGTGACAGACAGACAGACGGACAGACAGACAAAGTCACACCATAAGGGTCCTGTTTTTTACAATTTTGGTATCGGAACCCTAAAAACATCCTCAACACGTTCAACACAGAAAAAAACACACAAAGCCCGGTCGTATAACCGGCGGTGGCACATTTCAGGCGCGCCAACAGCCGCCACGGAAGGCTTTACTACTTCCGGCGACAAGATGGCCGCATTCAGCGCGGCCGGAAACTGTGGGGAGCCGTACAGATAATGCAAATACAGACAGCTGTACGAGGGGAATGTAATGTGACATGGGGAAAATTAAACCTGAAGTTTTAAACTGATAGAGCCTTAACGTGCTTAAATCATCAGTACCTGGGCGACCGAGATAGATAGATAGATAGATAAATTCTTTATTGTCACACAAAAACAAAAACAATACACAGGAGACTCTTAAAACTAGGGTGGACAAAGGCGGTCTTATCGCTTAAAGCGATCTCTTCCAGACAACCTTAGTTGCTTGTAGGAAAATGTAAATAGTAACTGTAGTAGTGTGCCAATGCCAATATATAGATAATATTTAATGTAAATACAACTACAATAAAAACAAAATATACACAAATAAATAAATAAAAAATACATATAAAAATATACAGAGTGTCTCATTCAAATCGGTCAGTATGGGAAAGTCTGAAACTATAAGACATACGAAGATTTGTTCTTAGGAACCATGTCACCGATTTTGATAAAAAGAAAAACTGCATTCATACATTTGAAAAAAAGTGTACCCATATTGTATTGAAAAAAACGGTGGTCACTTCGAACACCTACTATGATAAATTAAAGTATGTAAAAACAATGCATTTTATTCATTTTAGACATCGTGTTTCATAGAGACATTTACTGCTTAAGACCTACACAACCGTTATTTAAACAGAAAAACTGTAAGCTTTTTTTTCAAAACTACCGGGTTCGATTCCCCAGCTGGGTACACTTTTTTTTTTTCAAATGTATGAATGCAGTTTTTCTTTTTATCAAAATCGGTGACATGGTTCCTAAGAACAAATCTTCGTATGTCTTATAGTTTCAGACTTTCCCATACTGACCGATTTGAATGAGACACCCTGTATATAAAATATATAGACAAATAGATAACATATAAATATATACAAACTCAGTTGCAAACTAAGGTACAATTTTATTAAGTAAGAAGTTATGCAGTTTAGATTTAAAAATAGGTAGTGACTTGGAGTGACGAATCTCAGATGGCAGATCATTCCAGAGACTGATAGCTTTTAAAGTGAAAGATTCCTTATAGTAGCCTGACCGAGTAAAGGGTATTTCCAACACATTATCAGTCTTGGATCGCAAATCACGAGAGCGGTCAACACCAAGGTATCGGAAACGTTCTTTAAGGTATGAGGGAGTACGAGGGTCATGCAGTACGTTGTAGAGAAGTACAAGGACATGCTCATCTCGGCGCAACCTGATAGGAAGCCACCGAGCTATGCTCTGTATGATTAAAATATCATCGGGTGAGCAAGCTATGCTACTCAACAACAAATGGCGCTGTAAGTTTCTTGAACGCACTAAAACGCGCTAAGAAATGTTAAAAACAACGGTGAAAACGAATTTTCCCAGACATGAGACCTAGCTAAATCGATGTTTTGCCCCCAAAAACCCCTGTATACAAAATTTCATCGAAATCGTTAGAGCCGTTTTCGAGAAACCGATTACAAATATATATATATACAAATATTGCTCGTTCAATACATACATACATACATAACATCACGCCTTGTTCCCGTCGGGGTAGGCAGAGACCACAGTTCTCCACCTGCTACGATCTTGACATACTTCCCTTGCTTCATGAACTTTCATCAATCCTTTCATACATGCTCGTCGGTTTAGGGTACTTTTAACCTGGCCTTTATCCAGAACGTCCTGAATTTGGTCCTGGTATGTTCGCCGAGGCCTTCCCCTTCCAACGTTTCCATTCACTCTCGCCTTGTAGATCTCTTTCGTCAATCTTCCTTCATTCATCCTCTCTACATGACCAAACCATCTCAGCATCCCTTTCTCAATTTTAGTCACTACGTCTTCTTTTACGCCACAACGTTCTCTTATCACACAATTTCTAATCCTGTCACTCAATTTCACACCAATCATACTCCTCAACGCTCTCATTTCTACTGCATCAATTCTACTTTCATGCTTCTTTTGCCATACCCAGCTTTCACTGCCGTACATCAGTGTTGGTACCAAAACGCCTCTATGAACAGCCAGACGAGCATTGTGAGACACCTTCTGACTCTTCATAAAAGCATGCAGAGCACCATTCACCATGTTTCCAGCATTCACTCTTCTTTCGATATCACTTTCACACTTTCCATCTCTCGTAAACTTAGTCGTTTAATAGTATAGGATTATAAAAGGAGAGACGTTTAAATATTTTTAAATATGTCATTAAAGACGTTTAAATATGTCATTAAAAATATGTCATAACATCCCGTGAAACGTCCACTGCAGGACTTGGAGCCCTCTCCAGACCTCCACCAAGGACGCGTTGTACTTAGGAGGGGATTTTCCATAGTCACCACGCTTGTGAGCGTTGTGGCTGGCGACCGCTGTTGTTGGTGACCGCAGTTAAGATGGTACGATACACAGAAAGATGCTGCTGCCTATCTTCCGGGTCATAATCCCTTAGTCTCCTCTTACGAAACCCACGACCCACGAGTAGAGATGGGTTGGGACTATAAATTCTTTGTCGGCACCACACGGTTAGAGCTAATTTTAATATTTAAATAAAGTTTCGTATAGGGTAAAAATAATTTAAAACGATCATTTTGACATCGGAATTTGTCCGCGGTTTATATAAAAAAAAACTATTCTTTTAATTAATGCTATGGGTACTGAATATAGAAGAATGGTTGAAAAAACAAGTGACTAAACATATGTAGTTTCGTATATTAATTACCACCTATTACCAACATTTAGAAAATTTAGTCCTATTAGCACACCAAATCAGGATTTTCTCCATACAAAATATTTTTCTCAAACATGCTTGGAAATTTGATCATTATTTTGACAACCTTCTTCGAGATAAATCAAATATCGGTTAAATATTCGCAGGCAGCTCCTCGCAATGTTAGTATGAAAATCCATTTCTATCTAATTTGGTGACCGAGTAAATTACTATGAAAACTCATATCTGTCTAGTTATTTAAAAGTGGAATTGTACCATCAAGCACAACAACAAAGGAGGTAACTTATCAAAGCGTCTGAACGAAGGAGTTAAGTTATCTTATCACATCATAACAACTAAGGAGGTAACTTATCCAAGCATAACATCCAATAAGGTAACTTAGCAAAGATTTTGTTTAAATTTTGAACTGACTTGCAATAAGGGAAGCTATAAATTATAAAAAAAACCGGTCAAGTGCGAGTCGGACTCACGCGCCGAGGGTTCCGATATACCTATAGTATTTTCGGAAGCAATAAAGTCCATTTTCAGGACTGCAAAACTAAATTTGTTTGTAAAGGTTTTTTGCAGATTTCTACAAAACTGTGCAACTTAGAAAGATCGTTTTATTTTTGCTGTAAAGTTTACATAAACCTCTATCAACTGTAATTAATTCTGATTTTTCCTTTCTCAACTTCGGAGATAAGGGGGGGGAATGGTATTTTTTTTGTCATTTTTCATCATAACTTGAAAATTAAGAAACTTAAAAAAGTTAAAAATATATTTTAAAATGTACAAGTAAAGTCCTTTCATATGATACCCCACTCGACCTAGTAGCGACAATTTGAAATTTGGCCCCCCCTATTTTGGCCCCCTTTACATTAATAATCAATTAATAATCATACTTTTTTCCAAAAAAATTCATGTGCATTTAAGTTGGGCAACTATATTCTAAAACTATTCCAAATTTCAGGTCGATAGCATAAGTGGTTGCTGAGATATAGAGGTGTGACAGACAGACGGACAGACAGACAGACAGACAGACAGACAGACAGAGCGGTACCATAAGGATTCCTTTTTTTACCATTTTGGTATCGGAACCCTAAAAAAATTGACAAACAAAGATTAAATAGAATACGATAATGAAAAACTTGGTAAGTAGAAAGTTTTAGTTTGTTTGGATTAAACTTAGTTGGAATTTACGCGCATTTATATAAAAAAGGGCTTAAGTTTTTATACCTAACAGTGATTCCATGTACATTTCTAGTGTTCACATTTGCATACAGGACAAATAAGTCTAAAGGCACCTTCATCTATTTCTAGCAGATACAAGTGGTAGCAGCTAGAAGATATAAATTTCCCAGACTAAGAAACCTGCTGGTGCTTTTGCCATTCGCGTTACATTAAATCTTTTTGATTTCTCAATTCTTAAACATAGCCGATAACAAATACTATTACTATCTAGTTTTAATTCAATCAAAATATTTATACTATTATAGGAATTTAACATGTAATATGATGCCTTATCTTACACGTGTAATGCAAAATCACACAGAATTTTTATGATCTATTTGAATTATTTATTTCATTTTTAAATACTCACAAACCATTGCAATAAAAATTGCTTTTGTAAATTGCTTAAATGTCCCGAGTTCTTTTTACCAGTATATATATAATTCTTAATGGACACGTATTTAATCAGTCATCAGTAAAATTACTGCAAAATATATCTTCTTCTAACAATGAAGATCTTTATTGGATTGCTATGCTCCCTTGCTGGAGTATCAGCAATGCCACAGCAGTTGTCTCCAATTGAAGGAAATCAACAATTTGCTCAAGAAGTTTCCTCATCAAAACCTGACTTTGCAACTGAAAGACAAACAGACCTTAAGATACTAGAAGAACTGCACTTAAATGAAGAAACGTATGAAGTAGTTGTAAAGGCAATCAACATGTACTACGATATCTTAGAGAGCAAAGGAAGAGATATTGATGATATCTCATCGAGCGAACTGGAAGGAACATTGGAGTATGACCCGGCCATATTTGACGATAGAACTATCGAAGTTTTCAAGAAATTGGAGAAATTAGGTATGAGTAAGGATGATCTTGAAGAACTTGTTGGCATTGTAAAGAATGTTCAGGAAACGTTGTCAAGGGAACAAGAGCCACCTCAAGGCTTTTTTACATTGGGCACAACAATTTTAATAGTTAAACTTTTATGGAAAATATTTGGAAATTCATAAAGTACAAATAGATATTGGGAGATATAAAATGCTAATTTAATTTGTCAAGGCTACGTATCTTAATATGAATACAGAGGATAGTTATATTCAACTTTAAATGTAATAAATTGACAACATATTTGTGTCATAGAATATTGGTATTTTTTTTAAAACCTCCACAGTAAGTACAGAGTGAAACACATAGGCTAAGACAACTTTGAAACTTCTGAAGGTGGTAGGGCTATTGTGGAAAGTCTGTCTGGGGAAGTAACACCCCTATTCTTTTTTCTGCCGTTGTGTACAACGTGAAATTCCAAACACGCAAATTTAACATGGTTCAAAGGTCCGACGCCAGATTGCTGTATCTACTGAGTTAAACCGCGAACATACAGACCAACAGACACCATGAAAACACTATATAGTCTAGGCAACGAAGCGGATCGTTGTATGAAGACCCCCGCATTAAATCCTCAGTTGATGAAACTTTGCTGGGGTATTACACTACATGAGACAAACCCTCTATAAAAAAATCCAAAAAGAAATCGGTACTTTTAATTTTTCCATACAAAAATTACAAAAAGTGTATGAAAAAATTTTTTTGTAAAAAATTTTTTGGATATTTTGATTTTACATTTAATTCATGATTCTTTATCATCCTGTCAAATAAAATCTGACTGAGAAATTAATGTTGGGGTCAACTGCTCGTTGCCTACACTAATAATGTTCCTTGTTCACTGTGAAAACCTAAAAATAAAATAGATAAGTGCTGCACATTTTACGTAGGCAGGCACTTTTTAAAAATTTCCTTAAAAACGTCTCCCCAATCCCTAAAGACTAGAAATCGACACTCTAATGGAAACTGTCGAGTCCTGGCAACTCTCGTACTACCTTTACAAAAATTCGATATACTCGCAGGGAGACAAAGAAAAACCTATTTTACATCAAATGATGTCACCGAGACGAGAATTGACGGCCGACAGGTAATATTAGGGTACGAAAACAGCCCCTATCTTACGCTTCCATCACAACATTTCTAGAAAAATCAACCTTATATTCTAAGCAGCAAAGTTTAGTGCCTTGATACTGAAGTGCAAATATTGTGAATATATTTGGGAATACTTTCAAGACAAATGAGATCAAATGTGATAGGATTGGGCTGGAAATTATTCCAAAATAAATAGATTGGATCATATGATATTTTTTCCAATATTGAAAGGTGGTTTCTTTTAGATTTTGAGACAGAATTTGCTAAAATAAAAAATACCTGGGTGACCGAGCTTCGCTCTATAATTGCAATTGCAAGCTATGCTACCTGCCAACAGATGGAGCTGATGGTTTCTGTCTAATGCTTAGTTTACTATTATTTAATATGTGCTAATGCTTAAAAACATGGGGAAAACGAATTTTCCCAGACATGAGACCTAGCTAGATCGATTTTTTGCCCAACCCCGTATGTATGGTAAATTTCATCGAAATCGTTAGACCGTTTTAGAGAATCCGTTTACAAATACTGATATTGCTCATTTGATAGTATGGGATAAAGGCAGGCAGGGCACGTCTCAAGACGATCCAATGGCCGATGGGTCGTAAAGGTTCTAGAGTGGCGACCACATACCTGAAGACCTAGTGTGGGCAGGACCCCACAAGGTGGCCCGACTATCTAGTCATGGTCGCGGGAAGCCGCTGGATGCGAGCAGCGCAGGACCGGTCGTCATGGAGACCTTAAGGGGAGGCCTATGTCCTGCAGTGGACGTCTTTCGGCTGTTATGATGATGACGATTGTAGGCAAGTGTACGACAACAATATGAAGCGTAGCCTTCCTGAATTATATAACATCAGTTTTATTGACTGATCACAACAAACAATAATTATTTATTTTCTAATAATTTATACTGTATGTTTATTTTCCCAATTAATTCCAAAATTTGAAATGTCTAACGAGTACTATTTTCAAAAATGGAGGAACGTTCTTCTTGACTTAGAAAATACTGTAGGACTTGATCTTGAGTTTCAGGTAAATATGTATAGGCTTTTATTTTTGTTGGGGTCACTGTCTTGGGGTCTTCATAAAAACTATGAAACGGTTCAAAATCAGATACTTAGTAAAATCACGGGACTTGAACTTTAACTTGACTTTTTTGTTTAAACCGAACAGGCTATACCAGACATCAAAAAGGTTTTTGAACATTTCAAATTATAAGTAATGTTTATTTTTGTATTGACATTATTGAGAGATGTAGCAACAAGCACAAAGACCGTCTGTCTGTACCGCAACACAGGATGTCAAGGTCTGAGCAATCTGTCTACGTTACCGGCCCCGCAGTGTACAACCGGTTGCCACATAATGTGCGTGATGCGACTTCACTTCCCGTTTTTAAGACCAAATTAAAAAACTGGTTACAGGAACAATTTTATGATTATAAAAATTTTATGTATTTGCCAATGACACTCTAATTAATTATTTGTTGACATAATTTTAATAAGATTATACTCAAGTATAATAATGGTTATTTGCTTCAATTGACATGTAATAAGTATTACCAATAAATGAGTTTGAGTTTGTTTAGTTTGAGTTTGATGTAAAATGCTGGATATCATCTACACTTTCGTAGTAATTTGTCTACGCAGGCGTAGCATGCTACGAGAATTAGCTACGCGTGACCTGAGTGTTTCAGTTGTAAATCTAATGTCGTACTCAAATTGTATTACACGCCGCTTCACATATTGCCTTGGCATTTCACAAAATGCCGAGAAATTTTTGGATTCGTCAGTTTACATAATGCCTCGGCATTTTACATTACGACGCGTAATCCATTTCTGAAACAAAACCGAAAGTCTCGGAATTGCTTTATTTAGAATATACTTTAAAGATGCTTTTTGCAACTGGAGGTAAGTTATAGCGTTTGACTAATTAAATTGAATGTCATAGGAAACTAACATCACTGACAAGAAAGCATGCGCCATGGTACAGAGGCTATCGGGGTTGTTAGGGAAGTACATATCCATATACAATGAAGCAGTGGACTGTCTTGATAATGGTCTACAAGTGCAGAAAACTTCCTACATCGCTGACGTGGTCAATACTGTCACCCAAAGGTTTGTTTATTAACACCATTCAACACACACATTGGTAATTTTTTAGGGTTCCGTACCTCACAATAAAAAAAACGGAACCCTTATAGGATCACTTTGTTGTTCGTCTGTCTGTCTGTCAAGATCCTTTTTCTCACGAACGGGTAGAGGTATCAGGTTGAAATTGATAACGAATATTAAGGTCCATAAACCACACAAGATCTGAAAAGTTTAATTTTTTACAACGACGCAATCAAAAGATATGGCTTTTTATGTTCTCATCTCCATACATTTATGCAAAAAAGCAAAACCTACAGGCAGAGGCGGCTCGTCCTAAAGAGCACTGGTGCAGTGCAATCCCTCTTTCACAAAACTCAAACTTAGGATGTATTACCTACCTAGTTAAGTTACATACGATTTCATACCTATTTTCATAACCCTATACATTGTATACATTTATAATAGCCTAAGAAATAATTACGCAACAAATACGTAGTCAAGTTGTACCAAGTGGATCGCCAGCGATTCCGCTCCTATGAAGAAATCTTCAGTACAATTCCTTATACAGAATTCAATGAGTGTGAAAGAGAAACATCAACACGCTCGAGCGCGTGAAACAAAAGATTTTCTATGAGAAATTAGCCTAATCAGGAGCACTGCTCAAGGCTACGTTGCCAGATCACGATGCCATGCAATGCAGTTCGGTGACAAGCCGCTGTTGCCGATCATACGTAAACAAACTTTTCGTATACAGCTTTCAGCTACTGTTCGCAATTTTGCTTGAAAATTTAGAAATAATTGTTTTTAATAGTGTACGTGCTTAATTACTGTAAAAATGGACGAATACAGTGTCGTTTACATAAAAAAATGCGAAAAAGACTTTACAAATACGACTTGAACTCAATGAAAAGGGGCCGCCACATTCTGAAATCGCGCTAGTTCAAAAATGTAGTACAAAAATTCACTTTTAATCGTGTTTTCAAACCAGAACAATATTTAAAAACACCTTGGATGTGCGGTTATAATTAAATTGTTTTGTTTCCCGTGTCTGGTATTTGGAGCTGGCGCTGGCGCGCATAATATGTAGGTAACAATAAAGCCATAAAAAATATTTCATCAATAAATGGTAGGTAAGTAAATTTATTTAAGTATTTAATTTTTTTGTGCACACCCATTAAAAAATGTCACGAGCCGCCTCTGCCTACAGGGTACTTCCCGTTGACCTAAAATTATGAAATTTGGCAAGAAGCTAGATCTCACAGTACAAATAAAGGGAAAAGTCTAAAATCATTTAATATTTCAATTTTTCTCACAACTAATAGTAACCAATTAAGGTGAGCTCCCGTTTCAAGGACTTTTCTATAAAAGAAGGGTCAAGTTGGATGGTCACGGAGTTTTTAAAGTCAAAGAGCAAAAGCTTTTAGTATATCACATGGTAGATAGGAACGGAATCCTTAGGGCGCGAGTCCGACTCGCACTTGGCCGGTTTTTTATTCATGGTCATACCAGCTGAAAGACATCTACTGCTGGACATAAGTCTCCCCTAAAGTTTTCCACGACGACCGGTCTTGCGCTGCCCGAATCCAGTGGCTTATCGTCAGATCCAGGCGCTAACGATAACGTCAGTTCACCTTTTGAGGGCTCACCCACGCTACTTCTTCCGATTCGTGGCCGCCACTCTTGTTCACATTATTGTATAGACAAGTGCCTATGCATTATATCCCATCAACACCAGGTACCTTATTCAATATCTACCATCTATGGACCCAATTTCTTATTTCATCTCTGTAGTCTTCTTCAATCTCAGCAATTGGTTTTTCAAGTATTTTTATTCCAACTTTTCATAAAGAGATTTCCATTCGTCTTCATATTTCTTTCTGGTTTCTCTTCGTTTCTGTTTAATCTGTCACATTAATATGAATGAGTTTTTTACGCCCTATTACCCATCGTTACTTTGAGTTATTTGCTCTACCCGAAGTACCCGACCCTAATTAAATTTTCTCAGAGCAGAGTTGTATCAGTTACCAATTCGCCATCGACCTAGCAATGTCTTTATATTTCTTAGGAGAAGTAATTCAGTTCAATCTACAGTTTCAGTTTTCGCTGTCTCGTGTAATACACATGTCTAATAATCTTTACAGAACAATGGAACTCAAACAACAGCTCTCAAAACTGGAACAGAGCAACTATCAGTTCATATGCAACGGAATAATTACTATGAAACTTACCACAGATGATGTAGAGTTCAATGATATTCCAGTTAAAGCCGTCAGGCCACCAAAGATTCAAGCTGCTATTGATGGCGTTTGGCAAACAGCTAAGGAGCTAAAGGAGCAATTTGGTAAGATAAAGATAAAAAACCGGCCAAGTGCGAGTCGGACTCGCGCACTGAGGGTTCCGTACCACCACATAAACATAATTGTATTAGTTGAAATTTCAGTAAGTTAATGTGCTAGATTTTTTGAGTCCGACACGCGCTTGACCAAATTTTATTACTTGTTGTTATTTTATAGCCTATGCCCTATAAACATACCAATTTTCAAGTTTGTAAGTGTTCCCGTTTTTAAATAGAACTAAAACAAAAATCGCCTCAGCAACCATCCAACTTGACCCCTCTCTTATATGAATGTTCTTGAAACGGGAGCTCACCACAATTGGTTACCATTAGTTGTGAGAAAAGTTGTAATATTTAATGATTTCAGACTTTTCCCATTATTTGTACTGTGAGACCTAGCTTCTTGCCAAATTTCATAATTTTAGGTCAACGGGAAGTACCCTGTAGGTTTTGCATTTTTGAATAAATGTATGGAGATGAGGACATAAAATGCCATATCTTTTGATTGCGTCATTGTAAAAAATTGAAATTTTCAGATCTTGTGTGGTTCATGGATCCTAATATATGGTATTAATTTCAACCTGATCCCTTCACCCGTTCGTGAAATAAAGGGTCTTGACAGACAGACAGACGGACAACAAAGTGATCCTATAAGGGTTCCGTTTTTTTCTTTTGAGGTACGGAACCCTAAAAATGTAACGTAAAGGCCGGCAAGTAATAATTAATAATAATTATTTATTTATTTGCACAAAAACTAGACATTAACAGTGATAACCACACTAGAAAATGCCTGTATCGTGGCTATCTTATTCGAAGCTATCTTATGACAAAATACAGACATCGACACTTACATTAGTAAAACGAAAAATTATAAATTAATACTGATTCTACAAAAAGATGAAGCATGACAGTGACTAATTAAAAGTAAAATAGTAGTAAAAACATATGAGTTAAGAAATAAACAGGTACTGATTCTACAAAAGTCAAAACTTTATAATACTCGTATGGTAGTGACTAATTAAAATTTAAATTTAAATAAAACTAAGTACTTAACGTACGTAACGTGAAATAACACTAAGTATTTAGCCGTAGACAAGTGCATTTCTACTATTGTAAAGGCTAGTTGAATAGAATGGAAAAGTATGGGATTTACATTATCTATGTTAATCCCATACATTAGAATTCTATGTTTCTACCGTTCCCGATACAGAAAGCATTTTAATTTTTTATTTAAGAGGAAGAAGATAGAGAAAGAGAGTTAAAAGAAAAAGAAGAGCAAAATGTAACAAATGATGCGTGGTGGGATATGGACGACTTTAACAAAAGCACAGAAAATTTCGCAGAGAATGAGCCAAAAGAAGAATTAGACGAAGCAGAGATAGAAAAAAGAAAATTGATCAAATTGATACAAACGCAAGAGAGATGTAGGTTGGTATGAGTCATCTGTTGTTGTGAAGATTCTAAGAAGAGGATTATTGACTGCGTAACGAAATGTAGTTTTTGTTTACAGACAAGTTACAGTAATGGTTATACAAGCAAAACAAAAGCGCGCTATGTGGGAGAAGGTACTTCTAGGAACAGCGAAACCAGAGAAACCCGTGGAAGTAAAAATAAGGGCAGCAAACTTCATACATAAGATTGCCAGGTATGTAGTGGTATTCTGAGTAGGTAGTAGCATGATCAATTACTAAAACGATCCTGTGTTAAATTCTCAGTGTTATATAATCGGGTCTTTAATTGCGGGGCTGTGAAAGTGGATGATTAAATGAATCTGTTTATGACAAGGTAAATGTTGCATTGTTTGTCTTATCAGAAATATATTATTTCAGAGCATATTTTGCTTTAAAAAGAAAGAAGATCATTGACTGTAAACGAGATGAAATGTTGGGTATAAGGATGTGTAAAATTCCAAGCTATGAGGAACGGAATAAGGAAGAGGAGGTAAGGGGGTCTAGACAAAATTTAGAGATAGCGAAAGCTAACGTTATAAAATGTATTGGATGAAATGTAATATTGTCATCCCATACATTACATGACGTTCTTATTCGTCAAATGGCACGTTGTCTAGACTTGGTCTGATGCACCTTTGCAAAACTCGAAGTGCCGAGCATATCAGCTGAGGCTGCCGTTAGTTAGGTTAAGTATGAAAAATCGTATTTGTGCAATACGACTTTTGCACCCTCTTTGATCCATGTGGTGGCTAAGAATAGTACCGTCCACCTCGTAAACGGCGACTCAGGTATTTTGAACTGAGGGATGGTCAACAGCGTCCTACGGGTTCATTGTGCCAGCCGTAACTTTAATAAGCGTGGTAACTAAAGTAATTTCCCTCAAAACAATGCCACGCATTGTTGGTGTGAAATTCTGAAATACAAATGAAAATGGGATACTATGATGATTATGACCACTGACCAATAAGTTAGTCAGGACTTGGATAGATACAAGATACTAACCAAACTCTGTCTTTTGTAACATTCCTTGGAACAGATAAAACAAAAACGAAGAGAAATAAGAAAGAAATATGAAAAAGAATGGAAATCTCTTTATGAAAAGTTGAAACAAAAATACTTGGAAAACAAATTTGCTGAGATTCAAGAAGACTACAGAGATGAAATCAGAAATTGGTTCCATAGATGGTAGTTATCTATACATATAATAAAAGAGTAAAAATCGTGTGTCTGTACTTTTGATGAATTTATAAAAGAATGAGTGTGGGCGATAAGAAAGGACTAATAGAGCACAAAAATATATATTTTTAAATTTTTTGTCTGTTTGTCTGTCTGTATGTTTTCGATAAACTCCGGAACTACTGAACGGATTTTCACGCGGTTTTCGCAGGTAGATTAAGCTTAGCTCTGAGCAACATCTAGGCTATGTTTCATTCAAATCGGTTCACTCAATCAGAAGCTTCACTAATGTAAAATATCAAACTGCCTGTGAGCCTATAACTCACAAATTACCAAACCGATTCAAATGAGGTTTTAAATTACGAGTTTGGCTAACTTTTTTGCAACATAAAAGTTAAGTTCAATTGCAAACGGTTCACTCAGACAGAAGGTACGCGAAGTTTCATGCGGCGGCGCAAATATCTCACAAACTATTGAACGGATTAAAACGGGGCTTTCAATAACCTGTTAGGCTTACTTTTTTGCAACATATTGGCTTACTGTCATTGAAAACGGCTCACTCAGACAGAAGGTACGCGAAATTTCAAGCGGCGGCGCCAATAACTCACAAACAACTAAATCGATTAAACCGAGGTTTTAAGTAACGTATTTGGCTTATTCCATGCATCATGTATGCTTAGTTTCATTGCAAACGGTTCACTCAGACAGAAGATTCACTAAGTTTCAAGCGGCGGGCCTTATAACTCACAAACTACTAAACGGATTTAAACAAGGTTTTCAATAACGTGTTTAGCTTTATTTTTTGCAATGTATTAGCTTACTTTCATTGAAAACGGTTCACTCAGACAGAAGGTGCACGAAGTTTCAAACGGCGGCTCCAATAGCTCACAAAATACTGTACTGATTCCAACTGGCATTTCCATGGCGTGCTTGGATTAGGTACTTCTGTGCAGCATATAAGCTTAGGTTAGTTGAAAACGGTTCACTCAGATAGAAGTTTCACAAAATTTCAAGCGAAGGCGCGAATAACTCATAAACTTTTGAACCGATTCAAACGTGGCTTTCAACAATGCGTTCGGCTTACTCCTGTGTAATATATAAGTTTAGTTTCATTGCGATAGGTTCACTTTGACAGAAGATACGCAAAGTTTCAAGCTGCAGAACCAAGACTCACCTACTGACCTGATTTAAACGAGGTTTTCAATGACGCGTTGGGCTTCTTTCTGTGCAACATATAAGCTTTATTTCATTGCAAACGGTTCACTCAGAGAGAAGGTTCACGAAATTTTAAGCGGCCGCACCAATACCTCACAAACTACTTGAACGACTCAAACGGGGTTTTCAATAACGCATTTGGGTTGCTTTCGTTTGCAATCGGTTCACTCAAACAGAAAATAGGCGAGTTCAAAGTTTCAAGCGGTGAAGCCGAGCTGAAATCAAACAAAGCTTATAATTTTGAACGGAAGAAAGCCAAATACATTGTTGAAAATTCCGTTTGATCCGGTCCAGTTGTTTGTGTAAAAGTCGTGGGTACAGGTAAAGATTGGTAAAATCTAGATTTAGTTTTATGATAATAAAAAATAATAAAAAATCTATCTGTTTCGTCATGGCAGTGCAACAAATGTAAATAATAAAATTATGAAAGTTCTAGAGTTTTGAAAACTTAGATAAGTACGAGTAGGTACTTATAAACAAAAAAATATGTACTTCGAAAAATAAAGAGAGATATGAATCATTGTTTTTTGGGAATTGTCTTTTAAGGGTAGGTACATGTTCAGCTAAAAGCATGTGAAGCTAGACACGTTGGACTTTGTACTGCTCTTTTTTCAGTAGTCACATAAGCTAAAGTGACTGCGCCTCAGATTTAGTTAGGCCTTGTTTTGTATAAGAAATAACGAAACCCGTATCATTGTTACTCCGCGTGGAATTCGACTATGATTTTACACTTACGAGGATAGTGGGCGACCTAACAGTCCACACGTAAACAAGAGGTATTTAATTTACAAAAAATTCGTACTATCTGTACTCTGTATACCTAACCAAGACCTGCACTGTCTGTTTGTGTTACGCTTTTATGACTAATCTGATAAACCGATTGTGATAAAAACTTTGTACGAAGATAGTTTTAACCATGGGAAAAGTCATTAGTTACTTTTTCTAAACGCCACGCGGACGGAGTCGCGGGCAAAAGCTAGTTGGATAATATTGTAATTACCCGATGTTGCTGAATATCTAGTTGATATTAGGGCGGTAATACATCTGTGCTTGGCCACAATACTAAGAATGAGCCTAAGTGTAACTGATATTTTGACATTAAACCAGAAAACTCTATCAATTGAAGAAACTAAAGAATATATCAGCTGTTCAGTTACATTTTCATAGTCTGAGTTATACTTTATAAAAGAGTGTGCGTAATTTTATCGGTACGAAGTATTATCACCAATCAGCATGTTAGCTGAATCAGCCGGAAAGAGGGCTCGCACTAGTTCGCAACGACGACTGGTCCTGCAAGGTAGCATCCAGCCAGCTACTACCCGCAACCAGAATCAGATCGTTGGCCACCTTTTGAGTGGGCCTGGCCATTGTATACGTATCATTAAATTGTATACTAAATGTATTTTTATTTTCATAGGTACAAAGAAGCCTGGTTCTTCTATGATATACCAAAGGAAAAACAAGAAGGCTCCGTTCTTATCCTGAAAGATATAGTTCCTACTCCAGCTGAATGGAAAGATCAAAATCAGGCTTACACCGATAAATTTAACAAAAATAAAGGGAAATCAGCAGAGCAGGTAGCGCTTCTTTATCCAAACATTTGGTGTAAAATTTAAAGCAGTAGGTAAGAGAGGCACAGCAAACTACAAGGTATAAAAAAACCAGACAAACCGATAAAAATTCAGACAATGAAAGTAAACAACTTTCCCTAAAGGATATGTTGAAAAAAAATTGGTTTATCTTGCGTGGCTTGACCGGAAAATTGATAAATAATTGGTCTAGTCCAATAGACTAGAGATAGGGAGTATAGATAAATGAATAGCAAATGGATAATAAGCCACAGTTTCAGCTTTTAGAACATTGTTTGAGAGTTTCGTGGATACTAACACTGCTATGATAACAGCATGACGAGTTCTTACCACGAACATGTCTTGGCCATATTTCAGCTCAAACAAGAAAAGAAGGAAGCTAAAAACGCAACGAATAATGAGAAAAAAGAAGAAGCACAAAAAAGGAAGATGGAAGAAAAAGTATTACAGAAAATGATGAAGAATCCAAAGATGCATCCGGGTTTTAAGTATCCACCATCTAAAGTGGTCGGTAAAATCTTAGAGGTAAGAAAATACTCGTATAAAAGACCAAATATGAATAAAAAATAATAATTTACACCACAATATAATCGTTAATATAATTTATACAATCTGCCACTTAGAATAAATTCAAATAGGAAATTTCTTCAGATAATATGTAATCTCTTAAAACCTCTAACAAATTGTATTCCGCAGGCAGTGGATAAATATCATACCGTGTGGGATGATTTAGATACCTGGGAAACAGAAGGTGTTAAAGCGAAATTTGTTGATGAAATAGATAAAGAGAATGCATGGGCCGAAGCCAAACTGGCTATTAGACCTAGCGTTGATGATGATATGAGGTGAGCATGTATAGCGAGAGCAAGCTCATATAAATGAACGATGGTGATAGTCTTCTTCTTCTTCATGTGCCATCTCCATCCCGGAGGTCAGCGACCATTTGTCTGTATATGTCTCTGTTTCCTGTCATACGAATGATATTTTCTGTGCTCTCCATCTCCAACCAGTCTCTTATATTTTTCGTCCACGAAGTTCTTCGTACTTCCTCGACCTCTTCTACCTTCGATCTTTCCCTCAATCAATAATTTTATAATGTTATATTTTTCATGTCTATAAATATGTCCAAAATACGCTGTCTTCTTTTGTTTAATTGTTCTAAGTACTTCTAAATTTTTATTCATAAATTTTAAAACTTTCTCATTTGAAATTTTGTCTGTCCATTTGATTTTAAGCATTCTACGGTAAAGCCACATTTCAAAGGCTCTTATTTTATCTGTTGTGCGCTGTTTTAAAGTCCAGCTTTCAGAGCCATACATAAGAATTGGTAGTATATAACACTTAACCATCCTCCATCTAAGTTTGAGATTTATGTTTCTATTGGTCAGTAGTTTTTTCATGTTCTGAAAGGTGTTTCTTGCAATCTCAATTCTAACTTTGATTTCAGTTTCTGGTTCCCAAGTCTCATTTAGCCAACAACCAAGATATCTATATTTTGGAACTTTTTCTATGATGTTGTTACCCAAATATAATGGTGAAGATTCTGTGGAGTTTTTGCTGATTTTCATGAATTTAGTTTTATTTGTGTTTATTTTTAATCCGTATTCCAAAAGAGTATCATTTAGTTTTTTGAGCAAGATTTGAAGGTCGTTGAGGTTATCAGCTAATAATACGGTATCATCAGCATATCGAATAGTCTGTATCCGTTTCCCGTTCACACGAATGCCCAGCTCAAGATCTTCAAAAGCTTCTTTGAATATTGTCTCTGAATAGAGGTTGAATAAGCATGGCGATAGGACACACCCTTGCCTAACACCCTTTTGTATCCCAATTTCATTAGTTAAGATGTTATCAACTTTAATTTTTGCTTTTTGGTTCCAGTATAACGTCTCGATAAATCCTATGTCTTTTCCATCTATTCCAATACGTCTAAGCATTGAGATAAGTTTTTCATGTTTAACATTATCAAATGCCTTTTCAAAGTCTATGAAACATGCGTGTACGTCCATTTGAACATCAAGGCATCGCTGAACAAGAATTTGGATGGAAACTAAGGCATCCCTAGTTCCCAACCCTGTTCTAAAACCAAATTGTGTTTCACTAATATTCTCTTCTATTCTGGTGTGGATTCTGTTTTGAATTATTTTCATAAATATTTTCAAGAAGTGGCTCGTAACGCTGATCATTCTGTAATCGCCGCATGACTTGGCATTAGCTTTTTTGGGTATTGGTGTAAATATGGATAAAAGCCAGTCGTTAGGGAGCACATCGTCAGTATTATATATGTGGTTAAATATCTTAACTAATTCTTCTAAGTTGTATTCATGCAATAGTTTTAAAATCTCCACGGCTATTCCATCGGGGCCTACCGCTTTTCCTCCTTTCATGCGGCTTAAGGCTGAGACAAGCTCAGATTTAATAATGTGAGGACCGTTCCGTTCATCCTCGATTCTCGGATCTGTCGGCTGACGGTCATCTTTAAATAGGTCCTTGACATACTCTTCCCAGATCTTGCACGCTTCTTCTTCTTCCAGAACAATTTTACCTTCTTTATTTAGTAACGCGCTTGGTGCTCTTTTTTTCTTATTTATATTACAAAATTCTTTCACTTTTTTATGTAGATTAAAACTGTCGTGTTTACGTTGTAGTAGTTCAATTTCTTTACATTTATCCATTAACCATTCTTCTCTTGCTATTTTTATTTTGTAATTAATTTCTATATCAATTCTATTATATTTGCCTATATCCGTGTTTTTACATTCTCTCCGCTCATCCATTAATTGCATTATTTCGTTTGTCATCCACTCTTGATGTTTCTCTCGTTTATCACTACCCAGTTCTTCTTCTGTAATGGTTTTTATCTTTGATGATATATTATCATACTTTGTTAATAAATCGGTCTCTTCCACGCAAATTGGTTTCATACAGTTATTAAGTTTCAGGCTTATAGATCGTTTAATTGTTTCATCTTTAAGTTTTTCCAAATTAACTTTGACACTGTTTGTTTTAGATTTAAGCATTTTTAGTTTGATTCTTATCGATGCAACAAGAGGGTTGTGGTCCGATTTCACATCTGCTCCAGGGTAAGTTTTGACGTTGATTATAGAATTTTTAAATCTGTCGTTTATTGTTATAAAGTCAATTTGATTTCTGACAATATGTGATGGTTTGTCGGCAGGTGACCGCCAAGTGTATAGACGTCTTTCAGGGTGTTGAAACCATGTGTTGGTAATAACCAGGTTATTTGCAGTACAGAAATCTACGAGCCTATCACCCCTCTCATTTCTGACTCCTAGACCAAAATTCCCTACAATTTTCCCGTCTTCTCCTTTACCTACTTTAGCATTTAGGTCTCCCATCACTATAGTGATGTCTTGTGTTTTAACCGATTTCAAGACTTCATCAATCTCCTCATAAAATTCTTCAATTTCTTGGTCATTACTATCTGCAGTGGGTGCATAAACTTGTATAATATTTAGATTAAAGGGGTGAGCATTTATTTTAACCATCATGCATCTATTTGAGTAGTAAATCACTTTAGAAACATATTTTGTTAGATTTTTCATTATTAATATTCCGACACCATGATGGTTTGATTTTAGATGGGCGGCATTTCCCGAATAGAACAGTGTGGCCTCGTCCTTGTGAATTTCTCCACTGTCTGCTAGCTTTATCTCACTAAGTCCCATTATACCTACGTTAAGTCTTCCCATTTCCGCTATGACATTTTCTAATTTCCCTGGTTTATTCATTCCCTTGACGTTCCATGTGCTGCATTTTAGACAATCTTCCTTTTTCTTCTTTACAATCTTCATACTATTCGCATTAATTTCTTCGCCAGTTACTAATTTTCCATCGATGAGCCCGGCCACTCTTCGACGCCGAGTACTAGTCGGATCGCACAGCTTACTGATGTTTTCGGTATTTGACATGACATAATGGTTGTACTAAGGGCAAACATAGTGTAGTGGGACCCCAATCTCCTTCTACACCAGACATTTTAGGAGTTATTTAGGCTCCAAGGCCGCTGAAGCCTCTTCCGACTGGTTGCCCAGCGGGGAATGGTTATACCGCCATTAACTCGGTCGCCAGAGCCCCGTCCGTTATCTAGCAGGGAGCACCACGGTAACTGATAGTTCGCCGCCGCCTTACGGCGCGTGCAGGTGGGGTTGACATTTGGGCCGGATGAGGTGTTATGTACCGTTCTCCCCTTACTCCTATAGTAGGTAGAGACATATTTTTGGAAATTGTAATACGCTGTACCAAAGGCCTAGCCCATTTTTTATTTAGAGTTATTTGAAATTCAAAAGGTTTATGAGGAAGTTCAATTGAAATATGTTGATTAGGTTTGTTTAGGTACTGAAAAAGAAAGAAAGGTCAATTGTCAACTGTCCGGGTGAGGTTTGATTTATTTTGATATATGTTAGAGACTAGTCCAAAATAGCATACACATTTTTTTAGCTGCTTAAGTCAAAATATTGGCAGAAATTGACCTCCAAAGTTCTAAAAAGTTACTAAATCCTTCAACTTCTGTAGAGGCATTATTCAACCTTTCTGGTTAATCACTGGTTTGTATTGTGTTTTTTTAGGTAAATATGAGTAAAAGTAACAAAACGAGTGTTATTATTTTTTCATGTTCAGTAATTAACTACCAATTTAGTTGAAAATATTCTTATCAAAATAAATCAAATCGGAGCCAGACAGGTACACACAGCCGCACATCAGTAGAAACACTTTTGGACCTTATGGCGTAGTAATAGAGTTGAAAAAGTTTCTACCGACAAGCGGTTGACCGTACCTTTCCTTATGCATGGAAACATAACATGTTCATAACATTGTATAAAGACCGTTTCTACCTCTGTAAATAATAATACTATAGGAACGAACTGAAAAAATTAAAAGCAGCTCTCAAAGAAGACTACGAAACACTTGAAGAAGAATATCCTGCTGTTGTGATGCCCCAGAAATTCCCAAAAATGCCAAAAATAAAGCGAGTCAAAGAATTTATCAGTGACAAAATTGTGGAGCAAATGGTCGTAAGTAGTACCTGTAGTCGTAAACTGCGAATGTTGTTTGTTGTTATTTTAATGTTTATATTGTTTTTTATGTGTCTTTAAACAGTTAAATAAATAAATAATAATAAAATGGGATAAGCACCTTTTTCAACTGGGAATAACAACTATTTACTAAATCATATGATATCACTTTAACAAAGAATTTTTAAAATCGCGATGAGAAACATTAATCTAAGACGAAACCATTTAAATATTTTCAGGATTTAATCTTAAAAGGGTATCTCAAAGAATATCCAAAGACAAACTTTGAAGATTTCAAGGGTGAACCAAACTTCGCAGGGGATGATTTACGCTGCAATTTCAAGTGAGACATGATAAATTATTTAGAGGGTGAAATTATAAATAAGTATGCGCAATACTACGATACTGCTGTATGTGGAGGTGTTACCAAAGAAGCGTCTCAGGGGGATACTGAAAACCAGCAGCATGCTGAGTATCTTTCCTTTTCACCAATCACATATTGTATAACTTAGAGTAAGCATAATTATTTATATATTTATGTTGTGCATTTGGTGAATAAAGTACTTTTTATTTTATTTATTTATTTACTTTCAGTGGTGGTTCTGATCTAAGTACTAACAATAATAATGAAACAACCTATAATCACAAAAGCGAAAGTGACACTGTCAGTCAGTAACGCCGGTTTACTATTATCTAATCTGTGGTAACGCGGCTTGGTGTAAAGGACGGCGTACCGAAACCTGAACGAGCGTAACTGAACAACTTTTCCTACGAAACATTTTTGGGATATGAAAAAATAATACTTTTCCATATAAGTATACGACGTGCAAAATAACTCGATGACCGTTAATGCGCAGAAGTCAAAAAATGAGTCGCTGGGGGTAAGCGCGGCTCCCCCCAGGGGGCGAGCGAATCGTTCATTGGCTCTCCGCCTGTCACCCATGCGTAATATTATAATATTCTTTGCCCATGCGCAGAAAATAACAGTCATAGACAGACTTTTCCTGAACGCGCTGTACTAACTGTTCGATCAGAGTGAGCAATTTGCAAAGAGATTTGAACCTCGCTGCGCTCGGTCATTTATCTGAGGCAATTTCGGAGAAGTCAAAATTTTTTTCATTTCCCATTAATGTTTCTATGGGAAAGTTGTTCAGTTTCGTTGACTGACCAAGCACGCATTTTCAGTTTTCGGTATACCGTCCCTTACATCTTACCATTAAACCTATTTCAATAAAATTTTACAACATTCTGTAAGATAAGTAACTAAGGTTGTCTGGAAGAGATCGCTTTAAGCGATAAGACCGCCTTTGTCCACCCTAGTTTTAAGAGTCTCCTGTGTATTGTTTTGTTTTTGTGTGACAATAAAGAATTTATCTATCTATCTATCTAAGTGGCAAGTTTCGATGGTATATATTTCTGGTGGTGGTACAATTTTACGGGCTGGTTCAATTTGGGTACATCCAAAGTACTTGGACAGAGATGACGTTGACTGTGACCTCAATATATTCCTTATTACAACAAATTGTCTTTATAGGGTATTCTTAAGGGCCTGATAAGAGAGATACGCTTCACTTGAGCATGTTTTTAACGAAAAGTGATGAATATATGGCCGTGAAAAAAAATTATGTGATAATTAAGCATCTTTCCAAGAATATGGCCGACTCCGAAACACGATTAAATATATTTTGTACGCCATAAAAAAAATTCAAAGTTACCTCTGCTTTTTGCTTTTAAACCGTTTTTCTTAAGTACCCATTAATCTATGATGCCAAAACTTTACACATTATTCAATACATAAGATGCCAAAACTTTTACACATTATTCAATACATAATTAATACTATGGGTACAGATTTTGAGAAAAATGCAAAAATGAGCGAAAAACGTAAAACAGCGCGAATCCGCTCCGTTCTAACACGCGCATTTTGCCCTTTATTAGAAAGGGAGGTAATTCATCTCTTATCAGCCCCTTAATGCTAAACACCCTTATACATTTCAGGTACGCTACGCCTTACGGCGCTGAGACGAGAAACATTTGGTGGGAGAGATGCAAGGACGTTATAAAAGGCTTTAACAAAATAATGCTGGTGGGGCCTACGGGAAGTGGCAAAACTTTACTGACCCACGCCATGGCTACTGTCAATGGTATTTAAAAACTTTACACCTCTATACTCGAAACATTCCGCGAGTTTTCTGGGTCAAAATTAAAGAAATCCTGTTTGCGTCTAAGAAAGAATCATTTAAAATTTATTACACCACGTAATTTTAAATTTCATAGGTAGTTTTAAATTTTTAATAATTAACGTAGTGTTAAAAAGTAACTAAACGATGGCAAGAATTATGACGTCATTGTTCAAAAACTTCATACAAACTATGGAAGATTTCTGTTTTGACGTTCAATAAAGAGTAGGTCAATTGACTAGCACTACGGATTGTTTCTTGAAATCAACGCACACATCACATTCACTGAATATAGTCGGTTTATTTCTATATGCGTGCATTCGTCGAATATCATCGAATACAGTTTTAAACCAGACTAGAGCGCGCTTATGTCAATGTCACTGAGAAAAATTAAAAGTTTGATTTTGTTTTGCGTTTTAAGAAATTATTGAGAGATAATGATTATTCGATAAGATAATTTAGTCTAAAACCCCAAAAAAAGTTGAATAAAATCTCTCGAAAACGAGATTGATGACAAATGTCTTATGAGTTTGACGTTTCGCACACGCTGCACTACCTCATTTTCGTATGCAATGATAGCGCGCTAAAGTGACGTCACTGATGACGTCACGTCGCTTAAACGAGTGAATACGCTCAAGTTTTGAACCGACTATTAGCGCGCTAAAACCGCACACAAAGCTCATGAGCAGGTTTTAATCCGTACTGTAGGTTGGAAACTTGCGCTTCGACGGATAAACTCGCGTTTTATGACGGCATAGAACCGACAAGTACCGACAAGTCACGTAGCGCTGCACGGTGAGCTCGGGCGGAGAGCTCTTGCTCCTCATTTTGCGGGAAGGTGGAACACCAGATTCCTGTCGCCTTGTCGGTCCTATCATACCGTCAATATAAAACGTGAGTCCTTAAATGTTAATTTATTTTATTCTTTCCCACAAATAAATATCACAAATTTTTTAAATCATTTCTGGCATTTTCATAATTTAATATGAGTCTGTCTCAGGACGAAAGCAACGACGTTTTCAAAACTTTGTTTCGTGATGTGTTCGTGAATTTTATGGCGTAGGGTATTTCCCATTTACCCCTCTCTACCAGTGGGTGTCACAAGAGGCGATTAAGGGCTTATGAACCAGGTACGTAGGTACCATCTTACATACTGTGGTCACGAACAACAGCGGTTGCCAGCAACGCTTACAAAATGTGGTGACTATGGTAAATCCTCTTCAAAGTACCACGCAATTTTGCAGAATAAATAGACCCTTTTTTATCACCTCGGAAATTTTATAAGAGTTGGTTCTGCCCATGAAACTGAACAACTTATCCCAAGGAACATGAGTCGAAAAACGAAAAAATAAAAACGACTTCTTTTACAAACTGCATCAGCTGACAGCACATTTTCTATGAGAGGTCGAAAATCTTTTTTCATATTTCGACCTATATTCCTTGGGAAAAGTTGTTCAGTTCCATGGGCAGAACCAACTCTTATAAAATTTCCGAGGTGATAAAAAATAAAGCTGTAAATAGCGATGTAAATAAATCCTAGCCCGGAATTTTTTAAAGCAATTGTATGTTTCAGACGCAGTTCTGTTTGAGATAGAGCTAAGTGCAGCTCACTTCACGGATACAACCTCAGATGAATTAAATGAGCTTGCCAAATCTATTATCGCCTGCGCTAAGGCAGCACAACCCACTGTGATTTATATCAAACATGTGCATCGTTTGTTTTATACAAGAGTAAGTTACGGAAATATTAGAAAACAATGTAATTCGGTCTGGCCGTCATGCATACTCGTATCTTTAGGGAAGGTCTATGTCCAGTGTCCAGCATAGGCTGATTTTTAGATGATGATGAATTGATGTAAGTCTAGGTCTTTTGAATCGGAACTGAATAGGCTTCTGTTGGGCAAGCTCGTCCCATCGCCGACCTCATTTTTGTCTTCAAGACTAAATCGAGGTCAAGAGTAAACCCATTGGCGACAAAAAGCCGTAGTGAAGCCGATGGTGTAGCTTTTGCCTATCAGTAAGACACCATAGAGGCGACATAAAAAAATCTTAACCAATGGTCTCAGCTAGAACAAAATATATGTTTCTTTTTATTTTTTTGGATTGCTAGCCAGCCAAATTATTCTAAATAAATTCTACTCGGTACTGTTGTACTCGGAATACTAATCCGAACAACTTTCCTAAAGAGAAACATAAAAAAATATTAAAAAACTGTACGAAGAAGGACAACATTAATAGTAGATTAGTAGCCAAGGGCTGTAAGGCATCAATTGCAGCCCGAGATATTTAGGCGCACAAGCGCAGCGAGGGCGCCTATAGTTCGAGGGTGCAATTGATGCTTACACCCGAGCTAACTACTCTGCTTTACATCTCGATTGTGAGGTAAGTAGGTCCTTATTACCACCAAATTGTAGGTGACCAATTAGCGCTCTAGGGTTATAATGTAGCTAGAAAAGCCCTAGGGCGGTAAGTAATTTAAAAAAAATCACTTCACAGTTTCAAAACTCAGTTACTTACCGCCCGAGGGCTTTTCTAGCCACATTATTACCCTAGAGCGCTAATTGGTCACCTACAAGCCCCATTTGGGGGTAATAAGGACCTACTTACCGAATATGAGAGATGTAAAAGAATTGAATTACATCGTGGTCGGATTCACAAAACATGATATACTTCTGATCTGAAACTATAAAGTAAGTAGTACGTAATTTTAAATAAATTTTCTTTAGGTGCCTCCTGAAGAACCTATAATAGACCACCAGCTATTGAATAGCTGTCTCATCAAGAAGTTAACAAAAAAGTTTAATAAAAAGGATAAAATTACTGTTATAGGTAAGTTGATAAAATCACTTCATTACGTCGAAGGCGCGGCAGAGTAAAACGCCCATAAAAATTAAGGTACATTTAAGATAAGATTTAAGAATGAAAATGTTCTAAAAAAATAATTACAATTCGTATAACCCGAGATCTATTCAAGTCGCGAGTGAATAGGCTTCTTCTGGGCAATCTCGTTCCATCGACCTCATTTCTGCCCTCAGGACTATCCAAGCTAAGCCTATCGACCATAAAAAAGAAACCTAATTGATTAAATAAATTAATTGATTATTGGTTGATTCATTAATTGATTGAGATGTTTGATTGTGTGTAGATTTGTGTCATGTCGTTAGGGTGGCGCCGACTTAGAATAATATCACCAAATTTCTATCCGAGGGTATCGTAAAAGGCGACTAAAGAATGGAAGATGGAGGATGGTACACAGGGCAGCAAGGAAGTGGAAACAAAAGCAGTATAAAAGCTGAACTAGCGCTACGCTACAAACGCCCAAAACCAGAGAGCTGCTCAAAGTCAAAATGTTTCCACTGATGTGCGGCCGTATGTAACATATACTGCGCTCACCAACCACCGCGGTCCATTATGCTAAACGCAACACAATAACTAGCGTGGTAACAACAGTACATGCTCCCTAAAACATGCAACGCATTTTCGCTGTGGATTATTTTGTACAGGGAGCGTTGACGGTTGAGGTGTACGGGATGTTTGCAATGTTTACATGTTACATATAAAAAATCTAAGATAATTCCGATCATTCCATTCCGATTCCGATTATTTCATTCCAGGATCCTGCATAGACCCTTGGCTGACAAAGTCCAGCCAACTACTGAAAATGTTCCCCACTGTTGTTATGATGCCCAACACCACATACACGACTACTGTCATGATAATCCGAGAGTGGATTCTCAAGTAAGATTTCCTAACACACATTTTTTATGTCACAAGTAGTCAAATGAGTTGGACAGAGAAAAAGACAAACGAGGAAGTTCTAGATTTAGTTAAAGAGAAGAGAAATTTGCTTAGAACCATCGAAAATAGAAGAGGGACGATGGTCGGACACCTGATAAGACACGACACTTTCATAAGGAATATTATTGAAGGAAAAGTAGAGGGCAGGAGAGGAAGAGGAAGACCAAGACGCACTTATTATGACCAGATAAAAGAGAGGGTAAACGTCGCTTCTTATCAGGATGACAAATCATTGGCAGAGGACAGAGAGAAATGGAGATTGCTCCACCGACAAGACCGCGTCTCTTAAATATGAGAAGAAGAGAAGAAGATGAGGCAAACGAGCAGGTGGGCCACCTGGTGATAAATGGTCACCACCGCCCATAGCACCCACTGTATTATTAGTGAAATAATTTGTCACTAACAAGACAGCAAAGCGCGTTACCCACCCTGAGAACTAAGATGTTAAGTCTCATGTGCCGGTAATTTCACTGGCTCCCTTACCCTTCAAACCGAAACACAGCAGAGCTAACGGTAAGGAAGGAGACGGCAGAAAACGGTAAGGGGGTGGTACTTCTCCAGACCGACTTTGCACAAAAGTCCTACCACCTACCAAGCATACTGTAGATTTTGCAAATAAGGGCGGTTTTCCACCAGAGTTATGCGAGATAGCTAAGCTGTGAGGTGGAAAATTTGAACCAATAAGATTGCTCCATTTGACGGCGCACTTGACAAACTAGGAAAATGGAGCAATCCAATTGGTTGGAATTTTCCCAGCTCACTGCTTAGCTCCCTCGCACAGCACTGGTGGAAAAGCTCATAGTAATATGTTCCCATGAATTAAAAGTCCGAAAATCGTAGTAGGCATACTAATCGCTTTAAAATCCGACTTGCTTATTCAAAAAACCTTAATTATTAAAAGATGAAAGTAGAAAAGTGAAACAACGAGTGACTTTTAAAAACATGTCTATGTATCTTTTTTTGCAGCAATAGAATGGTCCCTCCTGACTTGAACGTGAGTCCTTTGGCACAAGTTCTGCAAGGGTACAGTTTCGGCTTTCTTCAAAAGGTGCTCCAAGACTTCTTAACGGCTGAGCGGATTGCTAGGTACACAACCTTTATATCATCATTGTGCTAACCATAGAATACATGAAACTAACTGTGGTGCTAGGTGCTAGCCATAAGTTTTGTATAACCGTCTATTACTGACAATATATACGGTAGTAATACGCCTATGCTGCTAACCATAATATATCATTGTGCAACTCCTTTGAAAGATTCGCCTACTACAAAGTAGAAAATCGCAAAATTTTAAAACCACAGGCAGGATTCGAACCACTCTTCTTCTTTAGTACCGGAGACGCTTTATCAACTAGGCTACCATGGTCCTGCCTGATGTTGTGAAATTTGCGACCTCCATACGTATTTCAAAGGCGACTTTTTTTCCCACAATGGCGCCACATTGTTTGTGAAGCGATGTAGTTTAGCTGACGTCATTAAGAGATTTTAATATCCAACAATGAATAAACGATTTTGATTTGATTTGATTTGATTGACTAAAAGAGCCACTCATAAGGCAAACCAGACCCAATACAGATTAGCGAGCGAAGAAAGCGAAGAAAAAGCTCTATTTGTAACCAGTACTTACCGGTCACCCACCTAGGTTCTGACCAAAATCCATGTTACTTCACAGAAAGACAGCATTTCAGAAGAAATAAATATTATTGATTTTTTTTTTCTGTTTAGAATGGCAGCTCATGGACTTTTTCCACAAGAAATCTACGACTTCATATTGAATAACCAGATTGAAAAAGTAGTAAGTATTTTCAATTTTAATGCACAGTACAGGGGTGAGATTTTGGTAGAAGAGTACCATACCAGGGCTTTTAAATTAGTTATGGGCAGTTAAAACTTATTAGGGAAAATGGTAAATGTTTGAAGGGCTACAGAGCTAGGTAACTGCACTGAAAGAAATCTTAGCAAAATTTGTGTTCTTTAAAAGTGACGAAGTATTTTTTTGTTTACAAAATGCACCTTTATCAGCTGTGAGCCAAAAACTGAAATAATTGCGAAAATTTCTATGTATTTTGGTCACCCCTATGGTAGGACAGGTCATATCATAACTTGGTTTCACCCAACTGTTATAATAATCATTATTAAGTTGCAAATCAGCAATTACAAAGAAAATTATACGGCCAAAAATTCATTAATGTTTTTTAGGAATACGACAAGTACCTAAAATGGTACTCCGATAAAACTCAATGGGGCAAATCTGAGCAAAAACACTTAGCCAGTCAGCTGGAATTTGAAGAACTGTTGAAGAAATACGAGGAGAAGCTAAAACAGAAGGAAAAGAAACCAAAATCTACCGCGAGCAGTATTGCTAGTAGTATGAATTAAATGAAGGTAGTTCGAAAATCGAAGACGTTAAAGTATGTTGTGTACAATAAATCACTGAACCATACCATATCGAAGTCTTAGTTTTAAGCCGGATTTACACGACGGCAAAATTAAAGCGTCTCTGAGTTATGCAGCGTAAGCTATGCTATTCGACCATTTCTTTCTTTCGTACAGCCATGGACGACTAACAATACAATCCCCATACTAGAAAACGTAACCCGGAAAGGCACAAAACTCATGGAAACTAGATGGCGCTTTCACATAATCTGGAAATTAATTATGGTCTACCGAGTATTCTGCCAAAAAATCATTCAAAATTTCAACATAGTTTCAATGTAAAGAAACGCTAACATTGAAATTAGGTTTACTTTTTTAGCAGAATACTCGATAAATCATAATAACTTCCCGAACTATTTATTAGCGCCATCTAGTTTTATGTTTTCCGGGTTACCATTTTGAAAAGGGGATGGTCAGTCCTTCTTTTTGTTCGTCCATGGTACAGCTGCATCCCTCCAAGGCACCAAAATTTTGCCCCGTGCAAATCAGCCAAGAGAAGTTCAAGCAAACTCGCAGAGTCGCAGTGCGACTTTAGCTTCTACCGCTACTACAATAAGAATGGAACTTAGTCCAGTGTGTCAAGCTTGATGTGCCCTCTTGACTGTACTGACTGAACAGACTTCTTTCTAAAACTCAAACTATGGATTCACACCATGAAACCAAACAAGTAGCAATCAGAAATATTTGTTTTTACCTAAAAAAAATTAGGGTGTATTTCCACTGTAGCGTAGCCGAGCAAAATTAGAGCAATCTGATCACTGACCGCCGGCACCACACGGATAGCACCTTTGCATCTCTATTTGTGTCGTAAAGGGCGACTAAGGCATTTTGAACTGGACCATAGACAGCAGCGTCCTTCTGCGTACCATACAGTCAAGAGCACGTCAAGCTTGACACATAAGACTTTGTATAATTTATAGGTGCTAAAGTCGCTCTACGGTTGTTAACCTTTACCTGCTCCTGACTGTACCATCTTACATACTGCGGTCTCCAACAACCGCGGTCCATAGTTCCGGATTTGAAGCTAACAAGTGTGGTGAGCATGGTAGGGGAAGGTCGGGTAGCCCCGGCCGGCGGGTAGCCCCGGCCACTGTGAGTCCAAGCTCACACATACATATAGATAAACTTTGCACACTTGACCGAATAATATAAACAGTGGTGCGGTGAACATCTCTCGGTTAGAGAGTATATATGTTCCTTGGTGAACATCGAGCGAATAGCAAGTGCCAACGGTTTGAATGTTTGATGAAGATTTTTTCGTGTGCCGATTACTTTTCGAAAGCAGATAAAATATATCAAATGTAAGTATTTTATCATCACTTATTATTAATTATGTGTAGTTATTATTTTAGTAAGTGAGCCAGGTTAGATAATTTCGTTAGCGTAGTAGGCGTTTTTAAAAAAAGCCGGCCAAGTGCGAGTCGGACTCGCGCACTGAGGGTTCCGTACCACCACATAGACATAATTGTATTAGTTGAAATTTCAGTAAGTTAATGTGCTAGATTTTTTGAGTCCGACACGCGCTTGACCAAATTTTATTATTTGTTGTTATTTTATAGCTTATTCACTACAATTTTCAAGTTTGTAAGTGTTCCCGTTTTTAAATAGCACTAAAACAAATATCGTCTCAGCGACCATCTAACTTGACCCCTCTCTTTTACGAGTATGAATGTTCTTGAAACGGGAGCTCACCACAATTGGTTACCATTAGTTATGAGAAAAGTTGTAATATTTAATTATTTCAGACTTTTCCCATTATTTGTACTGTGAGACCTAGCTTCTTGCCAAATTTCATAATTTTAGGTCAACGGGAAGTACCCTGTAGGTTTTGCATTTTTGAATAAATGTATGGAGATGAGGACATAAAATGCCATATCTTTTGATTGCGTCGTTGTAAAAAATTAAAATTTTCAGATCTTGTGTGGTTCATGGATCCTAATATGTGGTATTAATTTCAACCTGATACCTTTACCCGTTCGTGAGATAAAGGGTCTTGACAGACAGACAGACAGACAGACGGACAACAAAGTGATCCTATAAGGGTTCCGTTTTTTTCTATTTAGGTACGGAACCCTAAAAAATGAAGATCGAGATGATACTTACCCTCCAAAATACTTACACCGTAAATTACCAATAAACCTAACCAAACCCAAATACTTTTGCCAAAATTTTGTCACAAAAGTAAACAAGATTACTATTCTGTAACAGACTGATAAGCGCTGTAATCGTACCAACTCTTACCTTTTATACTCATACTGGCAAATAAATGGTCGGAGTGTCAATTTGGGGGAGGAAGAGGGTTGGATCTGTTCAAATGATGCCCTTCGATGTCCCTGTATATGCAGCCTTTGTGGAAAATGGCGTAAACGAGTGTTGTGCAAGTGTTTTGAAGTTCATTGCCGCTTTTAGGTACTGTACCGTAGATTACTTACCCAAACCTTCTTACTGGGCTCATGGCCAAATTTAAGTATGTCTGTTACTGAGAACATGAAGTTACACAATTTCGCTAATGAAAAATGGGTCAAAAAGATAGAAAAAAAAACAGTCAGACTATAAAACCATGAAACCAGACCATGAAACTGAACTATTTCCCCAAAGGACATTAAAAATTACGAAGAAAATTTGTTTTTACTATCCGTATTCTGTACTCTATCTGAGAGAATATAAATCACCGTGTTGAAATTATTATGGAAAATCCAGAAATTATTTTAGTTTTTTTACTTACGGACATTGTTTAGTTACATTTTGATGGTGGTAGGGCTTTTGTGCAAAGTCCGTCTGGGGAAGTACTACCCCCTTGCCTTTTTTTGCCGTAAAGCAGCAGTGTGTGCATTGCCTTGTAGCGGTTTGAAGGGTAAAGGAGCCAGTGAAATTACCGGCACATGAAACATATCATCTTAGTTCTCAGGGTTGGTAACGCGATTTGCTGTCTTATTAGTGCCACATATACTCTTAAGTCACATATGCTCTTACAGTTTTTACCTCTTCACACGATCTAAAAAATCACCGACAATTAGAATGAACAAGAGCCAGCAGTGGACATCAAAATCGTTAACTTGATTTCGTAGCTCCTCTAATAACTAGAAGGGGCCCCAAATCCCCTGTCCGTAGATTGTTATCGATACGTATAGTAACCGTGTCCGGGTGCTGACATGGACACTTTTATTTCTTTATTGCGGAAAAATGCTAACTGGTAAAAGTAGGGTAGGGTTACCATTATTCTAAGCGAATTATATAAAATTTAATCGATATTTCTCTCTGCGCCTTGATCGCACCTGGCCCTTATTTTGGCAAGAATCACAATAGAAAAAAAAGACATCTTGTAAAATTAATCCTTCCTTAAATGAAATCTATACATAAAACAGAAAACGGATGACATACCGTTTTGTGTCAATTTTATATCGTATCACAATGTCGACTTTATTTTTAGTTCTGCAAATTCTATCAACTTCAACTTGTTATTATCATTATTATAAAGAATAATGTTCAAGTAGTAATAGGCGATTTGTTGCAATTTATTTTCTAAACATTAGTAAGACAGTTAAGATTAAAATTACAGCTGCGATGTTATGCTTACGCCCATACATATTTTTTTATACAAATGCACCTACTATCATACTCACCTAGTACCTTTTCCCCTTAGAGAGCAGACTCCTTTTTAAACAAATTCTACTATCATACTCACCTAGTACCTTTTCCCTTTAGAGAGCAGACTCCTTTTTAAACAAATTCCTATGGACACCCTAATTCACCCTTTTTAATATTCGGTCGGGTATTTGTATAATACGGACCGTTTAAATATTATTCAGCAAGCTTATAAATGAATGTTGATTTTACAGTCAAGTACTTAGATAGGTACTATCGCGGCCACTACCACTTGACCACCTAAGCTCTTGTTTCTTGCACTTAAAAATATAAGCACTCTCTGGAATCTGGTGACTGTTGAAAGATCAAAAAGTATAGTTTAAAAAATAACAATCAATCACAAAAGGCTTACAATATCATAAAATCTCGCTAAACGCCTACGCACAGGATTCAATATAAGAAAAAAAAATCTTAACTAAGCAGGCGGCAAAATCCGCGATAGTACTGTGCACTTGCGGAACCCTAAAAATTTTTAAATGCATAAAATACTATTTAGAGGAAGTGTCAAGAAGTGTAACGATAAACGGGGAATAGAAAAATATGACATGGAGGGACAGTCGAGACAGGGTCGGGAGAGAGTCAAGAAAAGGAAATGAAAGAAAAAAGCTTTTTAACCGAATAAAAGGAATAGTTGCTAAAATTTTGATAAACGAAAGCAACAGAAGAAAACTATGAATCAGGTTTTGTTGAATAGTGAGGGCAATGAAGCTGAAATAGAATTTTAACATGTTTAAAGGTTTCAGGTGAGAGAGATTTTGGGCCGTCAAGCAAGGAAAATTTGGAAAAAACGGAGAAAAATGGAAGAAAGGAATCGGTAAACGTTCCAAATATCCTTGTTGTTACTTTGAGACGTCTGTGAAAGAAAAGTCGTTAGTAAGCTGGATTTATGTGAGTTATATTTTTTTTTTATTTTTGTAGCTCGCGGAAAATAGAATTCATACAGCTGATGAGACGAATCTTTTGAAGGAGGCTATGATCCTGGATTGTGGATTCCTTCAATTGAGATAAAGATAGGGATTGCTTCGTGTAGGATATAGTATAGGAAGGTTTATTTGCGTATAATTTCAAGACGCTAACATTCAGGGTTTGATTCCAAAGTGTAAAGAATAAGTGGAGTGAAACTAATGTTATGTAAGTATTCAATTTTGTGGTTTTCCATCTTTTATTTATTTTCGGTTCAAAGTTGTTGTGTGTATTTGAGTTAAGGTGAAATGTGACTTAATGAAATTTATAGTTTCTTCCAGGTTATGTGAGCTAAATAACGTTGAGAAAATCAGATTTCAATGTCAAAAGAGGAAGAGTTGATTGGAGAATATTTGCAGCTTTACAGATCTACCTGCGAGGTCATAAGAGGCTTGTACTGTGTGATACTTTAAGTAAATTGATATTCCCACTTAATGATTTTCGTTTGTAAACATTAATAACTCTGCGGAAATTATAACATACTGTGTTTCTAATCTGAGTCGTTATTTGTAGATAGTAATAAAGATTTTCTTTTCCCATAATTAAGTATAAACTAGTTCTACAAGTGTCTTTGTTCGCGTATAGCTAGGCAGGATAATGTTCTATTTCTAAACAGGTACAGGAATTACAAGGAACATTATAGACATGGAAAAGCAAACCACAAATGATAAATCGTGAAGGCTAAAAAAAGGTATTGCTTGGATTGTAAAGGTAATGTAAATTTCATTGTGTTTAATTCTTTCCTTTACAGAGAAATTGATTAAAATAGTCCTTGGTGAAATCATGGAAACTGGACTCTGATGTATATATATTGTCATCGATTAGGGGTGGCTTTAGATGTTGTAAATTTTGTCAACATATCAAGGAGACTTTAAACGATGTATATTTTTATACTTTTTTAGGTAGAATTGTCTATTTGACATTATTGTCAAATAGTCAACAAATAAATCATTTTTGATTTAGTTTTACTCAAAGCTAGACGCTATTTTGAAACCTTTATAAATTTTTTATCTCTTTAACAAAAAATAAATCAAAACCCAAAATCAAAATGGAAGAAAATATTAATACATTAAATAATTACCATTTTTAGAAAATAATATAAAATCTTTGGCCCTAAATCAAAATTCCAGTTTTTAATATACTAATGTCTTCATATGATAAAATTTAAGAAAAATATTCCGTCAGATCAAAAGAATTAGAACGTCAATTCAAAATCTTAAAATAATATATCTGAAAACTAAAACTTGGATATAGATTGTGATATTTTATTGTGAAATAAAGGGTAAGTTTAAGTAGAGTGAATATTATAAATAATAATATTTCAAGTAATAATAAATTGGTTTGATAGTGATTTTGAATCTTTTGCCTCAATTTCCCAAAATTGGAACATGCTGAGAGCATTACTACATCTCAGTACTCAAGCTCATAGGAGGTGCTTATCTTTCCTTTTACTTTCATACTATAGGAGTCCCAGATTTTGAGATTAAGAATTGCCTGCTCTCAGGTTTATTTAGTTCAACCAAGCATGGATGGATGCCCTCGTGACATGTGTCCCCGATGTCCACTATATTGGTTGTGGCTAATGTATGTCGCGTGTCACTGGAGTATCTGTCTAAGTCTATCTGATAATATCAACCTTCGGATTTATTTATTTTAATCATTCTTGGGCCGGAGCCCTCAAGCCTAAAAGGGTCTGATACTAAAGTTCTTCTCTTTCTATTTGTGTGAGGTTTCGCTGAATCATCCTGATTTCCCTCTACTGTGTGTGTGGGATAAATTGGTGTTATTCCAGTACAAATGGAAGGATATTAGCAGGGTGTTTTAACGTTGGATTTTGGAATTGGTGTTTCAAGTGTTATGTGCTGACAACGCTCGCCCATTATTGGATGCGTCGTTTGAGTGGCATATACCGCGGGAGGACCTCCTGATCTTAGCGTTAGATTACCAAATGTAGAGTAGTTAGACAACATAAAACTTTCTTCTTATGTGAAGGGACATTCTAGTTTAGTCAAATGACATTAAATTGTTTATAAGGAATAAATTAGAATTGTCCTGAATCAATAGGAAGAATATTCTTGATGGAGACGTTACGTTCGTTCGTGGGTTGCTTCTTGTAAAGTGTGTTGACGACGTTCGCCCATAAGGCTGCGACGGCTGTACGACACTCTGACCTTGGGGGACCTCTGAACTTTATGTGTGTCATCCTAAAGTAGTTAAATAATTTATTTAATCTTCATTGAATCATACAGGAATCTAAACTTTATAAGATTCTAAGTTTTAATTTTCCCTTAATAAAACTTGTCATAAATTATCATACTTAAAATTATACTTTGACTCAGTGTGAAACCACCTTAACTTTACTAAATAGATTCTTGAAAACAAAAATGGAACAGAAATTATAATGTTTAGTTTCTTTTCATTGTAAATAAGTTCCGAATATTTAAGTATATACAATAACCCCATTTTTATACTTCTTTTGAGTCCTCTTTTAAAGAACATCGAGTTTTAGCTAGTGTTGTTTACGCTAAATTCTCCCAGTGTTCTTGGTTTTGAATACTCGATGCTTTTGATTTTCCCTTAAGATCTTAAATCATAAGTGTTTGGCCCAACCTAGCTTAGATACTACTATCCCGTATCTTCTCGGTTCTGGTCATCATACTTCACTTTTAATTAAGGATTACCTTCAGTAATCTTTTGTTATACTTACTTCTTATATGTTCTTCTTCGAAATATGCTGGGTAATCCCATTATAGTTTAGATGCAAATCATTTTATTTAAATGAGTGTTTAGACTGGGGTTACTCTACATAATCCTTGTCCTGCATGGGTTGGTAACGGAAAAGAGATTTAGCTACGCATCACAAGTGAGAGCTATGAAGGATATACGGAGACCTTGTTGGTGCAATAAAGTCACTCAGTGACTGGGGGGAGGGAGATTGCCCTTCAAACTCTTTATGTCTCTCGTTATAAAACCGTTATTGATCTAGGCTGGCCATGCAAGCAATAATATTATACCCGTATCTAGTACAGACTTCACACTTGGACGTGTGGAGCTGGCTAATTATTTTCAGTTTAACTTATTTCAAAACAAACTAAGGGATTCGATGATGTCGGTCATTGTCTGCCCGGAGGGATTACAGGAAGAGCTCTTATAGCTCATGATGGAGAGTGCCCTGTTTTCCTAAAGGAAGACCGTATGCTTCGTGTGCCTGGCGGGCTCGGTGACCAGCTCTGGTATGGGTGACTAAAAGAAATAGTCAATACCCTGTGAACCCTGGATGAGTCAGTGATCGTCCCTTAAAGGTGGGCCACGTGGAAGTCGGGTTTGACGCGGGGCATGAACATACCGGGGGGAGACATCATCACCGTCTGGGTTGTACTGTGGTTAGTTGGTTCCGCACTCCACATACATTAACCCTAGTCTTTACTGTAGTTTAAGTTCTCGGTGGGATTTCCAGCTCCGCGAGGATGATCAGAATCCTGACGATCCAGTTGGATTGTTAGGGTAGTTTAGCGTCATGTCATCGTGAGCTGGGTGATGATATGCCTCGGACCTAGGACTTAGGGTAGAGGAGGCCTAGGACGAGCTGCTTGGGGCGATGGCGGTGCCCCAAACCTGGGGATTGTCCCCACATTTTTTTTATTACTTCGTTTATATAACATAAGTTTCTTTTCAGAAACTTAACGGCTATAATAAAATTGCATTGTAAAAGAGATGAAACCTCTCCTAAATTGATGAATCTACATGAATTCAGATGAACTACACCAAACAATATGAGACTAAATTTAAATAAATAGTGATATAAAATAAAATAAATAACTCAAATTAGACATGTAAAGATTAGGTTTATATTCAAATATAAGTATTAAAATAACAAGTGTGTTTCTTTTTCATTCTTCTATTGCCACTCTCCACCGAGCAGAATCTGTAAATTACAAGATATTATAAATATATAAAACGGAATGACGTAGGATTCAGGAAAAATATAATATTCAAAAGGATATTATTCTAGACGATCAACCTTGGCCAAAACTTTCACGTATCTGATTTGAGGATCCTATATGAAGGGACTTCAGATCTGTACAGCTGGTGCCGTGACCAGGATATGCTGGTTTCAAGCGAGAGAGGTATTGAAGAGTGAAAAAGGAAACAAAATGAAAAATACACTAATTTCGAGTTTTGAACTGAAGAAACTTGAGAGTAAAGTTTATCTAAGTTAAAGTTGTTAAGCGGGACGTTAGAATTGGTTTTAGCTTAGGGTTATTTGTTTTGGAAACCATAGAAAATATGATGCATTCCTTGTTTCAGAATAAAGATGGGAAATTTTACAGTCTCAATAGAAGGAAACATAGGGTCAGGGAAGTCTACTTTGTTGGCAGCTTTGGGAGGCAACTCTGATTTTGAGATAATACCAGAACCAATTGATAAATGGACTAATTTGTCTGGCATCAATCTCTTCCAGTTATTTAAGGAAAATCCTAAGAAGTGGGGTTTCTGTTTTCAAAATTATGTTCTTCTAACAATGTTAGAGAATCATACGAAAGAATCTAGCGCTAAGATTAAAGTTATGGAACGTTCCATCTATTCAGCCAAAAACTGTTTTATTAGGGAATTGCAAGAGAGTGAATTGTTGCACCCGGCTGAGTTTGCAGTTTTAGATGAAACTTATTCTTATTTCAAAGAACAATTGGTTACTCGAATTAATTTAGTGGTTTATCTTAGGACTTCCCCTATGGTTTCTTATCAGAGAGCCCTAAGTCGTGGTCGACCTGAAGAGACAGGGATAACGTTAGATTATATAGAGAGGATTCACAGCATTCATGAGGAATGGTTATTGAAACCTAATATAAAGGAAGATTTTGACAGGATAGAGATTATCGATGGAGATCAAAATATTAGCTCCATAAAGCAACAGTTTTGGGAAGTTAAGGAAAGAATATTAGATAAGCTTTCTATTCTTTAATTTAAACAAAATTCCAACCTATAATTTGTAATAAACTTTCAGTATCCAAAGAAAAGAAAAAATGCCTCCTCGTTATAATCTTAGATCATCTCAGGGACAAGATGAATTAGAAAGGACAGGTCAGCAAGAAGAACGTCCACGACCTTCTTTACGCAACTCCACTATGTTTCGCCAACTTCGAAGAAACATGGGAATTCTGACACAGAAGGTGTCGAACTTAGAGAATCAGCTGTCGCAAGCTCGGGAAACTAACGCTGCATCAGCTTCGTCTGAAAGGCATGAAGCACCGATTAATATATGCCCGGTGATTGATACAAGAGTCGAAAAACCACGTTTTCCTGGAAGATTTGGGGTACATCCAGTGTCGTTTTTGGAGGATCTTCAGAATTATTTACGGAGAATGCCTAATGAAGATGCTACAATTGAAACTATAATCAGTTGTTTAGAAGGTGATGTTCGAAAATGGGCCAGAATTTATAGACAGAGATGGTTTACACAGTCGGATTTCAAAAGAGATTTTTTGGATGCTTATTGGGGAGAAGCCGAACAAAACACCTTGAGAAGAATGATTGTAAATGGCACTTGGTCTAAGGAAAATGGAACAATGCTAGAACATTTCGTTAGTTTAGCAGGGCAAGCAAAGATGATGTCTAGACCAATTCCTGAATGGCAAATAGTGGAGGATTTGATGAGACACTTTCCGAAGGATGTACAATATGCTTGGCGGATGAAGAAAGGAAATACTTTGATTGAGGCAACAGAGTTTCTTCGTGAATTGGATGACGTGAATAAACAATGCGGATCTTCTTCCTTTGACTCCTCTACTGGAGCTGATAGGGGAACAAAGCGTCAAAGTCCATTCGTTTCGAATAAAGACAAACCATTTTATAAAAAACCAAAAGTGGTGGCTCACATCGAGGGGGAGGCTTCAAGGGGAAGGATCACTGATGAAATAATTCAAGAAGAAGATTTAAACTAGTTGGGGCCATTTCCAATAAGCAGGAGGTGGCCGCAATTAACAAAAAACTAAATTATCTTTTTCCTGTAAAATATTTAATAAAACAAGGTTGGAAGCCAGGGGTAGGATTGGGTTGTGACCAAGAAGGGATCTTATATCCTGTTTCCCCGAATAATACTAGAACGAATTGTGATAGAGAAGGTTTAGGATATTCTTCAGAAGAATATAATAATAAACAAACAGTCGTAGATCTAATTAAAGTTTTTGACGTTTCCGTGATTAAACAAAATCAACCAATCTATAATCAGTTCATTAGAGAATATGAAGGTAACTCTTTATATGATGAAGAGGTTTGCTTTGAGAATGAGGGGCCCAAATTTAAATCAGAAATAGAGTTACAAATTTTGGGGCAAACTATAGTTCTCTTGGTAGACACTGGAAGTGAAGTAACTTGTATTTCGGAAGAATTCTTAGAGAGTTTACAAGGAGAATTAAAGTTAGAATTCCCTGCGTTACCAGTTAGACCAATATGTGTGAGGGGAGCCGTTGGACAAAAGAGTCTCCAAATAAAAAAACTAGTCTCTATACCGTTGACGTGTGGTTCAGTTGATATTGATACGGGATTTTTAGTGATTGCTAAATTAACTTGTTCTGCTATCCTTGGGGTAGATTGGTTAGTTGCGCACAACGCTGTTTTGCATTTAAAAGAACCACAAACATTAGAATTGGGTATCGTTGGACAAGGAGAAATTACTATTCCGTTTCGAAATCTTTCTAGTGGGTTTTTAGAAGAGAATCGAATAAATCTAATATCTGGAATAGAGGAACAAAACGAAAAAGAAGGCGGTGAAGAAAAGCAATTATTAGATTTGTTTAAAAGTATTCGGTTGGGAATGGATTTGTCTGATGTAGAGAAGGAACAAATTTTTAATGTTTTGAGATCCCATATGCAAGTTTTTACAAAGAAACTTGGAAGGGCAAACTGTTATACTCATGACATTAAAATGATTGAGGGTACTCCAAGGATACAACGAACCTATCCTATACCATATGCACATAGGGCAAAAGTAGAAGAAAAGTTGAGGGAGATGGAAGAATTAGGGATTATATCGAGGAAAACTACAAATTTTTGTAGTCCTCTAACTTTCACTGGAAAACCCGATGGATCTGTTAGAATATTACTTGATGCTAGGGAAATCAATAAATATATGGTTCCAGAAGTAGAAGCACCGCCTTTACAGATTGACATACTTAATGCTTTTCTTGGTGTAAAATTTATAACATTGATTGATTTAAATAACGCTTATTTTCAAATACCGTTGACTGAGGACAGTAAAAAATATACTGGATTTACAGTTAATGGAAAGTCTTACGTATACAACGTGCTTCCGCAAGGACTTAAAACGTCAGTAGGGTCCTTTTGTCGCGCAATGGACATTATATTGGGTCCTGGTGTTAGAGAGTTTTGTGTCAATTATTTGGATGATCTTGCAATCCTAACGAGTGGGACTTGGCAAGACCATTTGGATCATATTGATATAGTTTTGGATCGTTTAGAATCAGCTGGAATGACTTGTAATTTTGCAAAGTGCAACTTTTTCTGCAGTGAAGTAAAAATGTTAGGGCATATAGTTACAACTTCGGGAATTAAACCTAACCCGGATAAAATAAAAGCTATAAAGGAATTCCCTATTCCAAAGAAACAAAAACAGTTAAGAGGATTTTTGGGACTTTGTAATTATTATAGACGTTTCATTAAGAACTATAGTATTTTGACTGCTCCGTTAACTAGGTTATTAAAGAAAAACCAAACATGGTTTTGGGATGAAGAATTAGATCGAGCTTTCAATAGTATAAAGGAAGAATTTATTACAACGATTCTATTGAGCCATCCAGATCAGGATAAATTATATTATTTACAGACCGACAGTTCAGGGATCGGAATAGCCGGATCATTGTTTCAGATTGGAAATAATGGTGAGGTTAAAATTTTGGGGTTCTGTAGTCGTGCGCTACGGGGTTCTGAATTACGTTGGACTGTAACTGAACAAGAGTTGTGGGCTATTATTTATTCTGTGAAAAAGTTTGAGACTTATTTAAGAGGAGCGAAATTTGTTATCCGTACAGACCATAAGGCATTAACTTTCATGAAACAAATGAAATTATACAACAGTAGAGTCACACGTTGGATTTTATTTCTTGAGCAATTTGACTTCGAAGTCGAACATGTAAAAGGTGTAGAAAATATTGGGGTAGATATTTTATCTAGATATCCGCCAGGGGGAGTTTTGCAAGAAGAGAAGGTGTGGTATCCAACTGTTATGTATGTAGGTGTTTCTACTGACCGTGACTTGAAAAATAAATTACAACGTATGATGGAATATCAACGGCTTGACAACGTCATATGTGGGATTAAGGAGAGAATAAATGTTTCTAGAGTTCCCGAAAGAACAGATAGATTTACGCGTATAACTTTGCGTTGTATTGTCAATAATGATCTACTTTATTTTAAAACTGTACGTGGAGATTACGTTTTGTTTATGCCCAAGGTTCTACAAGAAGAGATTTGTAAACAGGTACATATAGAGATGGGTCATCTTGGCGCATATAAAACTTTGAAATATTTACAATTAAGGTGTTATTGGATAAATATGGGTAAGACAGTGAAGTCTTGTATTCAGAAGTGTCATGTTTGTCAGCTTTCTAGACCTGACTATATAAAAGGGGTAGGGAAATGTAAATCGATTTTAACTGAAAACCCGGGTGAATTAGTAATGGCTGATATCTTCGGACCACTACCTAAAACTGAGGCTGGTTATATTTACATTTTTGTAATACAGGACTCTTTTAGTAAATTTATTAAACTTTTCGGACTTCGTGGAGCTTCAGCAGACTCAGTGCTTTATTGTATGAGAGTGTTCACTGAAATAATACAACCTAAGGCTGTTATGACAGATAACGGAAAACAATTTATTAGTCACAAGTGGAAAAATGGACTCAGAGCCTTGAGAATTAAGACTTTGTATACTACTATTCGTAATCCTCGACCTAACACTACAGAACGAGTGAATAAAGAATTAAACAAATTCTTTAGAATTTATTGTCATGATGACCATACTAGATGGGATCATTACTTGTTGGAGATTGAGGAATTGTATAATAATACGATCCACGAGAGTACGAAATTTTCTCCTAATGAAATATTATTTGGAAATTCAGAGAAACTTAAAGTAGACTGTTTTCTACCACGGGCACTCACGAATAAAACGTTAGACCAAATTAGAGTGGAAGTTAGAGAAAACCTTACACTTTCGAGTCAGAAGCGGCAGGATAGATTCAATAGAACTCATAAGTTGATAGATTTTCAAGTTGGTGATTTGGTAAAATTAAGGAGGCTTAATAAATCGGATTCTAGTCGAAATAAAACTAAGAAATTTGATTTATTATATGATGGACCATATCGAATTGGAGGAATAAAATATGCTAATGTGTATATTCTCGTTGATCCTGAAACTCAAAGTGTCAAAGGAGTTTATAATGCAGTCCATTTGGCTAAATATTATACTTAGGATGTTAGCTACTGAGATTTTCACGGGACTATATCATAAATTTTAACTTTAGAGGAATTGAGATATTCCTGGTCACAACCTAATTAATATAATTTTATTAGTTTTAATTTAATAATTAATATTAGAAGACTATTTTGATTATAGTATATAGTGAGTCAATTTGTTAGTGAACTGACTGGCATTATTAAATCGACTTCGTTTTAAAAAATATAATGAATTATAATAATTTATAATTTAATACAAATTTAATTTGGTTATATAATCAGGGTTGAACTGAAATAAATCTAAATTTAGATAAACATGTTAAATAATTTTAATAATTTTGAATAAAAAATTAATTTAGTTTAATGATTTATAATATTAGTAGTTTAGTTATTTGTTTTGTTTATTGTATTTGTGAATAAAAAAATTTAAGGGCCAATATAGGAGGTTTTATTTTAATAAAATAATAATAATAATAAAAAAAAAAAAATTAATTTAAAATTGAAAATTTTAGAATTCTCGAAAAAAAAAAAAAATGTTTTCTTAGATTTTTCGAAATAATAAAATTTTGGGGGAGGCTGTGCACTTGCGGAACCCTAAAAATTTTTAAATGCATAAAATACTATTTAGAGGAAGTGTCAAGAAGTGTAACGATAAACGGGGAATAGAAAAATATGACATGGAGGGACAGTCGAGACAGGGTCGGGAGAGAGTCAAGAAAAGGAAATGAAAGAAAAAAGCTTTTTAACCGAATAAAAGGAATAGTTGCTAAAATTTTGATAAACGAAAGCAACAGAAGAAAACTATGAATCAGGTTTTGTTGAATAGTGAGGGCAATGAAGCTGAAATAGAATTTTAACATGTTTAAAGGTTTCAGGTGAGAGAGATTTTGGGCCGTCAAGCAAGGAAAATTTGGAAAAAACGGAGAAAAATGGAAGAAAGGAATCGGTAAACGTTCCAAATATCCTTGTTGTTACTTTGAGACGTCTGTGAAAGAAAAGTCGTTAGTAAGCTGGATTTATGTGAGTTATATTTTTTTTTTATTTTTGTAGCTCGCGGAAAATAGAATTCATACAGCTGATGAGACGAATCTTTTGAAGGAGGCTATGATCCTGGATTGTGGATTCCTTCAATTGAGATAAAGATAGGGATTGCTTCGTGTAGGATATAGTATAGGAAGGTTTATTTGCGTATAATTTCAAGACGCTAACATTCAGGGTTTGATTCCAAAGTGTAAAGAATAAGTGGAGTGAAACTAATGTTATGTAAGTATTCAATTTTGTGGTTTTCCATCTTTTATTTATTTTCGGTTCAAAGTTGTTGTGTGTATTTGAGTTAAGGTGAAATGTGACTTAATGAAATTTATAGTTTCTTCCAGGTTATGTGAGCTAAATAACGTTGAGAAAATCAGATTTCAATGTCAAAAGAGGAAGAGTTGATTGGAGAATATTTGCAGCTTTACAGATCTACCTGCGAGGTCATAAGAGGCTTGTACTGTGTGATACTTTAAGTAAATTGATATTCCCACTTAATGATTTTCGTTTGTAAACATTAATAACTCTGCGGAAATTATAACATACTGTGTTTCTAATCTGAGTCGTTATTTATAAAGATTTTCTTTTCCCATAATTAAGTATAAACTAGTTCTACAAGTGTCTTTGTTCGCGTATAGCTAGGCAGGATAATGTTCTATTTCTAAACAGGTACAGGAATTACAAGGAACATTATAGACATGGAAAAGCAAACCACAAATGATAAATCGTGAAGGCTAAAAAAAGGTATTGCTTGGATTGTAAAGGTAATGTAAATTTCATTGTGTTTAATTCTTTCCTTTACAGAGAAATTGATTAAAATAGTCCTTGGTGAAATCATGGAAACTGGACTCTGATGTATATATATTGTCATCGATTAGGGGTGGCTTTAGATGTTGTAAATTTTGTCAACATATCAAGGAGACTTTAAACGATGTATATTTTTATACTTTTTTAGGTAGAATTGTCTATTTGACATTATTGTCAAATAGTCAACAAATAAATCATTTTTGATTTAGTTTTACTCAAAGCTAGACGCTATTTTGAAACCTTTATAAATTTTTTATCTCTTTAACAAAAAATAAATCAAAACCCAAAATCAAAATGGAAGAAAATATTAATACATTAAATAATTACCATTTTTAGAAAATAATATAAAATCTTTGGCCCTAAATCAAAATTCCAGTTTTTAATATACTAATGTCTTCATATGATAAAATTTAAGAAAAATATTCCGTCAGATCAAAAGAATTAGAACGTCAATTCAAAATCTTAAAATAATATATCTGAAAACTAAAACTTGGATATAGATTGTGATATTTTATTGTGAAATAAAGGGTAAGTTTAAGTAGAGTGAATATTATAAATAATAATATTTCAAGTAATAATAAATTGGTTTGATAGTGATTTTGAATCTTTTGCCTCAATTTCCCAAAATTGGAACATGCTGAGAGCATTACTACATCTCAGTACTCAAGCTCATAGGAGGTGCTTATCTTTCCTTTTACTTTCATACTATAGGAGTCCCAGATTTTGAGATTAAGAATTGCCTGCTCTCAGGTTTATTTAGTTCAACCAAGCATGGATGGATGCCCTCGTGACATGTGTCCCCGATGTCCACTATATTGGTTGTGGCTAATGTATGTCGCGTGTCACTGGAGTATCTGTCTAAGTCTATCTGATAATATCAACCTTCGGATTTATTTATTTTAATCATTCTTGGGCCGGAGCCCTCAAGCCTAAAAGGGTCTGATACTAAAGTTCTTCTCTTTCTATTTGTGTGAGGTTTCGCTGAATCATCCTGATTTCCCTCTACTGTGTGTGTGGGATAAATTGGTGTTATTCCAGTACAAATGGAAGGATATTAGCAGGGTGTTTTAACGTTGGATTTTGGAATTGGTGTTTCAAGTGTTATGTGCTGACAACGCTCGCCCATTATTGGATGCGTCGTTTGAGTGGCATATACCGCGGGAGGACCTCCTGATCTTAGCGTTAGATTACCAAATGTAGAGTAGTTAGACAACATAAAACTTTCTTCTTATGTGAAGGGACATTCTAGTTTAGTCAAATGACATTAAATTGTTTATAAGGAATAAATTAGAATTGTCCTGAATCAATAGGAAGAATATTCTTGATGGAGACGTTACGTTCGTTCGTGGGTTGCTTCTTGTAAAGTGTGTTGACGACGTTCGCCCATAAGGCTGCGACGGCTGTACGACACTCTGACCTTGGGGGACCTCTGAACTTTATGTGTGTCATCCTAAAGTAGTTAAATAATTTATTTAATCTTCATTGAATCATACAGGAATCTAAACTTTATAAGATTCTAAGTTTTAATTTTCCCTTAATAAAACTTGTCATAAATTATCATACTTAAAATTATACTTTGACTCAGTGTGAAACCACCTTAACTTTACTAAATAGATTCTTGAAAACAAAAATGGAACAGAAATTATAATGTTTAGTTTCTTTTCATTGTAAATAAGTTCCGAATATTTAAGTATATACAATAACCCCATTTTTATACTTCTTTTGAGTCCTCTTTTAAAGAACATCGAGTTTTAGCTAGTGTTGTTTACGCTAAATTCTCCCAGTGTTCTTGGTTTTGAATACTCGATGCTTTTGATTTTCCCTTAAGATCTTAAATCATAAGTGTTTGGCCCAACCTAGCTTAGATACTACTATCCCGTATCTTCTCGGTTCTGGTCATCATACTTCACTTTTAATTAAGGATTACCTTCAGTAATCTTTTGTTATACTTACTTCTTATATGTTCTTCTTCGAAATATGCTGGGTAATCCCATTATAGTTTAGATGCAAATCATTTTATTTAAATGAGTGTTTAGACTGGGGTTACTCTACATAATCCTTGTCCTGCATGGGTTGGTAACGGAAAAGAGATTTAGCTACGCATCACAAGTGAGAGCTATGAAGGATATACGGAGACCTTGTTGGTGCAATAAAGTCACTCAGTGACTGGGGGGAGGGAGATTGCCCTTCAAACTCTTTATGTCTCTCGTTATAAAACCGTTATTGATCTAGGCTGGCCATGCAAGCAATAATATTATACCCGTATCTAGTACAGACTTCACACTTGGACGTGTGGAGCTGGCTAATTATTTTCAGTTTAACTTATTTCAAAACAAACTAAGGGATTCGATGATGTCGGTCATTGTCTGCCCGGAGGGATTACAGGAAGAGCTCTTATAGCTCATGATGGAGAGTGCCCTGTTTTCCTAAAGGAAGACCGTATGCTTCGTGTGCCTGGCGGGCTCGGTGACCAGCTCTGGTATGGGTGACTAAAAGAAATAGTCAATACCCTGTGAACCCTGGATGAGTCAGTGATCGTCCCTTAAAGGTGGGCCACGTGGAAGTCGGGTTTGACGCGGGGCATGAACATACCGGGGGGAGACATCATCACCGTCTGGGTTGTACTGTGGTTAGTTGGTTCCGCACTCCACATACATTAACCCTAGTCTTTACTGTAGTTTAAGTTCTCGGTGGGATTTCCAGCTCCGCGAGGATGATCAGAATCCTGACGATCCAGTTGGATTGTTAGGGTAGTTTAGCGTCATGTCATCGTGAGCTGGGTGATGATATGCCTCGGACCTAGGACTTAGGGTAGAGGAGGCCTAGGACGAGCTGCTTGGGGCGATGGCGGTGCCCCAAACCTGGGGATTGTCCCCACATTTTTTTTATTACTTCGTTTATATAACATAAGTTTCTTTTCAGAAACTTAACGGCTATAATAAAATTGCATTGTAAAAGAGATGAAACCTCTCCTAAATTGATGAATCTACATGAATTCAGATGAACTACACCAAACAATATGAGACTAAATTTAAATAAATAGTGATATAAAATAAAATAAATAACTCAAATTAGACATGTAAAGATTAGGTTTATATTCAAATATAAGTATTAAAATAACAAGTGTGTTTCTTTTTCATTCTTCTATTGCCACTCTCCACCGAGCAGAATCTGTAAATTACAAGATATTATAAATATATAAAACGGAATGACGTAGGATTCAGGAAAAATATAATATTCAAAAGGATATTATTCTAGACGATCAACCTTGGCCAAAACTTTCACGTATCTGATTTGAGGATCCTATATGAAGGGACTTCAGATCTGTACAGTACCTATTTTTTTGGGGTTAGAATTTTAATAAAAAAAAGTAGTTTTTTTCAAGTTCCATTTATTAAAAAGTAATTTAGGACGGATAATATCACAATGAATTTATTTTGCAGTCTTCTTACAAATATCAAAATATTATTCTAAACTTAAATATAGGCTCAAAAGATATCCCATCATTTTTATTTTATTTTATCCCGCATTTGAAAGTATAGTCAATCAGAGTATTACGGATTGATGTGTCGTCAACTGTACACATATTTAAAAACTCATAAACGTATTTCATCTTTCCACACTTATATTTTTTCTTGACTACACAAGAACATTATTTCAATGGAAAGGCAAAAAATTATCTCATTTTATCGGTCTTATTACAAAACATTTTTCTACACATCCACAAAATATTTGATAATTTTTTTACGGAAAGCCGTTTTCATTACGAATTTTCCAAAAAATTGTACATTTAATTTTAATGAACGTTGCTCGAAGAATCTTTAAACATCTGTTAAATTTATTGCTGTCACTTTATGCTGATGATAAAGAAAGTGATAGCAATAGATTTGAAGGTGCCCTAACTTTAAAAATGCTTTCTGGAACTGGCAGTACATTAATAGAAAGCCAGGATTAAAATAAATGCGGTTTTAGAAAAAAAAAATATGTGACAAAATTTGGAATTATTAATATAAAGTATTGTTAATGATATAACACTTGCGTGATCTCGTCGGATATTGATCAATTGGCAATCCCCGACTTTTTCGTCAAAAATTAAAGTAAATTCCATCTAACAAAGAATAATTTTGAATTAATGAAAGAAAAATTCACATGAACATAATTTAAGCACGCTACTTAGACCATGAAACTGAACAACTTTCCCAAAGGAACATAGGTCGAAATACGAAAAACCAAATTTGACCTCCTTTATAAAATGCGCTATCAGCTGAGTTTCTATGGGAGGTCAAAAATTGATTTTCGTATTTCCTTGGGGAAAGTTGTTCAGTTTCATGGTCTGAGTAACATACTAAAATTATGTTCACTGTGTCATTAGGACCTTAAATAAGGCAAGAAATAATAATGACGTTTTTGTAAAAAGAAACATAACAAATCTAAGATTCCTGTTTTGAAATTATTCCATAGGTTCAAAGAGATAAATTAATTCATTTGACACGGTTGTAAAGTCTTGGATTGATTGGATTGGATTGATTAACACCTATTTATTTAAAATATATATTTACTTGATCGATCAACTACAGCCATTTGATGAGTCAATATCTAGTTAACTAATTGAATCGAACAATCGAGACTGTAGTTTAATCAACAATTTGTTGATCAATGTGCCAATTTCTCTCGTTGCTCGATTATGTTTGATCAGTGTCAGATCTCATTATTTCTAAAAGCACCATTCGATCGACGTTGAACGATATCTGGGTATCTAGTCTCAAATTTCGATTTATCAATTCGATATTATCCGAAACACGCAAATTCAAAACTTCGTGCCTTGAACTATAGAGTAGGATATTGATTGGATGCTCATCACTGGCAATTTCACAATTCATCCAAATTTAAGAGAAAAGAAATTTAGAGTAGATTGAATCGATCTATCGAGATTGTCAATCGATCAACAATTGATCAACCTGCCGATTTTGCTCATTGCTCGATTCAGTTTGATCAGTGTGAGATTTGGTTTGGTTCTAAAATCACGTCGAACGATATTTGACCAGCTAATTGAATCGATCAATCGAGATCAAAAATTTATGAACAATTGATCAATCTGCCAATTTTGGATCAGTGTCATGTCATCTCTTTGGTTCTAATAATACCTACTAATACCAACGTTATGCCAAGCAAGTGTAGAGGTCGGTTTACACTATCTTAGTGCTTTAGGAGAGAACTTGAATGCGATTTGTTTAAGGTGCGTAATACCTTCTAACTTAACTATAACTGAATATACTTCTTGCTCTCTCCACTCTATAGAGAGCTAGACGCTTATGTCCTAGATCAGTAAGTATAGTAGTACAGGAGTACAAATAGGAATCGGACCAATTACAGACGTGCGTGGATGCTTATTTTAGTTTTTGTCAAGTTCACAACTTCGTTCGGGTGGAGCTCGTGTCTCAGCGGTTTTTATACTAAAGACAGCAGTGTGAGAGCAGGACGGAACGATGCGCTACACCTTGAAGCGACAGAGAAGCCTGCTTCCACTTATAGCTTTTCCTACTGTCACGTATAGTTTTTCTTGCTATCAGTGTAATCAATCTATATTATTTTGACTGTACGTGGGGTCACTCCCCGCCCCCTGTATGCTGGCTCCCTCCCCGCTGGTCGCGTGTATAGCTGGGGTCAGTTACTAAGGCCAAGGGAACAGCGCCATCTACAGGGGACTGAATATCACAATTAGATTGTTGGTTTGGAGATTTTGCTCCTGGAAACCGAAATGTACGACTCGGATTGTACGACTGCGGATTACGAAGCCAAGTAATTACCGCCCTCGGAATCCGTGTACACTCTGGCTGAAAATTATCTGGCTGTTCAATCCGTGGCCATTCTTAGTCCCTGCTCAGATTGCCCAGCTAAGAGTGTAAAACTACGGAAGGTACGCCCTAAGAAACCGAAGCCAGATGGCTGCCAAATATTGACTACGAATTCCGCGGTGGCACCAATCGTGACCTACCTCGGATTGTCCACCCTCGGTTTTCGAAGCCTGTTCAGAACAATCTGCACATATAGTTTAATTAGATTTAATCTTAAATATAGTAATTTTTGTTTGTTTTACTATGGCAATATTTCCTAACTTAAAATGATTTTTGTAATAGCAACATTCTCTCTCTTCTTGTCAACCCTCTGTACGATACAGTCGCATATTTTTTGGCTCCAATAAAAATTTAATAAGTTTACTATCTAAACTAGCATTTTTATTCCAAACATGGAATTGTGGTCCTTCAGACGCCAAAATTGTAAAAATTAATAAGTGATCAGTGAAAATTACGTTCGAGTTTGATCGCGGGTTATCTACCTATTGTTCGCGCCGGCCGCCATCCATTGTTCGTGCCGTTGACGGCGTGTTCCAGTGTTTCGTGCTATAACGAAACTGGCCCGCACTTTCGTTCTGGGCTTAACGAGGTTCTTTCTGCAATAAGAAGGAAGCAAGAAGAGGAAATATCATCGAGTTGGTCATATATTCCAAGATCGGATTGACCAAGCTTTTTTTTCCCACCGCCATTTTTCATCGTTCGAAAAAATATTCGTACCTCAAATTGACGCGTCATCGAGTGAACTTAGCGGCGATTCGTCAGGTTGGTAGTGGTAGTATTACGGCGCTAAAGCGTGCTATAACGCATTTCGGAACGTGGGGTTGCTTGCGCATGACTTGCAGCCAACTTCATTTCAACCGAGTCGTCTGTCATCTGCCTGTCAGCATTTATTTTGTAAACAAGACGGAAATTTGCCAAAACCATGGCAAATGCAGAAGAATTAAAGAAGCTGAGGCTCAAGCGAGGACAGCACAAAGCCACCATTACCCGAATACAAAACTTTGTTATGGATCCAGTGAGTTTTTCATCGGCAAGTGTTGATATACTTGAGGCGCGGAAGGATGCGCTTATAAGTGCGCTAAAGTCCTACGAAACCGTCCAGTTGGACATTCTAAGCATGGATGAAAAGGATAAAGAAGAGGTGGGTGCTATTGAAGATCAATATTATACTGTTTTAGCGAGAATTAATGCTGCGTTAAAAACTTTGTCCACAAAACGAACATCGGAATGTCATAGTGTCTCAAGTTGTAAATTACCTAATATCGACATTCCCATGTTTGACGGCAAGGATTTTACACAGTTTAAGCCATTTTATGACTTGTTCATGGCAATTATAGACAATAATACACAACTGACAGATGTACAGAAGTTTTTTTATCTGCGGAAATATTTAAGTGGTGATTCATTAGCAGTCATTGTCAACTTGCCATTAGTCAACGAATCTTACAAGCAGGCATTAGTATTATTAAAAAAGCGCTTTGATAACAAAGCTCGATTAATTTCAAATCATGTAGGTATCTTATTAGATCTACCTGCAATTCAAAAAGGTACTGCTACCTCTATAAGGTCGCTTGTGTCACAAATAAAGCAGCAATTGCATGCGCTGCAAAACTTAGAGCAGCCCATTGATAAATGGGACATGATATTGATTTCCATTTTTACTAGAAAGCTTGATCAAATTACAAATCGGGCTTATCAGTTAGATAGGGATACGGAAAAGTTGCCTTCCATGGCAGATTTTCTAGACTTTCTAGAAAAGCGCGCTATAGCGCTAGAGGATAGCAGTTTAGCCCCTCAAAAAAGCACTTGCTATGAAGGTGCACAGAGCAGAGCCTATAGTTCCTTGCCACCAAAAGTCTCAAATGTTGTGACAAATAATAATAATTTAAAGACATGTAAGTTCTGTACTAAACATGACCATGCGCTTTTCAGCTGTCCGGAATTCAAAACGGCAGCTCTCCAAGACCGGCAACTATTTGTCCGGGAACATAAGTTATGCCAGATTTGCTTGAAGCCACATAGTGGTAAGTGTAAATTTATATTTAAATGCAAGGTCTGCCAACAACGACATAACACTCTTTTACATCCGGAGCAGGAAAAACAGGACAAGCCTGAAGAACCTCCGGTAACTTTGTTATCTAATCCTACTACAAATTGTGTTCTACTTCCCACTGTGAAAGTAAAGGTCTTGAGCAAGTCTGGTCAACCATGGGTAGTGCGTGGCTTGCTGGACACCGGCAGCCAGGCATCTTTTGTTACAGGAAATCTTGTAAATAAGTTAGGCTTGAATGCTATAGTCCAGCCTAACAACATTATAGGTATCGGTAATAAGCCTACAAAAATAAATGAATTTGTAAACTTGACTGTGCTTTCATGCCATCATGTTATAAAGTTCAATATAAAATGTAATGTAGTTGATTCAATTACAACAAAGTTGCCCCAGCAATCCTTCAATGTTTCAGGCTGGAATATACCTAAAAATGTAAAACTTTCAGATGATGATTTTCACACTCCTGGTGAAATTTTTTTGCTGTTAGGAGCCGATGTGTATTTCAATGTTTTACTTGAGGGTTCTTTAAAAATTGAAAATGGCCCTATATTACAAAATACAATGCTTGGTTATGTAGTAGGTGGTAACTATCCGAAACAAACTCAAGTTTGTAACAGTTCTAACTTTGAAATTGTAACAAATTTTGCTATATCTGATCCAATTAAATTGGAAAATATCATGGAAAATTTTTGGTTGACGGAAAAGGTTCCTGAGCCTGCAAAGCCTGCATCGGGTGAATTTCAAAAGGCAGAAAAAATATTTCAAGACTCAATGGCGCTTAAAAATGAGCGGTTTCATGTGGATATGCCTTTGATATGTCCGATGGAGGAATTGCAACTTGGTGACTCATTTTCTATTGCCTATCAAAGATTTCTTGTATTGGAAAAAAGATTCAGATCAAACCCTTTATTGCTGGAGCAGTATAAATTGTTTATTAACCAGTATGTAAACTTGGGACATGCTAAGGTGGTTAACATTTCAGATTATGATATTTATAATGATCCTGTATTCTTTTTAGCATATCATTCCGTAAATAACGAGGCGAGCAAATCCACGAAATTCCGAATTGTGTTTGATGGGAGCGCCCAGTCAAAGGACAATGCATCCCTCAACGATGTCATGCTGAACGGTCCCGTGGTGCAAAGTGAGCTATTTGATATTCTCATTTTATTCAGAACTTACATTTACACTCTGATTTGTGATATTCAAAAAATGTTTCGACAGGTTTTCATTAATAGCCACCAAACTTGCCTTCAGAATATTCTGTGGCGCGATGATCCCAGGAAGCCCATCAGCTGCTTACAGTTGCAAACTGTGACTTATGGACTTAAGGCCTCTACTTTCTTGGCCACTCGATGCTTGGTCGAGTTAGCCCAGCAGTACAAGGACGAGTACCCTCTTGCCTCTAAAGCAATGCTCTACAATACTTTTGTTGATGACGTCATTTCTGGTACTGATAAAATAGAGCTACTGTTTGACCTTAAGAAAGACTTGGTAGAGCTTCTACGCTTAGGCAGTTTTAATTTGCATAAATGGTGCTCCAATGTGCCTGAAGTTTTATGTGATGTTCCAGCTGAAAATAGGCAGTTTGAGGATATTGATATAGGTAAAAATAATATTGTCAAAACTCTTGGTCTGATGTACGATATTACATCAGATACTTTTACATTTTCATGTCCAAATCTGATTGAAAATGAAAACATTAACACTAAAAGAAAAATCCTAAGTTTTATAGGTAAAATTTTTGATCCTTTAGGGCTCATAGGACCTATCGTTGTTGCTGCTAAAATATTTATGCAAGAGCTATGGACTTTGCAGATTCAATGGGATCCTATAATACCCCAGAAACAGTTTCTATACTGGAATAACTTTTTGAACAACCTGAGACAGATGGAAAAAATTACTGTCAACAGATGTGTAAATTACAAGGACGTTTCATCAGCAGAATTGATAGGCTATGCAGATGCCTCTCTAAAGGCTTATGGTTGCTGTCTCTACCTAAGAGTTTTCAAGCTGGATGGTATAGTGCAAACAAATTTGCTCACCTCCAAATCTAGAGTATCTCCGCTAGGTAAAAATCAAACTATTCCTCAACTTGAGTTAAACAGTGCTCTCCTTTTAGCCCACTTGACTAGCAGGGTTACTCAGACCTTGATAAATAGATTCCCTCACAAGGTCTTTTTATACAGCGATTCACAGATAGTTCTGGCGTGGATTAAGTCTGGTAGCGTCAAGTCAAATGCTTATGTCAATAATAGAGTAAAGCAGATTATAGAGTTGGTGGGTCAGACTCAGTGGTTCTATGTCAGGACAAACAATAACCCAGCAGACTTACTGTCAAGGGGTGTACAGCCACAAAGTCTCCAGGGTAATCCCTTGTGGTGGCATGGCCCGCAAGATTTGGCTAAAAATAATTACCAACACACAAATCAAGATAACATTAACATTTCTGATTTATCCGCAGAGTCAGAGTCTGAAAGTGAAAGCAATAAAATACTATGCAATTTCACTAATGTAGAGTCATCCTTTGCAAAACAATTATTTCAGAAATATTCCAATTTACATAAACTTCAAAGAGTGATTGGATGTATCTATAGGTTTTACAATAACTGCTCGAAAAAGGTTGACAAAATAAAGGAGAGTGTATTAACGCCCCATGAGTTACGCGACTCTATGGCAGTCATTGTGCGTGCTACTCAAAGGGAACATTTTTCTAAAGAAATAGAATTGCTTTCATCTGGAAAGAATGTAAAGACTGGAATAGGTAATTTAAATCCCTTTCTTGATCATTTTGGAGTTGTAAGAGTAGGTGGAAGGCTAAATAATGCTGTTAACATTACCTATGATAAAAAACATCCCCCTATTCTCCCAAAAAACTCTCATATTACACACCTGCTTATAGAGAAAGAACATCTTAGGCTTCTACACGCAGGACCTAGGTTGGTTTTCAGTTCTTTGTCGCAAAAGTACTTTATAGTAAATGGTATACGAGAGGTCAAGAAAGTGGTGCGCAAATGCATCAAATGTATGCGTATGAAAGCTGAAGCTGCTAAGCAGCTGATGGGATCTCTTCCTCAGGAACGCATAACAGCATCACGGCCCTTTCAGCATGTCGGCGTTGATTTTTGTGGACCTTTTGATATGAAGGTAGCTCGTATTAGGAAGCCTCTCATAAGGAAGTGTTATATAGCACTTTTCGTGTGCTTTGTTGTTAAAGCCATACATGTAGAGCTTGTCTCAGACCTCACAACGGAGGCTTTCTTAGCATGTCTTAAGCGCTTTATATCTAGACGTGGGATGCCCACAAAAATATTTTGTGATAATGCTAAGACCTTTAAAGGTGCATCAAATAATTTAAATGAGTTGTTTAAATTAGTATCCTCCAAAGGTCATAGAGATGCTATTGATAGTTATTGCTCTCAGAACTCTATAACCTTTACCTATATTCCCAGCTACGCCCCTCAGTTCGGTGGACTTTGGGAGGCTGGAGTACGTAGTATAAAGCACCACCTAAAGAGAGTGGTAGGTAATCTTTGTTTAACTTATGAAGAGCTGAATACTGTCATAATTCAGATTGAAGCTGTGGTAAATTCTCGGCCTCTTCTGGCAGACAACTCCAGTGATTGTCAATATTTAACGCCTGGGCACTTTTTAATTGGAACGGCTTTAACTAGCTATCCTGAGATAGATCTTACAAATGTCTCTACAAATCGTCTTAAATTTTGGCAGTTTTGTACTAAATTAAAGCAAGACTTCTGGAAGTCATGGTCCAATGACTATCTCACACAGTTACAAAGTCGTCCCAAATGGAAGGAACAGCAGCCTAATTTAAAAGAAGGTGGTTTAGTAATTGTTAAAAATTTAAACACCACTCCCTTGGAATGGCCGATGGCTCGAATTGTAAAAACATTTCCAGGAAGTGATGGTAGAGTAAGAGTCGCCGATATTAAAATGAATAATAAGGTGTATCGCAGGTCTATAAATAAGTTGTGTCCCTTGCCTTTGGATTAGGATGTTATTCTTTCCCCGCCCCCAATTATGTTCAGAACAATCTGCACATATAGTTTAATTAGATTTAATCTTAAATATAGTAATTTTTGTTTGTTTTACTATGGCAATATTTCCTAACTTAAAATGATTTTTGTAATAGCAACATTCTCTCTCTTCTTGTCAACCCTCTGTACGATACAGTCGCATATTTTTTGGCTCCAATAAAAATTTAATAAGTTTACTATCTAAACTAGCATTTTTATTCCAAACAAAGCCAAACCAAAGTGACGTTTAAAAACTCTCACCTTTAAGATGTTTTATAGGTCTGTTAGGTTAAGCTAGGTACTCCCACGATCACAACGCATGAGCCGAGCGAGCGAAGGGAGCTTGCCTCGGTAGCGGCCGCCAAGTGCCAGAAGCGAACGTAAGTGACAGAATACTCTTCTGTAAAAGTCTATGTTTGTAAACATATTTCGTAGATGGTTATTATAGTACATAGACAAGACAGGCCGACCCAGTATTGTACGACCAGGTATGACCGCCCTCAGAATACGTGAACAATGGGTCCCATTTCCCTGGCCGAGCAATCCGTGACCGGACATTACTTGTCCGACCTCGTAATGCCTAACCAAAAATGCACGACCGCGGATTGTTCAACCTCAGAATCCGAACCCAGATGGCTGCGGAATATTGGCTGTGCATTTCGCAGTCGTACAATCCGCGGTCGGCCATTCCGGGCACTCATTTTGCGTGATTCATGTTCGAAGTGTGGTTGTACAACTACTAAAAACCACCGTTCCCAAATTTTCCAAATTTCTTTAGGACAGTGCTTTAGTAGACGTCTACTAAAGCACTGTCCTAAAGAAATTTGCTAAAAACTAAGATAATGTAAACCGGCCTTTATGTAACAACCACTTTGATATTTTGACGCATCCAGAAATAAAATAAAAATTAAAAATACTCAAACTACATACTTAAAACTCCCTTAGACGCATACACTGGGCGTTGCACTTGGCATACCTGAAATAATGATTAAAGTATTTAACAAGCAAGTGCACTGAGCTTCTTTAAAGTTAAAGCTGTTAAAAACACAATGTGAATTTTCATTGGTTTTGCTCCCAAAGCCCAGTGATTCTACTCATGAAAACAAGCAACTTTCTCGAATAAAAAACAATATAACTAGAAAAAAAATCGACTTCCCATACAAAATGAGTCGATCACGTGACCACTTTAGTCTGGAGAGTAGAATTTTTTTTTGCAAGTAATATTTTTTCTTTGGGAATGTTGCTTGTTTTCATGAGTAAAATCACTGGGTTTCGGGAGTAAAACAAAAGAAAATACACAGTGCTAGTATTATTGTCACTTTTTCTTTGAGAAAAAAGAAATGACAGCAATTTATTTAAATGAGTTCTAATTTAAGAAACTTTATGCAAATTGCAGTAAAATGAATAACAAAAACGGTATAACTACCTTAAAGAATGTATAAATGTGGGTTTCTTGTAATTTATCAAACGGTTTTTTGAAAAAAATGTTGTTTAGTTTCAGAGTTCGCATACGGGTTGTAAAAAACAGGCCAACTGCGAGTCGGACTCCCGCACAGAGGGTTCCGTACCACCACATAATATTAGTTGAAATTTCAGTGCTAGATTTTTGAGTTCGACTCGCAGTTGAACAGTTTTTATAATTTGTTATTTTTATAGCCTACGTACTATAAATAAACAAAATTTCACGCTCATAAATGTTCCCATTTTTACGATAGAGCTAAAACGAAAAATCGAGAAGAAATCGCCTTAAAAACACGTTTGTAGAAGGGAAGCCTCTCATATTTTTTATTTTTATATTGTTGTTGTAGACAGTTGAATTCTGACTAGTAGACTCTACCTATTACTGTTCATGAGATACAGCCCAAACCAAATTTTGTAAAAAAAGGTGACTTTGGTGGCATCTTATTCCTTTTTTTTTTTAAAATGCGCACGGCTAAAGAGTGGAATTCTCTGCCTGCGTCTGTGTTCCCGAGTTCATATAACCCGAATCTATTCAAGTCGCGAGTGAATAGGCTTCTTCTGGGCAAGCTCGCTCCATCGTAGACCTCATCTCTGTCTTCAAGACTAGTTCGAGGTCAAGAGTAAGCCCATTTTCTATAAAAAATAAAAAAAAAACAGAAAATACAATATTTATCTACTCAACGAGTTCTAAACAACGATACCCCACTCGATGGGGAAGTTATTTTTTTTTATTCGCGCCCTTTTGTTTGTTTAGAAGCCCTCTTCATTGTTTGTAATTTTTTATTTTGATTATTTGTTATAGTAACGGCATCAGATATACACAATTTGTGAAAATTTCTACCTATTACGGTTCATGAGATACAGCCCGCAGACAGACAGACCGACAAACATCGGAGGCATATCAATAGGGTCTTGTTTTTCACCCGTTGAGTACGAAACCTTAAAAAAGTAAGATGGTCCTTATAAGGGTTGATTCTTCATCATTCATTCTTATTTTTCACAGAAAGGGTAAATCAATCCTAAAGAATGTCAATTTGCCCATGAAACTGAAAAATAAACCTCATCATAACATCCCATGAACGTCCACTACAGGACAGGGAGCGCCCTCCAGAATTCTAGCTTTTGCTGGAAAAATGTGGAGGGGAAGTACCGTAGACACCTTGCTTGTTAGCGTTACGGCTGGCACTATGGACCGCGGTTGTAGGTGACAAAAAAACCTAAAGGAACATTATTCGAATCACGAAGAAAATTATCATTATCACCTTCCAAATATTTCGAATCGAATAGAAATTGCGTCAGCTGATAGCGCGTTTGGTATAGGAGGTATTAGAATTTCGACCAATGTTCCACGGGAAAAGTTGTTAAATTTCAAGGGCTGATTTAAATCCTAATTTTATTTAAATCCAGGACGTTCTGAATAAAGGCCAGGTACCCTAAACCGACGAGCATGTATGAAAGGATTGATGAAGGTTCAGGAAGCAAGGGAAGTATGTCAAGATCGTAGCAGGTGGAGGACTGTGGTCTCTGCCTACCCCGACGGGAACAAGGCGTGATGTTATGTATGTATGTATGTATTTAAATCCTTCAGGGTTTTTATACCTACTCTTTTTGTTACACGCTTTGGTGAAAGATTTTTATTTTTTTTATGTCGCAAGTGTGCAACGAAGCAGGTGGGCCACCTGATGGTAAATGGTCACCACCGCCCATAGCACCCACTGTCTTATTAGTGCCATAATTTTACACTAATAAAACCACGTTGCCCAGTCTGAGAACTAAGATGGTAAGTCTCTTGTGCCAGTAATTTCACTGGCTCCCTTACCCTTCGAAGCAGTGCAAACACTGCTGCTTTACGGCAGAAAAATGTAAGGTGTTGGTACTTCCCTAAACGGGCATTGCACAAAAGCCCTACCAAATAATGATTATTTCCAAATATCACAAAAATAGTAAAAGCCATTGAACTCTTCCCCCGGTTTTCACTTTTTCTTAAGCCGAAACTTCTTTTTACAAGAAATTAGCTTTTGCTCGCGACTTCGTTCGCATGTCAAATAAAATATAATATACCAGTGGTTAAGTCAAATTATTAGCTATCAAACAAAAAAGTTTCATTGAAACAGTTCAAGTAGTTTTTGCGTGATGCTCGAACAAATAAACAATCAAACAGATAAACAAAAAAAGTGAAAAAGTCAGTGATTTGGATTCAAAATAGCATAACGATTATTTTTATAAATATCTCATTGTACAGACAAAATCAATTTACAATACATAGGTTTATTTTTTTACAATCTATGATGCAGAATCACCCTCAAAGTAATCATCGTAGTCTCTACTATAATAAAATTGAAAAAGTCGTGGGCAAAATTTAGTTTTCCTATTCCGTTTTTAGTTTTCGTTTTCGATTCCGTGAGACGCATTTTTGAAGCGTTCGAAGTGAATCTTTAGTTCGCATACGAAAACGAATCGTGTACGAATTTGATTTCTAATGCTCTCAATTTTACGCATTTTTGAATCATTCGAAAGCAATGTTGCCATTAAATTACAATCTTTAAACAATTTTCTTTTCACGCAGAAAAAATAAAAACCGGAAAGCAATCACTCCTTCATTTTAAAAACCGGTAATGAATTTCGAGGGAATGGAACGCAAATTAAAAAGTTGATATGTCAGTACAATGTCATGTGTCAATGTCGTTCTCATCACAGATTATACATACTTTCGAGTGGTAGAAATGCAAAACGAGTGGGTCGGACCACTCGTTGCAGAATTCACAAGTATGAATATTCAAAAATTGCGATTTTACGGATTCGTATACGAATCTTGCCAATTCGAATGCGAATTGAAGTTCGAACGCTTCAAAAATGCATCTCCGTATCCGATGGGGGAAAAACGGGACCCTATTAATATGCCTCCGATGTCTGTTTACGAGTATCTGTTAGCGGGCTGTATTTCATGAACCAAATGGCGACAGTTGGAAATTTCTGCCGCTTTAACAACAAATACTAATAATAAAAAATATGTAAATTAAGAGGGGGTTCCCATACTAAAAACGTGTTTTTCTAGGCAATTTTTGCTCGATTTTTGTTTTAGCTCTATCGTAAAAACAGGAACACGTTTTCAATACACTTCTGCGTGACTTGGCGTCCATAACTACGACGATATTTTTACCTTACTGGTACGGTACCCTCTGTGTTCGAGTCCAACTCGCACTTGACCGGTTTTTAATAACTTCAAAAGCACGTTTGTAAACTTACCTCTTTTCTCTCTTGATCGAAGTCAGCAATCCTATATCCAAGTGGGCCAGTTCGGGTTTCATGGCGGCTCCCTCTTTCACTAAAGGAATATCTTCCACCCTTAGAACTCCTGCTTGGAGGTAACCCAGTAGACTAGGAACATGCTCCTTGATAATCTTGGCGCGTTCTTCGGCTACTTCATGGTCCCTGCAAAAATGAGAAGAAAAAATATTACCATTTTTTTATTGTTTTTAAAATTTAACATAAAACTGATCCACTTTTTCAAAGGGAATATTTATATAGGATGACTTTTAATTAGTTCTTGATAGCAAAAGATATGCATGTACTCGTGATACTGAACAACTTTTCCCAAGGAACATAGGTCGAAATACGAAAAACCAAATTTGAGTCATTCTATATAGGTACTCCTCAGCACAGAATAAAGTAATAGTACTATCATACCATGCCCCGTATGGTGCCTGCAAAGAATAGTACCAATCCTTACATACCCGTGGGTGTCGTAAAAGGCGACTAAGGGTTATAAATAGGAGGATGGGCAGCAGCATCCTCCTTTGTATCTAACATCTTACTTACTGCGGTCACCTACAACCGCGGTCCATGGTGCCAGCCGTAACGCTAACAAGCGAGGTGACTAATGGTACTTCCCTCCACATTTTTCCAGCATACGCTAGAATTCTGGAGGGAGCTCCCTGTCCTGTAGTGGACGTTTCTTGGGATGTTATAATGACTATCATACAGAACGGACACTCCGCCCGCGAGATTCTCGTTGTCCTTCTGAGGGTCTTTTGTAAATTTTGTAATAGGCCTACGCGACCTTCTAATTTCAAATTCATGCTCGATGTATGTAGTGTTCGGGGTGAGTCCTCAGTCTGTCGCAACAAGCCCATGGAGCTCTTGAGCACCATCACCAAAGTACAATCTGAAGTATCATGTTATACCAAAGAATTCGGACTCCTTGCTCCGCTCGGGATAGAAGGAACACTACTTGTTTTTACTATGGGATGACATCTGCCATTGTGTCCCAAGTTGAAATGTCAAATTGTCAAACGTGATTTGATGTCCTCGTACAAAATTTACAGAACGACGCCTATGCCGTATTTAAAATGACTGAATGGATGTCAAAATACCTTGTGACACATATTTTCCTTAATCTTCCTACTATTACCCAAATATTTATATGTCTATGTCTGTCTATCATTGTTATATTTTAAATACTTTATTTTAAGGAACATATATATATACTCTCTAATACTCATTTAAGTGTCTCAAAAACAAACTTGTCATACATAACTAACCTATTAACTAATACAATACGAAGATTAGTCAAAAAACCCGCCCTGGAGCGTACCCGGCTCAAATGTTCCCATCACGCCGGCCGCGTTGCCACGCTGGATGGCCAGCGAGACTTGCTGCACCAGGTACGATCCAGAGCGACGGTCACAGCCACGATTTCGCAGGCGCCGCCCCAATTCCTGGACGAACTGCTTGGGCCCCCTCACTCCAGGGACCACCCGTTTCCACCGCGAAAGCAACAAACACGTACTGCCGTTCAAGCTCTGAATATTTCGCTCGTTTTTGTCTTGCCGCCTGTTCCGCAGCCGAGCCGATTTCTATGTGTTATACTGTGACACATCTGACTTATGTCTATCATTGTTATATTAATTTATAATTTCAATTAACAATGTTTTATTTGTAATAACTAAAATGTAATAATGTATAATTAATGTGTTTCAACAAAATGTTTCATGAATAAATAAATGGAATTAAAATTGGATACCATGTTAAGGTAATAAAAACAACATACGTGGGACACTCAGAAATATTTGCGACACTAAAAAAAATTGTTCTACAGGTACATATATTTTTATTAAATCTTTTCAAAGTACTCTCCACCAGCCTCTATACAAAGATTCATGCGTCTGAACCAGTTTTCAAAACACTTTTTCCAGTCCGCCGTAGACACCTCGTTTACAGCCTGCTCGAACGCAGCCAGCGCATCTTCCGGCGACGAAAATTGTATCCCCTTGAGCTGATTTTTTATTTTTGGAAATAAAAAGAAGTCACACGGTGCTAGATCAGGGCTGTAAGGAGGGTGACCCAGGAGTTTGACTGGTGTGCTGTCCAGGAAGTCCCTCGTTTTGAGCGCGGTGTGTGCAGGCGCATTGTCGTGGTGGAGCAGTAGTCCGCGGAGCCCTGTGTTTGGTCGCTTGTTGCTCACAACAGAAAAAACTTCTGGTAAACATTTGGTAGTATACCATTCGGCGTTGATGCTTCTTTGATCTCGTAAGGGAATTGAGGCCAAGTGGCCAGTCAAATTAAAAAAGCTGGCGATCAAAATCTTCCCCCCGCTTCGAGATCGCTTCACTTTGGTAGGCGTTGGTTCATTTTGAAACACCCAAACTGTCGACTGGCGCTTGGTTTCTGGATCGTATTGATAAATCCAGGACTCATCACCTGTTACGATGTCGTAAACACGCCGAGACGAGCCTGCTTCAAATTTGTTCAGCATATCACGGCACCATTCCACCCGGGCCTGCTTCTGAGCGTCGGTGAGGTAGTGCGGCACCCAGCGCGATACTATCCTCCTCACGCGAAGATGCCCGTGTAGAATCTCGTGAACGCTTCCCGATCCAATCTTTAATATGTGCTGAATCTCCTGATATGTAATTCGCCTATTATCTTGGATTAAATTTTTCACTGCTAGCACGTTTTCTTCCGTAATAGCCGTCAAAGGGCGACCGCTTCTTTCTTCATCCCCCAAGGTTGGTCGACCGCGCCTAAATTCGTTATACCAACGATACACGGTTGCCATGGAGGGGCCTTCATCCATAAATGCCATTTGAAGTCTATCGAACGATTCATCCGGTTTCAGGCGACACTTGAAATCGTAAAAAATCATAGCTCTAAAATGTTCCCGGCGCAGATCCATTTTTCAGTAAGACACGATACTTTGAATTGGCTCGCAAAAAATGTGGAGGGAAATTTTGAAAATGGAACACACATATTTTTACTTACAAGTAATCATATTTTCGAAAAAGATTCTGACCGGCCAGTCTCCCATATATAAAAACTATTTTTCGCAATACTTTCTGAGTGGCCTGGTATGTGACAAGACAACGTTCAAGAATAGATATCTTAAAATGCCTAAGTAATTAAATTTAAAACGAATAAATAACAAAAACACGATTTGTTACCAGCAGTGTTCACGATGTGCGGAGGAGAACACATTTACTTTTGGAGACAGGTAAACCTTTATAACAATTATTAAATTACTAGTGTGCCATCATCATATCAACTGATGGACGTCCATTTCCGGGCATAGGCTTGCCCTACAGATCTCCATGACGACGATGCGCTGGCTTCCCGCGACCTTGATTAGATCTATTCAAGTCTCGAGTGAATAAGCTTCTTCGGCAAGAGTAAGCCCATTTTCTATTAAAAAAAAAAAAAAAAAGCTCGTTCCAGCGGCGGCCTTATCTCTGTCCTCAAGATTAGATCGAGGTCAAGAGTAAGCCCATTGACAATAAAAAAAAAACGTCGTCGGTTCACACTCTAACTTGAAACACCGGTTTAGGTTAATGAATAACAATTAATTATATTTATCAATTGGGAACCAGGATAATTATGACATCTTTCATATTTTTTTAAAATAATATAATCAATTCGGCAGCCAGTAATAATAGGTGGAACCCTGAACGAAGGTCGGGTTCTACATCCCTCCCTCTACAAAAAAAAATCAAGTGAAGCTTGAAAAGTTCCCATTTAAATTTTTCTAACTGACTGCCTGCCTAAGACGGATTCAATATAACAGATGCCCAACAACACAGGATACTTCGCTGCACTGTATCTTCTATCTAATGTATATGAGTAGTGTATCTCATATAGATTTTCCCAAACAAAAACCGCCAGAAAAAGTATTGGGACAGGTTGTTGTGTCATCACTACAAGTTAGGCCAAAAAAACAAATATTAAATTTAAAAACGTTACTACGGAGGGGGGTTACCTAGGCTAAGTTTCCTGTACGTCCTGAATCTTTTAGGTAGGCATGCTAAATCTTCGATTCCATCTTCACTTATCATCATTACCTATCCTACATTAAAAAAATATCAATATTTCAGCTTTTTGTAGCTTCGGCAACTTTCTTCTACTCTATGGGGGTCAGCTTTATGCTGTCGTTCCCTGCGGTATTGAACCTCGGCATCTTATCTCCGAACACGACTGACATCAGAGCCACCCCTGATGAAGCCTCATGGATCGGTAATTTTTTTTTATATGAGTATCTTGATTTTATATCATTAGAGCTGACCAACAGATGATGATGTAGTTTCCTGAATCGCGCTATAGTTATTTTTAAAACGGATAATATAACATTTCTAGACACGAGATTGCATAAAGGTACCTGTACACATGATCGATTCGAAATATTTAGTTCGGCTTTTTTCATACAACAGACAACTCAAGCTCTAAGAAAAAGCCGAAACGACAATGCCGAATCGAACATGTGTACAAAATACAATATACTCCTTAGCTACCCTAAGACCCGGTAACCTAGATCGATTTTTCACCTCCGTAAACCTCAGTGTCATATATTTATGTATGTGCAAATATTGCTAGTAGAATAGTTTAGGATACAGAGTAGAAACAGAAATACGATGATCTTTCAGTCTTGTCGTAGTAACCGCAGCGTACGCACGCATTCACGCATTTATAAAGAGCTGTGCAACAAGTTTTCTCTAACCAGCGATACTCAAACTCAATCGGCATCATGAGTAGTTCCAACACGTGTGGTATCTGCGATAAGGAGTGTTTTGACGGAGTGAATTGTCACGGTTGTAAGAATATCTTGCACTTTGACTGTGCAGCGCTTAAAGAAAGTGGATATCGGAGGATGGGAGAAGAGAGAAAGCAGGCGTGGCGTTGCCATCCATGTAAGCAAGCTGGTAAACCTATCGGTCCCACTGCGACCCCTGGTGGAGGAGAAGTTCACCCTACTCCTGGAACCGGTGGAGGCAGTGCGCCACCTGAGATTAACCTGTTGACCTTGTTAAATGAAATCAAGATAATGTCTGGAAAGCTAACTGCTTTAGAGTCAGTCCCGGAGGACATTAAATCTATTCGAACTGAAGTGCAGGAGCTGAAGACTTCGTTCAATATAGTTAACAACTCTCTCAAAGGACTTTCGGAGAGGATTACTAAAACTGAAAAAAAGTTGGAAGATCTGGAGAAAACCAAGAATGACGCAGCTATTACTTTGCAAAAGCATTTGGATAAAATTGAGAGCGCCAGGCAGGAAAGAGAACAGTTTTCGCGATTGAAAAATGTTGAATTGAAGGGGCTGCCACAATCCAAAAATGAAAATCTACTAGATTTGGTTTGTGCTATCGGGAATAAAATTATGTACCCCATCTCCAAGAGCCAAATTGACTTTGTAACGAGAGTTCAGTCACGTGATCCTGAACAAATAAAGCCGGTCATCGTTTGCTTCGTAAATCGCTACGTAAAGGAAGATTTCGTCGCAGCGGCACGAGCTGCTGCTAAGGATTCTCCGTTGATGGCCACTGAACTTGGCCTGGGAGTGGGGAAAAATTCTAAAATCTTTGTTAATGACCACCTGACTGTCGAAAATAAATCGCTTCTCACCAAAGTTAAGAAAATTGCTAAAGAACGGGGTTTTCAGTACGTATGGGTAAAGTTTTGCAAGATATTTGTAAGAAGAGACGACACTTCTGCCATCTTACATATGAAGTCCGAAGTAGATCTATCGAAAATTATATAAAAAAGACACTTTTCTATTTTATTATCGCGTTTAATATTATTCACTACGTTGAGCAAAGTTTGAGATTCTTAAGCACAGGTACACCTTTTATTATGCTTATCGCTAAATGCTCTGTATTACGGTTATTGGCACGCATCGCTAATTTAAATCTTATGTCTTGCAAATATTGGTTACTTTTGCTCATCGAGGCAAAGGAGTGTTGGAGTTGGTCAGCGATAAGCCCTATTGTGCTGCGTAATTGGATTCTTTTGTTGTCTAATGACATTTTAAATTGGTTTTTATTGCCAATGTTTTGTTGTTTACAATGTTGCTATGAGTTTACTTACCTATTTATTACATTAGTCTGCTTTAAATACTATCGGAATTTATTGCTTATCTGGAAAAATGACCTCGCTTAAAATTTATTATCAAAATGTCCGGGGACTACGCACAAAGACAAATAGTCTATTAAGAGGAATTTTTATGAATAATTACGATTTAATATCGCTAACCGAAACTTGGCTTGTAGAAAGTATTTCTAATTCCGAAATTATTGACGGACGGTATCTTGTATGGCGGCGGGACAGAGACTATGTTAAAACAGGACAGAAAATGGGCGGTGGGGTACTGATAGCCGTCAGACGTGATTTGGCTACAACGGAGAGGCTGGACTGGCGAAGTACAGCCGAAGACATATGGATTACTGTATCTTTAAGTAAATGTCAACAGCGTCCAGTAAATATTCATATATGTACACTATACTTATGTGACGAGCAACGCGGCCACTCTTATAATGCTCAGTTAGTGAATTTTACTAATAATCTTTACGATATTATTACTCGCTATCCAAATGACGAATTCATTATACTGGGTGATTTTAACTTTGGCGACAAAATTTCTTGGGAGCCATTACGGGATAATTTAGAATTAACCCCCTGCAGATTAACCTGTGAGAATGTAGTTAGCTTTATAGACATCATTAATACCTGCAGTCTCAGTCAGTACAGTGGTGCTTTCAATTGTAATAACCGAATTTTGGATTTAGTATTGTCAAATAAACCACTTTTAGTGCAAGCCAGCGATGCTCCCTTAGTAGCTGAGGACATGCACCACAAGGCCTTGAACATATTTGCCGATTTTGTCAAAATTGATTCCCTGGCAGAACAGTCACGTCTTAAATACATGTATACTAAAGGTGATTATGATAAAATAGTATCCGAATTGAATGAGATTGACTGGAGAACTATCCTTAGCTCAGGCACACTGGAAGAGGCTATTAAACAGTTTTATGATAGACTATATGAGCTCAGGAATAAATATATACCTTCCCGAATAGTAACCTCTCATTCCTATCCACCCTGGTACAGTTGTGCACTTAAAAAAATAATCAAAGAAAAATTCAAGTTCCACAGGAAGTTCAAAATTTATGGTAACTTACACCACTACCAAACCTTTTCTTTGCTACGGAATCGTGCTATTGTAGTTGAAGATGCCTGCTTCAAATCTTACATGTCTAAAATTCAAGCCTCAATTGTTGATAATCCTAAAGCTTTTTGGGCATATGTGAAAAGTAAGCGTGGGGGCGGGGAATACCCAAGTAGAATGAGATTGAAAGACAAACTTGCTGTCAATGGTGTCGAAATTTGCGAATACTTTGCGGAGTATTTCCATTCCACTTTTTTAGTAAACACACAGTGCTCTACTGTAAGTGTTTCTCAATGTATACAGAAAACTATTGGTAATATCTCATCTATTGAAGTGTCGCAAAAGGAGGTATTTAGGCTGCTTAAGTCGTTAGATCTATCTAAATCTGCAGGACCCGACCTCATACCACCTACATACATTGTTAAATGTGCAGCAAGCCTTGCGATACCAGTCACAATATTATTTAGACGTTCTCTTTCTGAAGGCTATGTTCCCGTTATGTGGAAATCTGCTTTTATCACCCCAGTCCACAAGAAAGGCGACAAAGCGAATGTAGAGAACTATAGACCGATCTCTAAACTATGCCTCTTTGCGAAAGTCTTGGAAAGGTTAGTCTACAGTCAAGTTTACGCTGCTCTCAAATGTACTTTTAGTAATGAGCAGCATGGTTTTCTTAAAAAACGCTCTACCACCTCTAACTTATTATTAGCTAGTGATGCAATATCACAGGCTATGGACGATGGAGCCCAGATTGATATTGTCTATACTGATTATAGCAAGTGCTTTGATCGTATTGACCATAATTTGCTTCTTGCTAAATTATCTATAGCGGGTATCCATGGTGACCTGTACCGCTGGTTCACCTCATATATCAAAAATCGCAGCCAAGCTGTTGTTTTGCAGAATTTTAAATCTGGTTGGTCTCAGATTCCATCAGGTGTTCCCCAGGGCTCACTCTTAGGTCCATTATTATTTATCATATTTATTAATGATATTCAGGATTGTTTTCTGAATTCCAAAATATTATTGTTCGCCGATGACATGAAAGTTATGAAAGTCGTAAGATCCATTGAGGATGCAAGTAGTTTGCAGGCTGATCTTAATTCTTTTGAGACCTATTGCATTATTAATAAATTAGAACTTAATGTATCAAAATGTTTTTTTATGTCATACTCCCGGAAAATTAATGGAATCGATTTTGGCTATAAATTACAAGGGCAAAATATTCAAAGGGTTGCATCGATCAATGATCTAGGTGTCACATTTGACCACAAAATGCTGTTTGATGAACATATAGATAAAATAGTTAATAAAGCATTCAAAGCGCTTGGCTTCATTAAGCGAGTATGTGCAGATTTCGACAACCTAAAGGCTATCAAAGTTTTATATTGTGCCTTTGTGCGTAGTCACCTGGAATATGCATCCTCGGTTTGGAACCCTCAATACGAGATTTATAACTCTCGAATTGAGAGTATACAGAAAAAGTTTCTCCGGTACCTTGACTTCAAAGCTAAGATAAAAACTTCAGGCTACGAACAAAGATGCAAGCGATATCATTTTGTTCCCCTAAAAATTAGACGCAACATAGCTGACATTTGTAACCTGTTTAAAATTGTGAATGGAACCATCGATAGTCCTGACTTACTGTCGAAAATATACTTCCGTACTAACCAACTTGGCTTACGACAACGATCATTACTGCATATACCATTTGCCAAAACCAATTACAGACAAAATTGTTTTCTAATTCGTGCTTGCCGTAAATCAAATGAGATATTGAGTGATGCTAATATTGATATGTTTTGTACTAGTGCTGTGACTATCAAAAGGTTGCTCACCAATCAATTTAATAGTACCTAGTTAATGTCTTTTCTTATTTCTTGTTTTTGAAACCCTATTTCTTGTTTTCTTGTTATTTATGGTTTTTTTTTATTATTTATTTCATAATCTCAGGCGTAGTATTACATTCTTCTTCCTATACTTATAAGCCTCTATAAACGCTCTGTCAAAGGATTATTTTTATGTTTGTGTTATCGGTGAAGATTTGTTATTAGTATAGGTATACTCATTTGTTTATTTATATAACTTCATTTATCTGTAAATCTTCCAAATAAAATAAAATAAAATAAAATAAAAATAAATCTTTTTTGGAGCAATTTCAAGACAGCAACTCATTTACATACTCGTAGATAAGTATGTAAATAGGTACTTATTCGTTGCTGGATATTATCACCAAAATTTATTTATTTAATCGTATGGCGAATTCAGTTTAATTGTAGGAAATTATAAGTCTACATCCATGCTACGCAACCAGTCAATAGCCTGAGGAGTCAAGTTGTTATAGAGTTCGCCCGGATCACCCCAATATCGTCGTTTTGGACAGCGCTCTACTATGTGCTGAACGGTTTGGTCTTCGAAGCCACAATCGCATAACGGGTTCTCTCTCCATCCCCATTTGTGCTTGTTATAATTAATAAAAATAACCTACAACTATAGCACCAGCTGATCGTAGAGGTCATTGACCTGTCAACGTCCTTCGCTTAGTGTTAAGTCATAAATCCTTAAAGTATTGAAGACATTAGGGTTTTATACCCTTCATTATACTATACTCAATTAAGAATGCAGAGTACGAGTAATCCCCTAAAAGTAACTTCGTACTTTTTTGCATCCCGTTTAGAAGACTGATTCAGAGGTCATTGACAGTGAATTCCAATGTCGTCAATACAAATGCATAATAAAATAAAGTACTAATTATTCAAAGCCACTTCAGACAACATAAACAGTGTGTTTTATTCAATGTCATCTTTTACATTTAAGCGTGCATTCAAGCATGCATTATATAATAATATAAGTATAGCAATGGAAGTAATCTTCGCTCTAAAATACCTTGTTTTTATTGTTTCAGCTGCAACCTCAGGCATCTCCGGTGTATTAAGCTATTTCATCCACTCAATAATAATTGTACATTTTGGTAGAAGAATAGACTACATCATATTAAATTTAATCATAATAGTCGGTTGGGCCATTTTTATATTAGCTCAAAGCGTTCCAATTTTGATCGTAGGCAGGGCGATACATGGATTAATATTTGGAGGCATGTTCATAAATTCTTTAGTTGTAAGTGAATTTGTTGATTCATCGAGAAGAGGATACTTCACATCAATTAAGAAATTGTTTGGAGCTCTAGGTGCGCTATTGAGCCATGCATTGACTATCGCATTAACATGGAGAGAGGTTGCAGGAGTGGCTATGATCCCTGCTTTGATATCGATAGGCATTACTTGTTTTTGGCCAGAAACTCCTGCTCATTTGGCTTCAAAAGGAAGGTACGAAGAGTGCGAAAAGTCATTTTACTGGTTAAATAAATATTCGGTTTCTAGTGAAAAAGAATTGAAAGAAATGGTGGCTGCGCAGAGAGAGCAAAGAGAAATTAAAAAACAGAGAACCATTATAACAATAATCAAAGACAAAGCTTTTCTAAAATCTTTATTGTTAGTGGCCTTATTATCGATAATTATAGATGCATGTGGTAGATATTACTTTGTTGCATATATAATACAAATAATGACTGAAGTAACAGGAGATAAATCAATAGCAACGTATTGTTCCATAGGTGGTGACTGTTTGTCAGTCTCAGCGTTGTTTGCATCATGCTTTGTCATGAAAATATTTAAACGACGTACAATTTTATTTACTTTAGGGAGCTTTTCAATTCTGTTAATGTTTTCCTTATTTTTAATTCAGTTTGTCAAACCAGAAGACATGTGGATGAAAGCGTTTGTCATTTTGTTGCATTATTTTATTGTAAATCTTAGTTTCATACCTGTCGTTTTCACATTATTTGGGGAATTGTTTTCAATAGAATGTAGAGGAATAGGAACATGCTTATCTGGAATTATTTCCTCAATATTTTACGCAATAACCATGAAAATCACTCCTTTGTTGAATGCAATATACGGGAATAGCAGGAACATATTCTATTTTTGGTATTAGTATATTATTTTGTTTAATTTTATTGTATTTCACTTTGCCAGAAACAAAAGATAAGACCCTGCAAGCAATCGAAGATGAAATGAAAGGTGCGCAGAGGAATGTTATTGAAATGTGGCCCATGTTACGGAATGTTTTAGACTCTAAGCCAATGTTAAAAGAACATAAAGAAACTTAAATATGAATAAGTTGGTTTTATATACTTTTTATATTTTCAAAGTTTTTATGAACCTCCTGGTAAAGCGGTGGTAAACAGTTTTCAGCTATTTTTGAAAGTAAAGCCGCCAAATCTCAAATGGTTTCAACAAAATGATTTGATTTATTTTTTTAAATAAACAATGTTTTAGTTAGTTAAATTACTTGTTTGTTTATCAACATATGTCTTGTCGGTCCTAACTTCGGTATATAACAGCAAAAACTATTACAATTAATAGTTCTTAAGCAGTCTTAGCTTGTGAGGATATGGTCGCCGGCGATGCTGATCGAGCCGGGCGTGAATTGAAAAACACTGCGTAAATCCGATGATAGTACTTATTTACCTAACACCACAATCTGCCGTGAATAGGAAATACAGGACTTTGGAAACTATATATGTACACCAAACAAGCGGCACCAAAAATTGGATAAATTACAATAAAATAACGTCTCTTGGCCGCTCACGATGGGCCTTATCAGGGAGCTCAAAGTCACCCAAAGGGCTATGGAAAGGGCTATGCTTGGAGTCTCTCTGCGCGATCGAATCAAAAATGAGGAGATCTGCAGAAGAACTAAATTAACTGACATAGCCCTGAGAATCGCTAAACTAAAGTGGCAGTGGGCAGGGCACATCGCAAGAAGAACCGATGGCCGATGGGGCGTGAGGGTTCTAGAGTGGCGACCACGTACCGGAAGACGAAGCGTTGGCAGCCCCACACAAAGTGGACCGACGATCGAGCAGCGCAGGACCGGTCGTCATGGAGATCTTTCGGGGAGGCCTATGTCCAGCAGTGGACGTCTTTCGGCTGATATGATGATGATGAACGTCTAGTCGAGCGTGCGACTCGAGATCCAGAGAATGACTAAAACATCTCAGTCAGTGTTGCTATCTCAGTCGTACAAATCGTTCACAATTTAAATGTGCGTTCTGAAATATGGGATACCTTAAAACCAAAAGACTCCCATAAAAGCACTTGCTCCGAGCAGCAAATAAGGGGCCAATCCACCTGATGATCTGCTCACAACTTCGTAAAGCACCATTTTTATCGAGGTAGGCCCAGCAGTCGGATACTATCTTATTTTGAGGCTAAATTCCTTTGTACGTTTTTAGTTGGATGTTCACTGAGTTTTTAAAATCAAAGAGCAAAAGCTTTTAGTATATCATATGGTAGATAGGTACGGAACCCTTAGGGCAAGAGTCCGACTCGCACTTGGCCAGTTTTTTAAGTGTTGTCGATGGGTGGTACGTTGATCACAGTTGGTAGGTAATCACTTTTTTAAGGCTTAGTACACCCCGCGCGACGAGTTAAGGCCGCTTGGCGGGAGTGGAGGGTGTATGTGCAGTAGTATTGTTCTTACAAATATTGCAACTGCGCATACCCCCTCCACTCCACCCAGCGGCCTTAACTCGTCGCGCGGACTGTAATTAAAGATAAAGAAATTATTCGCAAGAAATTGTAGTTTAAGATACAAGTGCCGTAAGTAGGGTTATTACAAACGAGTTGACGTTTTGTAAACCCGAGACGAAGTCGAAGGTTTACCTACCATCGGCACGAGTTTGTCATAACATAACCCTTACGGCCGTGTATCTTACGACGTTTTTCAATACATTTGAGAAAACTTAACACTTGCTAAAGGAACCAACCATGGGTACTGTCAGCCTCTTGTCGATTTATGTTCTCCTGGTACTCTCCATTTTATTTTAAATATAGGTAGGCAGTCGTAACCCAAGTAAAAAGTCACCACTGGTATATTTTTACAAAATAATTTTATGATCAGAGTGTAAAAACTCCTTGGTATTGTACTTTTTTTACTTACCGCACTAGTTCGGTAAGTAACTACTTACGAGCAATGTTTACGTCCTTGTTAGTACGTTTTTCGAGCAAATGTATTGAAAAAAATATTACAGGCATTTGATAGCAGCAATCAAAAGGTGTGATAATACTAAAGGGTGTGAATCTGCCCATGATACTGAACAACTTTTCTTAAGGAACATAGGTCATAGACCAAAATCAATTATTGAATTCCCATTGAAACTGCATCAGCTGATAGCGCATTTTATATGGGAGGTCAAATTTGGTTTTTCGTATTTCGACCTATATTCCTTGGGACAAGTTGTTCAGTTTCTTGAGCAGATTCACAACCTTCAGTATTATCACACCTTTCCGATTTTCCATATGCTGACCAGCAGCGCCATCCTGCTGAACTTTCAAAATCGTGATCGTGTGTGTGATTGGGACACAAAAATAAGATCGTAAACGTAAGGAAAACCGGAAAAAATGGGGTTTCGCGGATGACGAAAAGAGCATTTGCTTTCATATCCCGACTATCCTGTCTCATGAACCGTGGAGGATCTAAGAATCAAGTGTGTAAATAAATAAATAATAACAAATAAATATTGAGGGACATTTCACACAAGGTCATCTGATTCCAAACTAGGCAAAGCCTGTACTATGGGTATCAGAGATTGATATACATACATAAATAGATAAATAACACCCAGACACAGAACCAACACTTGTGTTCATCACACAAATGTTTGCCCTGGACGGGGATCGAACCTGCGGCCCACGGTGTGAGAGGCAGGCTCACTACCAACCACACCAACGGGCTTAGCAATTACTAATAAAGTCAACGAAAAAGAAGATGTCAGTGCTTGTGGTGGGTAGTGGTTGACGGCATCGTAGCAATTCTGCTCCCTCTTCACAATATCTTCGCGAAGTGATTCTAAGATGTGTAAGCACCGTAAAGAGAGAACGATATAGATAAAGCACTGGATATCTTGCGTTACACTCGCACCAGAAAAAAAAATCTGACTTGTGAAACAAAGAGACTTAGCTTAAAATTTTTAAATGATAGTGAAACTGCTTTATATTCTGCTCCTTTCAATGAATCGCTCAATTGTGTAATGTATTTGTTTGTTTGAAGATTAATCAAAGGTTTAAGTAAGCACTGACCATTACCATGTGGCTTTCGACCCGCCTTTTGTAACTATGTGCAATAAAGTTAAATAAATACATAAACATTTTCGTTGTTGCAACTGTTTTTTTTTTACTGTCAATGGGCTTAGTATTGACCTCGATCTAGTCTTGAGGAGAGAGATGAAGTCGACAATTATCAGTCCTATTTTGATTTGAAACGCATACTATGTAAGTAAATACAGAGGCAGTGCCTTCCGTTCTTATCGGATCAGCTGCGTAAGATATTGGAGCGATAATCTAATCAAGATCATGAGTTAGACAGTATCTACTCACAATTGTTGTGATAGTGGCTGTTGGTCGCTTGCTTCAATAGTTTAACGCATTCGCTTTCGTTCTTTTCGGATCAGTTGCGCAAGTATTAGAGCGACGGGGATACGTATGATATCGCTCTATCCTGCTCTCACACATAGCTGTCCTGCTGGCAATCTAAATAAGCGATCTTGTTTCGACAGTAATTATTCACCATTTGTCGTGGTAGTGGATGCCTGCCGTTTGTTTCATCAGCTCAACGCAGTGTTTTCCGTTCATCTCTCGAATCAGCTGCGTAAGGTACTGGAGCGTATCCTGCTCTCGCACACAGCTGTCTTGCTGGCACTCTACTGAAGGTACATCATTTTGGCAGTGAGTACTCACCACTTGTCGTGGTAGTTGATGACGGCGGCGTTGCGGCGCTGCTCCTCGCCGGCGGCGGCGGAGCGGCGCACGCGCGCCTCGCCCGCCTGCTTCAGCAGCTCCGCGCAGTGCTTCTTGTTCTTCTCCCGGATCAGCGCCTGCTTCTCCTTCTCTTTCGCTTCTTCGTCCGCCATTTTCGCTTTTAGCTGGAAGTAAATTTTTTTGCCTCAAAATAATGCCCTGTCTTCTTTTAAGTATATCGGGTGTAAAAGAAATTGTAAGCACAGCCTGTTACACAGAGAGAAACTGAACAATTTTACCTAATAAACATCGGTCGATAGGTGCAATTTCTATACGAAGTTAATTTTTTTTTTCGTAATATGACCAATATTTCTTGGAAAAAGTTATTCAGTTTCGCGGTCTGAGTAACACGCTACAATAGTGTTCACTGTTTTTGTATAAATAGTGCGAAAAAAAGTAACAGGACCTTTATGTATTATATTTATGAGAACGTTAGGGCGTAAAAAACCTAGAGACAAATAATGTAGCTTGATAAAAATTACAACAAAACAGAGCTATGCGTGAAAGCAGATACGTGTCTTTCACTCTAATATCTTACGAATTACTCCATCGTGCTGTGACGCTGCTGCTGTATTATTCCGAATATAGTGACAAAAATTTAAAAAGCGATGCTGAAATGGCTTGGTCATGCATGTAGAGAGAATTAATAAACGATCACTAACAAAAATCTACAAAGTGAGGGTGAATAAAAACATTGGAAGGAAAGGAAGGGCCTAGACTAACGTTCTAAACGTTCTAAGACCAAACTTAGGACATTCTGAATAAAAGCCAGGTCTTAAGGCGATCCGTTTTCAATACTAAATTCAAATGACTTGCATTCTTATGCGGGACATAAAATGCTGTTGAAAAACGAGTGTATAGTGCTATTTTTAATTAATTTTTCGCTGATTAATACAAAGATACAGCTAATGCACCGTACCAAACCGACTTTAGCCCCCGGTTTTCTTGTCTGGTCAAAGTTTTATATCACTACTTATCAGCCCCCATCTTTTGACATGAGAATTGTTTTTGATGAAGATCACGTTTTTTAGTCCTTTTTCATTTCCAGACAATGGCCTCCTGAACACCAGACTCCGGTCTGGAACTTCTTACACAGTTCTTCATTATCCTCTCATGAAGCAGCTTCTATTGAGACATCTCTTTTTCGCCTTGATTATCGCATTAGATTTTATCAGGTACTCAATAGAAAACAATTTAATATAAATAAATAAATAAAAATCATTTATTCACTAACACAGTACAAAACAAATTAATTAATTAATTACTAGTTACAAAATAATACTATTACTAGTCTTAGTCTAAAGTATAATTTTATTTTTGTGGTGTACTGTGACAGCGAAAAGGTACCCTGGCTCAGCATGGACCGCAGCGGCACTGCGATGCTGTTATTCTGCCAGGTCCTTGTGCTCCTGCACCCACTTCACTCTCACATTACCCATAGTACGTTTATAATGAGTCTTAAATAACATAATTTTATGAAGTACATTCCCTAAACTAAGTTCAAAAGTAACCTGTGATATAGGGAACCGATCTCCAAAAAATATTGTTAATTAGGGTTCCGTACCTCAAAAGAAAAAACGGAACCCTTATAGGATCACTTTGTTGTCCGTCTGTCTGTCTGTTTGTCTGTCTGTCAAGACCCTTTATCTCACGAACGGGTAAAGGTATCAGGTTGAAATTAATACCATATATTAGGATCTATGAACCACACAAGATCTGAAAATTTCAATTTTTTACAACGACGCAATCAAAAGATATGGCATTTTATATCCTCATCTCCATACATTTATTCAAAAATGAAAAACCTACAGGGTACTTCCCGTTGACCTAAAATTATGAAATTTGGCAAGAAGCTAGGTCTCACAGTACAAATAATGGGAAAAGTCTGAAATCATTAAATATTACAACTTTTCTCACAACTAATGGTAACCAATTGTGGTGAGCTCCCGTTTCAAGAACATTCATATAAGAGAGGGGTCAAGTTGGATGGTTGCTGAGGCGATTTTTGTTTTAGTTCTATTTAAAAACGGGAACACTTACAAACTTGAAAATTGGTATATTTATAGGGCATAGGCTATAAAATAACAACAAATAATAAAATTTGGTCAAGCGCGTGTTGGACTCAAAAAATCTAGCACATTAACTTACTGAAATTTCAACTAATACAATTATGTTTATGTGGTGGTACGGAACCCTCAGTGCGCGAGTCCGACTCGCACTTGGCCGGTTTTTTTTTATATTGTGAGGCTAGGTGTAGTGCAGTCAAGTGCGGACGTGTGTGGTGTGGTGTCTATATATTTTAAATTTGATTGTACATATATATACCTATAATTAACTAGCTAACTTACTATATTAAAATTATAGAATAATAGATATAATTATTGGGCCATACTAGAGAGGAGGCTTTCAGTCCCCTCATATGATAATTTTTGTAGCCATTTGTTTAGCTTTGTTTTGACTTCATACTTAGTCAGGGTATAAATCTGAAGCCGTTTGTGAATTTTATTATATATTTCAGCACTTAAGGCATAAAATTGCCTATGTGCGAAAGATGTGCGACAGGAAGGGATTTTACAGACTGGCAAAGCTCTCCTCCTCAGAGAAGATTCTTTTACTAATACTGGGTCTAGTGGTAGATGAGCATGACGACGCAGAACAGACCGTTAAATATATAACTGCCTTACTGTATGGACTTTAGATTCTTTATAAAGGCTTAATGTAGAGTAGTCTCTACGTTTAAAAAGTAAGACTTTTAGAACCGCCCTCTGTGCACGTTCAAGAAGTAATAAGGAAGTCTTATATGTACCACCCCAAATAGCAAAAATGACAAAGACTTTGATATGCGAAAAGGCGAGTTTCGGTATCAATACAGTTGCGAAGGTTCTTAAAAACAAATATTAATTTTCTAACACGTCCACAGAGAACATCTATCTGTGATAACCAGTCAAGCTTTTGATCAACGTAGACACCCAGGTATCGCACGGAAGTGGAGATTGGCAGATAAGAGACCAGAGAGATAGACCAAGCTCCCGTTGCATGAAACCCTACCTCACAAGGTGGCAGAGCAGAAATGTAATGTAGTGATGGATATTACTCAGGAACATGGATTTTAGTAGGTTGCCATCGCATATCCTAGAAGAACTTTTATTTTTTTTCGTCTTCGTGTCGCTATTTTGACCGAAAAATGTGACCGAAATAAGGTGGCAGATCGAAACGTTTACTCATCGAAAGAGACACATTTGGAGATAACAACCGACATAGGTTGCCAGCCCAAACCCTGGCAGGTTTCAAGATCAGCCATGTTTTGTGAGCCCCAAAAATGGGGTCAATTACCTCATCAGGTGGCACGATGAAATTGATGCAGATCGATTGCCCTAGACGTGCCGTTCATGAATATACGAGGGTGGTCCCAGAAGTAGCCGAAACCAAGAAAAACCAAGAAAAACCAAGAAAAACCTAACCAAGAAAAATCAAAATAAATGGGACAAACTATATTTATTTCTCTATATAGCTTCCTTGTAGCTCGATACACTTTTCCCAGCGGTGCTCTATAGCTTCAATGCCACGTCTATACTCGTAGTAGGAATTGTCAAACTCTTCAAAATAGCCATTAACCAACGACTCAACCTCTATGTTGCTCGAAAATCTTTTCCCGCCGAGCCATTTTTTTAGGTTTGGGAACAGAAAATAATCTGACGGGGCCAAATCTGGTGAATAAGGTGCATGGGGAAGCAATTCAATTTTTAATTCTTCGATTTTAGCCATTGCAATGCCAGATGTGTGGACTGGAGCGTTGTCTTGATGAAACAAAACTTTTTTCTTTGACAAGTGAGGCCGTTTTTAGGGTTCCGTACCTCAAAAGAAAAAAACGGAACCCTTATAGGATCACTTTGTTGTCCGTCTGTCTGTCTGTCAAGACCCTTTATCTCACGAACGGGTAAAGGTATCAGGTTGAAATGAATACCATATGTTAGGCTCCATGAACCACACAAGATCTGAAAATTTAAATTTTTTACAACGACGCAATCAAAAGATATGGCTTTTTATGTCTTTGTATGTTTATAGTTAGTTCATAAGCTATAAAATAACAACAAATAATAAAATTTGGTCAACGCCTGTCAGACTCAAAAAATCTAGCACATTAACTTACTGAAATTTCAACTAATACAATTGTGATTATGTGGTGGTACGGAACCCTCAGTGCGCGAGTCCGACTCGCACTTGGCCGGTTTTTTTTTATATGAACTAATTGTTTAAAATTTCAAATGAGTAAATCGATTGTGTTGCTACTCTATGAACCACACAAGATCTGAAAATTTAAATTTTTTGCAACGACGCAATCAAAAGATATGGCTTTTTATGTCCTCATCTCCATACATTTATGCAAAAAAGGAAAACCTACAGGGTACTTCCCGTTGACCTAAAATTATGAAATTTGGCAAGAAGCTAGGTCTCACAGTACAAATAAAGGGAAAAGTCTGAAATCATTAAATATTACAACTTTACTCAAAACTAATGGTAACCAATTGTGGTGAGCTCCCGTTTCAAGAACATTCATATAAGAGAGGGGTCAAGTTGGATGGTCGCGGAGGCGATTTTTTGTTTTAGTTCTATTTTAAAAACGAGAACACTTACAAACTTGAAAATTGGTATGTTTATAGTTAGTTCATAAGCTATAAAATAACAACAAATAATAAAATTTGGTCAAGCGCGTGTCAGACTCAAAAAATCTAGCACATTAACTTACTGAAATTTCAACTAATACAATTGTGATTATGTGGTGGTACGGAACCCTCAGTGCGCGAGTCCGACTCGCACTTGGCCGGTTTTTTTTCTTTATTTCTTCACTCAAACGCTGCAATAAGTTGGCATAATACTCGCCATTAATGGTTTTTCCTTTTGGAAGATAATCTATAAAAATTATGCCACGCGCGTCCCAGAAAACTGAAGCCATGACTTTTCCTGCCGATGGAACTGTTTTTGCCTTCTTTGGAGCTGATTCTCCTCTTTCAGTCCATTGTTTTGACTGTTCCTTAGTCTCAGGTGTAAAGTGATGAACCCATGTTTCATCCATGGTGATAAATCGACGCAAAAACTCGGCTTTTTTGCTGCGAAATTTTGCTAAACATTCGACTGACACATCCTCACGGCGCTGTTTTTGTTCTACTGTGAGTAATCGCGGCACCCATCTTGCGCATAGCTTTCTCATGTCTAAGTTTTCTGTTAAAATACGATGGACTGCACTTTTTGAAATGCCTACCATATCTGCTAGCTCGCGTACTTTCAGTCGACGGATCATCCAGTACAATTTTGTGGATTTTTTTTACTATTTCTGGATTAGTCACCTCATTTGGTCGTCCACTGCGATGTTCATCTTGGCAGCTCGAGCGGCCGCGCTTCAACTCTGCCATTTTATTGTTGTAAATGAAGGAGCAGACTCCCCCAAAGTAGAATCAAGCTCCACTTTGATATTAGTTGGGCTGAGACCTTTCAAATAAAAGTATTGAATTACGTAACGAACACCAATTTTATCCATTATCGAAAAATTCGATGACAACATTCACTAAGTATGCTTCAGAACAAATGCCAAATGACCCAGCGCGTTCGAATTCTAAATTTATATTTCTTAATGTTCACGCTTCCTAAAAAGAGTATTTAATCAAATAAAAACTGCCAGTAAGTAAGTAAGGTCGAATATTTCTGGGACCGCCCAGGTATAGGGATGCCTGCCTTCAGCTTGGCAGTTTTTCTGGTCAGCCACCTCGAACAATATTTATGTCAAAATCTTGGAATAATGATATGATTCAGGGTTTATTAATAAAAATTGGGATACTAAATTAAAGTCGACGTACTAATAGACTTGCGTCTCATGGTTTTGAAGTAATAGGGTACCAGTACCGGTACCTTTTTTGTACCAGTTTTGGTCATATCTTCAAATATTGAAAAAAGTGATGTTGCCTTTTACGTTCAACGTGATTTAGTTTAACGGGCATTTTTGTGCTGCATAACATTATTTATCATGCAGAAATAATATGAAATAATGAATAAATATTGTTCGAGGTGGCTGACCAGAAAAACTGCCAAGCTGAAGGCCGGCAACCCTATATATTCATGAACGGCACGTCCAGGGCAATCGATCTGCATCAATTTCATCGTGCCACCTGATGAGGTAATTGACCCCATTTTTAGGGCTCACAAAACATGGCTGATCTTGAAACCTGCCAGGGTTTGGGCTGGCAACCTATGTCGGTTGTTATCTCCAAATGTGTCTCTTTCGATGAGTAAACGTTTCGATCTGCCACCTTATGACGTATTTTTCGGTCAAAATAGCGACACGAAGACGAAAAAAAATAAAAGTTCTTCCAAGAAATGCGATGGCAACCTACTAAAATCCAGTGTTCCTGAGTAATATCTATCACTATATTACATTTCTGATCTGCCACTTTGTTAGATAGGGTTTCGTGCAACGGGAGCTTAGTCGTGGCTGACCAGAAAAACTGCCAAGCTGAAGGCAGGCAACCCTATATATATCATGAACGGCACGTCTAGTGCAATCGATCTGCATCAGTTTCATCGAGCCACCTGATGAGGTAATTCACCCCATTTTTGGGGCTCACAAAACATGGCTGATCTTGAAACCTGCCAGGTTTTTGGCTGGCAACCTATGCGGGTTGTTATCTCCAAATGTGTCTCTTTCGATGAGTAAACGTTTCGATCTGCCACCTTATGATGTAATTTTCAAGCAAAATAGCGACACGACGACGAAAAAAAAATAAAGTTCTTCCAAGATATGCGATGGCAACCTACTAAAATCCAGTGTTCCTAAGTAGTATCTATCACTACATTACATTTCTGCTCTGCCACCTTGTGAGGTAGGGTTTCATGCAACGGGAGCTTGGTTTAAGACGTGTAATGGTCTGGTGTGCCAAAAGTCTTCAGATTTTAGTCTGGTTTTTGTATATTTGTTATCAGTATAAGATGCTCTATTACAAGCAATCAATTTTGTTCGCCTTGAATGTCACGTAAAAAAAAAAACTTTTCATTTCCAGACAATGGCCTCCTGAACACCGGGCTCCGGTCTGGAACTTCTTACATAGTTTTTCGTGATCCTCATCCTCATCTTCTGGGACATCTCTTTGTCTCCCTGATTGTCACGTGAAAAATTCTTGTCGGCTCCTCTACCAATAGGAGTTTGTTCTGTCGCTCAGATAAGTTTAAAGATCGTGTAAAGCAATCGGTATGTGAAAAAGCTTACTATAAATTAGATGACTATACCAATGACAAAGAGGCATGATGCTCTGATATTCCAGCGAAACACAAGAAACAATTAGTACAAAGCAGACTCTTAAAGTAGGCCGTGCTGCAGTGCAGGGGTTTCTTGCAGTTTCATTTACGCTGCTATAGCACGATCCGAAACGGTGCGGACTCGCTCTATTTGCATTGTATCTATTCTGTATGACATTCAATAAGTATTCTGTAAAGAATCTACATTGAATAAAATTATCTAAATCTGAATCTGGGTGTATATCAGTCTCTGATACCCATAGTACAGGCTTGGCCAAGTTTGGGATCCGATGACTTTGTGTGAAATTTCCCGCTATATCTTGCTACCTGTGCTCCACTAGCGCCCCCATCAGTTAAAAAAATATTACTCGCTAAATACAAAACTTATCGAAAAACCGGAACGACAGAAGTAAAGGTACTATTGTTTATGTAGAATCTATTTCCTCTGTAAAATAAAGTTTGCTGTAGTTAAAGATACAAAAAACTGCTAAAAGTGGCCGTTTTTGGCACTTTTTGTGTCAACTACATTTTTCAGAATTGATAAGTTCTAAATACCTTTACTTCAATCTGTCTTTCCGGATTTTCGATAAATTTTGTGTTTAGCGAGCAATACTTTTTTAACTGATGGGGCGCTAGTAGACTGCAGGAAGCCCCAGAAAGTTACGCTAGCTCTGAGTTTTGATGACGAGAATCTTTGAAGACAGTGGAAAAATAAAAGAGCTCTCCCCAGAACTTCACAGTAAAAATACGCAGTATTTTGAGGGGGATGTACCATAGTCATCACGTTTGTTAACGTTGCGGCTGGCACCATGGATCCCTGTGGTTTGTGACCGCAGTATTTTGATATGTTACGCTGCTGCCCGCCCTTCAGTCCACGATCCCATAGTCGCCTTTTACGACATCCATATGATGAAATGGGGTGGTACGGTCAAGAGCACATCAAGCTTGACACCTTGGACTTTGTACCGTTCTTATTTTAATAGGCGTACGGGCTAGAGTCGCACTGCGAGTGTCTAGCTTGACCTGTTGTTGACTGTACTATTTTTAGTCGGTACCAAACGGTATGCAATAAATAATACTTGTAAAGTACCTGTTCAAGATAGAAGACTCCTATATCCCTCTCCTGCTGCTCCTATTGCTTGCGTATCTGCTGCATGAGCGCTTCTTAAGTACTTTCTTCACAAAGTTTCTAGCTAAATGTTCCTTTTGGATATTCACTTCTTAAGCAAAGTCATTTATAAATTATAAAAGTACTTACCCTAAACCTACGAGCGTATATGAAAGCGTGGGAACTAGCAGGTGGAGGGCTGCAGTCTCTGCCTACCCCACAGGTAAAGAGACGTGATTTATGTATGCATGTACAATTATAAATACCTGTTCAAGATAGAATACTCCTATATCCCACTCCTGCTGCCTGCGTGTCTGCATCTGCGTCATGATCATGAGCGCTTCTTTAGTTTCTGGCTTCCGGTTCTTTAGGATATCCGCTTCTTACTAGTTTCATGAGTAAAGTTATAGATACTTGTTTAAGATAGAAAACTCCTATATCTCTCTTGTTGTTCCTGTTGCTTGCGTATCTGCATCTGCTTCATGAGCGCTTCTTTAGTTTCTTGCTTCACAAAGTTTCTAGGTAAACGTTTCTTTTGGATATCCGCTTCTAATCAGTTATATGAGAAAAATGAATGTAAGTTTCAAGTAAAATATTACTTATAAATACCTGTTCAAGATAGAAGACTCCTATATCCCTCTCCTGCTGGTCCTGCTGCCGGCGAGTCTGCATCTGCTTTAGGAGCGCGTCCTTGGTCTGCTGCCGCACGCGCCGCAGCTTCTCCTGCTCGGCGCGCTCGTCCTGCATGCCCGCCTCCAGGCGCTCTTGCTCTTGTAACAGTTTTATAAGACCGTCGCGTTCTTCGCGGGCTTGCTGAAATAGGAAACATTAAAAAAAAAATTGTCGCATTTCTTAACAAAATATTAAAATACCGAAGTAGAGATGACAAAAGTGAAATTTAAATTTAAATCGGCTAATAAATACGGCCGACATAAGCATTTAAAACTACTATTTATACAGAGAGATCCGACATGAATAGTGACGTCACAATGCACTACGGTCATATAAACTCCATATTAAATTTCGCTTTGCTAGAAAGAGACAGAAACAAATCTGCCATGGCTTATATCTTTTTTAATATTATAGTTATTCGAAAAATAATTTTACAAAACTGTTTATTCAGGAATGAGAATAATTTTTTTTATTAAGTTACTCATTTTTATAAGCATTTATTCAATTTTTTTTTTTTACTATGTATGGGCTTACTCTTGACCTCGATCTAGCCTTGAGGACAGAGATGAGGTCGACGATGGAACGAGCTTGCCCAGAAGAAGCCTATTCACTCGCGACTTAAATAGATTCGGGTTATAAGAGCTCGGGAACACAGACGCAGGCAGAGAATTCCACTCCTTAGCTGTGCGCATTATAAAGGATGTTTCAAAGCGCTTTGTGCGAATGTGTGGAATATTTAATAATTTCACCTGGAGAGTGTGCTCAAGAGCTCCACAAGCTTATTCCACCATCCCCCTTCTACCATCGGGAGTCAAGATGCACCGCAGGATATCACCCACACTTGGTTTATATTCCACACATTCGTACAAAGCGCTTTGAAACATCTTTTATAATGCGCACGGCCAAAGAAGGGAATTCTCTGCCTGCGTCTGTTTTCCCGAGTTCATATAACCAGAATCTATTCAAGCCGCGAGTAAAGGGCTTCTTCTGGGCAAGCTCGTTCCATGGTCAACCTCATCTCTATCCCATCTTGTCCCACTTTCCGGTTTCCGATTGAGCTGAAATTTGGCAAGCATATGTAAAGCGCATGTCACTACAATATTATTAAGACATGGAGCTGATCTGACGGTGGAGCCTGGTGATGGCCATAGGAACTCTGTAATACAACAACGTAACCCCATCGAGTTTGAGCTCGTCTAATCAAACTCGTCTAGTCAAGGACAATAGTATATCCAGTCATGTTGAAGCCCTGGAAGGATCATCATCATATCGTATGCGTTGCAAGGTCGAACACCGACCTCACCAACCCTGGTGTCAGAGTTATTGAGCCGCCAAATGCCACTGACACGGCTCATTAACGACTATATCCATAGATAGTATTCGGGACTATCGGCTTAACGTGCCTTCCAAAGCACGGAATCATCAAATTTTTCGGACAGTCAGGTGATTCATCCTACAATGTCCTAACCAAACTGGGGAGCTCGCACAAAGAGATTTTTGTTTGACAGTGTGTCCCCATCGGGAATCGAACCCAGAGCCCTATAACCACTAGACTATGAAGGCAGTTAGTTGTAAGGATGGGAACCATGAAATAAAACTTCTCTCTAAGGTTGGCTGGAAGAAATTCCATTTAGGGATAAGTCCGCCTTTGCATAGGTACTGTTGTCGTTTGTAATTTGTCTCCTTTTATTTATGATGCAATAAAGAATATATACATACATACATACATACATACTTCGCAACACCACTGTCAAGTCAGGGCTTGTTTGATTCGTCCCGATGAGTACTCTGGTTTTAGGGTCAATGTACTCAATATTTCCTCAATATTTGCATTTGCATTCTAAAATGGTAACAAAGTTGGTGTCATCTTAAAATTAGTACAATCATTTTAGACCCTGTTGGGCACAGCAAAATAACATAGCAATAAATTAAAAAAGAGTCAGAAGTTATAAAATAAAAATAAAAAAAGCGCTGCAAGAGTGGAGAACATAGCACAAATTATTATTTAAATTTTATCATCAATATACTCCTTTATGGAGTAGTAACACTTATCAATTAAAAATTGTTTTAATTTTTCTGTAAATATTTTGATTATTTGTCACATTTTTAATAGCTTCAGGCAACTTATTAAATATTTTGGGGTCTGAGGCTAATTGCTTTTAGGATTTCATGCCCGAAAGAAAAAAAAACGGTATCCTTATAGGATCACTTTGTTAAAGGTATCAAGTTGAAATTAATATCAAATATTAGGGTTTATGGACCCTTGATTTTTGAACCAAACCAAAACCTATAGGATACTTCCCGTTGACTTACAATAATAAATTTGGCAAGAAGCTAAGTCTCAAAATTATTAAATATTACAGCTTTTCTCACAAGTAGTCATAACCAATTTAGGTGAGCTCCCATTTTAAGTACATTTATATTAAAGAGAGGTCAGGTAAGGTTTGGTGACATCCGAGATAAGGCATTTTTTAGACATTTTTCATCATAAGTTGAAATCAATGATAGTTTAAGGATATTAAAATCTCTTAATGACTTCAGCTAAATTACATTGCTTCACAAACAAGGTGGCGCCATGGTGGAAAAAAAACCGGTCAAGTGCGAGTCGGACTCGCGCGCCGAGGGTTCCGATGCAACATAAAGAAGTGTTCAGTAAACGAAGCCAAAATAGCTATTCGCAATTGGTTAAATGACGCCACATATGAAAAAACAGAAACTCTCTTGACCTCTTATGTTCATTAAAAAATAAAAATAAAAAATAAATTGCCGTAACTTTATCTAACTTTTATAAAGCTATTTATATATAGGTATTATAAATGTAAATAAATAAATATATGTATATCTAGGTATATATTGTGTGTATTATATGTATATGTAATACTTTCCATAAATGTATAAATATTTAATAAATTTATGTTATCATTATTATATCATTTTTGTAAACTATGTTTAATTTAACTTCCGATGTTTTGATTCTGGAACTTTGACTGGACTTGTAAAGATTTGTATGGTGTCCACGATACAGGCTTGCCTAGTGTGGAGACCATGATTTAACCTGTTACTTTTTAAAGTAGATAGTCCTCAAAAAGTGTGCAATGTTTTGTTTTGAAATCAATGTTATAAAATATGTTGTAACTTCTATGCACATTTGAATAAATAATTTTGTATTTTGTATTTGTATTTGTATATTAGGTCTTTACCTATGAAATTGCCGTTTTGTATGGCGAATTTTAGGTAAACTCAATTTTCAGTACTAACATTTTTGCATTTTTCTTAGGAATTCTAAATCCATTTTTTTTTTTTTAAGCATTATTGGGAAGACATTAAGCTAACAGAAGCTAAAATTTAATTTTCGATTATCTGTAAAAAAATATAACAAATCTAATGATGAAATCGGACGACATTTAAGACGAACAATTTTCAAACCTTTAATTTTATATATCAAACTAAAAATAAAAACTTTATTTTATTCGTAAATTGATAACCTTGAAGTCAAGTCGACAAATGAAAAAAAGGACCGTAAAACTAAATTTGTTTGTATTTTTTTTTTGCAGATTTCAAAAAAACTGTGCCACTTAGAAAGATCGTTTTATTTTTGCTGTAATACTTACATAAACTTCTATAGACTGTAATTAATTCAGATTTTTCCGTTCACACACTTCGGAGATAAGGGGGAGGGGAATGGTATTTTTTTTACATTTGTCATCACAACTTGAAAACTAAGAATTGTAAAAAAAATTAAAAATATATTTTAGAATGTACAAGGAAAGCCCTTTCCTATGATACCCCACTCGACCTAGTAACGATAATTTGAAATTTTGTCCTACCTATTTGGGCCCCCTTTACATTAGTTATCATTTTTTTTTTATTCTTTCATGTGTATTTAAGTTGGGCAACCATATTCTAAAACTATTCCAAATTTCAAGTCGATAGCATGAGTGGTTGCTGAGATATACGGGTGTGACAGACAGACGGACAGACAAAGTCGCACCATAAGGGCTCCTTTTTTTACCATTTTTTTACAATAAAGACCCACGCGCTCTTTTAATATGGAAAGTTAGAATTGTAAAAAAATATTAAAAACCCATTTTGGACACAACAAGTAAGCCCTTTCATATGATACCATACTCGACCTTGTAACGACAATTTGAAATTTCGTCCTCCCTATTTGGGCCCCCTTTACATAAGTTATCATAGTTATCATTTTTTTAAATTCTTTTTTGTGTATTTAAGTTGGGCAACCATATTCTAAAACTATTCCAAATTTTAAGTCGATAGCATGAGTGGTTGCTGAGATATACAGGTGTGACAGACAGACAGACAGACGAAGTCGCACCATAAGGGTTCCGTTTTTACCATTTTGGTTCGGAACCCTAAAAATGATAGACAAAATGAGTGTGCAGTGATTATAATATGGGAAAAGGAAGTAAATATTACCTCTGCAGGCAAGACCTTGGCAGCAATCCACTCAGTTACTGCCTCTCTTTCCTTCTGGCGACGCTTTCTTTCAGCAATCCTAAAGTAAAAAGAGAAAATATTGCATTGAAAGTACAAAATATATTTTTTTTTTTCATTTTGGTCTATGTTCCTTGGGAAAAGTTGCACAGATTCAAATCTTTCATTCTTTTTATACCGTTTCTGTTACACCTTGTATACTAACACCCTTATATTTTATCACCCCGAAAACTGTATCAGCTGACAGCACATTTTGTATAAAGGTCGAATTTTTTTTTCGTATTTCAACCTATGCTCCTTGGGAAAAGTTGTTCAGTTTCATAGAAAGATAAGACCTCTTAAATTTTCCGAGACGACAAAAACATTACCCTGTACTCGTAATACTCGTTTAGGAGGCTGCCAGCTGTCCACTAGCGCCCCCATTAGTTAAAAAAATAAAAATCTTATCGAAAATCCGGAAAGACGGATTGAAGTTAAAAATTCTGAAAAATATAATTCACTTTAGTTACAGTTACAAAAAGTTCCAAAAACGGCCACTTTTAACAGTTTTTCTATCTCTAACTACCTACAGTGAACTAGATTGTTCGGAATTGATAGGTTCTAAATAAACTAGGCCAGCTTGGTGCCAGCCATAACGTGGTGACTATGGTACTTCTCCTCCACATTTTTACACCAAAAGCTAAAATTCTAGTAAAAGCTAAGCTTCCTGTCCTGTAGTGGACATTTCATTGCATGTTATGATGAAATAACTAAGGTACCTTTACTTCAATCTGTGTTTCCGGATTTTAGATAAGTTTTTTATTTAGCGAGTAATATTTTTTTTACTGATGGGGCGCTAGTGGTCAGCAGGTAGCCCCTAAATAGTACAACACAAAAATAACCTTTCGGTCTATTAGGTCCAGTTCCGCGAACGTCCATTTCCGTGAAAGTCCATTTCCGCGAAAGTCTATTTCTGTGAAAGGCTTTTAAATTTTTTTTTTTCAAGTCCGTGTTTCTTAACCCCTCGAAGGTCCCCAAAAGGGAAGAATTTCAAGAAATGCTAAAACTTAATTTTATTTGCATTAGTACGTCTAAAATCCCATTTTTAAGTCACCATCTTCAAAACCCTCCTTCGTGTTGGTAGAAGAGGGGTGGGGGGTTAGGTTAAGTTTAAGTTTGAAATACGGACTTCGAAAAATGGACTTTCACAGAAATTGACTTTTGCGGAAATGGACGTTCACGGAAATGGACGTTCGCGGAATTGGACGTTTGCGGAACTGGACCTAACAGACCGAAAGGAAAAATAAAAGACAAAATACTAACACGGCAGCTTCCCGGTTGCGCAATTGTTCCTGCTGTAGCTCTATCTCTTTCTCCTCCCGTAGCACTATCTCCCTCTGCTTGGCGGCCCACGCTTCCTTCGCTAGCTTGGACGTCACCATCTCATGGCGGGACTTCTCCGTTAGGGCGCGTTTATGTTCCAATTCCCTGAAATCGAGGTTTTATAAGACTACTATGCTTTCAAATTTGAATTCGTCTTGTGTCCAGCGAATGTAATGCATTTAACTGTCAAAAATTTTCCAAGGAAAATAATATTTTCGACTTCCCATGGAAGCTGCAGCAACTGACAGCGCATATTGTCCAATATTTTTTTAGGTTCCTGCCTATGTTCCTTGGGAAAAATTAAATGAAATTTTTCATTTCTCTCAGTACACAAGGTGTAACAGAAAGGGTATATCAAAAAGGATGTGATTCTGCCGATGAAACTGAACAACTTTTCCCAAGGAACATAGGTCGAAATACGAAAAAGAAAATTTGACCTTCCATACAAAATGTGCTATCAGCTGATTCAGTTTCTATGGGAGGTCAAGAGAAAGTTGTTCAGTTTCATGGGCAGATTCACATCCTTAAGGGTTGGTATACCCTTTTTGTTACACCATGTAGCATGTGTGTGTATGTTTCTTTGATAAAGTTCAGTTTTGTTGACTGATCATGTTCTTTCATAACGCCTTGCATTAACGTTTTTATAACCAAGCTAAAACAAAAAAAAAACCTTTTATCTTCATCAGAGATAGTCCTAAGGATATCTTCGATCATCTTCTTCTCAATGAGAGTATCTTCATATTGGCACTGCTTCTCGATCTGTTTGTTGACTAGTTGCTGCCTCAGCTCCTGTCCGTATTGTGCAGTGCGTTCTGCTTTCAACTTCTCCTCCCTTTCCTCATATTCGATGTCGCTGTACAGTGACTCGCGAAGTTTCTTTTGAGCCTGGTGTTCTTCATTCTGTAATAACAACACCATATCATATCTTGTTTTCCGTGCTTCCGGAGGCACGTTGGTCCTGTCCATTGACAATGTTAGTAGGTTTGACAAATTGAAACACTGACAACTAGGGCCAGAGGATACATAACTGTGGGGCTGGACTTAGACTTATAAAGGTCAAGTACCTGGGCGACCGAGCTTCGCTCTATAATAGCCGCATCAACATCATAATATCATCGGGTGAGCAAGCTTCGCTACCCGCCAACAGATGGCGCTATAAGTTTCTGTTTAAAACGCAGAATTTAAAAAAAATGCTTAAAAACACGGGGAAAACTAATTTTCCCAGATATGAGACCCAGCTAGATCGATTTTTCGCCCCCGACAACCCCCGTATAGTAAATTTCTGCGAAATCGTTACAGCCCTTTTCGGGAAACTGATTACAAATTACAAATATTGGATATTTGAGGAAATTGGCCTGAAAAATTCGAATTTAAGCAAGGACTAAGAAAAATTTCAAAGAAAAATCAAAACTGTCGTAAATTCTGCACAGTACTACATGAATCTATACAATTAAGCAGGCCTATCTCTGTATGCCAGGGTCATCAGGAAACCTAATACAATCTACCATATTTGACTTTTTCAAGTCGAAATTTTTTTTCAGGTGGGTTTGGCACCCACCCTCTAGTTGGACTAATCAGTCCCATTTTTCATAAAATCCAATGATTTTGATTGTCTTTATGTATTGTATGTATCGTAGTTTTTCGGCCAATTTTCTCGATAAGTAACAGTCATAGAGAAAAATTTATAGTAATAAAAAAAACATTTAGGTTTAATCTATCCAAGAATCAGAAAAAACTATTTAATTTTTTTTCTATCTTCGCAACCCTTTAATTATCAACACTACAAACAAACACTCTCTTTCTAGGGCAATGATGATGAAATTAGTCTTTACCAGTTCTTGCAGTCTCTTGTACTCATTATTTCTCATCTGTAGCTTCATGTCTCGGCAAACATAAGCGCCTTGTAGTTTCTTCATCAACTCCTTCAAGCCGGGGTCGTTTTCCCGCAGAAAGTGGCGACGGACATATGCAGCGTCAGCCTCTCTCCGCTCTTTAGCTATTGCCAGAGCTAAGGCTGTTTCTTTTTTAGCCCTAGCATCCACTATCGCCGCATGGTCTGTTCTCTGGAAAATTTTATGAATTACCAATTGAAATGAAGAGATAGATAAATACTGTATTGACACACAGAACACATTCATAATTACAAAAGAATCTTAAATCTAGGGGTAAAAAGAGACATCCTATATTACTATATGACATTACTATTATTATTATTATTCCTAGCCTATTGTGTCCCACTGCTGGGCAAAGGCCTCCCCCTCCTTCTTCCACTTATCACCGTCTTGTGCAAGCTCCTACCAGTCCCAGCGGAAGGCGTTTAGATCGACACTCCATCTTTTGCGGGGTCGTCCTCTGCGACCTTGTCCATCCTGGGGTAACCACTGAGTGACGATCCTCGCCCACCATTCAGGGTGCAAGCGGTAGTCCCACTTCAATCAGGCAGTCTTTCGACCAACATCAGCTACGCCTATTTTGGAACGGATGGCAGTGTTCCTTACTCTGTCAGTTTGTTTTATACCGAGCATGCTCGGTATGACATTACTATATGACAATATTTCTACTTTCCCTCGGTGGGACCCATGTTGAAATGTTCTTATTTTTTGTACATGCACGCACATATACAAAACAATCCCCTGCGTGGATCTCATACAAAATAATCAGCTGCTTGCAGTGGTAAGTATTTGGGGTGGCTGCAGCCACCAAGTTTCAAAATGTTGGAATACTATCCCTCCCCCCATACGCAAAATAGTTTCCAAATTTAATTTTAAAAATAAATATCAGGAGTTTTTACTTTCCATACAGAAATTTCCTTTGGATGATTGAAGCTTTACTCTTACATATTTTCTTTGTGATATACCTATGAGTATTTACTAGCTTTTTATGCTATTTGTTGCATTTACCTATTTTTACCTATTGTCTTATGCCATATATGCCTTCTCATGTTTTGCTGATACCCGTTGCTAAAATCTTTTTCATAACTTTTAAGTATTTTGTAAATTCAATATTTTGTTTTTTTAAACACAATTTCTGCTATCATCCGGATGAAAATTTGAAACTTGTTTTAGTGCACTGCTCCTGAATATAAGTGTTACTGGTTCACAGTAGTAACAATAGTGCTGAGATAGGGGCGTTTTCTTACGCAGTCCAAAATACATTAACCACATTTTCTGTGTTTTTATGCTTTAACTACAAGTATTTTTGTATTTTGTACCGAGTATTTCCTATTCTATTCTAGTATAAAAAGTACATTCTTTTAGAGTTATAACAAGCCACACCACGCTTGTTAGCGTTACAGTTGGGATCATGGACCGCAATTGTTGGTGACTGCAATATCTTTTGTAGGATGCTGCTGCCCATCCTCCGGTTCATACTCCCTTAGTACTATTTTGGACTACTCTTAGCCGGCACCAGAGGGGATATTCCATACTTCCTGATAATCCTTTTCCATAGCAGCCTCTCTCTGCACGAGAGCAAGACATCGATTCATCCGCCCATCCTCCATCCGGTTGTTGATCCATTCCATGGTCTTGATCCGTTGGTTTGCATCCAACTCCTTACGACGCACGGCGGCGGCCGCATTACGCTGCAACTCATTTTTCTGTTCCTAAAACAATACAAGTTAGTTTACGAAAAATTGTTGCCTGTTTTCTGGCTATAAATGTACATTCAAACGATAAATTCAGGGCTCAAATGAGTTTACCATGCCTGCGGGCAAAAGTTAGATGAATAGTGTAAATTAGCTTTGATTCGCAATCAAAACAAACTTCGATAAATATTTTACGAAAGATATTTTTAAAAATTATGAAATTTGAAAATCGTACACACACACCCCGCAGCTGTTTTTTTTTTTTTTTTTCCATTCGCTCTTAAAGAAGAGCAGGCTAAGGTGCAAGACCATACCGCCTTGTCATTCGTCTATAAGTTTCTTGAATTAGTAAAATAAAGCGAGGTCTTCCGTAGAAAATTTCATTTGTAAAGTTATCAAATATATGTCTTTGGTGTTTTATCAATTTCTTTAGTCAAATCCAGTAATATAATTTCTTCAGTATTTTGTTTTTACGTTCCAATTCATGTTGTCATATCCATATTGTACGTTCCAATCCATGTTTGTTTAGTCATTAATTTATTTACGTTCCATTCCAATCCCAGATTAGTAAGTTTATGTACAGAGATTCCAATCCAGTATTCATTCATAAAAAGACAATGCTATAACCTAACTTAAAATTGAAATAAAAAATAGTTAAATAAACCTATTTTAAAACAATATTATACACTATTTACAGTAGAAATTATGAAGTTATATATATACACGTAAGTGGAAACATTCAAAAGCAATTCCTGACTGCAAAGCGGGACCAAATCAGCAGACCCATAAACATGAATGAGCCCGTCCGTTAGCACAAGGCGCTGAATGCCAAAGGCCGAGCAATTAAAGATAATATGATCTAAGGTTTGTTCCTCATCCATATTGCAATGTTCACAAAACGGAGTGTCAACAATCTTTAAACGAAAAAGATGGTAATTAAGGCGACAATGGCCAAAACGAAGTCTGCACAAAGTAGAGTAGAACTTCCGATTTGCATACACAGGATCTTTACAAAACCATGGTGTAGAATTGACTTGAACATCCATTGAAGAAAACCAACGTCCCTTATTTTCTGTCTGAGTGAACTGATACCAGTGTTGACCCCATGTCTCGCACATACGTCGCTTTAAGATGGTTACAACGTCAGTGAAAGGAAGTAAAACTCCAGCATCAGTGCATCCAGAATTGGAATCAAAGTTAACTATAGTCTTTGCCAAATAGTCTGCCCTCTCATTCCCTACAACGCCGATATGGGCAGGAACCCATACAAAATCAACAAAAATATTTGATTCAGTCAATGCAACCCACTGCTTCTTAATTTCATAAATTATATAATTAGTGTCAGCTTGCAATTTATGGTTTGCCAAATTTTTTAAAACACTCATGCTGTCACTAGCCACAACCCAATTTAGAAAACCTTTATTATTATTTTTGATATATTGCAAAGCAAACAATATAGCAGTAGCTTCAGCAGAAAATATGGAAGCATTTTTATCCATTTTATGACCTAAACCAAAATTTGCAGTATAGTCAAAGAAAGCAAAAGACACTGCATTAGTATCCTTGGATCCATCAGTGTATATGAATCTATGAGCATCCCAATCCGATAATTTTGCATTAACTTGTTCCTTGGATGATAAACTGGGATCAATGACTATTTTAATAGCTGGGAATTTACAATGATAAGAACCTTCATAACAAGGTAACACCAGATCAGGTACATGAATTTTACAACTCTGTAGGAATTGCAAAAAGGAATGTAATCCTTGTAGAATGAAAATAGGCTTACGAATAGGAACTAGTTGCGAACTGGATAGATTTTGCAATAATTTGTTTTTAGGAAAACTATATAATTTCAAGATGAATCTTTCTTTTAGATAATTTAATCGAATACTTAAAGGTGAAAGGTTGCATTCAACCTGTAATGCTCCAATAGAAGTACTCCTAAATGCCCCAGTTATTATACGCATACATTTGTTTTGAATTTTGTTTAATTTTTCTACAATATCTATGTCAGCAGCGAAACAAAAGAATCCATACTCAAAGTGACTTCGAACAAGTGACTTGTATAGCATTAGTAAAATTTTTGGGTCAGCACCCCAATAGGTACCAGTTAGTGATTTAAGAATGTTATATGCTCTTATAGCCTTACCTGTAATCTGATCAATATAATCTTTCCAGGACAAGTTTGATGTGAATATTACACCCAAGAACCTAACATCTCTAGACAATGGTAAAGCAGTATTATTGTAATACACAATGGGAACAGTGCCACATCTTCTTCCGAAGACTAGCACCTTTGATTTTGACGGATTAACATCCAGGTTTAGGTAAGAAAAGTAATTATTTAGACTTGCCAATGCGTCGCCAACAACTTCAACCAGTTGAGCTAGATTTGTTCCCGACGCATAAACAAGTAAATCATCTGCAAATTGCAAATTTTTTACATTAGGGCCCAAAATAATATTAAGTCGTCTGATATAAAGCAAAAAAATCAATGGCGATAATATTCCTCCTTGACAAGTCCCTATAGAAGACTTTCTTGGACCATAAAGGTGTCTATTTAATTTAACAAAGACGTTCCTATCATGTAAAAAATCAAAAACCCATTGTACTACTTTTCCAGGAAAACCAATGCATAGCAACTCATCACAAAGAACGTTGATATTCACATTATTAAAAGCGCCAGAGATGTCAAAAAATACAGCAAGAAGAAAGTTATTTTGTGATGTAATATTCTGAACATCAAGATGGAATTGACAAAGGCTCTCTCTTGCTGATCTACTTCTACGAAATCCAAACTGATTAGAAGGTAAGATAAAATTATGTTCTACATAAAATTCTAGACGCTGTTTCAATAGTTGTTCGAATATTTTACCAACACAAGATGTCAAAGCAATAGGACGGTATGAGTTTGGATCTAATCTTGTTTTATTTGGTTTTAATACTGGAACCAGACAATCAGTTTTCCAGGACTCAGGAATTGTATCACTAGCCCAAAGCAGATTCAATATATTAAGAAAGACGCTTAGACTATCTTCACTCAGTTTCTTTAAGAAAATATATGGTATACCGTCTAGACCAAATGAAGTATCTTTTCTAGAAGAGATGGCTGATTTAAGTTCTTGTAATGTAAAGGGATTTACCATAAACATGTTTTCAGAATTAATATTAGAGCTAAATAATCTGTTTGATTCTTTTACAAAATCAGGTGTATATTTTTGCAAGAAATCCAAGACCCAAGTATCATCAACTGTACTAGAAACATAAGTTCTGTTAAATTTTCTCATATGTGTCCAAATTACAGATAGAGGGGTACAGCGATGAAAAGAACTGCAGAGATTAATCCAACTATTTCTCCTCTCAATTTTTAAGGTAAGTTTTTTAAGCGCCCGTAATCTTTTAAACTCTATATAATTAGCCTCAGTGGGGTTATATTTAAATTCAACATAAGCTTGTTTAAATCTCAAAACGGCCTCTGAACATTTTCCATTCCACCAGGGTAAATTGGGCCTTTTGCCAGACTTCCTAAGACATGATGTACTACTGTTAAAAGTATTTGAAGACATAAAATTTGGAATAGACTGTTCAATCGCAATATGTAACATTTTACAAAATAAATTGTATGCATCCAATGGAGAATACTGATTCAATTGAAGATTACCTAGCAAAGATTCAACATTTTGTTCATACACTTTCCAATCCACCCCCTTATAATTTGGGTAGATTGGCAAATGCATATTATTACAAGAGTTATTGTTGTTTGTTTCACAAGGATCAATAAACATTTTTATGATTACAGGGAAATGATAACTGCTACCAAGTGGAGAATCATGAACTGACCATTCGCATAAAGATGCCAATGATGGAGAAACTATAGACAAATCTAATGCATTTTGCCGCCACGTCAATGAACCAAGAGTTGTGACCTGACCATCATTTAGAAGAACAAGACCATTTTCATCGACAACATCCAACACATCCCTGCCACGAGCTTCATCTCTGTTGCATCCCCAAGAAGTATGGTGTGCATTGAAGTCACCAGCAAATAAAATCGGAGTTGGTATCGACTTTACTAAGGAATCCAATTTACTCCTATCAAATGATGGAGTTGAACTAGATGGACTATAAAAACTTACAATACTGACTTCTCTATTGCTTATTTTTAAACGAACACAAATGTTTTGTAAAGAACTATCAAAATAAGTATCTATTTTAGAATAAACGATACTGTTGTGAATCAGAATTGCTACGCCGTTATGTTTGTTTCCACAATCGTTTCTTTCAATGCTATATCCCCTTATAGAAAATCGTTTATTACATAACCAAGTTTCTGAAATTATAGCTATGTGAATATTTTGTTCATAAAGAAACTGAGTAAAAATATGCCTATTACTAATAAGACTTTGAGCATTCCACTGAAGGATGTTCACAGTACCCATTATTTATTTAAGTTGATGATTTTTTCTGTAAGGTAGCCATTATAGTATCTTTAATTGAATTTGAATTAATTGGCATTTCTTTTTGTTTCGCTATTATATGCAAAATTGATTCAACTAATAAATTAACAAATTTATCAGATTTCATTAAGTTTGTAATTTGTGATTCCATTGTCTTCGCTGTTAATTGAGGAAAAGCCTTTTCATTGAATAAATCTGAGTATTTAACCGCACGAGACTTTATTTTATTCTCTTCTATTTTGTTTTTTTTTATAGGACATGAAGCCGAAATAGCGACATGGTTACCCCCACAATTTGCGCATTTAGCATTTTCAGAGCTTACTTGACAAGTTTTAAAATTGTGACTCTCTGTACAAATAGAGCATACTTCACTGTTACGACAAAATTTCGCAATGTGCCCGTATCTGAGGCAACGAAGACACTGCTTCACAGGTGGAACGTATTCACTGACCTCATGTCTCCAGTGGTCTAAGTTTACATACTCAGGCAGCTGGGTCGAGGCGAACGTTATAGCGACAGTCTGTGTAGGAAGATATGAGACTGCGCCATTTAACCCTCTTACTCGCCGCATGAATCGACGGACTTGAATAACATTCCTGCAACTGTCAATTAATTTAAATATCTTTTTATTGGACATTTCTGTGGGTACGGAAGTTACAACACCAGTTATTTCAGTGTCGGAGGCAGGTATCGAAGCCTTCAACGACAATTCGTCCAACAATTTTGAATTCTGTAAAAAGACATTAGCATTGTTTGGAAGCTCAAATATGACGCCTATTTTGTATTTGTTGATAGGTTTCAGGTGCGTTATTCCTGAAACACAGTGCCTTCTAAGACCTCCTGATAGATTTAGCCGGTCTTTGTCAGAGAATGGTTTGTTATCTTCCTTGTGGCTAAGAAAAACGATATACTCTGGCTTCTTGCAATTTGCATCATATTTCCGGGTATATCCAGGAACTTTGTATGGTTTGTACTTATCCACTGTGGGTTCTTTCTCCTCGTGTTCTTCATGTCCAGTGTCGTCAGAATCCGATGAGTACTCTGGCAAAGGTGGTTCACCAAGATCACCCTCAGGCTTTTTTTTCTTGCTGTCTTTTCTCCCACGCTTCCCCATATTGAATGGGGAAGCTACACTTTGTATTTACAACTACACTATAAGAACAATTATTTACACTAGAAATAAGAAGTAATAGTAGAGTATAATACAATATTTTACAATTTTTCTAGTTTTCGACAAAAAACGCGCCTTATTCGAACAAAGGTTTTCCCGCCTTTTTCACCCCGCAGCTGTTTCAATTTGACAGATTGTCAGATTTGTCAGCGACTCCGGTCAGTCGGTACAACAGTACGCAAATTCCCCCGTACACAATACAAGATATTGTTTCTAGCTGTTGAAAGTTCTGTTGCATAGATGGCAGTGCAAAATTAAATCGATGTTTCGCATAGCTAAGTATTGTAAGTTTTGTATTTAGACCGTTCCTAATAGTTAGACAAATAGACAAGAATATATTTGGAATCATAAAGATGCCGACAGGCTTAAATCACAGCTTAAATTTAAATCGCGAAAGATATATTTGTTTAGTGCGACATCTAGGTTGTCAAATTAAAACAAATTTTGTGCGCCATCTATCCATCTACTATAAAATATTCTCAGTAATTACCGAGGTAATTACTGAGAATATTGACAGTTTCCTCCGCACGAGGCTGATGGAGGCGCTAGCGGCATTTTTCTCTCTCACTCGCGCCAGTGCGGTCCGGCGACAGCAACGCATTTGGATTTTGACGTGTGACAGCACAGAACTGCAGCCACTTTTGGGTTGCAGATTGATGGTGTTTTATCAAAATAAAAGCGAACGGTTATGAGAAAGTGATAATAATGGCTGAAAGTAAAAGTGCGTTAATCGCGAAATCAGTGCAAAAACATGCCGGCCGCGCGAAGGAAAAGGTATTTATCGTTTTATGTTCTTGCGTGTTATGTGTCCTTTCGAGGATATGATGGTGTTTTCAAGAATTTGTGTGGTCAGTTGTGTGAAAGTGGGTTTTGGACGAGATTTGTGCGTGGCTAGGGCCGGTTTCGTGGCGAGGTTTGGCTGGTTTCGGCCGCATACCAACTTCACCTGTTGCATTTGTGCAGGTGCATTTTATCTTGAATTGTTTACATAAATACCTAAGGCTGAAGAGCCTCAGTAGAGAAAAGTGCATGCTGCTAGGCCTACTATCATTAGCCGGTCGGACTTATCAATTCCAGGCCTATAGTGATAGCTATTTATAGGTGGTCAGTGAGATAATTTTGGAATGAGCATGAAACTTTCTATATATTTTTTTTTATATCCGTACAATTTAATAAAGAAGATACCTATTTAATTAGGTACTTGACACATTTTTATCCCGCTCAAAGTGATCACATTTATAAATAACACAGTAGCAACGGTCAAACTCAGACAGGGACAGACTGGCTACTGTGCTAATTTCTTAGGAATAATATTTTTTCCCTCTCTATTTTCGTGCTAAGTCTGTAGCTCTTATATGAAATGAGAAGCTAGTTGCCCAGCAATAAGTTCAATTAAATATCTTGCCTGATTTATAAATTACGATACATCTTTTTTAATATTCTGTACTCAAAATGAACTAGGTATCTGTACTGCCTTTAAAGCAGGTTACTTTAAACTTACTTTTAATGTTTTAAACAAGAACTGCTGTGTTGTCTATCTATACTAGGATTTATAAACCCTATGATCTTAAAGTTGAAGTTTGAATTTTAAACTGTAATTCGAATCTCCTTTTCTAACTTATTTTTTTTTCTATTGAAACATAATTTATATGTGAAAATTTTTGTTTTCAATGTTTTACAAGCATCTTTTCTCAATCAAACACAACTCACACAATTGATTACATTCTAACTTAAGATAGAATAGGTACCAATACCTTTATGTTTCTTCTTTATTACTTCAATAAACATTGAACTCTTAAACATTAGTTTCATAATAACCGGAAAATTGCAAATCACGTTTGGTTTGTTAAGCATGTGAATACTTACGAATGAAAAGAAAATAGCTCGACTAGACAGAGCAAGGTTGTATCCAGTTCTACTGTTCTACAAATAGCAGAGTAATGACCTTATTTTGAACATTCATAGACATGACTTCTCATTCTTTCTTTTTAATTTGCTGTATGGCAAATAATTTTATAGAATAATAAATGTTTTTTAATAACTAATAGTTACTTTGCTTACAATTATGAAAACATACTTGGTAGGCATAAAAAACTGTCATCATTATACTATTCAAGACAAATGATGCTAAGCCAGTATTAAAATTGTATTTCAAGGAGAACACCATCAATGCCATTTTCTGAATATCATCTAAGTATATTAAATAAAAATATGTAATATTAAGATAGGTACCTAATATTTATATGTATACTAGCTTTCCGCCTGCAGTTTCACCCGCTGTAAATGCGTTTTCCTGTGGGAATTAAGTGTTTTCCCGCGGTAAAAAGTAGCATATGTGCTATTCCAGGATCTAACCTACTCGTATATGTGTGCAAAGTTTCATTAAAATCCATTCTGTAGTCTTTGCGTGAAAGAACAACAAACATCCATCCATCCATACTTACAAACTTTCGCGTTTATAATATTAGTAGGATAGAATAGGATAGTCAGGTGGCCCTCTGAAACAGGCGTCCTCTATTATGGACTCGACAGCTCTGCTTTCTTCAGTTCCTTATCCACAGAGCGCCGTTAAAGTCCAGAGGCAATGCCGGCCGAATTTTCCTCCCTTCTTAGAGTATGACCACTCCACCGCCATTTGCGCTGGTAGATTTCTTTTGCAATTAGATTTTGCTGACCAGCAAACTGTCTACCCCTGCCCATCAAATATTGCTTAAATATGTAATGGTAAGGATATCTATACATTCATTATAAATTTCGAAATGTGGTTGAATCTGAAAAATACCATTAGGTGTGTAAATTATGTTTTTATGACCTTATTTCGATGATGTAACTGAAAATAAATGCATTTGTATTTTTGTATTTACTTAGTAATTTTAGTACTCTTGAAGTTTTGGAGAAGATCTTAAATTATGGGCACGGCTTCTGGATTCAAGTCTTGTATGTAACCCAAGTCTATTTAAGTTGCAAGTGAATCGGCTTCTTCAGGGCATCTTATACTGAAAGAAAACAAATTCAGCGTTCCCACGCTGAAAAGAGATGTACGACCTTTGCAAAAAAAACGCACGCGAGCGAGGATCATCAATTCATCACCCCTCTCTTATTCTACGCCTTGTATCCTGAATAAATTGCTTTCCTTCCGAGGCCCAGCATCCAGTTGTTTCAACCGCCTCTTATCTAGCACAAACAAATATGACTGCTCCAGAAGTGAGTAATTGGCGTGCTTTAATCTGCTGCTGACTCGACGGCAGCTCCAGCAGAAGCGGTTGTACGCCTGAGGGGAATCAGGACTTGATGGTGGGGCTTGTAACCACGCCCCTGACTCTGGCTACGACACCGCCTTTAGTCTCGTCAGGTTCGCGCCTACACCGTTCTCAATGAGGTGGGAGAGAACACGCTCAGGACCGACGTTCCTAAGCCCTTTGGCTTTACGTTCTCGCTGTCTTGCTCATCCTAATATTAAGCACCGACCATTCTGATAGCGTCCGCGGCAAAAGAGATTATCGGCGCGCCACCCTCGAAGCTCAATTTTCTCTTGAGGAGATCTGTATGTAGAGCCATGCACTGACGCGAGAAAGGCCGGCAAGCTGACATCCTTCCCTCGGCGCACCCCTCACCACCCAGTCTGACTGGTAGTGTCGCCTGGTCCTGGTCCCACTGACTCATGTTAAGCTGGACATACAGAATAGCCTGAACAGTACCCATAAGAGCCTTGTCAAAGGATTCGGTAGCTGTGGGGTGCTACCAAGTGAAAAAAGTTATCCTCAGGAGTAGATTGAGATGTTAAAGCCAGCCCATACAGAATTCTTAAACCATGGAAAACTTTCATGTTCTGAATTTGGACATGAAGGGTCCAAAAATAACCCAGTTCCTATATCGAACAGTTTTTTGGATGAAAACTTTTTTTATGGTCAGGGGGCTTACTCTTGACCTCCATCTAGCCCTGCCAGAGGGCAGAGATTAGGTCGACAATCGAACGAGCTTGCCAAAAATAAGCCTCTCACTCGCGACTTGAATGGATTCAGGCGAACTCGGGAACACTGACGCAGGCAAAAAATTCCACTCCTTTTTTTTCCATCTGATCACAAGACTCAGATTGTTCATCACAGGTATAAAATTATAACATTCAATGCTTTCTCATTTATAATACATCATTATCTCAAAGATCCATCCTGTTACTAAGACTAGTCTTGTCTTATGCATATTAATGTTTCCAATAAGTGGTCAAGTTCGGATTGTAACGGTAACCGATACTGTATCTTGTGTAAACTTGCACCGTCGACTGTATAGACTAATTTTAAAGAATACTTATTGAATCTCTAAATACTGACTGATAGACAGGGTTGACACTTAAGGCGATCTGTTTTCCATACTAAATTCAAATGACTTGCATTCTTATGCGGGACATAAAATGCTGTTGAAAAATGAGTGTATGTATACTGCTATTTTTACCCGACTGCCCCAAAACAGGAGGGTTATGTTTTTCGAGTGTATGTATGTATGTATATATGTATGTATGTCGATTTCTTTGTCGCGCTCTGCAGCCTAAACGGCTTGGTAGATTTCAACATGTGAGGTGTCGTTAGGTTCGTATTCATTGTAGGAGTGTCATAGGGTATAAAAAAAATATAAAAAGTACTAAATAAAAAAACTATTTCAAAAAATAAAATACCCGATTGAAAAGAGAATCTTAATCGGTTTCCGATTGAGATGAAATTTTGCATGCGTATGTGAATCGGATGACAATGCAATATTATTTTATTTATTTTATTTTATTTATTTATAATTTACAATGTACAGTTATGACAGGCATACCTAATTAAACTATACAAGGAACATAGAACTTAAATAACGAGATCAATCAATAAACTCCTGTATTAGGTAAAACATTGTTAGAATATATGTATAAAATAAAATTACAAAACTTCACAGAAAGTAAGCATAGATTTGCTGATGCTTGGCAACTTATCTGCAAATATATCAAGTTGTGGTGCCGCCTCTAGCATATCTCGTATAAGTCGCAATGCGCGCGGTAGAGGAGACTCGCGGTGCGCCACTGTGCGCATAGTGGGCAGCGCCACTAGGTGGTGCGCTCGACCTCTGAGATAGTTTTCGGGGACGAACAATCGGAATACCTGCGGTACCAATTCTGGACAGCTAGATTCACCACGAAGGATACAACAAACTGTGATCATAAGCTGATGGATACGTCTTGTTTCCAGCGATCTGAAGCCAAGGACTCCCAATAAAAATTTTGTCGGGTACAAAAACGGATAATAACCCAATTTCTTTTTGTATAGAAATCTGAGAAACGCTTTTTGAATTATTGTAACTTGGAACTGATCTGATGATGGAGCCGGAAGATATCCATAAAAAGTGGAGATATTACCGCATTTCAGAATCCTACAGCGCCATCTGTTGATGGGTAGCGTCGCTTGCTCACCTGGTAATATTTTATTGATAAAACAACTCTGGGAGGTTTCTTTATAAAATATTTGGGCTTAGATAGGCCTTTTGGAAAAAGAATCACTTAGTTTTAACATACAAAGCAATGACTAAATTTCCCGTGTAAGATGCCGCATTCATTACTTTTGTAATATACCTACTTTAGTTTTTCTACTCCGTACCAGAGGCGCTGTTTTTATTACCGCGTTTCAGAAACCTACAGCGCCATCTGTTGGTGGGTAGCGTCGTTTGCTCATCTCGTAATATTTTATTGTTAAATTTCTTTATAAAATATTTGGGTTTAGCTAGGCCTTTTGGAAATAATTTTCTAAGTTTTAACATATAAAGCAATGACTAAATTTCCCGTGCAAGATGCAGCATTAATTACTTTTGTGTTTTACTACTGTAGCTTTTCTAAGAAGTTGTTTTTTGATGTCGACTACCCAAGGAGGTTTTAGCCCATGCTTCGCCAAAGCGAACCACCAGCGACTAAAACCTCTTTGTGACTACCAAATACAAACATACCTTACGTACGGTCAACCGCTCGTGAATGGAAAGATTTGCAACTCTATTACTATGTCACAAAATTCGAAGTGTTTCTACTGACGTCCTGTAGGGTGTATGTAGAAAAATACAGTCAGCAGAGAAAGACTATATATCGCTCTTAACAGCATCGGGTGTCCACCAAAGCTTCTTAGTTTAATATAGAGCTTCCACGAAGAGATGAATGGCGCTGTCGTTGCTGGTGGCATTACATTTGAGCCGTTCAAAATGCGCAGAGGTGTCCGCCAAGGTTGCGTGTTAGCGCCCACCCTGTTTGGTATATTTTTCTCATTGCTATTAAGAAAAGCATTCGGCAATGACCAGCAGGGTATAAATTTACATACAAGAGCTGATGGGAAGTTGTACAACATAATTTCACTTCTTAAGTCCAAGAGCCATCGCGAGGACGATTTTATTGACAGCCTTCTATTTGCTGATGATGCAGCCTTTGTGGCCAACACTGCAATTGATTTACAAATCATCGTCGATAAGTTTTCACGGGCATGTTCCTTGTTCTCTATGTCTATAAACGCCAAAAAGACAGTTGTGCTGATGCAAGGGAATACAGAGAAGCCGGTAATAACCCTGGATGGTGCCATATTGGAAGTAGTGGACAAGTTTGCGTACTTAGGGTCGACTGTGTCGAACAATCTCTAACTTGACCTGGAGATCGATGTTCATATCGGCAAAGCGGCGACCATGTTCGGCAGGCTGAATACAAGAGTATGGCAAAACAAACATCTTACGACGAACACCAAGATGATCGTTTACCAAGCATGCATTTTAAGCATATTGTTGTATGGAGCAGCAAGGACAATGTACGGAAAACAACAGCGTTGACTTAATGCCTTTCATATGAGCTGCCTCCGAAACATCCTAGGCATCTCCTGGAAGGATAAGGTAACCAACAAACCGGTCTTACAACGAGCCCAGCTGCCCAGTTTCTTCGCATTGCTGAAGCAGAGACGATTACGATGGTTGGGGCACGTGAACCGCATGGAACCAACCCGTCTACCCCAGCGTATATTGCTTAGTCCTATAACGCACGCAAAAAGAAATGTTGGTAGGCCAATGCTGCGCTTTAAAGATTGCGCCAAGCGAGACATGATCACTTTTGGTATTGAACACCTAGACTGGGAGCAGACAGCTGAGGACAGAACCAAATGGCGTAAATCATTACTGGATGGACACAAGGTACACGATGAAGCCTGGTGTTGTGCCCTTGCCGAAAAAAGCGAGAAACGTAAGAAAAATAACGACATAACATCAGTTATTGGTAACACAAGCTTCACCTGCAGGGCGTGTCACAGGACCTGCCGCTCCCGAATAGGCTTACTCAGCCTCGAAAAACGGTGCAATCGACAGAATATTGCTTAAATCGTCTGACATAGACGGCTATGGCCTATGATGATGATGTATGTATGTATGTTGATTTTTTGTCGCGCTCTGCAGCCTAAACGGCTTGATAGATTTCAACATAATGAGGTGTCGTTAGATTTGTATTCATTGTAGGAGTGTCATAGGGTATAATATTTTAGTAGGGCACCTTTGAAGAGAAAAAAAGGGTGAAATATTTTTTTTAAAATCATTACTTTTACAACATGGGTATCAAACAATAGCTGGTAAAAACCTGATTCTAAGGTTTAAGCAAATGTTTTAGTATAACTTGACGTAGCAAATCTGAAAACTAAAAAGTTTAAAATAAAAAATTATTAAATAACAAAAAACCCAACTGCTTAGCACAAGAAAGGAAAACAAGCTTAAATCTATTGGATTTGGTAACTTGAATTGTATAAGATACTGCAGGCGGGGACGAACAAAATTAAGTCGTAAACATCCACAAAACGTTTTTTCGTCCCCGCCTGCAGTATCTTATACAATTCAAGTTACCAAATCCAATAGATTTAAGCTTGTTTTCCTTTCTTGTGCTAAGCAGTTGGGTTTTTGTTATTTAATAATTTTTTATTAATTATATTTTTCGCTGATTAATGCACTGAAAGTAAGCTAGTCAAATAAATCTGAAAGCACTTTCTATAAAAATCGAACAGTTTAGGCTCGTGTGGTGCCGGCAAAGAATGGCACCAACCCATACATACCCGTGGGTGTCGCAAGAGGCGACTAAGGGTTATAAACTGGAGGATGGGCAGCAGCATCCTCCTGTGTACCACCAACCGCGGTTCATGGTGCCAAGGTGGCGTCCATAAATTACGTGAGGTGTTTTTTTTATTTTCTGTCCCTCCCTCCCCCCTTGGTGAGATGTCGTGAGATTTTATTCAACCCCCTCCCCCATCCCCCAATCTTACGTGAGATTTTTCAAAATGTGGGTTTCTTACGTAAACGCGTTGGATTGTTATTGTAAAAAGAAAAATAAAATTGCTTCGTGCTTTTATTTACGACTAGTTAAGACTAGTAATCAATATTGCTAATAATTTTTTTACAATAGAATACTTAAATCGTCACTACTGTGATTAAAAAAAGAATATCTACTCTAATTCAGTCCATGGAGAATCATGCGCGGTCTCAAGAGAGACTATTGGAACCAACATGTCCATATGATTTTCAGTAAAATCATCTGCTCCTTGAACTTCGTTCTGATCTAGCCACTCTAAGTGTTCTGACCTAGCCACTCTAAGTATGAATGAAATAATTTTCTTTCGAACGAATTAGTGAATGATCTTAATCGTATTACGATAACGCTTAAGATTAAATCTTAAGCATGTACAATCTGGATTAAATGGACCAAAGTAGTAAAAAATTTTTTTGTTTCAATCAGAAAAAAAATTGCGTGATATTTGCCGAGACCCCCTCCCCCCTTAAACATCTCACGTAATTTATGGACGCCCCCCAACCGTAACGCTGACAAGCGAGGTGACTGTGGTACTTCCTCTCCACTATTTTTTAGCAAAAGCTAGAATTCTGGAGGGAGCTCCCTGTCCTTTAGTGGACGTTTCATGGGATGTTATGATGAGACAGGGTTGGCCATACAAGAGACTTAAGGGGTGAAACACACATAGAGGGCATTTGAAGAGCCGCGAGGGTAAGGTTCGGGCGAGGTGCAGGCAGGACACTGGACATTTTGGCCGCGTGTCGCTTTCATACATTTTGGCCTTTTCCTAGCCCTTGCCATATGCCTTAGACGAGGACAGATCGTTGATATATCTTCATGGTTAGAAAGGAACCGGCGGAAAAGATGCAGGGAGGTCGAGACGCGCATAGTGCGCGTCCTGTTCTCGTATTGCGTCTCTTATGCTGGCTGTCTGGCAGCCCCTTAGGTTTTCCACCAAAGCAGTAGCTAACCTGCGAGCTGGAAAAATTTCAACCAATAGGATTGGTCCATTTTCGTAGCTTAGAGCTGCGCCGTTTTGAATTAGGAAAACGGACCATTCGTATTGGTTGAAAGTTTTCCAGTTCACACGCTAGCTACCTTGCACAGTTCTGGTGGAAAGCCACCCTCAGGGTGAATTACCACCTATGCTGAGCGAGGGACTTGAAAGCTCCAACCAATAGGATTGTGCCGTTTTCCTAGCTTGTCAAATGGAGCATTCCTATTGGGTGGAATTTTCCAGCTCACACCTTAGCACAGCGCAATTGGAAATTCACCCATCGGTAGGTCAGTGCGTTTGTACATACGGCCGCATGTCGGTGGAAACACTAATCTTGAGCGGGTTTCGGGAGTATACTGGATTTGTTTCCACTGTGTTGCTGCCGTGCGTACGCTTATTGTATCTTGAAATGTCATATCGGTAAATTACAGGTATGCGATTGCACGCGTTAGTAGTATTTGACCGTACTGTACGCTCACGTGTGCAATGATACAATGTGGTTACTAATTAAACAACATAGGTAGTTATTATACTAGGTAACAATAGAAGTGATGTGGCTTATGAATACCTTTAAGCTAAGCAATGCGTTCGTTTCAGATATGCACTGCATACCGTATACCTTCTCGCTTTTTTGTGCCAACTAATTCATACTTATCGTACAGTCAAGAGCACATCAAGTTTGACACATTGGACTATGTACCGTTCTCATTTCAATAGCCGTACGGGCTAGCATCGCACTGCGAGTGTCAAGCTTGACCTGTCGTTGACTGTACAAAATCACAATCCAAGGTCCACGTGCCCTGCGATCTTAAAGACGCAACTGCAAATCGTAGCATGTGCCAGTACCCTCATAGTAGTAACGAACCCCGAAAGGGCCACCCGACCTCGAGGTCCTTTCTGTATGACTAATGCGTGCCTACTACCTATATCCAGCTAGACTACCTACGGGTCATGGTCTTTGTGCCTCCTTTAAGTATCTATCTCCCTCCCCAATTTCTTTGCGACACGCCGATGTACATAATTACAGAGTGCCCTTTACATCATTATGCTGGTCCACCTAAAGACCTGTTCACTCTGAATGACGCTATCAAATGGTGGAAAACACTTAATTTAGATTTGTGGAAATAATTTATTTGTAATATGGGCTTCAGGATCAGTTGACCACTTTCTGTTTCTTACATGGTCAACTCGACCCACCGGGACCGTCACTTAGCCAGCACTCGCTACCGGGAGTTTGTATCTACCGATCTATGATTTTGATGACAGACCTATTATTCGACAGAAAAAATTGTTGCTGTTTTAAATTACTTTTAAGGGGTTGAAAGTTGTCGATTTTGCCGGTGTGCTAGGTTATCCCTTTAAGGGTTTGAAGTGGTCTACTGGGCCCGCGGGCTGAGTGACAGTCCCGATGGGTCGAGTTGACGATGTAAAAAACAGAAAGTGGGTCAAATTAGCCCGCGGGCTCAGTGAGCCCGCGGGCTAATTGACCCTGAAGCCGTAAAATGTTATTTTCTTGTTAAATAATAAAAGGAAGCCGCAAAGAGAATTTAACCTCGCTGCGGGAAGCCGTGACTGACTGATTGATCATCCACCAAACAAAACCACATTAGACTGAAATATTGACTGGATTAGGCATACGCTAAGATCGGATTTTTGAGGTTCAAAATTTGCATGGAAAAATCATCTGTATTTTTAATAAAACCTAATTTCACGCTGACGATTTCGGGAGCACCAGCTAGTAATAAATAAACCTTCTGTGCCATCATACACGATACGAAAGGGAGAATTAGTTATTAAATAACCATTTACGTTCACGGCTATTAAAGCACCCAAGATGCCGGAATAAATCAATTCCATATTTCAAATTAAATAACACCATCTATCATTTCATTTCTAACACTAGAAAGTTTCGATGCAGCAAAATATATCAAAGCAGACAAGAATATTTAATTAAAAGTATCTAATGATGCACTCGATTGAACTCTAACCTTGATTCTCGTAATTACTTACTACGTACTTTAATAGATAAAGCCATTAATTTACTTGTACTTATTTAATTAATTAAAAAAACTGAGTTTTTAAGATATTTTAAAATAAAACTAGGACAGCTTTTCTTGTAGATACGAGGGGAGGTCCAAAAATTCGCGGACTGGAGGGGTTATAAAATAAATAAAAATACGGAGTTATTTTTCCTTCTTAATATAATTCCCCATGAGGTCAATACATTTATTAGATCTCAAGTTAATTTCTCAACGCCGTCAAAAAAAATTTTTTGTCTTTGCCTTCAAAATGGTCCGAAATAGCTTCTTTGACTTCATTGTCATTGAAAAATTTTCATCCCCTGAGCTCCTTTTTCAAATTTGGAAACAAATAAAAATCACTAGGAGCCAAATCTGGACTGTAGGGTGGGTGAACTAAAGATTCGAATCCTTGTCTGTGCAGAGCAGCCATAGCAACTCTGCACTTGTGAACTGGCGCATTGTCTTGCAGGAGCAGCACACCTTTCGTCAATTTTTCTCTTCTTTTTTTCTTTGAAGGCCACCTTCAACTTTTCCAGTATTGAAGCGTAGTAATCTCCAGTAATTGTAGTACCCTTTTCTTTATAATCTTCTTATCTTATCTTATTTAGCCGTTGCTGTCCCACTGCTGGGCAAAGGCCTCCCTCTTTTTTCTCCATTCGTCCCTATTAAGAGCCTGCTCTTGCCAGTTTGTACAAAAGACGTCAAGTTCATCGCGCCATCGGCGCCTTGGTCGGCCTCGACGCCTCCTGTCGCTCTGCGGCTGCCAGGTGGTGGTGATTTTGGCCCATAGATCATGCGGCATGCGGGAAACGTGACTTGCCCAATTCCATTTAAGCTTGGCGGCTGTGTAGGCTGCGTCAGCTATTTGTGTTTTTGAGCGCAGTATGGTATTTCTGACCCGATCTGTCAGTTTCAGACCCAACATACTGCGCTCCATTGCTCGCTGGCAAACCGTGAGCCTGGATCTTTGATGTTGTGTCAAAGACCAAGCCTGTGCACCATAAAAATTCCTTCACAGTCCCAAAAAACTGTAGCCATCATCTTTCCAGCCGATTCCGACACCTTAAACTTCTTAGGGGGTGGTGTACCCTTTTTGTGCCATTGCATCGACTCCTGTTTTGACTCAGGTTCGAAGTGATGAACCCAGGTTTTATCTCCAGTAACAATCTTCTCCAAAATCGGGCTAGGTTCATCGCCACACAGTTCCAAAAAATATTTACGCGAGTCCACTCGCTGTTGCTTTTGAAGCGGGTTGAGCTTTCTCGGTACCCATCTTGCACTGACTTTAGTCATGCCGAGATGATCGTGTAAAATCTCAAAATTGTGGTATCGGATACTCCAACTGATGCAGATAATTGTTTCTTTTTCAGACGCGAATCTTCTATTATAAATTTTTCGACTTTTTCTATGATCTTACACACCACTCTCACACAACACGCTCACACACTCCTACACTCACACTCCCTCTCTGACGTATCCTGTACACAACTCTCTTTTCTTTTATTGAAAAATTTTGAATATGTTATATCTTCTAAAAATTGTTTTACTTTTTTGTGTTACTTTGTAATGTTTTAGTTTTGCAATACTTTTGTTTTTCTACTTTGTAGTATATTTTAATCCACATTAATGTCCCGGATGAATTTCGACATTTATACAGGGCGGAGACCTGGAGTCCTAAAATACAGGCCTTTGCTTAGTTTAGGCTCCAGTCTCCCACAAATACCGAGTAAATTTTTAAGTTACTTTTATTGCATGCATGATTTGTGGTGAGAAATAAACATATTTTTGATTTTGTTTTTTTTTTATTTTGATTGATGTGGTGGCCTCAATCGGCCGTCCAGGGCGCGAATCGTCTTCAATCGACTCTCGATCATGTTTAAATAGACTATGCAACTTGTTAATTATAGTTTTGCCAGGGCAGTGATCACCATAAACGACTTCCATCTCGCTCATTATAGTCTGAGCTGACTTTCCTTGCTTTGTCAGGAACTTAATCAACGCGCGAACTTCGAGATTTTCCATTGTTGCGTTTTTTTCCGAATAGACTTGTTTGAGGGGCGATAGCTCGTAAAGGAATGACGTTATAGACTTGAAATTTTAGTTACATACTAATGTTGAGTCCCTAACTAGCGTGGTGTACAGTGAGAATTTTTAGCCCCGCCTCTTCTCTTCATTCCGTGAACTTTTGGACCTCCCTACGTATATTAAGAGGTTTTACATAAATAAAATTCGAATGAAACTGCCGAGATAATTTGTTCATGTAGAGATAATTTAATGGAAGGAGAACTACAAAACAGATCTACACTACAAGGCGGACTGCAGACTCGTAGTCACACCAAAATGACACACTGGTGTGATTTTCTTGTTCGTAATCACACCGAAGAGTGTACTACAGAGGTTGGGTAGATAAGAGATTCAGGACGTTTTGAATAAAAACCAGGTCAAAAGTACACGTAGGTACTTTGGACCTAGTATAAGAGTAGTCTCAACTGACGAACGAGTATGAAAGTGTTGATGAGAGTAAAAGAAGCGAGCGAAGTATCTCAAGATCGTAGCTAGTGGAAGGGTGTGGTGTCTGCCTACCCCTGGACAGGAAAGGGACGTGATATTTTATTAGGTACTTATGTACTTAACTTATGTTTATAAGCTCGTTTACGTTAGTGATGAGATCCTAGTAAACCTAAGGTTACTATACTATCTAATTTGTGTCCTATTATGAAAACCAAGTTTGTCTGGCCCACCACCGGCATAAACAATAGTAGTAGTAGTTGTCTGTCGCTCTTTTACAGATTGTATTTCGGAGAGTGTGCCCAAGAGCTCCATGAGCTCATTCCACCATCCCCCTTCTTCCATCGGGATTCCAGACGCATTACAGGATATCACCCTCCCTTGGTTGATTCGCACAAAGCGCGAGCACCGCTAAGGAGTGTAATTGTTTGCCGGCGTCGGTGTTCCCGAGTTCATATAACCCGAATTTATTCAAGTCGCGAGTGAATAGGCTTCTTCTGGGCAAGCTCGTTCCGATCGACCTCGTCTCTGTCCTCAGAGCTAGATCGAAGCCAATAGCCCATAGACAGCGAAAAAAAATTTATGGGTATTTATTTTGACCACAATGTATGAAACAGCAGATTTCTTTAAGCGTTTCCAGATTTGATCTCGTTCTAAAAATTCTTGGTAATCATAATTATGATTGATGATTAAAAGTTTAGTTAAACTTTGTTTACGTACACACATGAATGTAAATAATCAAACATGAATGTCCGTTTACTTGCCTTGCCTTCCATCACCTACGTCGGAAACTAACTTACTCCGTTTTCTTGCTCTAAAATCTAAAATAGACGTTTTCCTGCTACTCGTAATGAAAATTTAGCTTTTCATATTTTAATAACTTACTATGAGGAAGTTGCTCCATATTTTGCTTTAACGGTTTTTGCTTACCTATTTGAAATGTTAGCTGAGATTTAGAAAGATACAAGTGGGTACATTTCTATGCCTAAAACATAATATTCTGTGCTAATAATGTATTTTTTTACTTTGCGAGCAAATATCTTACTTACCTTACCCCTTCCTCTGTCTATGCCCAAATGAGAGAAGCTAAACTAATAGGAACAGCTAAATATTATCATTAAAGCATACCATGAAATGTCCACTGCAGGAAAAAGAGCTTCCTCCAGAATTCCAGAAAAGACGTGTTACAATTTGGAGGGGCAGTACTATAGTCACCACGCTTGTTAGCTTTGCGGCTGGCACGATGGACCGCGGTTGTTGGCAACCGCAGTAGATATTACGATACGCAGAAGGACGCTGCTGCCCATCTTCTAGTTCATAATCCTTTAGTCGCCTCTTACGACACCCACGGGTAGAGATGGGTTGGTACTAATCTTTGCCGGCACCAAACGAGCCTAAACTGTTCGATTTTATACAAAGTTGTTTCAGATTTATTTGACTAGCTTACTGCATATAAGTACTATTTCTTTGAAATCTCTTTAAATAACGATAGTTATTGAGAAAGAATTTCGCTTGTCATCACATCACAAAGATCTTTAATTAGGGGACACATAACATATCAAAAGAACAAACCAGGAGAAATAACCCTTCCTTGCGGGACGACTGGAGTTTTGTACCTTAGGTGACATACCTATAGAGCTTAAATTAGAGCTATAAGTTACAAAGGAATTGCAAGTTGGATATGACAATGACACGACAGACGTACCGCGTACTAACTGTGCCGTCATGGGAACGATCATGAATGAAGCAGATGAAAGCCAGACTTTATTTGTTTAGAGGAATAGTCCGGCTCGTGCAGTTTCACATCGGTAGCAAGTTCATACATAATGAAATAAGCTTCAGACAAAGTACTCTAAAATAGAGTACCTAGTATCGTTTGGCTGAAACGAAGCGAGATTCCAAACTCTTTGGCTGAAACGTTTTGAAATTTAGATGTGTTGAAAAGAGACTTACTTAAAGCATGGGGTCCCATTCCGTACTACGGTTTTTCTGACGGAGTAAATAGCCCGAATTCATTTGGCCCTTTTGTTCCTAATAATTAAACTAAATGTTACTACTAGGTTGGTAGGTAAAGGTGTAAACTATGACATTAATTCAATTTTAACATCCAAATATCAATTTATTCTAAGAAAATACCTTATGGAAAAAATAGCCCGAACAATTTTCGGCACAAATTCGTTCTATGACGTGAGGCATCTGTACTAGTATTGTTATATTATCTGTGCTTAAAGGCAGTAAATGGGCATCAGCATACTGCGTATCGTACTTTAAAAACGTTTAAGAAAAATCATCGCGTTTTATAAACAAAGATTTTTCGGTTAATAAAATATATACCTTCAAGCACACGAAGTATAGTGCGGGGCAAACAACTTATACAATAATCGCGTGATGGGGGAAACTTTGCGCACGTCAATTTGTATATAAAATGGACTCTGCGCAGCTAAGGTCATTCATTGTTCAAGTAGTTTGCCCACACCTATACACGTTTATAACCACAAACATACGCTGTAAAACGCTTAGGCTATCGTTTTACATTAAGCTAGCAAAAAATATCCACATTTTCAACACTTTTTACATAAATTTGAGGTTATAAGTTTGTTTACAAAACGGGCGCTCTATTGTGAACTCTGGTATAAGTTATCGCTATTGCGATGCGTGATTCCAAAAACTGCAGGGTTCACTGAAATCAGTTGCGTGCTGCAGCTTTAACTGAGTGAAGCACTTTTATTTTACTGCGGATGTCCAGTACTGTTTTTATGTAGGTACCTTCATATTCTTTGGATTAGTTACCCATTTATGTTTCTTGTGTTGGATTTTGATGTCCTAATACTATCTTTTCATGATGCATGATTACTGATTTAAAAAAAAATCCTACCAACTGCCATGTGTGGCGGCTATGTAAATTGCGCCTGAATCAAGCAAGTCGTACAAAAAGAGCTTCACCGAACGATAGATGTTTATATGCTGTTATAATTTAGATTAGCCTTCTCAAAGCCTTTCTATTCCATGTAAGGCTAGGGTAATGAAGATAATTATTTATTTGTCAAGAGTAATGTCAATTAAAATTTCACTTTCAACACTCAACACTCACTGAATCATTCATCTCGGTGACAAATAGAGACTAAACTTTAACTTGAATCATATTTGACCACTTAGTGTGTCAAGTAGTCTCAACATGTCGAAAGCAGTGAAGTATCTGCTTACATTTGTAATGCAAATCGCAAAGTCTGATGCTTTTGTCCAGATGGTGTTTTCTATGTCCCCGTTGAGAAACTCCATTGAATGCCAAACTTCTTATATGGAAATTTGACCGCTGTTTAGGCGTGTTTTACTTGCTTGGTTCGGTATTTCTACACAGATTTCCTAACCTTAGGGCTGGCAGGTCGTTGACATTTTGAAGGGCTTTCTGATTGAAAAAAATTTTTAGTAAGGGCATTAAATCCATTATGTTATTAAGACATGGATGTTCATAGCTAGTCTGAATGCACAGATTCAGTTTTCATGTGATATCATTTTACACCAAATAAATATTGCTTCTTATCTTTTTTAGCCTTCGATGCCCCACGGCTGGGCAAAGAGGAAGCTTTTTTCTTATTTACAGAAGCTTATTTATACTCTGTTTCAATAATCAGCACATAGCCAAAAATAGTGACTCTGGAATCCTGGAATTTCGCAAAAGGATCTACGACTTTTCCTATTTGGTTTGTATCAAAACACATAGGATTTTTTTTTCTCTATCTATAGCTTCAGAACTTACGGCTATTGATTGGCGCCTAATAACATAAAAGTGTACTTTATAGTACCATTCGTCGTACAAAACTACAGTTTGTTCAAGAACAGGTGTTCGCTAACAATCGTAGGTAATTTGACTGTTTGTTTGCACATTCATTCATCATTTTATGACGTAGCTGTACTTTGTACTGTGTAAATTGAACCATTTCACTGCGTAAACAATTTATTGATACGTGAGAAGACATATTTTGTTGTCTAGCGAAAAATTATATTCAATGGGGTGATGATATATTTTTTTTTTACTTTATTATATTTGATTTAGTTACATTCCACAACATATCAGTCTATCTAGGCGTTTAAACAGAAAATAACCGGTTCTAATCATGAGTGGTTTTAGAAATTGCTGAATAAATTTTGATAAACAGTTGGTCGTCTTTTGGGTTCTGTGAAAACGGTCGTATTATTCAAACATTAATAATAAATGGACAAAATCTAGATCAACAAGCAGGATTTTGTAAAAGCTCGTATCAAAACCAGGGCAACTCTAGTCAGTCCGAACACGCACTTCTAAACGCACCAAACCAAGCCCTAAAAAGTAGCGCAAGCCGCAGAATTCAAGAAAGTTTTCCGCAATCCTGTTGCAAGAATCCACTTGCAAGTGCAGTTGGCAAGCATTCCAAAGGTCTATGACCGTAGGAATGATGACGTCATAGTTTCCAAATTTGTCAGTCTTTGATATACCCGCACCTAACTAAGAGAGTAGGTGTTATGATACCTACTATGTCCTTGCTTGCGCCCACATAGGCTTCCAATATGAATGGCGCTGCCTGAGCCATTCTACGTATCTCACCTTTGACACCTTTAGCTTCATACATTACTTCATCATGAGCTTAGCGTACAACAATTTTGCTAATATTGTAACGTTATTTTATAACATCGCATGTTCGACATCTATTCGCAGTTTTGTGTAAAATTGCAAAATCATTTACGGAACTTGACCTAGTTACTTTTATTGATGTCTTGAGTATTATGAATTTACTTGTAAGTTTCTTGTATGTCATCTTGTTATCGTAATTTTTCGCTAAGTCGGGTGTCAATTTAAACTAGTTTTCAGTAACACGATGCAACTTCATTCTATCCCACGCGACACCCACTTCGCATTATGGAAGCACTTTCGTTCGTCCAGATTGCTTAACCTTGCAAATATAATAGTTTGTGAAAACGATACACGCGTTATAACGTCTATATTATCTACTAGACATAATATAACACGACCATTTGTAGTTGTTAAGCTGGTGAAAGTGATAGTTGGATGTTTCAAGTTTCTCAATCAGCACCTACTTTAGGAACGCTTACGAAGTGCTTACGAATTATATGGGTGTCCGTTTTCTTCTGTCTTCATTTCAAGTTGTCTCATATTTTTGCATGTTTTATTGTATTCGATTCTTTGTTTAGAATGATGATCACATTGTAAAGATTATTCATCGGAAAGATTTCCAGTCAGTCTCGTGTATTACCAAATTTTGTGAATATTCTTGAGAAGATTTGATATCTTATCTTATGCCGTGAGCCTTTATATCGGCAAGGTTACTGAAACATAACTGTTTTAACCAGTTTTTTTTTATCTCAAGTAGTTTCTGTAGCATTTTGGCTGGCTTTACCTTATTGCCACATATGTCTTTATGTATTCTTATTTCAAGCCCTAGAAGGTGTAGGTACTTTTCTGTCATAGCTTATCTCACTTGCATTTACAAGCATGCACTCACTTTCACTTGATTTTTTTTTAATGCTTACCTATCCTACTAAAAAAACAGCCATGTTCACACGACTACGACAGAATATTCTTATTAATCTTTATAACAATCTGTGTCAAAATGTTCATTGAATGTTCCATCATCAGTTCCTAATGTACAATTAGGATGGCAATATGGGCAATGCCAACAGATCTTTGAAAAATAATTGTTATATTTCTTACCTTAATATACACTGAAGTATAACGAAAATCTATGCCGTTCTGCTCTATTACCAAAAAATATATCAAAAAGCGTTCAATCACGCGTTTCATGCAAGTAGTTCCAAAGTACTACCGTTATACAATTCAGCAATATATTTTTTGTACACTTATACACAAAGAACGATGACGCTAAGTTTAATATAAGGTCTTATAAAATTAAAATATCCGCCTTTTTCTCGTCGGGGTAGGCAGATAAACTTTGTACATTTTTAAAGCTTCAAAATCTAAAATATTATTTAGTTCTTTCTATAGACCCACAGAGCCTTGGTGTCAGAGGTATAGAACCGCCGAAGGCCTGTCTCCCTAGAGAAGAAGCTTAGTAGAATAACATGGTTGCAATTACATAGTTAACCTACGATTTTGTGTTGTTATTGTTTATTATTTATTAGTTTATACATACATACATACATACATAACATCACGCCTCTTTCCCGTCGGGGTAGGCAGAGACCACAGTCCTCCACCTGCTTCGATCTTGACATACTTCCCTTGCTTCCTGTACTTTCATCAATCCTTTCATACATGCTCGTCGGTTTAGGGTACTTTTAACCTGGCCTTTATTCAGAACGTCCTGAATTTGGTCCTGGTACGTTCGCCTAGGCCTTCCCCTTCCTACGTTTCCATTAGTTTATCTTTATCATTAGTTCATCTATTAGTTTATCTTGTTTAAAAATATACTATTATAGGTCCTTTATCTTTAAAATTAGCGAAATTTTCGTGCTTATTAATTAGATCATAATTTCTTTAATTCTATTGCTATTTTCATTATTTGTTTTACACTTGAAAGTTGATTTCCAGGTTATCAATCTACGCAATTAATATTGTTTTTATTTTTAGTTGGATACCTAAAATTTAACATTTGAATTGTGTTCGTCTTAAATGTCGTCCGTTTTCATAATTAAATTTGTTGTATCTAATATTGTTGTTTATGATTAAAGCTAATATCTTCCCATTCATATTTACAGAAAAAAATAAAATTTGGATTTGTAATTCATAAAAAAATGCAAAAGTTTTAGTACTGAAAATTGAGTTTATAACATAAAATTCTCCATAAAAAACGCCAATTTCATAGGAGAGGACCTAATACGTTAAATGGTTACGCTTAGCTGCTCGCCCATATATACACAGTTTTAATAACTACCAATTTGGAGCAAACAGCTCTGCTTGATATTAAAATATTCAAGGGCCAGGTTCTAAGAAAATCTTGTAGATCGTTATCTTGACCAGTTCCGTCATTTGACTGCACTTTCTTCCTAACAGCCCTTAATCTCAGAACTCAAGAAAGAAATAGGTAATGAATATTAAAACGTTCAAAAACAAGGTACATTATTTCTAAGAAACATTAGCTGTTTGTATTAAATTACTTACAACCAAGAGAAAATCCTGACCTTTAAGATCGTTTACCAAAAAATCACAAATAAATAAAGAGGAAAAGAAACATTTAAAAGGCTGTTCACATGGTCTGCGCAGACGCACGCTCGCGCTAAATTCCTATCCGATTGGCGGACGGGCGTGTTTTTGCTTCCACGCACTTTCTTCTCACCAACTTGTACTTTCTCGCGACTTGGGAACGGCAGTCTGGCCACACGTATTATGTGGGCCCACCTGTTTTTGAAAAACATTCTAATAAGTTTAAAAGAAATGTATTGCTTTTCTTGTAGAACACGATATTTAGATTGTCACATTGTCGAACGACGTTTAGGACGTTGACAAATTGAAGAAGTTATGATGAATGAAGTTCAGATCAAAACTTAACCGATGACATTGTATGTGTCGCCCGGATATGATAAAATCAGGTTTTTAACAGATGCTTTAGATCAAAAACCGAATTTTATCAAAAACCTGAGCTCTAGATCAAAAAACCTGAACTGTTTTAGGTTTGGTCACAGGTCATATAAATAAATAATCATAAATAAAATAGTTTATTGTACAGACAAAAACACAATACATTGTGTAGCATAAGTTGACAATTCTACAAGTGATACAGAAATGATGGAACAAAAAACAAGATCCCTAAACTAGGTACAACCTTAGTGTCAGGGACTTTTATCTTTCTCCGCAAACGAGGTTGAGTAGGTACTTACAAAATTTTACAATGATGCCTAAAGTATTGTAATACATAATTTAATTAAAAAGGAGCAAAAACAAATAAAAATATAATACTACTAACCGTTTGGTTAAGTTAAGTAATCATCATAATGTTTATTTTACTTACATATGCTACAAAGATGTTACAAATTTAATACATTCGGACTCATATATTATGAAGCCCTTAAGCCCAATTATTTTAACTAAATGAGATCAAAGTCCTCAAGAAAAAAGTAAACATTACAAAAAACAAAAGGTTTATAAAACTATAGGAACATTTCCGTATTTTTACATTTCTTATTCTATTCTGTACTTTGAAAGTATTCAGTAAGATTATAAAAAAAAATCTCACTAAGTAAGTTTTAAGTTTATGAATAAATAAAGGATCTTTTGCTTCTTTCACTATATCATTTGGAATTTATTATATACTAGCTGGTGCCCGCGACTTCGTCTGCGCAGGTTTATAACTTGTAGCCTATGTGTTATTCTGATGTATAAGCTATATTATTGAACAGTTTCATTAAAATCCATTCAGTAGTTTTTACGTGAAAGAGTAACAAACATCCATCCATACTTACAAACTTTCGCGTTTATAATATTAGTCGGATTTGGTGGCCATTATTTATTATTGTTAAAGCAAGTCTATTGAACGCGAATGGATCTTTAGATTGTGTAAAAAGATTATTGTGATACCTAACAAATTTGCTTATTTCTACAGAAAAAATATTTAACTTCACAAAAAAATGGTCTGCAGCTGTCTGTTTGGTTAGGTTAGATTCGGTTCAGTTAGGTTAGAAATAGTAAAATAATATAGAATTGGTATTTTTTTCCTCTTACGGTTTCTCGTTAAAAAGCTTAGGAATTTCTATGTTTCCATCAAATCCCTACGACATAATGTATGAAAGGGTTGATGAGAGTACTTAGAAGAAGCGAGGAAATATCTCTGTCTAAGTATACCTTTACGGGAAAGAGTGTGTAAGAATGACTGTATGTATGAATGAATGAATGATACTTATATTTTGTTTGTTTTCACACTTGAATTTACAAAAAATTTTTTCTCATTTCAGGTATGTCATCATCACCAAATTCTCCGCTTTCTAACAGCACGAGGTAATCCGAGTTTTTCCGTTATCCCTATCTTATTAAAATTATTTTACATGCGTGACGTATTTCTACGCTTATGTTGACTCTTGAGTATCTTATAAGCTATCTTACTAAAATTAGTCTATTTGCGTGACGTATTTCTACGCTAATGTTGACTCTTGAGTATGTTATAACGAACTCCAGGTAATCCGAGATTTTCCGTAGCCCTATCTTATTAAAATAAGTTATCTCGCGAGACGCATTTCGACGCTAATGTTGACTCTTGAGTATGTTTTAACGAACTCCAGGTAATCCGAGTTTTTACGTTGCCCTATCTTATTAAAATTCGTTTATTTGCGTGACGTATTTCTACGCTAATGTTGACTCTTGAATATGTTATACCGAACTCCAGGTACCTACTTAATCCGAGTTTTTCCGTTGCTCTATCTTATTGAAATTTGTTTACTTGCGTGACGTATTTCTACGCTAATGTTGACTCTTGAGTATGTTAAAGAGGTGTGACTTCATGTTTTATTTTTATTTCGTCGACTACTCCATCGCCGCCATTACAACCGTTCCTCGTTTATCCAATATCGTGCCGTACACTTTTTAGTTTTCCTTTTTGTTACTATAAATCTTATACTAACTAACTGTCCCCAAAACTCCCTGATTTGTCTACCTCCAACCTCCAAACCAAATAAAAGAATATCACTTCAGTGTGCGTAAAAGAGACAGAACACACGTTAACCTCCAGGCGTATACTCAAAAGTGAGTGTGCAAGTGGGGGCGGATAGTTTCGTAGGTTTCGCTTATTTACGTGTAGTGTAATTTTATATTCTTTGATACAGGCCTCATTTTGCCCCTTCCGTTCGTTCTTATCATTTGTTTTTATGTAGGCATGTTACCCGCTTTCCCTTTTTTATTAGTTTAATTTTATATTTTACGAAAAATACATACTCTGTTTTTTCATTCTTAGCCGGTTTATATAAAATTTTTTTGTTCGTTCAAGTACATTTTTCCTTGTCATCTGTTATCTGATAAGATTGAAGAGACATCTTAACGATGAGGCTCAGTGCTGCAAGGTTACGTCTGTATAATTTTCATTACAACTGGATGTAGTTAAAATCATTACTTGAATTGCTGTTTTCCTGGTACCTACGATGATTTTGTTACATAAGTTTTCTTAAATAACTTGGTAATTAAAACCTCTAACAGTACTATCTCATCAATAAAAATGTATGTTTGGCCTTGATCCTCGCGATATTATTGTATTAATCCAGGAATTATCTCTTGGTCTCACTCAGTAACATGAGGGCAAACGGATATCAGGTAAAAAATTGTTATAAAAATGTTCAAAAGATTTCTGATACAATTATTTACCAGACCAAAACTTATTTAAATTTATTTGATCAACAGCTATTAAACAAATTAAGAAGCTTAAATAGAAACATAGCCAAGACAAGTCTTCTCAATTAAAATCACATAGAAAAAAAACACATTTTTGCAAACTGAGTGCCCAGTACGTACTTAGTACGATCAAGGAACATCTATTACAGTCGAGAAAGTAAGTACTCTCAATCCCAAATGATGCGCAGTATTTATTGAAAAATGTCATTTGCCTAATACATCGGTATTCTCCGATAACATTATCTGTCATATCGCAAACATTCAGAACCATTGTATTCTGGTTCAGTTTTCATGTTTGCGTATAATGTTGCTTTGTTCTACTATCGGCTGCAGTGATTATTTTGCATTGTTCTTTATGTCTCCATGCGTGATACTGCGGTTTTGTCTTCAATAGATGCAATGTTTTGGGAGATAACACTTTGCATTCCTTTGACGTCATTTAAGTTTGACTATTCGTCTAAAACGAAATTGTATTTGCTTACATAATTCCTATTGCAGAAGATCGAAAAATCTTCTCAATAATTCCAGGGCAGTACGTACGTAACGTAACGCATGCCCCTTTCCCGTTGGGGTAGGCAGAGGCCATAGCCGTCCAGCTGCTGCGATCTTCCTCGCTTCCTCTACGCTTAACGCTTTCATGAGTTTATGGTACTTTTAACCTGGCTTTTATTTAGACCATCCTGAATTTGTTCTTGGAACGTTCGTCAAAACCTGGTAAATCTGTTTGGTCAATCACTTTCATTGATCTCTCTACATGACCTAACCATTTCAGCAAACGTCTTAGTTCCTTTGACTTCTTGTAAGTCATATTTATCTTTTTGAATTCAAGATACAGGATCACTTAACTTTGATTTGGAGCATTTGATTGATGCTTTAATTTCGATACAAAATTAGCAACTCCATAATCGTCACCAACGTGTTTGGATGACCACAGCTTTGCTGTTTTTGGAAAAGGTCCAACTTCATTATTCAGGGTTTCACAGGTGAACGTCCTGTGTGAATACCCACGCCTGTTTCGTAGAATGCCTTTTTCATCTGCAGTTTTATTAGGCTTACTATGCATACTATAACAAACTTTAGAATTCATTCTAGCCAAATTAGTGGGTACTAGGTGAACCTCTTCTATCACGCCTGTTATGTTTTATTTTGCACAATAAACAATATATATTATAGGGAGTATTTTTTTTTATAAGAATTTGAAACTGAGATTTTTCGCTCCCAAACTAAATCTGTACTAATTTTAAGAGCCGTTTTCGAGAACGTATTTGCAAATTTATTTATACACCGTGTTCCTTAGGATATGTATTTATTTAAGAGCATGTTCAGTGAACGAAACTGTCAACTTTCCCTAAGAAACATATGTCAAAATACAAAAAAAAATTGCTCTTTCATATAATTTTTTTCGTATTTTCACCCATGTTTTTCAGTTTCGTTAAATGAACGCTTTTAAAGTTAATGCATAACCCAATTTTTTTTGTATGGGAGGGCAATTTTTGTTTTTCGTTTTTCAACCTATGTTTCTTAGGAAAATTTGCACAGTTTCGTTAACTGAACTTGCTTTTAAAATTAATGCATATCCTCAGAAACACGGTGTATACTAATGTACAATTAATATTGCTCATTAATAGTATATGATATTTAGTAGAAATTTCTTTCAATTAGTTTTACTTCCTATGTCGGTACTACTTATTCTAAGAAGCGATGTGAAATCGCAGTAAACATGTATTGCAATTTCATTTCAATAATGATCCCGGCTTGCTAGCGTCTCAGCTCTCGCCTTATCCAGCTTAATCTATTCTGTGCTTAACAATTTACCACCGTCTTCAACCGATATGGTCATTATTACGTACACCGGTTCATGATCAAGGACAAATGCTATTCTATTGCTGCTACGTGACTCCAGATTGAATGTTTTCCACATCAATTTACATGTTTTCTTTTTCTACCTGCCGTTCTAAAAGGCCACTCAAGTTGTATTAGGGTTTTATAGCTTTGGATCTTAGTTTCTTATCAACAGTTAAGTGTAGTATATTTTTATCTTTAGTGACATGTTAATTTATCTGTTTATCACTGGAGATATTTTAGTGTTCTCAAAAATTTGTTTTCGCTTGCACGGGCAGTCTTTTACCTTACGAGTATTAGTAGTTAAGTTGATTCTTGAATATCATTCTGCCAGTCTTTTTAGAAAATGATAATTTTACCCTGGAACATTGACTCTTTCATATTGAGTTCGTGATTCGACACATAATCATTCAGCTTTATTTAATTCTAAACCTTCAAAATCCTAAGCAGCAGTAGATATGAGCAAAAACTAAGAATACCTAACAATGATGAATTTAAACATGTTTCTCCTATATTACCAAATTTGACTGCCATTCGTTCTGTGTCTCCTAATAAAGCGATCACGATTGGCTAGCACACGAAAAAGGACATGGACAAGTCAGTTAGCCGGCCCCTGCTAATGATAGCTTATGAAACATGTTAACAGGCTTATAAAATTGATGCTAAAAATCTTCTGGTAAACGGGTAAACTGTTCTTTTTACTCTTCCCACACCCCGGACAATTCATACAACAAGAGCGAATTTGAAATTGGAAGAAGCGTAGGCCTGCATATTCAGTACAACTTTGATAACCCGCAGGAGCACCACGCAAATCGCGCGGGCTAGTGAACGCGGGGGTGCGGGGTTGCTTGCAAGGGGGGCGTAGAGTGTCCGTTCTGTATGATAGTATACTTTATTTCGCGCTTTACTACGATTTTGTTTGACTGAACTAAGTTTAACCAATAGGAATGATAAATTTTATTGTGTGTATGTATATTTTTTACCATCTGATAGATTGAAGATCGAATTTGGGCTTTTGGCAAATAGACAAGGAAGAAAACATACCAGAGCAGCTCAGCAACCATTTCACCGCTCTTAATTATCTTATAACCAAATTCCTGTGAAACCATTAGTGTTAGTTACGTAATGGCTTCATAAATGTGTCAAAAAATAACCCAAACCCGTAACATCATCTCCGCGTGAGAGACCGGAAAAATCTTTCCCAACTTCATTTAAATAAAACAAGAACCAAAATATAACGCGTGTGTTTTCATTAAAATTACGAGCGCCTCAAAATATTCTTAATATGTTTTTAATTACTCTGCTTCTCCGTCTGTTGATAAAAGCTGAAACAAAACATTGAACTTCTGAATAAATCACCATTCAAGCGGGTTCCAAGTTCCATAATATATCACTGTAATGGTTCTCCTAATGGTGTGTTATATTTAACCCTAACCTAACCTTGCACCTTATTGTCCTTTTGATTTAGATTGTAAAATCGGTCATTTGTCATCCGGAAGCGTTTAGGTGACGTATTGAGTTCATCGTCAACGAAAAATTACGTAAGGACCGGCGCAGACGCCGCTTATATCTGTACCGTGGCGCACGCGGCGTCGCATCTTTACAACTAGTCCGTAGGAAATTAGTTTTTAAATACTATTCAGTAGAGTGTAAACTTGGATGATTGGTATGTGGAGTTAGTGCGTTTTGGATTGGTCGCAGTGATGGACGCTAGCCAGGCCGGGACATGATGTGACTATTCCCGTCTGGTTAGCTGGATACTGTATCCGATTGCTCGGAGACTTCTTTTTGGCGCTCTTCATTCAATTCTGGCGCCTTTTTATTGTTTTCTTAAAACGCGGAAGGGTTACTGATTGCTTTTGTCATTGTTATTTAGACCTATTTCTCACTTAGAGACAGTCGAATTTAAATTTTCTTGTAGCTGTGTTTCTGTCACTGTGCGAAATTTGTCTTAATGAGGTTTGTATGTAGGAGACTCGTCTTGTGCCTGTAAGGTAGTGTAAGTCAGGACCTGTAGTGTAGTACAGGTCACCAGATCCGACTCCTCGGATTGGTACATATTGTATGGGACTCGTACATAATAGTCTTTGCTAGTTAAAATACGAAATGTTATGTTGCAAACTTGTAATGGTAGTCGATGACTTAGTACTACAGTCACGTTCAGAACACGGTCCAAAATTTTTTGGTTACCATTCCAGTCATCGGAATTTAAAAGTGCTTCGGTCACATAGATTTTTATGTCGACGATCATGCGTCATCCCTCAATAAGGGCTGACCTTATGATTCATTTCATTTGCATGTTTGGTATTGTTTTGATTGCATTTGGCTCCCGATATAGATTGTTTTACTTGTGTCACCCGTGGATCATCGATAATTTTGTCACGTCTTACATGTGCTACTATATTTAACAATAGTAAGGTTATGTCTTCGATGGTTAAAATTACAACTAAAACTTCAGTATTTCTAAGATTTCGAACACATTTCTCTCTAACTGCAGTTCCAGAAGGTACTCCCAATCAGTTTCTTGCGATTCTTGTTTATCCATTCACGTAGATTCACTTAACTATCAATCGAATGTAGCTAGTAGTTACACTTGTCCGGGTGTGGTTGTCACATAGAACACAACCCATGGAGACGAAATAATATAGAAACGACTTAGGACTCGAATAATCCCAACAAGCAATCTATAACCATGTTGTAGAATAATATTATATTTTAACAAATAGCATACAATATTAAAATGTTATGTAGACGCATTCCTGTCGATCTGTTATAGACTGAAAGTATTAACTTCAGTGAGTGAGCTCAACAAACACTACTAAACTAAAGCCATAAGAGACAGTCCTCTGTGCAGGGCCTACATAGAAACGGACGAAACCATCAAACGCATGATTCCGGAGTGCAAAGTAATTAATGACATCAGAGACAAAACACTAGGAACTATACCTTAAATTTTTTAGCATGGCAAAATCTTACCAACACATTTTGCAGCTATATCAAGGCTATGTGCTCCATAATTAATAGTAATCAGCTGAACCTATCAGAAAAAACAAGTTTGTAAAACAATGTTGTTTTTTCGGTCAAATATACTCTGGTTCGTGTGGTTCGTGGTAGTTTGTCTGGTTCTATGGCTGCAAAATGTGTTGGTAAGCGTTTTCCATGCAAAAAAATTTTAGGTATGGGAACAAACATAACCTTAGATCAAATACCCAACAAACTGACAGAGCTCTGGCAACAGTTATGGTAGCTAAATTGACGGCCTCTTAGGCCCACGCACAATGATCCACCACTGGACTGAGTGCGGAAACCATAAACCTAACTCAGAACTTAGTGCTCAACGGCTTCACGAACTGATTCCGCTGCCTTCCTTTTTCCATCGAAAGTTTAGACGCACTACTGGAATCACTTTCAATTACAGGATATTTTCTAGCTTTAAATAAATAGCCTCCTTCCGGGTGAGATCGTCTCATTGTCGACTTCATTTCAGTCCACAGGGCTAGAGCAATCTCATTATGTAACTTTTAGAATCACCTCATCCGTTTTTAAGGATTATCTTAATTTCTACCGATCAAATTAGTTTTTGGAAAATATTGGTCTCAAAATGTAAAATACTGCTCTTTTTTAACCTTATTCTTTCGTCGTCTCTACAGCTACTATTGTGCTCGTTGTTTGTCAGCACGCTGGCTCGTTTTAATGGTACCACCGCCATTAAAGGCGGGCTCTCTACCTTTCTCAAGATAAACACGTTTATTGATATTGCTATCACGGGTCGACAAAAACCATCGTCTTTACGTTTAGGGTTACTATCACATTCGTCTGGGTAAAAAGGAATGTCATAGTTTTTATTTTTATTTTAAAGTTTTATTATTTTTTGTTCAAAAGCTCTGTTTGTAGCTTTTTCAAGGATGCACACGCATTTGTCAAAAGGGTTGATGACACATTTGCCTTTTCATTTACACATACGCCCTTTTCCAACTCATAGTTGTCCAAAGTATTGGTCAGTGTTTGTTTAATTTCTGATAGCCCTATATCACAACCAGACCTCGACAGCAGACCTGTGCTAGCCAAGCGGGTTTACTGTATCTATACATTCTACACAGCAATGTAGTGTGTTTTCCAATGCATTCTAGCCGACTGGGTTAGAGGAATCCGGTTAGTGCATGGTTTCGAAGCACCCAAAATGGGAAGGTGTAGCCACTTTGCATCCGCGCATTGCTTCAACCTGTTACTATTCGAACCAGGTGTTCTCGTGTAGATTATACTGTTGTAGAATTTAACATCATTTGCATACACATGAAATTGTTATCTTTTATAACTTTGAATATTATATTCTGTTTATCACCACATGGTTAAAAAGTAAATCAAAATGCTGCAGAATATGGTCTGCTCTGCGCAATACCGATCGCTGTGGAAATCTTTAGGGGAAATCTTTATCAAGTACTGGTATTGGTTTGACTGATATGATGATCTCAATTCTGTGCGTAAAGTTCGTAATTTGTTCTTCGTCTTTCTTAGTTTAGTACGCGTTGGAGTTTTACACTCGTTTTTTTAATTTTAAAGTATTTTAGGTACCTATTTTATCATAGTCACCAGTCCTTATAAGTTCCGGAGTGCTTTAAATTTAAATTGAAAATGGTTTAATTGTACAGTTCGAGTCAAACAATCTAAAGGAAATAAAATAACGATGAACATTGTTCAATATGCTTAGAAGAGCCATTACGAAGAGTTTTTTTAAGTTAAGGTTAATGATACTTCTAGAAACATTTAACCGTGCGCAGAGCCGCAGGGTGGAACCTAAGTATTTCAGTTTACGTAGGTTTAACGATGCCCGCCTACTCTATGTATGGTGGACCATCATTTCTGCAATATGAGAGTCCATTCGTTCTACTTTCCCTACGTCTATCACTTCATTCGCCGACCGTAAAGTTTAAAGCTTATAATTATTATACTTTTATCTTTATTTTCAATCTAATATTAGTTGTGAAGAACTTTCAATTTTGTCTGTTGATATTCTAAAATGATCGGTGATATTTATTTTTCAATGCTACTTATTCAATAATTATGTTCTCTTTTTTGTGCGATCAGTTCCGTTATGTTTTATAAGAATCATATTACTTTTCTCCACAATTAAGTCCAATAGTTGATCTTGTCGATACCATGTATGTACCTTGTCTAACTTTAGCAATGTTTACTCCAACAACACACGCTGACCACAATTTATGCATCGACCTCTTAAAGCACCTAAATCTGCATTCTTAATATTTAGAAATTTCATAGATACGTTTTACTGGAATTGAATAAAGTTGGTGTGGTGTTGAATAAAATTGTAAATGTAATGTAGTTAACGTCAGTTTTATTGCAATATTATGTCACCAATAGCAATAAATTTTGGATGGTCTTCGCACTTGCCGGCTGAGTGAAAATGGAAACAAGGTCGACACGCTACATGGAGGTTCAGATTGAGGGTTTCATTGCTGATGCTTTTTCTTCTTTGGATAGTATCATTAGTTCAGAATTAAATCATACCAATATGAAATACCTCAAAGAAGAAAGCGATGCCATAAGAAAAGTCTTGCTAAATGAAATAGATATAGTATATATTATTATTATACTTATTCATATAATATTACGTACACATTCTTGTCCCCGTTTAATATAATTCTTCTCTCACTTCCATATGGTTGGCTGTAAGAGATCTCTGTTAAGAGATAAGCTCGCCATTGTTAACTTTTTTTTTCTAATATTTGTGTCACTGTTGTTGTGTGCAATAAAAGTATAGACAACAATATCAGAATTCTTCGTCTAAATGTCTGCTGGCTGGCGAAATCATTCAGTCATTTGTTTAGGTTGTAGAAAGATTTACTAAAATTAATCCCCTTTTAAAACGTTTGCTGTTAGTTCCTTAGTTCAAGAAAAATTAGAGCTTGAAACAACAGCACGAGTCTCAATTACACCATTTGAGCGTTTCTAAATCTGACTAAAAGAAGCCCAAAGAATGTCTAATTACACTGCATTATAATAAATCTGCACTATAGGTTCTCAAAGTCACAAGACATACCTAGATTCAAGATATCTTAATACTTTATTCTGCCCGGCCAAGAATTATACTTGTTCGGTATGCAGCTGCACTTCCATTCCATTCCACTAAACTCGTACTTCGAATACATCTTCACCAATATTTCAATTTAGCGAATCAATATAAGCCTTCGATTACAATATCAACACGAAAGAGGAGGTCTCGTCCGCGAACTATCAAGATCTCATGAATATTGCAAACAATACATCGGTACTTGCGATGTCAAGGCTGTAGTTAGTCTATTGTCATCGATTTGACATTCTCAGACATATTGGCATAAAGAACTTTAGACCTAATAATAATTTGATTATTATTTTCAAATTAATAATTGCGCCATGAGGCTATACAAGGCATATGCTATCAGTTCCATTAATGACTTAAATTTGTGCTTAAATCTCAGGCAGGCAGTCAGGCGACTTATGGCAGATAATACTTTAATTTATATCACAAACAAAATATACTCCTTCAGAAGATTAGCATTTGCACTTTTGGCCGGGCATGCTTGGGTCGATAATCATTATCTTAGAAAAAAGAAGGCCGAACTCAAAAATGTATTTAAATTATGATTCCTGAGGAATTTATCTAGTATTCATACAATCAGACTAGCACCAACGTTCAGGCCGACCACAATAATTTTAGCGTTTTGACAGTACTATAACGTTAGTCACGATCCGAAAAAGAAATGAGGTCAAGTCTCAAGAACTGTTCGTCGTTATTTCTGGATTTGTTTCTAGAGAACTATGTCGAGTATACTTGCCTGTCTGTTCCCTGGTCAATGGTCATGTAAACAAAGTGATATTCGTACTCGTATCATGTCCTGTGTATTTACTTTAAACCTTCTTAAGTTTGTTTCGTTATTATATTTTCGATTAATTGACCTTACATGATAGGAAGTTCGCTCGTTTTAGATTCAGTTTCTTTTGTACGGCTTCTCTACTTTTTGCACATTTGGTAATGTACTGAAAGCTAAGTTTAAAATTACTTAAATTAAGAAAAGAGTTTTAGAGATTGACCCGCCCGATTGATTTAGCATTCTTTACCCAAAGGGTGCCAAGCCAACACAACCTAATTATGAAATCTACGTGTTATGTTTGTCTGCTATAAAAGACTGTATATATTTATTTGTTGATAAGACATTGTACCGCGCTTATTTCAATCTCTTTTACGTTTTATGTTTGGACCTAGATTTGCGCTAGCACACTCGGCCGCACGTAGTTGTTGACTCTGGTAGCGGTGGTTTTGTTACCTATCACTTACTTATTTGCTGTCGTGCGTACTTTAAGTTTATTTATTATCCTACTTTATCAATTTTCAAAATGTATTCTTCTATAATGTTTATAGTACTACACTATTGAATCGTAAATAATGTTTACGATCTGAATCTTTCATAACATGTATTTTTTTATCGTCATCTATAGAACTGCTCGACGTGGATCGATGCACTTTATAGAATCAATTACATGCTATTTCTGTTGACAATAGCAGCATTATATGAAAAGCACAGTACTTTATAAAATGTAAACAATGATATACGTAATGATGACTCACGATCACCAATGAATTTATCGTCCAGTACCGATGTCATTGACTCGCGATTATACTAATTGTGTTGTAATAACTATGTCGATGGTTTACTTTAAATGGTACTAATTTGTCTATTACAAACAAACCTGTTGACATGTAAACAATTATCTATATATATATAAAAGAAGAAGGTGACTGACATATCAACGCACAGCCCAAACCGCTGGGTCTAGAGATTTCAAATTTGGCATGTAGGTTCCTTATGAGGCCTAGGGGTGCACTAAGAAAGGGTTTAACAAAATACCACCCCTAAGGGGGTAAAATAGGGGATGAAAGTTTGTATGAAAGTCCGTCAGTTTTGAAGTTAGGATCTTCAAAATTTGTATTTAGGCTGACGACTAAAAATTAATATTTACGTGTCTCAGGGTTTTTGAAAATTCGACACCCTTAAGGGTGAAAAGGGGGATGAAGTTGAAAATTCTTTGTTTTTTAAGTAAAATCCACATAATTTATTATTTGGGCATTAATGATGTAATTCTATGCAACGTTCATCACTGTTATTGAAATTCCACCCCAAATTCAACCCCTAAAAAAAGGAAATGGGGTGAAAAAGTCTAAAAACCAATATGGGTATCGTTTGTATGGTTTATCGGGTCGCTGATTACGAAAACTACAACAATATTGAAATCCCACGTGGTGGACGTGAAATACCATCATCCCCCTGGGATGGAGTTGGGGTGCGATAGGTTTGAAATGTCTAAAAATAAATATGGGTGTCGTTTCTATGTTAGGGATAGCGGTTAAATTGGCGTTAGGGGTAGGGATAGGGGCAGGGATAGGGAGAGGCAGAGAGGTTGAGAAGTAGAGAGGTAGAGAAGTAGAGACGTAGAGAGGTACAGGTACAGGTAAAGAAGAGGGAGAGGAAGAAGGAGGGGTAGGGGGAGAGAGAGGGAGGGGCAGGGGGATAGGGAGGAGGGGGAGAGACAGAGGGAGGGGGAGAGGGAGAGAGAGGGAGAGGGTTTTAGTTTTTCTTAATTACTTCTGCGAATTGGCTCTGTTTTGAAATATTACTTAAAGGTGTCTCTCATCTCTCTCTTTACATTTGTTAGGATACTGCTGCTAAGTTTCTCTGTTGTGAGTAACTTATGAGTAACGTCTGTATATTATATAAAATTTAGCTGGATCTTGAATTATACTCATTGATTTGCGCAGGGTTAATCCTGTTTTTCCTTAGTTTAAAATTACCCTGAAATGACGGGAAAATATCTCATTGCTTCGGAATACCGGTAACAACCTAAATACCAAATCCACGCGAGCGAAGCCGCGGGTAACAGCTAGTATAAAATACTTTTCAATAATGGTATAGTAGGGTGTCGACCTTTTCCAGCAATTGTCACAGTGATTGATATTTTAATTTCAATAGCAAATTATCTTACTGAGTGTTGTTGTAAAAAAAATATTATACCATTTATACCCCATTTTTATTTCACTCAACTCGTTAGAAGCCTTGCATTGAATAATATCTGAATAATCAGATTCTATTATACTTGCGTGTTGTAAGATAAAATCTTTATGCAATGTTATTCCTTTTGGCTTTGTACCTTCCAGTTTAAGATTTATAGTACTCGCTACCATACTTGGAAATCCATTATACGTAACAAGAGCATAGCTTATCATTTATCACTACTGGCTATATTTTCGCAACGTACAACGGAATGCGGCAAGTGAACGTCGGTCGGATCGCCCGCATCCGAAGTGCGCCAGCGCTGGTGCTATGCGGCCAAATGTCACGGAGGTAAAAGCGTGATTCGACTGAGTAGTGTTAGTGCTGTGGCGAAATTTTAGGCTTCCCATCCTAGCCTTTTATTGTGCTATGCGGTTTTGAGATGCCATAGTTTTATTTTTTGCCCCACTTCTATCTTGCAGATTTAACTTTTTCGGTTTTTCTTTCTTTATTTGAAACGGTTAAAATTGTGTTGAATTCTTTTTTTTTTTATAAATTAGACTTGCCTAATCACATTGTTCCTTGGAAGAATCTTGAACATGTTATTATTATGTAACTAATAACAGAATCTTTATTATCTCAACAACAGATATATAAATGTTCAAAATTTCACACGACAATTTGTATAGAATTCCTCGGATCAGTTGTGGCAATATTTACCCTTTGCTCGCTATTAGCTTGATTTTGTAACAACTCAGTAATTTGTTCTTCTACAACGTTTATGATACTACTGTTGTTTGTGCACTGTGAAATTACTCGTACACATTCTCTATATTTTAGATCACTTCTAAAATTAGTGTAGCTATTTTTCCTCGCCTTGTCAATTTCTTCGTCAATCATTTCGATATCACTCTCGCTTTCGAAATTCTTTAACCGGATAGTAACGTTTGCTCTTTGGGTGTATATTTTCTATAGTAGTTATAAATAACAACACCGTATGAGTCATATTGTATTTACGTTGAAGCCACACGTGTGAATCGACTACTTGTCTTAGTCCTATCAAAAATGTATAACAAATACTCCATCCAAATCCACTGTAAATAGAACTATGTGATTTCTTTTTCAATTAACGCCCAATTTGTACATCAGACATATCAAGTTCCTAATTACTTGAACCATCAGTACTTCGAAACCCAGATGTTTCTATGGAAGTTGTCTCACTGGGCGCTACATCCTTTTCTTTTTAACTACTGTTGTATGTTTTATCTCTGTCCCTCCCCTCCCGTTTGCACCTGTGGTCGCGACACACATCTCTCGTCTTCCGTCCATTGCTTTCTATTTTCGCCGGTCACACTTCATTTGTATGTGTGCGTATCTTGTACATGATTATTTTTATTTGATAGCTTTTTATTTCTTTGTAAACGTGTTTAAGCGCTAAATTATTTTCGTTCAGTCGTTTAGTTCTTTGATAAATAAAGTTTTTTTATCTAATATCAAGTTTATGGCCATTGTGTGAAAGGTTTTCTCTGTGCAAATTCTCACATGTTGCCACCTTTTGTTCTCTTTTCCCGAGATGACACATGAATCACTTTCAACGCACGTAATACTATTAATATCGTTCAAGTTTAATTAAATACTTTTCTTAAGTTTAAATTGACACTTGTTGTATTTTACATTTTTATGTCATGCATATTTACTCGCGTCTCAAAATTACTTGTGTCTCAAAAATCCTTTTAATTTGCTAATCTCACCTTATAGTTTATTATACTGGGTGTAAGGAACAGCCTTCCAATAACTGAAAGGGCATGATCAGTCAACGTAACTGAACAACATTCATATACTGAAAGTATTCGGTGAATATTGTTTAGTTACGTTGAATATGCTCTTTCAGTTTTCGGAAACCTGTTCCTTACACCCAGTATTGTTATCAAAAGCCCTTGAAACTGTATTTGAATAAGAGCAATAAAACTTTTGGTCGGCAGTAATTTGTCAAGCGTTACTTGAGTTTTCTGACAATAATCAAGCTGAGGATTACAAAGTTCTATCTCCTCTACAAGTTATTTTGAATTGTTACTTTGTAATATTGAGGAGGCATTTAGTCACTCCAACCTTGCATTAAAAACCATTCGTGCGACGATTACGGTAATGTTGATTCAATTGTCAGTCAGTTTTGAATTCCATAAGTAAACAGTTTATCCAATAGAGTGTAGCTAATCGGGTTTTGCCTTCCGAAGGCCGGCCGGTTGTCTATTGTTCCTACTGTACCTGTTAAGCCTAGTTTACATGGTGCAAGCTAGCGTACTAGTCGGCCTATAGCTGCAGTCCAGCAACTAGCACTATGTGCACGTATCATACCAGTAACTTGCATTAGCAGTAACTTCTACAAGTTTTTGGTTTTGACTCGTCCGTTCGCCTTTCCCACCACTCGCATGGCAGCAGCTCGCACATCTCGCATCGTTCGGACACGTTCAGCAGTAGCTCGCCAATCAGATGCGTGAATATTTTGTTAGTTGACATAGTACTATGCCAGTCAGCACACATCTCGCAAAAGACAAGGCAGCTACTCTCATCGTGAAAATAGCCATAGCAAGTCGAGCTACTGACATGCGAGGACACAATGCGAGAAGCTGTCTAGACAGTAGCTCGCACTGCGTAAACTAGGCTTTACAGTCGAATTGTCGTCCGGTGCGTAATGAAAGGATCAAAAATTATCTTTACTGATTGCTTGCTTCGTTACACTTTCGGTGGAGTAATTACTTGTTACGTCATTTGTGTATGGAGTTAATGGAGTTTAAACACTTTCGTAGTCATTTCGAATGTAAATAAACACGATGTTGAAGCAATGCGGCAATTTTGTTATTATGTATATTATTTGCTTCTTCGGTTGATGAGTTTTCAGAACAGGCTTGCTCAATTCATATTTCAACCTTTTCCATGCTTTCCTTGAGCTATAGTCAAGTCATGAAAGAAAAGGAAAGAAAACTCGGTTTTTTTTTTCATAATATAAAACATCTTCCGATCACTGAAACTAGATGTGCATTTAGACCATGATACTAAACAACTTTCTTATCTAAAAAGATAGTTCGAAACATGATTGTTTTTACTCAGGGCATTGTTTATAGAAAGTGGATATTTTTTCTACTGTTTCGACCCTTGTTTCTTTAGAAAAGTTTTTTTCGCTTTATATCTTTTGACATAGGTACTGAATAAGCAAAAATGCTGCCACATCGGTGATAGTTATGTGGTAAAGCAGCCCTTTTATTCCTGTTTGTAACTAACCGATACCTTCTTCTTATTATTAGCATGTAGAAACGTCAGTTTACTAGTATCTAATCTGTGCCTGTAGGTAGTTTAGACAGACATTGATAAAGCCCCTTAAGGCGGAATTTGTTTATGGTCCTGTCTATCGCTCTCTTCCTTGTTTTAGAAGCAACATTAAATAAATATCATGTTTTACACCACACTTACTAAATAACAAAAAAATAACGAAAGGGTGTGGGAGCGTCCTGTAAGTAGGCAATTTAGTCCTACTAGACAGGACTTCAAAACAAGGTTACTCAATCTGAGAGCACTCACGCGATCTCCCAAGCAAGACGACCTCGCTCAATTGGGAAAGGTCGATCGCTTTGCCCTACATTCTTGCCCTCCGGAGATTTGAATGCATCTATCTGTTACTCGGTGACATTCAAAATTCGTTCGCCGGCTGTAGCAATAAAGTGAATTGGCTGCTGTGAAATAGACTCCCATCCCATATCAGAAACACCATACAATCTGGTTATTGATAAACTATTGCATTTAACAGTAATCATTTATGTCAGTTGAAAAGAGAGGCATATTTTGTCTAGAATGCGTGCCGCGCCGATGCATTAGTATTTTGTTTGTTTAATGTTTATTTTGTTTGGCTTCGCTGGCTCGGCCACGTGGAAAGAATGGGAGGGGATCGGGCCGCCCAAAGAGCTTGCATAGGATAACCGATTGGGACACGACCAGTCGGTTATCCCTGGTACAGATGAGGTGACGAAGTTCGAAAAGACCTGGATGTCGTCGAAAGAGCCGATTGGCAAGAAGCGACGCAGAACAGGGAAGAATGGAGAACTCTTGTGTCGCAAGATCCTCTCGGGATCGCTGAGCCAGCGTAGTAAGTACCTAAAGTATAAATGGAGGCTGGCACAAAGAATCGCGGTAATTGGTGACTGCTTTATAGTGGTACGATACGCAGAAGAACGCTGCTGTCTATCCTTCAGTCCAAATCCCAAAGTCGCCTTTTACGACACTCTTCCTTTTATAGTCCCCACTTATTCTGTGTTGGGTTGGAACGATGTTTTAAAAGATGAGAACGCGTACCGTAAATTATAGTGGAAGTTCCACGCTTCTAAAAACTTCTAATGTGTAAGGTGTAAAAATGGGTAAACTATGAAGTTTGCTACATAAAAAGATGCAAAAATTAAAAGTGAACATCTTCAAAAGTCGATGAGATGGCTTCTATTCTCACTATAACTTCATGACTGTCGCAATAAAATACACGAATATTCCAAATTTGTAAATGCTGCGTAACATCATGAACCAAACATAAAAATGCTATTTCATAAGAACGCTAGCGTGCAATACTTGAAACAATTATATTTGATTTCAGGTTATTGTTGCAAAAGGTTCTGATAATCAACTAGATATGAAACTGGCCTTGAACAAGGAAATTAGGGATATGAATTTATACGAAAATATTTTCGTATTTTTACTCAACGATTCATTCATCTTAAGTAAATTACACGACAGCTCAGGAGTAATGGCGCTCATATAGGTAGAAACACTTTGACCTTGTGCTGGTCTCTTGTTTCAGGTGTTTGTTGCGTGGCTCTGGTTCAGCTTAAATACTGGTTTGGTTTTCACTTGCTTGCTGCCGTGCGTACATACTGTTACATCTTAAAATCCTTATAGGTGTGTTTCAAAGCTTCTATGGCCCAAAACTTTATTCGTGACCCTCTTGTCAGTCGTTGGGGGTTAGTAAAGTATGCACAGTATTAGACAAATTATATCTGTTGTACCTGTAGCGATACCTCTCCCCGCTAAATCGCCCACCCCCGCTGTTATCTGACTACCTCGCCTTCGCCAACGCATTTCGCAAGAGGGTATAGCGCACGACTTTGAATAACTGCTTGTAGATCTACTCGTATATTCGATACTAATTACCACTAGGTGGATTCCAGCTCACTCCATAGACTTTCTTAGAACAGAATCTTAAAGATAACCTCTCTAAATCTTGTCATTAACAGAATAAGTCCCTTCAGTTCTTCCGCCACAGAAAATACTATTAAAATTGTATAATGATTTCCGAAATAGACTAGCAACATTTGAGCACTATCAAGATTCGTAACGTCTTTGATCTCAAAGAAGACGTTTGGAGATTTTGTTTCTTTAACTTTTCTGGACTTTTTAGCTGGAATGTAACATTATGCCTTGAAACTTGAAAATTTGAAAACTTCGTGGCTGTCACTTTTCTGTATTATGTCTTTAGTGAGCATATGTTAGATGCCTCTGATTTTTCAACTTCTCTTGTGTGTTTGTGATCTTGTATTGTAAATCGATATCATAATGGATTGTAAAGCTGAATATGAATTGTTATCATTTAGTGAAGGGAGAGATCGTCACTTTCCCTCAGTATTCCTTACACAGGTTTAAACTTCTTATGGACCATCAGTACCACTAAATGACTTACAACATATTGTCACCCGAAGCATAGCCCGAAGTGATATCTTGAAATGTTTTAATTAAACCAGTTGAACTTGACACTGAACGTCGTGACTTGTAAGTGTTGTGTGATCGAGGTCGTTCACATTTAAATTTGAATTCTTCAAGAGTCAAAGAAAGTGAGTAACGACGTATACTTACTTGGAATTCTCGAAAAGAAAAGGCGAGAAAGGTAAAATGTTGTAAACGTTGGTATTTTAAATGTAATAAATTCAATTAGGTCGCTATCTTAAAGGCCCACGTCGATTTGATAGATTTAAGAAGAAACTGCCGACAACAATTCATTCGAAGCTACGGATTTGACATTGAAATACTTGAAAAAAGTAAAGTGGTGTTATTGTAACTTAACTGTACTTAACTGTTATTTCTAAACCTCGTAATTTCGTCTGTATAAATCTAGAACATCTGTAATAAACGTATAGAACCCAACAATATACCTTCTTTAATAACCCCGCAACAATAATGTGCCAACTATGCAATCGTTTCTGCATCGCTACTACGTATAGCATTACTAAGGATTCAGTCACCCGACAAGCGACCATGGGTAATCACCTCCAGTCTGATCTAGGATAAACGAATTAACTACGTTTACTATATTCGAAGAAATTTTAACTTTATTGCGTCCTTAAAAGCATCTCTGCTCTCCCTTCATATACAATTTCTCTTGAACCCGCTATGGGTTTCCTTAGATGGGTATTAATCAGTCTCTAAGTCTAAAATTCTTTGCACATTTTACCATTGATGTGTTGCAAATTATTCTGATGAGTTGTAATGTAAGTGACATGCGTATGTAATCTGTCCTGCTCATGTTTACCTCTTTTTATGCTATAGCAACTTCAAGAGATGTCTTTTTTTACGAAGCGATTTCTAGATTAGCATTCTATAATTTGGTATTTAGCTACATCACTGTCAGAGGCCTTTGGCGGCTCAACAACTCTGACACCAGGGTTTGTGAGGTCGGTCATCGACCATGCTACCCACACGATATGATGATGATGATGACTGTCAAGGTCAAGATTGGTATGGTGTAGAATTTGTTGCCTATCACCGTTTCTGTTACTGTCTCTTAAATTGTAACTTTTCGCACAGAACGCTTCAAATATTTATTCAAATATGTTTTCCCTCCGTATTTCCACTAAACAATGGCGTCGAGCTAGACTGCAATTTCTGACTCATAGAATATTACGTCTTATTTATAAAAAATTTGTTATGCTCTTGTCGAACACAAAATTAGCTTATATGACAAGTGAACAACAAGTCAATTCAGTCTCGTGTTGGTTTTCTTGAGCCACACTAACCTTTAAATGGCCAGACTTGTAATTGTATGGTTTTGTTTACTCCAAACAAACTGCAAAAACTTAAGAGAATTCCGGTTTCGCCACTAAAGCAGAAATCTTGACTTTGACTCTACAGCCGATTTTCTCCATACGTGAGGTTTCATTTATATTATTGTGATCGCGGCAACAAGTTTGGCTGGATATGTAAATTCATGCTAATATATTTCCTATGGGGTCAAGTTTTCACCTAAGTTGAGCTAGATACAACATCTGGTTTCTACTAAGCTACTGGCAAGAACTCATATATCTTTCCAAAATCGTGAGCTTAAAAATTTCTCATATCTAAATTGAAAGATTCATCAATTGTACCGAGTGAAAGCGAATTGGTAATAGCGATTTGCATGTTATTCCTATTAACCTTGACTGCGGTAAGTAGGGATCCGCGGAAACCATGAGAATCATTTATTTGTCAGTCGACCTCAGGTGAATGACCTACTTACCTACTCAACAGTTGTTTGACGTGTGCATGCGGTTGCGGCCAGAAAGAGCGCTGTCTGTACGTATAGATATCAACATTGCGTTGAGTAACAACCTAGGCAAGAAATATTGCAATAACAAACTTTACTAGACACTTTGTAATTACATCAACCAATATGAGGAACTATAGATGGTGTACTAAAGAATATGACGTATAATTACTCTATTCACTTCCCGTTTCAACATCTCGTTTCAAATATTCTTTGACGATTTTGCAAATAGTTTTTTCGTTTTTATCGCCGTTTACAATGGCCTCACCATCAGTTATCGTTTGTCGCCATTCTTCAGGCCTCATCCACATTTAAGTAGGCTCTTTAAAGGCCTGATAGATGTGTGTATTGTCAGCCTTAACAATAGACCTGGCGTCCGTTCTGTTGGAGAGTTGTAATGAATATTCTTCTACTTACGGCTCCTGGTGACTTGATGTTGAATTTATTATGTCTTACTTATAACTTGAATAATGTGATTGTGCGATTATGTCACCGATTCGGGTCACAAATTCTGTCCTTCATTAGACCTGCCTGTTTTTATAAAGACATAAATTGATTACTGACCTTTTTGTGGCATTGTTAATTCGACGTAGGTCATCTTTAGAAAAACTTATAACCGTTTTGCCTGATCATGTTGTATTGTGTTGTGTGAGTGCAATTATTAAAGTAATCTGTAAAACCCACATGATACAGTCAAGAGCAAGTCAAGCTTGACAATGCAAGGCGACTTAAGCATTTAAGGCTATTAGAATAAGAACATTGCTAAGTGCAACGTATCAAGATTATATTGTGCTCTTCTAGTTACGGGCACCCTGAAGCCAACACCATTGAGTTATCTGTACTATCTTGCTGGGATAGCCCCTCCAGACGTTCGGCGTCGGGTGGCCTGCTACATTGAAAAACATGAACAGGAACTAGATAGCAGGCACCCACTACACGGACATACTCCACCTCCCGTACGCCTCAAAAGCCGCCACAGTTTTATAAGAAACACCGTACCCCTCGAATCAGATCCATCAAAGTCAAAAAGGTACACCCCTGATAGCCCATATATCCCCATTGCCGAAAATCTTCCACCAGGACATGATCTTCCCTGACCCATATGGAAGTCACTTAATAGACTGTGCTCGGGCTCGCGCGATCGGGCGCAGGCAGGTGCGGAGAACTGAAGAAGAGGTGGGTCTTCTCTGATAATGACGAGTGTGAATGCGGCATTTTGCAATCCATGACACACTTGCTTTCGTGCCCTACCTCCTCAGTTTCTTGCACCAGGGAGGACCTTTTTGAAGGCAACCAAAGAGCTATTGCTGTAGCCACATTTTGGGCTAAGTTACTATAAAATCATTTGCCATTGATACGAAAAGAAGAAGAAGAAGAAGAATTGTGCTCTTAACTACTTTACTTGAGGCCCGTTGCAAAAAAACGCAATAATGTTAATGTCATATTCAGTCTAGTTCTATTTAGTTGACAAAAGAAGAGAATTGGCAAGATATTGCACACAGGACTGACTTTAATGGCTTTAACCGCTCTGAAGAGAAACTAGCCTTCGCAAGCTTAGGAATATTCGAGAACCCGCAAAGTGCTCTTGTCCTACTAACTGTCACACACACACACCGTTTTGTTACATAGTCTGTGGCTTGTAACAACACTTCATTAGCGACACCTCTTGTGCTGAAAGTGTACTCATACATGAATTGCCTTTTACGGCTCACATCACTTTCACCTTCCACTCTTGTCGGTCGGCATCAATCACGTCACATGGTTTCTTTTGACATGTTTCATTTTGTCGTAAAAAGGTATTTTGCCTTCTTCGGTAAAGGATATAGGGAACTAGTTAAAACCCATTGAATACTATTGTCACACCTTGACAATTTGTCTTGATACAACACGACGATTTCATACGAAATATTTTGTAATGAAAAAATAAACGTAGTTATTTCATAAAGGAAAAGGCAGAGGTTTTTCTAAGTGAACTTACCAATGTAAAATGGAATAAAAACTACTGGGTAGATAGAAGTGGTGCCTAGAATAGTACCATCCCATTCATACTCGTGAGAGTCGTAAGAGGTGATAAAGGGGTTATAAACTGGAGGATGGGCAGCAGCATCCTCCTGTGTATCATACCATCTTACTTACTGCGATCACCTACAACCTCAGTCCATGGTGCCAGCCGTAACGCTGGCAAGCGAGGTGACTATGGTACTTACCCTCCCCATTTTTCCAGCAAAAGCTAGAATTCTGGGATTTCATGGGATGTTATGATGATGATGAGATAGAAGTATTCATTCGCCTGGTAAAAACTTCAAATTTTCAGGAATAAAATTCAACCATAAGTAGTCATGATTGACAAGGCGCTAACGTAGCAGGTATGATGTATGCCATTAACCTATAACAGGCCACGGTCTTACACCGTAACAATGACGTGGCGTACGACCTTGCAAGCTAACAAGTGGTAATTGTACGTAATTCACTAAATAGTGATCAGTGAAGGGCACAGGAGACCCTACAATGCTTAGTAACAAAAAAGAAATAAGAAAAAAGTGACAATTCCATTCATCTTAAAGATCATCAACCAAGGTTGCTTTCTGGTACTTGGATGTTTTGTTGTTTACATAATAGTTGTAAATGTCATTGCTCATTGTGGATGTCATCAACTTAAATAAAAAAATTATTCATTCTAAAGGCGTACAAAACAAATTCACCGAACTAAAACTAGATTTATTTTATATGTCAATGGAACAGAAACGTGTAAATTCGAGTAAAATCTATAAAATTTAATAGTAAATCGTACGTCAGTCGTAAAGTCCATGTAGGTCTTTTTGTTACGGTTGAAAACGCAGTTGCATCCGCAAGGACATCAGATAATGCAGTTGATTCAGTCAAGCAAGTTACTTCTTAATTAAAGTATGTTTGAACAAAAAGTACCCATTGTGCATTCACACGGTGATGTTAAAATTTCCGACGGAGAAGTAGTTAGGTACGAGTATTACATCAGCAAAAAATACTTTAACTATATTATATGTTATTTTTCTATATACCGTATATACCGAAGAATATAAATTGAAAAAGTATGTTTATGATGACGAAGAAATAGTCATAAATCGTCTCGAAAGATTTAAATCCATTATAAACCCAGATCTTAGAGCTGTTGAGCCGCCTAAGGACCCTGACATGGCTCATAGCAGCTGAAACCTACGGCTTAACGTGCCTTACGAAGCACATATATTACTTTTCAGGCAATCAGGTGATACATCCTACAATGTCCGATCTAACACTCCTACTACACCACGGAGTCTGTTAAAATAAAATTAAAACATTACTGTGATATATTGAGATTGTAATTTATAATTAGGTATATCTTCTATGGGTATATCAAACTATTATACCAAAGTCTCATTAGATTTACTTATTCCAGTAATCTTCTTCCTCATATATTCAATAAGAAAAGCGTAGACGTCACATGCCGCATTGTTAAAACTAGAAAAGTTTGTACAGTGACGATCACATTTATCTTTAAACACGCTGCTTTTATTTCCTTTTCTTAAAGACGAGAGTTGTTCTATTAGTCTAAAACTCGATGTCATGCTTGACTGTACCTACAAACGCTGGTATTACGTTATTGGCAAAGTTCCGAGTCGACCAGATTCCTACCGGCGTCTCCCTGAGATCTGACGAGCTCTTTTGATTATTTAGATCTCTGGAGAGCTCCTTCGTTTTCAAAGGAAAGCTTTCCTAAACTTTTACATGTAGATTAGATGAAAGGTTTTTAAAATCAAATTTTAAAACATAATTGATATTTATGTCGCCTAAGTTTTTTTTTAATTCTGGCTAAAAATAGTCATACGACAGCTAAGTTTACATATATGTTACGTTGACCTCATTTGCGGTTTATTTCAATGATAATGTTATATGCACTAACGAATTGAGGACTCGCGTCCTCTATCTGTCAGGCAGAAAAGTAGGTTTTTTGAGTATCGGCTTCACATTGTCATTTTATCGTTAATAGACCTTCTCTCTCGGATTCTGTCTCGCGAAATCTATAGGTATTAATTATTACGTTATGACAGCTTGTTGTCAGTTGCCTACTGATCCGAGGGTTGCAGTTGCAGGTTCTATTTCTGGTCTTTGCAAATAAATATTCGATTGATGCGTTTGAATATCTCTTTCTGGGTTCAGTCTAGACGTGTTAGTCTGTTTCATAGAATGCGGGACTTTCAGTGGAATCGTTGTGAATTTTTTTAAGTTATAAGGATTGCAAATTGTGTAGAACACTTATCTATTGGAAATATTTAGTTACTGTGGTTTCACTTGTATCCTAGTATTATAGAAATATCTGGTCATTGTTGTGAAACGCAACCAGGCCGTGGTCACGTTCGGTTACCTATTTAACGTTATTCTCGTCTTGCGGTTATTTGTGTAACGCTAAATAGTAAACTGTAAAACGTGATAGTCTGTGCCACGAATTTGTTACGGATTCCTATTTGTATTGCCATAATAACAAATTGTTTGAAGAAACTACTTCGCGGAAAACCGTCGATGATGATTCCCATAAGACATACGTACTGGTACAATATGAGTTTAAAGTTCATGGGGGCTTCGAATTCACCAATTTGAAAAAGTAAGCGGTGAGAGCAGAGTTTGAGGAAAAAATCCACCAATAGGGTTGCTTAAATGCCTCGTTATTAAAAATAAACCGATGATATTGTTCAGTTTTTTGCTATTGGACGGACAGGACGGAGCCTACATACCAAAAATACTTTTATTCTCAAAGGTTAAAAGTTCAAACTTGTGTCCTTTAACGTTGAATGAAATACAACTGATGGGAATGGCACACCAAACCCAATAAGGCATTCTATGAATAGAACAGCATGTTGCGTAAACGATAGTCAATTAAACCAGTATAATCCATGTTGTTTGACCTACGCTATTGCAAATAGCATGGCAGTTGCACTACGCTTCGATTGGGCGCGCCTACGCGAAACGTAAACGATTTTAATGGCACGTTGAACACAAGCTTAGAGTCGTATGGACTCAAAGCAAAAATATGCCTGAAATGCATTCCTGAATTGCCGGGCAGATAAAACTTTATGGGTGTTTAAGCTGCATTATCTTTTACAATGTGTAACGGAAGGGGTATTATTTCATTAAGAACATTCAATCATTCATGCCCTTAGGTATTGACAAGGATTTGAATCTATCTATAAAACTGAATTGCAGTTCCTAATGAACTTAGTTCGATATAGAAAATAAAATCCCTTTCAAAATGCTCTATCAGCTGATGCATCAACAAAATTTACTAGCAACTGTGGGATGTTCAGATTTGTTTTTCGTATTTTGAACTATTTTCGTTAGAAAAAGTTCTTCCCTTTCGTGGGCAGATTAACATCCTTGTTGTGATTTCGTTAATGAATATACGTACGTACACCCACAGAACAGTTTAAGCCTAATTTCGTCTGTAACGATGATGCCGATCTTGAGCCCAAAGTCTGCATCACAGAAACCATCACATCACAGAAATCACAGATACAAGAGTGTTAAAAACAAGATGGATCGGTTTTGGCACGAGATGTTTTGTAATTTGATTGAATCGATAAATGTTTTGTCACTTACTTTTATGACTGTTGACAAATTTATCGAAAAGCCAGATGTTATTATGATTTTCTGAAATACTGACTGATACTGATTGTTATTTGGTATCAAATATGTATTCAATAAAATCCGTCTGCGTAACAAGAGCTCCGATAACTATACACTACTAGTATTTTTGTAATTTCCAATTTTGTTGTTGGTTAGTCCTGCTTACACACCTAAAACGTATCGAAGTATTTCTCACTATGAGATAAGAGTCTTTTCATCCATTAATACATTTCTTCGGTCTTGAAAAATCTCCAATCAATCCAAAAACCTGAGACTTTAATAGCAACAGATTGAAACGTGCGTGGATAGGTGCAGCCGGTAATGACTTAATACAGCGTGGAAAACAACTTGAGAAATAGGCAGTAACAGCTTGCAAACTTGCTAACGCACACTAGAGCACAGTTCTTCATTATATAATAGTTGTAAGAATCATAGAACTTTGCATGATAAACGAGGGTTTTGTTGTCTGTGCGATATTGTAATATGTAGTTAGCAATTCTGACGGTATGCATGCAATCTTTTCATTCAGCAGTCACGTATTTTGTGTTTGTATCTGTGTTATCATGTCATTTTGCATTCGTTTCATCAATCACTGATGTTTATTTTAGTGTCCTGAAACTTTGTAATCTTTTTCATCTATAATTTTTCATCCTAAAATTCATCTAGGTATAATAATTGACGCGATAACTCGCGAGGATCCTTTAAAACAGATTACAAAAAAATATATTCATAAATTTGTGACACTGTTGGTTGAGGAAGGCAATGATGGGACGAAAAATCTTTTACGTTCGAATAATCGCAACCTGCGAAGACTAAGAGAAGATGCCCTATTCCATACAATGCAAAAGGAATATCTGATAATCGCGATAATTTTGTGCAATCATCTTGATTTTGCAAGCAAAGAATCATCATACAGATTCTCAGACAAAATGTACTTGCACAAAATTGATTAATATTCTGCAATTTTGACGATGTAATTAAAATTGGCCAAGATCCTAGCAACAAGCAAAACGGTGAATATGTTAATTTCCATACATCCCTGATTCATGGGAAAGCGTCTGACCCCGACTTGAGGAAGAACAATTCATTCGATTTCCTTCTCAGTGCGATTTCACACTTAATGCGCCTAATTGTCTGCTTGTTCCTTCCTGAAGTAATCGTTTACTGACCGGCGCTTTTGAGGATTACACTGATTACAGGTTTGCATACCTGGCTGTTTGGCATGTTCATTTGCCGAGAAAACTCGAATTTCCTCCTACTATAACAACGTGTTAACGGAATAAGCGAAACTGAAAAATTTGTTTCTTCAGAATCGAGAGTAGAATCAATTTAACTGATTTTTGATAGTGGTATTTTTTTATTATTTAAATTTTTATATATTTTATTATTTAATGGCGGCGTGCGGTTCATGAGCGGTGACGAGGGAAGGGGGCGTGGCGTGCGCAGATGCGAGGAAGACACGCCATGATAGCTCATGATGCAGTTTCTATGTGAAGTCGATTTTTTTCGTGACTTGGCCTATCTCTTTGTCAAAAGTTGTATCATGGGTACTACCCTTGCTGCAGATATTATATCAAATTCTTGTAAACCCATTCCTAATCACGTGCTTGAGACTTCTATGCTTTGGCATCACCAAGAACTGTAGTATCGGGAGCATCACTTCTTCGTATTGTTAGAAAAGCGTTTGCATTTTCTACATCTTTTTATTTAGTTAGTTTAATAAAAAGATTCAACCAAAACAGGTGGTCAATAGCTGCAACTATTCTATTTCCAGCGCAGTTAGCCTTAACTAAAATACAAAATGCACAATAGGACGCGTTGCGTTGAATGGGTCTTCGCCAGTGATTGTGGATTGGACGGTCTATTGCTGCTTCCTTATTTGATATTCATACTTTTATGCAAAGCTTTATCTGACTATAAAGTGTATCCCGTTTCGTTCAAAGAATGACCTTATTTGTTGCCTTTGCCTTTTTGAATACCCAAATACAGATTTTACATGGAGTCCTGCCTGATTTGTCCTTTCTACTTTCTTTCAAATTTTGTACGTTACAAATTTGCTGATATTCCTCGTACGTCGCCGCTAGTTTTAGACACGCTCATTTTTGTTTTAAAATGTATTGTATTCTGCATGAAGAAATTTAGTAAAATTTATTATTGGGAGGACTTTATTTAACAGTAAACTTCTTTCGGTTGTAAAAACATGATGATAGAGTCTGTAATAAGTTCATTTTGAATCTGAAATCTGATTTTGAAGTTGAAATCTTGCCAGCTATAAAGCTAGCTGCAATGTTTTTCTAGTTTCATTACCAGTAACTACATTTGCACCATTCAAAGAACTCTATTTATGTTACAGTATACAGCTACGAAGCAGCAATGTAGATTGTTTTACTTTGCCCCCTGCTGATTCGCTCCCGTAGAGCGTTCCCACAATAAAATTTTGTAAACATGTTCATGTGAATGTAAGTGACAATCTGACAGGAGACATTACTGTAAAGAAAGTGAGTGATGGCAATTAAAATTGTGACACTTGAGTATTTATGTCATGATGCAGAGAACAGACAGATTGGTAAACATTCAATAATTGTAAACAATGACAAAGCTTTTTAGAAAATGAATGATCTGTTGATAGAGTAATATAATAAACCATGCAGCAAATGGTTTCTGATGTAGATTACCCATAGATTATCGAACATCCAAAGCAGGTAAAAGTTACTTATTCAGGAAGACTAAGGCTCGCAGCTTCTTAAAAAGACGCTAAGAAATTGCCAAAAGTGGACATATTTTTGCAAAATCTTTTAGACATTCAAATTTTAATCGCGCGGGGCCGTAGACACCACTCTACTAACGTACCATTTGTACCCCTGGTACATTTAGAGGTAGTCCTGGATGGTAAACGCTGATAGGATGGATGAATAAATGGGATAGACATAAACTAATGAAATGTCACGTGATAACCAATATTAATCCCGTAGATTTTCATTCTATTCTACTACCGTTTACAATAGTAGATAGCTATTTGTTTACGACCCTAGGATAAGACGTTATGATTTCATGATAAAAAAAGAATTGCCATCCATAAAAATAAAAAGCAATATTTAAAGTTTTAAAAACACTACAAAGCTTTCGACTAAAACAAACAGGGCCAGCAAACAAAGCGAGTTATCGGTTCTATTTATATCCGACACATGGTTTGACTGGGAGCGCCTGAGCAAACTGAAACGCATCGTATAAATATTCAACAGGTCTTTCTATTAGCTTTATGGCTTAGATATAATCAAATCAAGAAAATTACCGTGGAGTTGCTTGTACTACTTAGTTGGCTGAATACAACTTGATAATTATTTTCGTCCTTATTTTTTAAATAGTCGTAGATTTTAATCATAGAAATAATCCTAAGTCATTGCTTTCCTTCATCGTTTCCCATGTTCTTTATAAGAAGTAAGTTTTAAATTTTGATTATCAAGTGATTTAAGTGCGTCTAGTAGCGTTTTATTGTACATATAACAAAATAGCAACACAACACAATTACGAGTAGCAATAGCATTATCACAATTTATGGTGTTACTTGACGCCTGACGCTAACAAAACTTGTCGGTCTCATGTTTTGCAATATTGGTAGGAAAAAAAACCAGCCAAGTGCGAGTCGGACTCGCGCACCGAGGGTTCCGTACCACCACATGATCATAATTGTATTAGTTGAAATTTCAGTAAGTTAATGTGCTAGATTTTTTGAGTCCGACACGCGCTTGACCAAATTTTATTATTTTTTGTTATTTTATAGCATATGCACTATAAACATACCAATTTTCAAGTTTGTAAGTGATCCCGTTTTTAAAAAGAGCTACAACAAAAATCGCCTCAGCGACCATCCAACTTGACCCCTCTCTTATATGAATGTTCTTGAAACGGGAGCTCACCACAATTGGTTACCATTAGTTGTGAGAAAAGTTGTAATATTTAATGATTTCAGACTTTTCCCATTAGTTGTACTGTGAGACCTAGCTTCTTGCCAAATTTCATAATTTTAGGTCAACGGGAAGTACCCTGTAGGTTTTGCATTTTTGAATGAATGTATGGAGATGAGGACATAAAATGCCATATCTTTTGATTGCGTCATTGTAAAAAATTGAAATTTTCAGATCTTGTGTGGTTCATGGATCCTAACATATGGTATTAATTTCAATCTGATACCTTTACCCGTTCGTGAGATAAAGGGTCTTGACAGACAGACAGACGGACAACAAAGTGATCCTATAAGGTTTCCGTTTTTTTTTTAGTTACGGAACCTCAAAAAGGTAGTGACTTGTCTCTATATCAAATATTTATAAAAAATTATGTACATATTGTACACATGTACATATTGACATGTTTACAAAAAGGTTCGCGATGTGCTGTTTAGTCATTCTAAGTCAAAATTATAGATTTATGGACTTTTTATCTGTGCTTTTGTTTATTTATTTGTTTGTGGATTCGAGCAGACATTACATCACTCAAAAACTACTGAAATGATTTATATCAACTATTTTTGTTCAAAGCTTATAATATGTAAATACCAAAATTAAAGTCTTAGGTACAGTCAAGAGCACACCAAGCTTGACACATTGGACTTTGTACCGTTCTTATTTCAATAAACGTACGGGCTAGAGTCGCACTGCGGGTGTCAAGCTTGACCTGTCGTTGACTGTACTTATAACAATAGGAAACATGCACGAATTTTTTTTATTTAAAAAAATATTCTCATTTATGTAATAAACAGTCTTGTAAAACTATTTTTCGAATAACTATAATATTAAAAAATATATAAGCCATCGAAGATTTGTTTCTGAATCTTTCTAGCAAAACAAAATTTAATATGGAGTTTATATGGCCGTTGTGCATTGAGACGTCACTATTCATGTCGGATCTCTTTGTCTAATTAGTAGTTTTTAATGCTTATATCGGCTGTATTTCTTATCCGATTTTAATTTTACTTTTTGTCATCTCTACTACGGTATTTTCATATTTTGTTAATAAATGCGACTAAAAAAAATTATGCATGTTCCCTATTCTTCACAATAAAATGGAATCACCAATGGGATTATACCCTATTTCAAGTAAGTACATTAATTTTTAACTGAGGTCAGTTTTACTGGCAATTTTACAAGGTGCCACACGGGTGCATCACGGAGTTGTAAGCAAAAGCGCGTAGACATATATAAATTGTATCGAAAATTTTGTCTTTTGAAATGAAAAGTCAAAGTTATAAGCACTTCATTTGATACTCATCTGAACCCCCCTGACCTACACAATGTCACATTTCTACCCACGCAGCTAGAAAGAGAGAAAGTTTGTTTGGAAAAACATTCCCAGGGAGATTTTGTTTACGTAGTACTTTCACTATAACTCAAACGAACTAGTGCTCTTCCTATAGGATCTTAGTACATAATCAATCAGTTTGTTCAGAATCACAAATATAATAGATTACACATCTTTTTGATAAAGGTCATTCATTTCTTTTCAAACAAAAATTGGCGGTCCTATTTATGTAGCTATACGCGTTCGGCACTAACAGCTACTGTCTACGTTACAGTCATACTAAACCAGCTTAGAATTGACCAAAGTAACATTAATTCAGATTTCTTAATTTCTATGTATGAATTATGTATAGTATGAATTCACGTCCAAAATACCGCAGTGTCTCAAGACGAAAGTCTTTGACCAGTGTGTGTTGCCAGTGATGACATATGGCACCGAGATGTGGCCGCTCACGATGGGGCCTTATCAGAAAGCTCAAAGTCACCCAAAGGGCTATGGAAAGGGCTATGCTCGGAGTCTCTCTGCGCGATCGAATCAGAAATGAGGAGATCCGCAGAAGAACTAAAGTAACTGACATAGCCCTGAGAATCGCTAAACTGAAGTGGCAGTGGGCAGGGCACATCGCAAGAAGAACTGATGGCCGATGGGGCGTGAGGGTTCTAGAGTGGCGACCACGTACCGGAAGACGAAGCGTTGGCAGGCCCCCCACAAGGTGGACCGACGATCTGGTCAAGGTCACGGGAAGCCGCTGGATGCGAGCAGCGCAGGACCGGTCGTCATGGAGTTCTTTAGGGGAGGCCTATGTCCAGCAGTGGACGTCTTTCGGCTGATATGATGATGTATGAATTATATTCTTTACAAAATACTTGTTGATAACATGCAGAATACAATGCCAATAGAGCGAGACTACTACCGTTTCGGATGCCTGTTATGGCAGCGTAAAAGAAAGGTCACATTGCAGTACAGTTTGTACGGTCAACCGCTTGTCGGTAGAAACTTTTTCAACTCTATTACCACGCCATAAGGTCCAAAAGTGTTTCTACCGATGTGCGGCCGTGTGTACAATGTGTTTCGCTGGAATGTTAGAGCGCCACACCTGTGTGTCATTGATAAAGTCATCTATTCGATATACGTTTTATGAGATAAATTGCAGCCTTAAAGGGTTTAATGTACGAATATTTTAGTATTTTTAGTCTGTGCGTCTCCCCAGAGTCAAAGATAAGCTCAGCGAAGAAATATGACTAATGATGTGTCTTGTCAGCCGAGCTTAGCACAAGCAGCCTTAAATTTATCTTTTTATGTCAATAAGTGTGCAAACAAGGAGATAGGCCACCTGATAGTGCCTTTCAAAACCGTTAAATTCACAAAATGATGATGATAATAATAAAAATAATATGTAAATTGAGCCTGACAGCAATGGCCCATAGTTTCCGAAAAATAAAAAAACCGGCCAAGTGCGAGTCGGACTCGCGCACCGAGGGTTCCGTACCACCACATAATCATAATTGTATTAGTTGAAATTTCAGTAAGTTAATGTGCTAGATTTTTTGAGTCCGACACGCGCTTGCCCAATTTTTATTATTTGTTGTTATTTAATAGCTTATGCACTATAAACATACCAATTTTCAAGTTTGTAAGTGTTCCCGTTTTTAAAATAGAGCTAATACAAAAATCGCCTCCACGACCATCCAACTTGACCTCTCTCTTATATGAATACTACATCTGTAGCATTTTTTAATTGTTTTGTTGTGTACAATAAAGAATAAAGAGAATGTTCTTGAAACGGGAGCTCACCACAATTGGTTACCATTAGTTGTGAGAAAAGTTGTAATTTTTAATGATTTCAGACTTTTCCCTTTATTTGTGCTGTGAGACCAAGCTTCTTGCCAAATTTCATAATTTTAGGTCAACGGGAAGTACCCGTAAGTTTTGCTTTTTTGCATAAATGTATGGAGATGAGGACATAAAATGCCATATCTTTTGATTGCGTCGTTGTAAAAAATTGAAATTTTCAGATCTTGTGTGGTTTATAGATCCTAACATATGGTATTACTTTCAACCTGATACCTTTACTCGTTCGTGAGATACAGGGTCTTGACAGAGAGACAGACGGACAACAAAGTGATCCTATAAGGGTTCCGTTTTTTTCTTTTGAGGTACGGAACCCTAAAAATGAAAATTGGTGAAAGCTTGGCCTTTTTGCTTTTTTGCCTATCCTGGCAAAGCCTTATATAGGATTGAGCCTGGTTAGCCCTCTAAGTTGCGGCTATCAGATGGCAGTCTTTCTTCACTTTAGAAATCAGTGCCCTCGTCAGATCAGCAAAATTAGTATAGTAAAAATAATGACGACAAACAATTTGCCTTATAGCTTAAAAATACTACGGTTTGTTTTCTATTTCTCGAATTTTTGTTCGATGCTTCAGAATCAACTCCGCTTAAAGCACCTGCTGTTTGATTTGTAACGTGCATTGCTAAAAGTACTTATTTGGATCTAAAATCACTCTAGCTCCTAAGTATAGAAATTCCTTTATGTTGTCCTAATACTGCCTTTCTTAAGTGCGTATTGTCGAAACGTTCTTGCAAGGTAGTAATTTTCGTAACACAACAGAACACGAAAGCTGCAGATTGCGGAAAACCAATTTGCTGAGAACAGATTTCTCGATGCATTTAGTACAGTGGCTTTTGAGTTACTTACGGTAACTAATTCTACAAGTATTACATAATATTACCTTATTGTAGATACCAGATACATAAGTAAAATTTTACTTATTTTGGATTTATGGGGTTGACACAACACATTCATCGCTTTCATCCCTCTCTTTGGCATCTCAACGTTCACTTATTTCATTCTCACATCATCTTTCACTCATTCCATCCATCTATTGGTTGATCTTTGTCATCTTCGATCCACATTTATACTTTTCACCATATCATCTTTTATAGAGATAGCCCACCTTCGTGAATTTACTTTTGTTTATATTTTTCTGTGTGTTAATTGTGCAATAAAGAATATATACCCATACCATGCTTAGCGATGAATTTACTGACTGAGCAAAACAATATCATTTCTTATAGACTCGGTTCAAATTGCAAACTATGTGCTAATCTCCAACTTCTTATCGTAGAGGCACAAAAATATACATAGAAATGTATGTCGACACGATCAAGAGCTTGAAAGTAAACATAGACCAATCAGAAATAAACACAGCCACAGATTAGCCACTAATATGCGGTTATATGGTCTATTAGCTCACGGATATTAGCCAATGGCGGAGCCGCATCTCTGATTGATACTTCCGATTGGCTTTTGGAAAGTTTCCGCTCGTTTAGTTATAGAAACATAGAAGTGCAATGTTACTTAAATTTGATTCAGGTATATTTGGTCTAGTTATAAACGCTTTCCTCCAAATCGTACCGTTCTGTTTTTTCTGTATATACCGGACGTTTCGAAAATGTATGTAGATTTTACACCTGTTCTTCAAATGCATCTACATTTCACTTGTAACACAGACAATGATGAAATTAGAGGCCTCGGTCAAAGACAATAGAAAACGAAAGGAAGTGGCTGCGGATGTGACGCCAGCGGACGTAATTGCCGTGTGACGCGTGCGCACCTGATTCGTGCTCCTGTATGTAAATTATCATGCTTCCATTTTCAAATAACTGTATTTTGGTTGCATTGTTTTTACATAATGATACTAATTTCTGAGTAAAGGCATCCGCTCTTATCTCTTCACTGGTTTCTACTCCGATCCTCTTCTTGCCAGTCGGCAGTCTTCATTAAGGTTATTTTTATCAGAATCGGTACGTTTGATGTTACTACTTACTCAATGGACTTGTTGCTACTTAAAATAAATTACATTGAATTTAAATCATTCGCTGTTCTTGTCTGTTCTCAAATACTTCATGATAATGCTCAACTAATTATTCAGAGCTAACCATTCTATAAATAAAACAATACAGATGACATTAACATTTTAAAGATTAATTAGATTTTCACAGTAAATCAAGTCTACTACTACATCTATGCGTGAGTCATACAGAAGTTCATGCTCATTTTATTCTAACAATAGAAACGCAGGCGGTCGTTGACATAAAAGCAGATTAGCATTTAGTATCCGATTCACTCTATTTCTTGTCACGTGCTATAAACTTTATAACGTTTAGTTGTATTTACTTACGCAATGTATATCGACGTAAACATTTTATGCTTCATTAATACAAGTATACATACATACATACATAACATGACGCCTCTTTCCCGTTGGGGTAGGCAGAGACCACAGTCCTCCACCTGCTACGATCTTGACATACTTCCCTTGCTTCCTGTACTTTCATCAATCCTTTCATATATGCTCGTCGGTTTAGGGTACTTTTAACCTGGCCTTTATTCAGAACGTCCTGAATTTGGTCCTGGTACGTTTGCCTAGGCCTTCCCCTTCCAACGTTTCCATTCACTCTCGCCTGGTAGATCTCTTTCGTCAATCTTCGTTCATTCATCCTCTCTACATGACCAAACCATCTCAGCATCCCTTTCTCGATTTTGGTCACTACGTCTTCTTTTACGCCACACCGTTCTCTTATCACACTATTTCTAATCCTGTCACTCAATTTAACCAATCATTTTGCCACAAAAAGACTCCATTCCAAACATATCTCAAGCAAACTTATTCCATTATCATTCACACGTTCATCACCAAACTTACCAACAACTCTTTCATAACCGTCACGCTTTCTTCCTACCCATCCATTTACATCACCTAGCATGATAACTCGTTCATTCTGATCACATTTCTCTAACGTATCTCTCATATTTTCCCAAAACTCATCTGTTTCTTTCTGGGCTTTCAGGGACTTTCGCGAACCAATATTCGTTGGTGCATATGTACCTAGAACAAAAATTCGGGTCAGTCCGACTTTCAGTCTGACCCAGATGAGTCTTGGGCTCACACACTCGACTTCTTTCACGCACTCTACCATTCTTCCGGAAAGTATGACACCGACTCCCTGACAGCCTCTGCTGGTACTGGGAACACCAGACCAGTACGCTGTGTAAGGGCCGTGTTCTGTGTTGTCACAACCTTTCCGTTTAGTCTCATTCACACAGAGAACGTCTATACGCCTTTCATCCATCATCTGACATACTTCATCTATTTTGCCATTCATTCCACCTCTGACATTCATCGTAGCAAAGCGGCTCTCCGTAGCCCGCTTTTCGCCCCCGGGAGGAACGTGACGTGATGGGTTGCGAACCACACCGCCGCCTTTTAAGTTTTTATTTTTATTAAAATACATTGCGTTCCCACGAGTAGCAAGGGATTACGGTCCATCCTGGCAGAGCCCGCATGCCAGGACAAGGCTAGCCTAGTTCTGGGTTCGCCTGGGCCCAGGGCCTGTGACCGCTTTCGACTAGACTCGCCTCTAGCCACGCATCCATCGGCGCGGTCAACCTTAGATTGGCGGAATGGACAGGGATAAAAGGAACGGGAGGGATAGGTTAGTTGGAACAGGAATACTTGGTGTAGGAAAGGAATAAGGTAAAAGGATATTACTTTCTCGGAAGGATCAGGATGAGTTAGTAATAGCTCTGGGAGCCGGGGTCGCGTACCCGTATACAATACAACAACTCCCAAGGAGAGGGTAGTTGAGATGTGTACCCCCTGACTAATTATTAAACTACTACTACTAAATATTTGTTCTAATTAATATTAATGTTATAAAAGTTGTATATGATACCGTCTGTTGCACATCTTTGTAGTAGTACTTGTTGCTGTAAAATAACTGCATGAATTTATAGTTATCAAATGCTTAGGTAAAATAGAAGAAGAAGGACTGCTTTAATGTAGCTGCTTATTTTAACTGCATTTAAGTTTTTTTATTTATAAGTGTTACTATGCCTTAAGTAAAACCTTAAACTTGAAAACAGCATGCGTATGTAAATGTTGGTCGTAAATCATGCATGTGTTGCAAATCTCTACGATGCTATAAATGAAAGAGTATTGCAGTAGGCAACATAGTACCTACATTCTCGGCTCCAAAGGAAGTCGGCTCTCGACGAGACATTAGAATCTAGTTAGATCAAGTCTCACGTGGAGCGCACAAGCAATCAGTCATAATGTCAGGCGACCTTGAGCGACTATTGCAAAGGCTGCAAGGCCCATTGTTTGCAAACCACCAGTGAGAAACGTTTAGATGCTTCAACACCTGTCGATGTATGGCATACAAAAGCTGTTATGGTTTTGTAATAAATAATATTTATTGCTTGCGCAGTACTACATGTGAGGCACACAATGAAGAAGATCACTGCATTGTGAGAACCATTAAAGTTGAATGATATTTGGCTAAAGTTAGGCTTCATATGTCGATGTTGCAACCTAAGGGTGAATTTCCACCAGTGCTGTGAGAGCTAATCTGTGAGAGAAAATTCCGACCAATAGGATTGCTTCATTTGACAAGCTAGGAAAGGAAAATGGTGCAATCCTATTGGTCAGATGCGCACAGGTTAGCTGCCTCGCACAGCACAGATGAGGACACGGACAAAAGACAACTATTGGAAAAAACGCACAATGATATAAAGACTACATAGAGGATTACGTCTTAAATGGATAGAATCATTCTTGCGTAACCGTAAGCAAGCTGTAGAAGTACAACACATAGATGAGAATTCTAGTGTAGGTACAGCTAGATCAGAGTTTAAAGTTAATGCATGTGGGTGGTATACCTCAGGGGAGTGTTCTTGGCCCAATATTGTTTCTGCTATAAAAAAAAATAAAAAAAAATAGTTTATATTTCAATGATCTCCCCGAGGTAACTCATCATAAGTGCATACTCTTTGCGGATGAGGTATCAGTAGTCATACCATTTAAAGAAAACTTACTTGATTTTCAAAGAGATACAAACAATACAATATAATTAATTATTAATTGGCTAAATCAAAATAATTTAATGGTGAATTTGAATAAAACTAATTACATACAATTTGGTACAAACCGACAAACTAAACCAATTCTAAATATTAAATATAAGGACACTATAATTCAGGAAGTGGATAAAACAAAATTCTTAGGGGTCATAATTGACGAAAACTGCGATTGGAAACATCATATAGAGTATTTGCAAGCTACATCGATACGTTCATGTTCTGGTCAGGTTACGCAACATGTCCAGTATTTCTACTAAACTTACAGCTTTCCATGGTTATGTATCGTCTCTACTCAGATATGCTCTTTTGGTCTGGGGAAACTCAGTAGATAGTCAAAAATTATTCATAGCTCAAAAAAAAAGTGTTCGAGCATTATATGGCAAGTCGTCTCGAGAATCTTGCAAGCCTCTTTTTAAATTGTCTGGTGTTCTGCCTCTTCCTTGCACGTACATTTTTGATTAAAACCAGAGATGTTCATACTATAAATGTAAGAAACCCTGACAAATTAGTGTACAGAAGTGCTCCAAACTTACCTTCTATCAAAGACAGTGCAACGTAATGTGTGTGAAAATCTATAATGCCATTCCTAATGACATCAAATTGCTCCCTTTTGAAAGTTTTAAAAATAAGTTATTTGTGTGGCTAAGAGACAAAAGTTTTTACTTAGTAAATGAATTTTTGAATTTTAAATAATTTTGACATTGTGGATTCATATTTTATATTTTTGTTTGAATTGTCAATTAATTTATAATGTATTAGTATTATATTTTTCATGCTAATGTACTGGCGAAACATGAGGACATCTGTATTATATTCTACCATCGTATCAACCATGTTTGAAGCAAATAAATCTTATTCTATTCTACTTCATTGTGAGAACCATAAAGTAGAACTATAATTATTTGGCTGAAGTAAGGCCTCTATGTTGCCATCTAAATAACGAAATTCTAGAAACTATCATTCCATCTACCACGCTTCGTAAAAATATTGCGAAGTATAATGCCGGCAGCATAAAACACTTTGCAAAACGATCTTTGCCCATATAAGTAAACTGAAGGTTTCATTTTCCTTATGATATCATCTGATTTATTCAAATAGCTCCATAACTTACCTGGATTACGCTATGAACAGCATTCCTATTTTGATCATGGCGCTTACGTTTTTCTTTTTGTTGTTACTCAATGTTTATTTCACATTTTCTTCCTTATAAGGCTGTTACGTAGGTGTTCTATTATGTAATGTACTAGTTTCATTATTTGTAACTTATTTAATTGTTTAGTATCCTTTGGAGATTTATCTCTACAGAACGAATGAAGATTCGATTTTTTTTGCGAATTTCGAAGTCGTAAAAGTAGTTCCATTTATTACCCCTTACTAGTCCTAAAATCTTTCACACCAATTTTACAAGTTCGATATACTCATCAAAATCTGATATTAAGTTAGAAACGTTTTGTTTTTTAGTAATGGCTCTCCAACTAACTACTTTATTTCAGCTACATTCCTTCTCACTGTATTTATGAACTTGTTATTTATTGAGCTAAGAAATTCCAGTTGCGTACTCCCATTCCATTCAACATGGGTGGGTGTGACAACTATCGTTAAATGTCTGCCTGTCTGCATTTCGCAAGTTTGCACCTACGACGTTCATGTATGGTACGAATACGACAGATTTCTTCATACATTATCATAATAAATGAAGGCGTAATGTGCGCGTATTTGATCTCTAATGAATGTTTATTTGACTTATTAATAAGTGTGTAATTTACTTTATTAAATTATGTTAGAAGGTCAGCTATGTACAACTTGATATATTCTTGCACTATCTTTAGTGAGTTTACTGAAAAGACAACTTTTAAAATAGCAGACTGATTAGTGCTTGTTTACACACTCATTTCATGAACGTACTTAGTTATACATACTTAGTTACTTACCTATTTCATATGCAAGGTCATCTTTACAAAAGTCTTGAAGAGAAATAAATCATTTGCATCTTATACTAACGTTAGCTGTTAAAACTTTATAGTTCCTGCGGTAGGAAAATGTGTTAGCATTATAAACGCCCTGACCCAAATTTTGTGTGTCAAGACTACTTTGATGATGGATGACGGATTGTCGAATGTCGGATTTTAGCGAATCTTTGTTATCTTTATGATTAATACCGGATTCTGTTTGAGTGTTATTATTTATATTTTCAAAGTTTTTAGTTTGTTCGTTCAGTTTAAAATTACAAGGGTCTTTTTCGTTTGTTTCTATATCTTGTTTTTGGCCATGTCTTATTGTTTACGGTTCGCTGATACGCGATGGGTTTTACCTGTCAAATCTTCAATTAATAGAATGACGATGTTCTCAAAGTAAATATTATGTACATGTTTATCAACTCTTATATCGAGCTACCATTTGTACTAGAATTATTAAAAGCTTAAAGAATTGTCACTGTTTTTCGAATACTAATACATATACTTATACGTTTCTTGATTTCCCTAATAATTGAACCTGAAATTTTAAAAATGTTGATGTATAATAATGCATAGTTATAGAGGTTTTTCGTATAGGGTTAAGATAAAGTGATGTTATAAATCATGCAACCTTAATAAAATTAAGAAGAGTTATTAGATTTATGTATTTTACGACGACAGTTTAAGTTAAAATCTTCATGTGTATATTCTTCCTCCGTACTCTTGTTGCTACAGCTATCTTCATTTGCAAATAATTCAACATCTTGATACGACGCAACATTCACCCCCTCGTTCATTTGTCCGAATAGGTGCGTTTTGGTGCTTTCCGTATGAAACTTTTTAATGTCTAATGTTTCTTATTGACTTACTAATGATGACTAACAGATATTTTTCCTTTGTCGACAGCTGCTGCAAAATCTGGGCAAGGTAGACCGCACCCTAGATGACATCTTCGAGGAGCATCTGCAGAACTTCAACCGCCAGCACCAGCAGGCGACGAGACTGCAGAAGGAGTTCAACAACTACATCAGATGTATAAGAGGTGAATACAGGCAAAATTTCATAATGATTGCGTATTTTTTTATACGAGCAGGTGACCCACCTGGTAGTAAGTGGTCACCACTGCCTATAACACACACTGAAATAATTTGACACTATTAAGACAACAACGCGCGTTACCTACCCTGAGAACTAAGATGGTGTCTCTCATGTGTCTGTAATTTCACTGGCTTCCTTACTCTTCAAACTGAATCACAGCAGTGCAAACACTGCTGCTTCACGGCAGAAAAAGGCAAGGGGTTGGTACTTCCCCAGACGGACTATGCACAAAAGTGCTACCACCTATAATAAGGTCTTCTTCATGTTACTGCAAATATTGGAATTCCGTAGATTCATGATTAAAAACAACGTTTACTAAAGGATCGTGACATTGGAATCGCAAAATATATCAGCCTTCTCACACCTACATGACTTTACCGGATAGCCGATATAATTTTGCGATCGATTTGAGAGTGCCTAAAAACCGGTTAATAAGGCCCTGTTCCCGTGTTAGATTTTCTCGTGTTAGGCATTCTAGGAGAAAGTCAAAGTCAAGTCGAAGTCAAAATCGTTTATTCATTGTTGGATATTAAAATCTCTTAATGACGTCAGCTAAACTAAATCACTTCACAAACAATGTGGCGCCATTGTGGGAAAAAAAGAAAGATGAAAGGGAATTCTTTATTTTTGTCACTGGGCTTGCTCTTGATCTCACGCTAGCCCTGAGGACAGAGATGAGGTGGAAGATGGAACGATATTGTCCAGATAAAGCCTATTCAATTGTCCAGATAAAGCCTATTCAATCGGGACTTAAATAGATACGGGTTATATAAAATTGGGAACACAGACGCAGGCATAAAGTTCCTCTCTTCAATTCGGAGCTTTTAGTCCTTGGAAGCGAGGGAAGTATGTCAAGATCGTAGTAGATGGAGGGCTGAGGTCTCTGCCTACCCTGACGGAAAAGAGGCGTGATTTTATGTATAAAATAAAGCAATATGCGTCATCAACGCGAACGAGATCGTAATCCAGTAATTTATTAGTGTAAAATTTGATGTGCCACAGATGCTTTTGGTTTTCTCGGTTTCCACTATAGTATTTTTATGATTCGTTAAAATGAAAACATCAGCCAAATAACACTAATGATGTCATTATTGGTTTTGGGAACGTTAACATTGGTTCACCCTATCTATTTCCGTTCAAGAAAGCTATGATACCAGGTCTTTGTTATAATACGAGTATCTGTAAATCTTTCGGTTCATTGTTCTACTCTTTAAACTGAACAAAAAATTTTCTACAAAGCAAAGTAAAAATAATTTTCTGTTTCTTAACTTTCTTACTTTTGATGAATAGAGCAACCACTAGGTGGTCTGTGAGAGCAACGCAACAACCCGACAGGTTTGCAGAAGTACCTATACCAAACTCCCTGTATTTTTGACATAAAATAAAGAAAAAAAAAACAATCTTAACGGCCCATTGAAGATGGAACAAAGAGTCATTTAAAGAGTCTTTCTGGCAGTCGCTTTGTGTGACCAGTGAGTTCCCATATTAATTGTATCAAACTTTTTTTATATTCCAGCGGTCCAAACAGCTTCCAAATCCCTCATGGAGGCGATCACAGAAGCTTACGAGAGCGGGTGGTCGGGTCACGACCTGCTCTACGTCCAGGCGCAGAACATGGAGATGCTGTGGCAGGACTTCTCCCACAAACTCGGCGACCAAGTGTTGATCCCTCTTAACACGTACACCAATCAATTTCCGGAGGTCAGGGTAAGTTGTACACATCTATTTTATTACTGGATGTCTTCATTTGCCGGGAAGATTTGGAGTTGTACAGCAAAGTCGACGCTAGTTTACTAGTATTTTACACTTCTAGACACATCTATCGGCCCACCTAGCATTCTGAGTTTTTAATGGCTTATAATAATATAATGCACATTTGAGACGAGTTTGTATGCATTAATGATGCAATATTGAAGCTTGCTCATTTAGCAACTCTTTGGCTTGCATTAAAACTTTTTGATCAACCTAACATTTATTTTAGTTAGGCTTTTCCAAAACATAAAATACAAGGCATATGCAAGGTGGGCCGATATAATATGTGTCTGGGAGTGTATATGATCTGTGGGCGACGCCTATGAAAAGATTGGCCCAAAATCGTACTTGATCGCGATCAGAGGAAAGTAGTGTAGGTATATTGGCTAAAATAAAGACAAGATAAATAAATAAATATATTTATTTAGCCAACAAATACAATACTATACTAAGAATTTGCACTTGGGAACAACAATGCAGATAATAATACCATAACTTTTGCAATTTCCAGAAAAAGATAGAGAAACGAGGTCGTAAGCTAGTGGACTACGACAGCCAAAGACACAGCTTCCAAAACCTACAGGCCAACGCTACCAAGAGAAGGGATGACGTTAAGGTAAAGATTAAAGTAGTGAGCTTCATGTAGGCTAGGCGTGGTGACCCTGAGGTAGTTATATAATAAAATAATTAAAAAAAAAAACAGATTTCTTATGTGACATCTCACCCATTGATGTTGGTGGTTAGATAATAATAGTTATTTGTTATGCAAGGCAGCAAAATTGATATTTGGCGCGAGTGCTTTGTTTTGAAACTCGAGGAAGCGAAGGATTCTAGGATTCTCTCTAGGAAGCGAGTATACTTCGGTCGTGGATCAAAGGAAGAATCCTGAGAGGCACGAGATGCGAAATAACTTTGCTACCGATCGAAACACAATTTTTCACCTCACTAAAGCGAGGAAAATGCTAACGAATAGCGCCAGTACCTTAAAACCAAAGATTTTGGAAACTACGCCAGGGGGCGTTTATAGATATGCCATATACTCAAAAGTGAACCTGAAAATGGCGGTGTTTAGTAGTGCTGTCTAACTTGTAATCGATATTTTATCGATATGCGGGCTGGCAGACGACGTCGGAGACGTACAAGTAGACGCTAGATAGGGAGAGGTAGAGCGGTAGAGAGATAGAGCGGTAGAGAGATAGAGACGTAGAGAGGTAGAGGTACAGGTAAAGTAGAGGGTGAGGGAGAAGGAGGGGGAGGGGGAGAGGGAGGAGGGTGAGGGGGAGAGACAGAGGGAGGGGGAGAGGAAGGGGGGAGAGAGAGGGAGAGGGTTTTAGTTTTTCTCAATTACTTCTGCGAATTGGCTCTGTTTTGAAATATTACTTAAAGGTGTCTCTTATCTCTCTCTTTACATTTGTTAGGATACTGCTGCTAAGTTCCTCTGTTCTGAGTAATTTATATAAAATTCAGCTGGATCTTGAATTATACTCATTGATTTGCGCAGGGTTAGTCCTGTTTTTCCTTAGTTTAAAATTACCCCGAAATGATGGGATAAATAATAATTTCCCTGGACTAAAATATCTCACTGCTTCGGAAAACCAGTAACAACCTAAATACGAAATCCGCGCTAGCGAAGCCGCGGGCAACAGCTAGTAAGTGATAAAAGCGTTCATAATTCGCCTTCAGGTGTTTTTAAATCAACTAGAACATCGCTTAGTAGTATCGCCGGGAAAAGAGAAAAATATTACTTAAAGGTTTGACCTTGAACACATTATTTTAGGATTCACGATATGAGAGTAGATAAAGTTGTAAATGCAACTCCACATAATTATGTATAAAACACACGTGTCATCTATTATGGAACTTGGGTCGCTATGCTCGCCTGCGTCTCATAAACCGGTTTTATACCCCTCATTATGTACCGTTGCGTAAACTACTATAATTTTGCGTTGTATCGTTATCAAACTTCACACTTGCTTTAATTTTAAACGTAATCCTAATCACATTTCGCGTTAATACTTGTACCTCATTTGAAAAAAAAAAGTCAACCATAAAAAGTTCAATGTCACGCTACAATGTTTGTTAGTCAAGTTATTGACTGAATCGATGATAATCTGCTCTTGTTGTTATCTATTTATTTTTCTCGTTTAGTTCGACTTATTTTTGCGATGTTCTTTAAATACGTGATAGGAAAAATCGCCACAGTAAATCAACAGAACTGTATTAATAAACACATTAACTGGGCGACCGAACTTCGCTCTCTATCAGCCGCCTCAACATTAAAATATCATCGGGTGAGCAAGCTATGCTACCCGCCAACAGATGGCGGTGTAGGTTTCTGTCTAAAACGCGGTGTTTTTAAAAAATGCCTAAAAACACGGGGAAAACGAATTTTCCTAGACATGAGACTTAGTTATATCGATTTATCGCCCCCAAAAACCCCCGTATAGAAACCGATGACGAATATAGGTATATACAAATAGTGCTCATTTAATATTATATGATATTATTTCTATCGAAGTTAGGGCTAGAGTCACGCTGTCGAACTTATATATTGATAGATATACATGGGAGGACAATTCACACAAAGCCTTGTGATTCCAAACTAGGCAAAGCCTGTACTTTGGGTACCAGAGACTGACATACATACATAAGTAGATAAATAACACCCAGACTTGGAACAAACACTCGTGTTCATCACACAAATATTTGCCCTGAGCGGTGATCGAAACCGGGGCCCACGGCGTAAAGGGCAGACTGACTACTAACCACGGCAACGCAACAATAAGTTGGATTATGGGCCTTAATACAATGCAAATAGAGCTGTTTTATGAGCAAATTTTTCGACAATACAATTTGTCAAACCGATCAACCAGTTCTCAAGTGATGCTCCGTCATACATGTGGCAATTCATTTTGATTAACATAAATAAATATTTATTTCCAGGTGACAAAAGGCAGAGAACAATTAGAAGAAGCCAAACGTACATACGAAGTACTCAACTCTGAACTACACGACGAATTACCGGCCTTATACGACTCTCGCGTTCTATTCTACGTCAACAATCTGCAAACTCTATTCTCGGCTGAACAACTGTTCCACTCTGAAAGCTCTAAGGTGAGTTCTGAAACGCGCTATTGAAGTTTTTCTAACATTTTTCTAACATTTTGTATAAAATTCTGGGCGATCTTTGTAATGTAGTCAGACGCGAAGTACTGAACTCTGAATGGGCATTTATGCGACCCTCGTGTTCTATTCTACGTCAACAATCTGCAAACTCAATTCTCGGCTAAACTACTGTTCCACTCTGAAAGCTCTAGGATGAGGCCTGAAACGCTGTATCGAAGTTTTTCTAACATTTTGTATAAAATTAGGTGCGGTCTTTGTAATGTTGTGCGAAGTACTGAACTGAATTGGCATTTATGCGACCCTCGCGTTTATTCTACGTCAACAATCTGCAAACTCTATTCTCAGCTGAACAACTGTTCCACTCTGAAAGCTCTAGGAAGAGGCCTGAAACGCTGTATCGAAGTTTTTCTAACATTTTGTATAAAATTATGTGCGGTCTTTGTAATGTTGTGCGAAATACTGAAATGAATTGGCATTTAATCGACCCTCGCGTTTATTCTACGTCAACAATCTGCAAACTCTATTCTCAGTTGAACAACTGTTCCACTCTGAAAACTCTAGGTGTGTCCTGTAACGCGGTATCGAAGTTTTTCTAACATTTTGTATAAAATTCTGTGTGATATTTGTAAAGTTGTCGCACGCGAAGTACCTATTGAATTCGGAACCGGCCCTTATACGACTCGCGCGTTATATTCTACGTCAACAATCTGCAAACTCTATTCTCGGCTGAACAACTGTTCCATTCTGAAAGCTATAGGGAGTCCTGAATCGTGGTATCAGTTTTTTTTGCGTTTGCATATAAATACTGCATGCTTTTTGTTAAGTCATCGACAATATTGAGTTTAACCTGATATTTGAATGATACTATACCAATTCAGCCTGGTGATGTCATGCAATCTATGATGAAAACCTGATGGCTCTTATCTTGTTGATGAGACTAGATCAGATTACTGAATGAATCATATGAGAAAAAATATCTGGTATTGAGTTAGCACTAGCACAACTAAAATGGCACTATGGGAAGCTATATTCCATCTTTGAACCAAACCCTTCATTATTTGGTCTTCGCTTAGAGATGTCGTAGCTGACCTAGACTTCTACGAAAAGCTCAAGCTGGACACAGCAATTATTTATAGAGAGGCAAAAGATGGTGAATTCGATCGCTACAATCTTATTCGAAATCGCAATAAATGCGTCTGTATGAACCATGCAACCGTGCAAGTGATCAAATTGTTAACGATTATGCATTGACTACAAAACGCGGCAAACTCGCATAACAGGTTCTCAGGGAACTTGAATAATACGTAGTATTTAAGAAATATGACAGATTTTTGACAGATAATGTACGGCACTAATGCCAACAATACTAAACTTTAATACTTTTATTTGTCAAAAATCTATCATATTCTTAGATACTATATGATGCCACGTATCATCCAACGATAATGCCATTAGCCTCTTCGTCCCTCCCAAGTGTCAGAAACTGAATAGATAAGGCTTGACAGCAAGTATGTTCTGAATTGCAAAGCGCTGCTCTTACAATTTTCGTATCAAAGAGCTGTACTAAATCCACTTGTTGCAGGTATTCTCCGAACTGGAAGCTATAACGGACAAGCTGGCGACGGAGAGCCAGCGCGGCTCGTACACGAAGAAAGCGATCGCCAACAACGTGTCCGGCTCGCCCGCGCCGCACGCGCACAACGGCAACGCCGCCTCGCCCACCGGCACCGTGCAGAGTGAGTACCGCACCCACCCCGCACCAGCTGGCAACAGCCCACATGTTACACGGTACCTAGACAAGTGGCTTTCTACAATCTCAAACGCAAACGCTAGTAGAATATACAGCGTGTAACAAAAAGGTGTGATAATACTGAAGGGTGTGAATCTGCCCATGAAACTGAAAAACTTTTCCCAAGGAACATAGGTCGTAGACCAAAATCAATTTTTGACTTCCCATAGAAACTGCATCAGCTGATAGCGCATTTCGTATGGGAAGTCGCACCTTACTTTTGCACGCTGTAGAATGAAAATTTATGGGATTGACGTAAGCTGTCACGCAACATTTCCTTAGCTTATGCAATCTCATTTATTTTGAATTCTATTCTATTAGCGTTTGCGATAATAGAAAGCCACATCTCTCTAGGCCCAGGACACTGGCGAAATGACTGGTCATATAGTTAATTGAGCAAGTTCCTACGGTAGTGCAATGGTGTGGAAAGATAGGTGAAGGCATAGAATGGAGATTTATATGGTGTAATTTTTCCTAGAGAGAGAGAAGGAAAGAGCGTTGGATATCATCCGTTTCAATAACACTTGAAAGAGAAAATTATTATTAAAAAAGGAACAGCATGACATTTTATCTCGTAAAGCCCTCAGTTCACGCTAGCCGCGCCGGCTCGGCAAGCTTGATGACAGCATTCACACTTTGGCGCGGCTCATTCCGTGTAGCTCTGGCAAGCAAGATGGACGTAGACGCGGAGACTATCGCTGCTGCTGCATTTTATTTCCAGCTACAGCATATTTGAAAAACAAAAAACACAATTATGTTCACTTAATTAAAATAGAAAAAAACGTCCATCTGCTCCTACGCACTTATTTGAAATGAAGACACGACCAACGTGTGTCGCGGCAAATTCCCTTTGACTCGTACAAAAAAAACCGACGGCACGCCGGCGAGCGTTTGCCGCAAACTGCAAACTCACGCAAACGGGCCTAGTATACGTTGGCCGCGCCGGCGTAAAGTGACAACCTGTCCAGCTCTTCAGCGCTTCGAAAACGTGATCTTAGCGATACATTGCCAATTATGGACTTTATGTTGTGCACTTAAGGTAGAAATTTGTCGGCGTCCTGCCTGAGATTGACGTATCTGTAAACTTAAGTTCACCATTCATCTGTCACGACGTCACTTCCACCCCAAAAAGTTAGCCTGTCACCTCGCAAAACCACAGCGTACGAACTTGCTCATATTGCGGCTGCTTAGTATTTCTACGTGAACACGCCTTATAAATGCACCAAATTTTTTTCAGGTACTAGTTAGGTACATAGCTCTCAATTTTTGATGGAAGCCAATTCTTGGATTTTCAATGGAATTGTCTCCTATCAAAAATTGAGAGCTATGTACCTAACTAGTACCTGGAAAAAATTTGGTGCATTTATGAGGCATGTCCACGTAAAGGCGATATAAAACGTTAAGCGAAAGGACTATCAATGCCCAAGTAAAATATGGTTCTCATCTCGTCTGTTTAAGCTATTTGGGAAATCTTTGGTTGTTCTATATTCGTTTGAGAGATTCGTGGTTACTATAACCATGCTACTACTATTATTGTAACGTTTTGACGAGTTCTTACCCCAATATATTGTTTTTGTTAACACCATACCATGAACATGGCTACCCGACCACACAAAAACCGTATATCTTGGTAGGAAAACCCCTTCAATATGTTCTTCTTCTTCTTTTCTCCAAAACAGGAAGTTAGTATATAATCATAGATCTTGGGTGATATGTCTGTCTAGTATCCAAGAAACATGACAGTTTTACATGAAGATTGAAACAAAAACGTCAAAAATCGGATCGCATTCGGATCAGTAACCGAATCCTAGTTACCGCAAAAGGAAGACAAGATACGATCAGAGAGTTTTGACGTTTACTGTAGTTTATCTATCACTACAGTAGAAGTAAAACTTTATTAAAATGATAGCAGGACGGACTATATGTATCTCTCGCTTCGATATCTCACGCATCGCCGTATCCTACTGTAATTCTTATCAAACTACATTATGACTGTAGATGTCATTTCTCGGATACTAGATATGATACCCTCATAGCAGCGAACTACAATACTATAGAACGATAACTACGCTTCCAACTTGACCCCACGAAATAGTTACCTAAGTAGGCGGAGCTAAAATAGTTACCTCTCAACTACCCACTAGCTGACATTGCAGCACGCGTGCGAACCAATCCCTGCTCTCGTTCTGAATTTGAACCAATTGTTTCGTATTTTGAATATACGTCCTTTTGGTTTCACGTAGGGCCATTTTTTGTGGGGAATTTGTTCTGAGTTAGAGTTCCATAGTATCTACCCACTAGCTGACATTGCAGCACGCGCGCGAACCAATCCCTGCTCTCGTTCTGAATTTGAACCAATTTATTCGTATTTTGAATATACGTCCTTTTGGTTTCACGTAGGGCTACTTTTTGTGTGGAATTTGTTCTGAGTTAGAGTTCCATAGTATTGTAGTTCGCTGCCTCATAGTATAAGATTAACCTAGATGCTGAAGTAGCAAATAAAGCAAAGTTTGGCTTGTGTGATATTGTTGCGATGATTCGTATTGGATTGACTTTTTTACTATGACTAACAATGCCAGATTGTTTTGATAGTTTTTGTGGAATTTGACGTAAAGCATTTTGCTGAAAAAAACACCCGTTACGATCTATTTACCATTTTACATTTTTTTTTTCTACTTAGAGCACGTCAGGTATAAAAGAATAATAAAAAATACCTTGATTGTAAGTTTTTATTAAGTGTTTAAGTAACAAAAATAGAATAGTAGTATGTCTACATCGACATTTAATCCATCATCTCATAAGGTTACGTGAATTAGCATGATGTTTTTTTATTTAATTAAATAAATATAAAGCTAAATAGTTATATGTTAAAATCTTAGAAATATAATGTAAAACGGGTATTACAGTCGAAATAATATGTAGCGTTATTAGAATAACAGCAGAACGGATCGATACGTGTCTTTGTCACTCCAATATCTTAGGCCATGTCCCCACTAGGCTCACAGTGAGCCGCTCACTGTCTGCCTCCAGTACGCCTCCCTATTAATTTAAAAGGAGTGTCCATTCAGCGCTTACTGTACGCAGTTTGCGGCGTTACGCCGGCGTTTCGCTTGCGGATTCATTCAGTGTTCATTAATTTAATTCATTCGGTCGGCGGCTCAGTCAGCTCACTACGCCGACGGAACGAATTGAGTGAGCGACCGATTCACCGCTCAGCGTCGGTCGGCTTACAGTGAGCGGCTCACTGTACGCCTAGTCGGGACATGGCCTTATGCATCCCGTCCCGTCTCCCGTCATTCTAATCACCTAAATAATTTCGAGTGTAAGGATCATATTGATAAAACGTTCGTAAGTGAGAGGTCGCTTACACATACAAATTATTTATCTTAAGTTTAATCTCAGATTTGAGAGTAAAAATACATAAATTCTACAAATAGCTTATTCCGAAATATGGAGAACACACCAATATAAACTAGTTTTCTATACTTACGATTTTCTGGCCTCATTCAATGTATGTAGTGGTGGTATGTGCGTACTCAGTAAGTGTAAAAATGCTTTACGTCAAACCTTCACGCCTCTAAGCATGCCTTCACGTTGCAACAGTCGCATGGACCGTCTTACGGATGTTCGTCGTACGCGATAAATTAGTTTGTGATTAGGGCACAAGTAAATAAAGACACTGCTTCCTACAAAACGCTGAAACCGGCACAATCACACAAAGACACTGTCTCATACCCTAATCTCGGGCAATTTGAGGGCCTGTGCCCTGTGGCGATATAGTTGAGCGTTAGTAACGTTTCAAGCGCAAACACAGCTTTGTGGGACGTAAAACGTGCGTGCATAAATCCGATGATCCCAAGATCAGCAAAAGCGAGTGTCTATTGGACAATGTGTTAGTGTGACGATATTATGGCTTTGTGTGAATTTGTGGCCGCAGCTCCATGGGCTAGTGGGCTATCCACATTCACGGGTGAGAAGTACCTAAAATTGTCGCCTCTTGGGCGTGTCAAATTATCGGCGACAGTGTAGATGCCACATTTTCGTAGACAGTCCTTGCGACAGTTGCACGTAAACGGCTCCTTACCTTCGATCATACATTTGGGTAGATAGTCAGTAGCATTTAAGATTCAAACGAAAAAGTGTACCCACTTTCCTGTTTTCTAAATTTGAAATTTCAAAGTGAAGTCTCCTGAGCTACATAGCGACTGAGAGCACAGAAAGGCATCTCTTTAAGCACCAATAGTGCGTCTACAAAATGTATGTTCGAAACTTCTTACGCATGCGATATGTGACGTGTGTCTGTGTGTGCGTGTCAGCGGAGAGAGCGCTCAACGGCGACAGCTCGCCCTCCCCCCCCGCGTCGCCCGCCGCGCAGCCCTCCCCCCCGCCGCCCGCGTCCCCCGCCGCCCCCGCCCCCCCCCGCCTCCCCCGCGGCGCCCGTCGAGACCAACAACAACGGGGGCGCGGAGAATGGCAAGCTCGACAAGGTGGAGGAACTCTACGACATACCTGCAGGTACGTTATGCGCGCCTGGTACTTTTGCGTCGAACGGGTTTTAGGATTTATTGGCCAATGGCACTAAGCGCCTTTCGAATTAAAAGCTCATTCAATATATTTTGTAATACTTTCCGTTTCGTTGACAGAGTCACAGCAATAGATTAAAGCAGCTTTAACTTTGAAGAAGCTTTGTGCAACTGAATGTATGGCTGATTTACACGAAAGCAATGTTTTGGCGCGTCTGAGAGATGATGCTCCCTCAGAGGTGCTTAACTCTTGCCTTCGTGTAAATCAGCCACTACGGTCCACATAATGTAGTTTGATTAGATTAACAGCAGGACGGAGCTATGCGTGAGAGCAAGACGGAGCGATGTCTTTGTCGCTCCAATATCTTACGCATCGCTCTGTCCTTCTGGATACTCAATAGTAGATTAGTAGCCAAGGGCTGTAAAACATCAATTGCAGCCCGAGATATTAAGGCGCACGAGCGCAGCGAGGGTGCAATTGATGCTTACACCCGAGCTAACTACTCTGCTTTACATCTCGATTGTGAGGTAAGTAGGTCCTTATTACCACCAAATTGTAGGTGACCAATTAGCGCTCTAAGATAATAATGTAGCTAGAAAATCCCAAGGGCGGTAAGTAATTAAAAAAAAAAACACTTCACTCTTTCAAAACTCAATTACTTACCGCCCTAGGGCTTTTCTAGCTACATTATTACCCTAGAGCGCTAATTGGTCCCCTACAAGCCCCGTTTGGGGGTAATAAGGACCTACTTACCGAATATGAGAGATGTAATAGTAAATTAGTAGCCAAGGGCTGTAAGGCATCAATTGCAGCCCGAGATATTAAGGCGCACGAGCGCAGCGAGGGCGCCTATTGTTCGTGGGTGCAATTGACGCTTACGCCCGAGCTAACTACTCTGCTTTACATCTCGATTGTGAGGTAAGTAGGTCCTTATTACCACCAAATTGTAGGTGACCAATTAGCGCTATAGGGTAATAATATAGCTAGAAATTACTTACCGCCCTAGGGCTTTTCTAGCTACATTATTACCCTAGAGCGCTAATTGGTCACCTACAATCCCCATTTGGGGGTAATAAGGACCTGCTTACCGAATATTGGAGATGTAAAATACATTATTTCAATTCAACTGTAGTTAGGACTAACAAGCAGTTGCATAAAACTTTAAGGATTTCGTGCCCAAAGGGTGTCAAGGGGCCTTCGATTTCTGTCCTAGCGGCCTTTTAGGTGCATACTAGCAAAATTTGGCACAGTTGTTCAAAATCTACCGCATAAATTTTAATTTTTGAACAAAATTCTGTTAAACTTTGTTTGTGCTCTGTGGTTAAACTTATTGCTTTCTCTTTCTGTTTTCATGACAAAATTTTGATGGCAATAGAGATAAACTTTGTGCAACTGCCTGCGTTTTAAGTTTTCCAGAATCAGCGGATTGGTTACCAAGGGTTATTTTTATATCGTTTCAATCACCCGCTCTATATATTTCCCTCGCGTTTGGTCTGTGAACGTTTTTAAAGCGTTGATGTTACCGGAAAGAGTAACTTATAGACAAAAATAGTAACGCTGAAGACAAAAGAGAGAAAGTAATGAAATTGCGCGATCGCGTGCTTTTTGTGAAAATATGTAGCGGACATAATCATATCATGCGTATTTTAATACTTTACGCGTAAAAGTCAAACATAAATTTTTATTTTGTTGTTAGTTTAAAAGTTGACGCATTGAAAAAAGATTGTAAGTTAATAATGCATGGTTACTCAATACGCATGGTATGTACCGATATAATATTAAAAAATAACGTTGGAAATTCCGAATTAAATGAACTAATCTTTAACAAGTTAACTACAAATAAACTTGTAACACAATTCGATTGATTGCATTTACTCGCAAATTTGTAATCCAAATTAATTATGGCCTAACCAGTTTTATTTCTAACAATAATATTTTCATTTCATAGTTATTTGATTCGGAATTTTCTTTTTATAACAAACATCAAACATATTTATGAGAAAATAAATTAAGCTCTACAAATTCTGAGGCTTTGGTCTTCTCTTTACCGACTCAACAAATGTAAAGGCTCGTATAAATAGATGTTGTATGTAGATAGTTGCATGTCATGTTGTTTTATTTGACTGCACTATATTCATATTATTCACTGAAGATACATGATATATTTTAGTTTTATATTTTTGTAAATACTTCCAAGTTACATTTTATTGTAGGTAGTTTGATATATTTACAAGTCTTTAAAAAAATGGAAAATAATTGATTATGGTTTTTTTACACATTCTTGGTTAAGATATTAAAGGTAACACCTATGTCAAATACATTACTTACTCTCCTATCCCGTATAAGGGAAGTAGCTAAACAAGATGATGTAGGCAACATGTAAACACCTCAGGTTCGCCGACAGCTGTTTCGGAGATTCCTGAGAAAGTGGAAAGAGCAAAAGACAGTGACAAGAATAGTAACGCAAAGGACAAGAATAAAAACGCAACGGACAATAATAGTAACGCAGAGAACAAAAAAGACAAAGAGAAATCCATTGATGTACCAGACTCTCCGCAGAAAGAGGAAAACAAAACAGATGAAGTTTATGATATACCTGTCGGTAAGTTAGAAAGAGATGGAGGACCGTTCACAGTTTTCACAATTCAGTAAATACAATACACCGTCAACTTTTAGTCGTTTTGAAGCCGAAAACCTTTTAAAAATAAATACATATAGTGTGATTTAAAGCAAATAACTATATTTTTTTACAATCATCTGTTAAGTTTCATAAAATGAACTTACTGAAACCCATTTGCAGCTACAAAATCAAGGTTTGCAAACAGTAAGCGATCGGCTCAAGCTGTCAATAAAAAAGTTTGTTTAACAATGTTTTTCTTGTCGTTGGAAAAGTGCTTAATGTACTTAAATTAGTTTTACGGCTGCAAAATGGGTTGGTAAGCATGGGCATAATAGAAAAAAAAGTATTAATCTTCGGCTTTAAAACGTTATTTTTTGAAATGGCACGGTGAATAAAACAACACTATTATTATACTTATTTATATCTACATGGGCTATGGTTACTTTCAATGCATGGGTGCTGCTGTCAAACTTTTGAAGGATTTTAGAGTCAGTTCAGATCGAGAGCGCAGGAAAATGAACTTTATATTCGTATCCGTAATCCGTAAGACTCAATTTAAAGCAAACGCTCGAGCATGTATTCGTTTAATTTGAACTGAGTTTTAGGTACTACTGATGCGGTTTTTTTTTCGTTATGTCTGCACTGACCCTATAATTCCAATCATTAAATTTTTTTTGCATTTCAGTATACCCGAATATGTCGCTGGATTTTTATAATTTCACTGACACAAGCTGCACAGGTCAATAAAAATTTTGAAACACATTTATTTGTATTATATTTGTAAATAACATGAAAGTACAAAAAGTATGTTCATGCTTGCATATGTCAAACACTCGTACGCACACATTCGCTCGTAAAAAAGCTGACACTTTACATTAGTTTAGATTTTCATATTGTGAATGGTCCTTCTTTGGTATGTCTGAGTCATTTAAAGAAATGTATTGAAAATGCCCTATTTTGCACTAGAATATATATTAGTAAACAAGTACAAGGTATAAAAAGACATCTCCTAAAGACTAAAACCGTGGATTCTGATCATGAAACTGAACAACGTTCCCCAAGAAACATAGGTCATGCGAAAAAGTAAAATGAATTCCTTATATTTCATTATCACATTTATCTGAGAGAAAATTTAAAGAATAAAGTAAAAGCTTATTATAGATGACTTATATTATTAATTTAGGCTACCGCCCATCAGAAGTAGAAGACACAATTATTTACAACTAGACCTGTCGTTTTCGCGTACTGAGTATCGCAAAAACTCTTTCTTGCGGCGAGTTGGCAAAAAGTTTAACGACACCTATACTAAATCACTTGATTTATTCTTTTCCAAACGCACCCATGTACGGCGGGCGACTGTTCATGTGTGGTTTCTTTCATAACGCACCACAACCACCTCTCACCACCATGCATTGATGTTTTGTTAGGCTATAATTGTTGGGGCTATTTTTTATGAATTTGTTTCTTTTTTTCTTATTCTCATTTGACTCCAGATCTGTGAGTTATCTCTTGCTAACAAATTTCATGCTATGGTTAGATTTTCTGTATTTTACTTTTAGTGTTTCTTATAAGTACCTACCTAATAATTGCTTTTAAGTTTCGGTAGACCTTTCGTATGTTAAGATAATGTAATCTTTTTATATCATAGTAGATTTAAGAACCATTTACCCCCTTTCAAGATTTTATATTTTGTTGATATTTAGTTTTTTTTTATCTTTACACATTAACGTGTTATAGGCGAAAACTTGTAAATGGCGTAGTTTCAAGCTACTGTTTTTGAATCAACTTAAGTATATTTTTTGCTGTAAGTTTTCCTAAAAAAGTAAAATAAAATAAAATAAAATATTCCAGCTAAACACAAGTAATTGTACACAGCAGACTTATAAAGTAGGGCTTGCTGCACTAGTGCAGTATTTTCTTTTCGTTTCTTTTTTGCTTCCATAGCACGATCCGAAACGGTAGTATCTAGACTCGCTTTATTTGCATTGTACTCGGCATGTTTTGACAATCATTCAATAAGAATTAATCTACATTGATTAAATCAATCTGAAATCATGATGGGAGGTAAAAAAAATCGTTCTACTTTCGACCTATGTTCCTTGTTGGGAAAAGCTGTTTGGCTTCATGATCTGAATTCCTAGTTTAAGTGTTCGGGAGATGTCTTACAACTTGTACTCGTAGAGTAGACGGAAATATCAAAAGAGTTTGAGGAAAATAGGAACGCTGCCATTTGAATGCGTTTCTTTATTTGACCGTATTATACGACATCGGTGGAGGTTCTTATTCATTCGCTCTGGGAACGTTTATTTGGAACCGGCTGTATTATTTAAATACATGTATTATTATTTCGAGCAGGTCGCTTTATTTTTTACACGGGTATGTATTTGTAAATATTTTTATTCATGTATTTTATGTATGGCTTCGATAATTCGTGTTCGCTTTTGCTTTTTAACACGCTTTTTAGTCCTAATAATTTACGTATTTGTTTATTTATTTAATAAGTCCCGTGTATACCATCCGAATATAATATGAAAATAGTTATAATTAGAAATAAAAAAAGAACAATCGGTATACCACTTCCACCAAATTTTCACCTACACCAATCAAAATTTTATTTCGAAATTGAAATATATTCAGTATATTCCCGCTTCCACCGAATTCTCACTGCGAAAATTCCAAATTGAAATGAATGTTCCAGGGGCGACGCTCGCGGGGCTGCCGCCGGGCACGCTGTACCGCGTGCGCGCCACGTACCGCTACACGCGCGAGGACAGCGACGAGCTGTCCTTCGACGTCGGCGACACCATCCGCGTCGTCGAATATGATGACCCTGATGAACAGGTCAGTTATTTATTTCCTAACTCTAAGGATTTTTTAAGTTATTTTTTTATCGTTATGTCAAATTTTCAATTTATCTAAGACACAGGCTTTATCCTAATTTGGACCCTAAATAATTCCAGTGAATTTGTTAATTACACGTAGTGAGTTTTTAAGACTACATTTAATTCTTCTTTTTTTCATTATATACTCCTCATTCATTTCTATCATTAGGCAGATCGATCGCCATGTTGGTAAACTTTTTTGATCTCAATATCCGTTATGTATGAAAAATACTTCAAATATTAAAACTAACATTTACGACAGTAAAAGTCTGACAATGTTTGCTCATGATTGTCTACAGGACTTTTCATAATAAAATTATTTTTTAACAGGAGGAGGGCTGGCTGATGGGAATAAAAGAAGGCACTAACGAAAAAGGCATGTTCCCCGCGAATTTCACGCGGCCTATATGAGGCGCCGTAGCTCCGGCGTAGCTGTCGGCCGCTACGCCGCGCCCTCACAGCTACGGACGTACCGGGTAGCGCTCGGACCCAACTGTAGCGCGAACATACCCTAGAGTTTCACTCGAACTGAAACTCATGGGTGCGGTTGGGAACGAACCTTTTTGAAGTGTTCTGTGCATTCTGAGATATTTTTATTCGAACATTTACACAATAATTTTTAACTTTAACATCGCGAATGCTCAAAACACTTCGTCCTGTTTATAAATTTAGTTTTAGTTGTTGAATGTTAATAGATATCTATTATTTATTTCTTGTGTTGTATTACAACGAATTATGAGTTAATGCATTACCCGTTTACTTTATTTAACGAATGTATTTGATTTGTAACAATTTTGTATATACTATTCGTATATTAGGATCATTTTAGTCACTATCAATATGGTGTAGGGTTAACTCATTCAATATAATTATAATTGAAATTATTAATTTAATCAGCGAAATCACTGTATTGATGACTTTTCGATTATATTTTTCAAGTTGACAATAATCATATTAATAATATATTTGATAAAAAATAATGTTAAAATAAAATGCTCAGACGTATATAAATAATGTAAATGGGAAGTGACCTTATAGTGTGTGAAATAAACTGACGAACAATCGTGTGTGCCGTAACTTATGGATAAACGTTAAGGGAAGTATAGCTTGCTTAATTATTTAAAACATTTGTTTATATCAAAGACTTCAAACCTACTTGCTTCACAATTAATAGAAACTGTGCTAATTTATTTTACTATGGGATGACGTCTGCCAGCATGTCACATCTCCTTTGCTATGCAATGTCACGTCATTAACAATGATTATGAAATATTCAAAATAACCCTACCAAATTAATAAAACGACGCCTTCATTCACAAAGGCAAAAACCGAACTCCTCTGCTATACATAGGGAACGTGACATTTAAAAAGAAAGAGTTTCCTAAAATCTCAAACTCTTCTTCGGAAATTAGTGAAAAGCCCGCACGAATTTAAACCATACCATCTTAGGCTGCTTTTCCACCAACGCTGTGCGAGGGAGCTAAGCTGTGAGCTGGGAAAATTCCAATCAATAGGATTGCGCCATTTTTCTATCTTGTCAAATGCGCTGTCATATGGAGCAATCTTACACTACGGATTGTTTCTTGCATTCAACGCACACATCACATTCACTGAATATAGTCGGTTTATTTCTATAAGCGTGCATTCGTCGAATACGATCGAATACAGTTTTAAACCAGACTAGCGCGCTTATGTCAATGTCACTGAGAAAAATTAAAATTTCGATTTTGTTTTGCGTTTTAAGAAATTATTGAGAGATAATGATTATTCGATAAGATAATTAAATCTAAAAACCCAAATGAAAGTTGAAAAAAATCTCTCGAAAACGAGATTGATGATAAATGTCTTATGAATTTGACGTTTCGCACACGCTGCACTACCTCATTTTCGTATGCAATGATAGCGCGCTAAAGTGACGTCACTGATGACGTCACGTCGCTTAAACGAGTGAATACGAGCAAGTTTTGAACCGACTATTAGCGCGCTAAAACCGCACACAAAGCTCATGAGCAGGTTTTAAACCGTAGTGTTATTGTATGGAATTTTCCAGCTCACATCTTAGCTGGGATTTCACAGCAATGGTAGAAATTCACCCTTATCGTATGTACCGTCAGCATATGTCGTAGAGCTGGCTGAAAATTTAAAAAATATCTAAAGGCAATAGAAGAAGAAAACAAAAAGAGTCAGCCTGTAAACATGTGGGATAAATTAGAACAAGACGACGCTATTCAAATCGTTTAATGCAGTCTAGTCAAAATAATAATTTGGGAAATGGTACGCCTTACAGCAGCAGCGAAATGACAGAATGAATGGATATTGTAAATGTTGAGATTGGACTCAAACATTACAAATACTATCTTGAGCACCGACTGTTTAAGAAAATGTATACACACATTCATAACCAGCTGTGCGAATTGTCAGTTATGGTATTATTAAACGGGCAATATTATATTTAACGCGTATGAAAACGCGTTCTCGAAAAATCGATAAGAAAAATATTTCTGGAATATATCTAGGTTTAATTTCTGAGAAAATTCCAAAATATTAAAAAGTGAAGTGAACAAAGGCGTCAATATTCCGAATAAGTTCATTTCCGTAAAAGAAAAATAGTAAAGCGTTTGTTTGAAAAAACTTTTTAATTGAGTATATTGGTGAGCTATAGTCCCTTTGACGTTTATTCATTAGAATTACGACTACCTGTGTATTGAAAATATTTGACGATCAATATTTCTTATTCATGATTATCATGCTCAGTATTAAAATCATGTTTAGTTCCTGTCTATCTAAGGAATCACCTAAAATTGTATGTCTAATTTGAATGTTTCCATTAACGCATTGCATTTTATTATGAAGTGTTGGGTTGCATTTGAACGTAATATTATATATTCAAACTTTTATAGTCTTAGTTATATTTTGCAAATCCGCATCGGGTCCTCATATGATTTAACTTAAGCCTGAATTTAAAATATTGAGAGTGGTTTCCACGAAAGAGTTTTATCGTAAACAATAATTTTACAGGCAAGAAAAAGATAACGCTTAATAACACGAGGCTACGTTTGTAACAATATTACACGCAAAGGAAAATCTATGTACTATCGATGGATGCAATTAGTCAGAAATATCCTCATTTTAAAACTGTTTGCATACTTTTTATCTTAACGATATATTCTTTCGTGGAATTGGGTTTGACAACACTTTGAGTTATTCTTTGATTTTATTTTCGGGCTTATTTCATCTAGTGTTCTTATAAAATCGTGTCTACATAAGTTTTAATTGTATATAAAATTTATTTTAGATTTTTGTTGACCTTTTATTTTATTGTTACGATTTTAACGTAGTGAGTAATTCGAATATTATTTTCTTATCTTCGAGTCCGTATCGTCAAATTAAGTAGCGTTACATTTTGTTATAACCGTTAGTGAAGCGATTAACTTACAACTATTTGTTATGTGAATGTTATAATTTCGTTGCAGTCGATTTAGTTATACCACAGAAGGTAAATGGGCATATTTCAAAATCTTTGTTCGCCAAATTACCGCGTCCTTTTTCTAATTTATTTTTAGCATTACTTCAAAACACGTTTATTTTTTACATAGAACGAACGAAGTATTAAACTGATCAGAATTAACATTTAAAAAATATATATTAATATAAGTTGTATAATTATTAATTAGCCAAAATATTTTTTTTAAATTCTAGTGCACCACCGATTCCAAATTTCTAGTGATTTGGAGACTCTTTGGAGATCTTATTGATTTTAAAGAAAGTCATATGCCCAAAATGCAAGATTCAACCTTATTAAAAGGCAGTTGAAGTTCTTGTTGCTTGTTGCATCGACTGCATCGAAAAAAATAACACTATTCTAGTGTAAGGATGCTTTGATTAACTGTGAAAGTCGTTTTCCAATCGCTACGAGAGATTTTAATGTAAACTTACGGTTGTTGAATTATCTTTGTAAGGAAAACGGCCAATCATAAATCGGACAATCATGCCCAGAAAATAATTGATATTATACAATGCCTGTGTCAAAAACGGTGCTTAGAAAGTGTACATATTTATACATTTTTGCCCCATTTTTTTAGAAATAAGGAGCGAGTGAAACGTGTGTTCTATTTCTGTATTCAAACATGTTTCCAACAATTTCCGTTAATCACTAAAATAAGATACCTATACACAAATATTTTGTATGGCATTATTGAAGTAATGAAATGCAAACGCCATATTTTCCTAACAATTCCCTGCAATCAGTTAAGTACGAAACAAGAATATACCTTTTAGGAACATCTACTAACATTTTCTAAGAAAAAATATCCATTTATAAATTGACTGATGTTTTATAGAAAATGTCGAGAAAGTAAGTTGCAACGTAGATAGGGGTACACACGTGAACAAAGCTAGCTACGCCTAAAACACTGGTAGTCCAGGGCGATGGTGTACAAAGCTGTGTTGCCGAAAGTACGTTAAAGAGTTGTGGCTTTATATCAGCAGTGCCATGCGAAGGTCCATAATAGATTAATTTATAAGTTTGTTAGGACTTGTACAGTTTTTACAACTGCAAATAAAAATGTTTCTCACAATTCTTTGGTTTTTATTTACACCTTTTAAATTTTTGCTTTGCTATTATGTAATACTTGGTACACTCTAGAGCAGGTCAAGGTTGACACTCTACGTCGAACAAGATAAGTGCGGTACTAAGTCCAATGTGTCAAGCTCGACGTGGTCTTGACAGGCTGTTTGGCTCTGACAGTTATTTTCTGCGCATGGGTGACAGGCCGACAGCCAATTCACCCACGCGACAAATTGTTTTGAGTTCTGCGCATTAACGGTCATAGCCAGAGCTATTTTGTACGACGTATACTAACTATGTGAACTACGCGAGCTCCAAGCTGGCAAGAGACCGCACGAGACCGGGAGAAGTGGCGACATCTCGTATTGGAGGCCAAGACTCACTTTGGGTCGCTGAGCCAGCGTAGTAAGTAAGTAAGTATACTAACTTGATACTGTCAGCTAAGGCAAATAATCATTGACGTAAGAAAAACGCTGCCCCCTGGCGTAGTTTCCAAAATCTTTGCAAATAATATACAATATTTATTACGCTCACGTGTGCAAAGGTATTGTCAACGTTAAGTATGACGTGTTCTTGACTGTATGAATCTGATTCGCTTTTTGTTCTTTGCACTTCTGTAGGTACTCAACTTAGTCTACCAGGCCACTCAGAAAGTATTGCGAAAAATAGTTTTTATATATGGGAGACTGGCCGGTCAGAATCTTTTTCGAAAATATGATTACTTGTAAGTAAAAATATGTGTGTTCCATTTTCAAAATTTCCCTCCACATTTTTTGCGAGCCAATTCAAAGTATCGTGTCTTACTGAAAAATGGATCTGCGCCGGGAACATTTTAGAGCTATGATTTTTTACGATTTCAAGTGTCGCCTGAAACCGGATGAATCGTTCGATAGACTTCAAATGGCATTTATGGATGAAGGCCCCTCCAAGGCAACCGTGTATCGTTGGTATAACGAATTTAGGCGCGGTCGACCAACCTTGGGGGATGAAGAAAGAAGCGGTCGCCCTTTGACGGCTATTACGGAAGAAAACGTGCTAGCAGTGAAAAATTTAATCCAAGATAATAGGCGAATTACATATCAGGAGATTCAGCACATATTAAAGATTGGATCGGGAAGCGTTCACGAGATTCTACACGGGCATCTTCGCGTGAGGAGGATAGTATCGCGCTGGGTGCCGCACTACCTCACCGACGCTCAGAAGCAGGCCCGGGTGGAATGGTGCCGTGATATGCTGAACAAATTTGAAGCAGGCTCGTCTCGGCGTGTTTACGACATCGTAACAGGTGATGAGTCCTGGATTTATCAATACGATCCAGAAACCAAGCGCCAGTCGACAGTTTGGGTGTTTCAAAATGAACCAACGCCTACCAAAGTGAAGCGATCTCGAAGCGGGGGGAAGATTTTGATCGCCAGCTTTTTTAATTTGACTGGCCACTTGGCCTCAATTCCCTTACGAGATCAAAGAAGCATCAACGCCGAATGGTATACTACCAAATGTTTACCAGAAGTTTTTTCTGTTGTGAGCAACAAGCGACCAAACACAGGGCTCCGCGGACTACTGCTCCACCACGACAATGCGCCTGCACACACCGCGCTCAAAACGAGGGACTTCCTGGACAGCACACCAGTCAAACTCCTGGGTCACCCTCCTTACAGCCCTGATCTAGCACCGTGTGACTTCTTTTTATTTCCAAAAATAAAAAATCAGCTCAAGGGGATACAATTTTCGTCGCCGGAAGATGCGCTGGCTGCGTTCGAGCAGGCTGTAAACGAGGTGTCTACGGCGGACTGGAAAAAGTGTTTTGAAAACTGGTTCAGACGCATGAATCTTTGTATAGAGGCTGGTGGAGAGTACTTTGAAAAGATTTAATAAAAATATATGTACCTGTAGAACAATTTTTTTTAGTGTCGCAAATATTTCTGAGTGTCCCACGTATAAAGCATTCAATGGTGGAGGTGGCCTTTACAACCTTATCTGCAGTTCTAAATAATATAATATCTAACGTCTAGTCTCAGTAGTTCGGTTGTAAGGTCAAATGTAACTTTTTTAGTTTGTTTAAAAAAAATAAGTACAGATATAATTTTTATCTAGGGGCTCGTGCTAGCGCTGCTGGATGTGTCTCACACATAGATTTATCGTAACTCCTCCAATAGCTTAAGCAACGAATAATTTATGGATGGAAAAGTCGAAAGCAGAAAGTTTGACTATTTTAGGAACTTTGTTGGGGCTAGTTAGGAGATAAACATACTAAAAGTCCTTGCCCCTCCGAGGTCTGCTCGAGGGGGGGGGGGGGAGCACAAAGAAAGTCCCGTTTTTTGTTTTTTGCTTACATCTCGAAAACGGTGCGTAATATGAAATTTTGTTGTACTACATAATGAAAGCTCATACAATTCTCTACAACCTTAGCTTTCACACTTTTAATCTATCTATCTCCAATCGTTGCCTAGCTATGAGCTCCGAAAAACGGCCGATTTTCAAAAATATGTTAAATTTTCTGTAGCCCATTGTAACAATTCGAATTTGCCAAAGTCATTTCTTTTTTATTACCCACACTATTAAAATACCCATAAACTATTCGACAAATACAGGATAATTTGAATCGAACTTCACTTGGTAAGTTCGTTTGATTGTTCAAAAATAACATAAGCTGGGAGTACCTCGACGCAGTGAAGGCGGAAACAGTTTATTTTTAAACTGACTAAAACTCCCAATAATATCTATCAAGATGCCTTCGGGCTTATGTTGATATATAATAGAATTCATTTTTGAAAATCGACCATTTTTCGAAGCGCATAGTTAGGCGATAGATAAAAAGTGTAAAAGCCAAAGTTGTAGAGAATTTTAACAGCTTATGCAGTCACAATCCTCAATAGGTCATAACATAAGCCCGAAAGCATCTTGATAGATATTATTGGGAGTTGTAGCCAGTTTAAAAGTAAACAGTTTCCGCCTTCACCACGTGGAAGTACTCCCAGCTTATGTAATTTTTTAATAGTTCATGGGTATTTTAATAGTGTGAGTAATTAAAAGTGTGGGTAAGCAATAAGAAATGATTTTGGCAAATTCGTATTGTTACAATGTGCTACAGAAAAAATTACACATTTTAGAAAATCGGCCGTATTTCGGAGCTCATAGCTAGGCAACGATTGGAGATAGATTAAAAATGTTTATACCAAAGTTGTAGAGAATTTTATGAGCTTTCATTATGTAGTACAAAAAATTTCGTACAACGCACCGTTTTCGAGATGTAAGCAAAAAACAAAAAAACCGGACCTTCTTTGTGCTCGAGCAGACCTCGGAGGGGTAAGGACTTTTAGTATGTTTATCTCCTAACTAGCCCCAACAAAGTTCCTAAGTCAAACTTTCTGCTTTCGACTTTTCCATCCACATACCCTACCCCTTGTGAGCACTCATTTATTTATTTATTTATTATTAAAATAGACCTTACACTAACAGCTTAAGCTAAACATGTAAGTCTAGACAAGAGTAAGAAAACATATTTATTATTAATAGGTTGCACAGTTCTTTGGCATTGTAATAATAGAGCTCTTATTAAACATCGACTCTAAGTAGCGCCCAGCAGATGCCAAGAAGGCATTCTCTGCATCTCTGAATATATCTACATCAGATTGCCCCAAGACATTTAGGATTTTTAGTGCTTCCATAAGGGGAGTGTGTGAATAAGAAATGGTACGGTCACAGGGTATAGCGAAAAGAGTCCGTTGACGGGGGCGCAGGTTGTATTTATCAGGTGGAGGTACATGAAATGGTATTTGGGCAAGTAAGAACGGGTTGCAGGTAAAGCCACGCAAAAGTCTATAGAATATATATATACTATAGAAGTATTTCAACAGTGACAACTTGCGTCTTATTTCCAACGTGACATATTCAACCATACCTAGAATAAACGGCGTAGGGTACATACGTGGGACACTCAGAAATATTTGCGACACTAAAAAAAATTGTTCTACAGGTACATATATTTTTATTAAATCTTTTCAAAGTACTCTCCACCAGCCTCTATACAAAGATTCATGCGTCTGAACCAGTTTTCAAAACACTTTTTCCAGTCCGCCGTAGACACCTCGTTTACAGCCTGCTCGAACGCAGCCAGCGCATCTTCCGGCGACGAAAATTGTATCCCCTTGAGCTGATTTTTTATTTTTGGAAATAAAAAGAAGTCACACGGTGCTAGATCAGGGCTGTAAGGAGGGTGACCCAGGAGTTTGACTGGTGTGCTGTCCAGGAAGTCCCTCGTTTTGAGCGCGGTGTGTGCAGGCGCATTGTCGTGGTGGAGCAGTAGTCCGCGGAGCCCTGTGTTTGGTCGCTTGTTGCTCACAACAGAAAAAACTTCTGGTAAACATTTGGTAGTATACCATTCGGCGTTGATGCTTCTTTGATCTCGTAAGGGAATTGAGGCCAAGTGGCCAGTCAAATTAAAAAAGCTGGCGATCAAAATCTTCCCCCCGCTTCGAGATCGCTTCACTTTGGTAGGCGTTGGTTCATTTTGAAACACCCAAACTGTCGACTGGCGCTTGGTTTCTGGATCGTATTGATAAATCCAGGACTCATCACCTGTTACGATGTCGTAAACACGCCGAGACGAGCCTGCTTCAAATTTGTTCAGCATATCACGGCACCATTCCACCCGGGCCTGCTTCTGAGCGTCGGTGAGGTAGTGCGGCACCCAGCGCGATACTATCCTCCTCACGCGAAGATGCCCGTGTAGAATCTCGTGAACGCTTCCCGATCCAATCTTTAATATGTGCTGAATCTCCTGATATGTAATTCGCCTATTATCTTGGATTAAATTTTTCACTGCTAGCACGTTTTCTTCCGTAATAGCCGTCAAAGGGCGACAGCTTCTTTCTTCATCCCCCAAGGTTGGTCGACCGCGCCTAAATTCGTTATACCAACGATACACGGTTGCCTTGGAGGGGCCTTCATCCATAAATGCCATTTGAAGTCTATCGAACGATTCATCCGGTTTCAGGCGACACTTGAAATCGTAAAAAATCATAGCTCTAAAATGTTCCCGGCGCAGATCCATTTTTCAGTAAGACACGATACTTTGAATTGGCTCGCAAAAAATGTGGAGGGAAATTTTGAAAATGGAACACACATATTTTTACTTACAAGTAATCATATTTTCGAAAAAGATTCTGACCGGCCAGTCTCCCATATATAAAAACTATTTTTCGCAATACTTTCTGAGTGGCCTGGTACATGGATAATAACCGTATATTTTGGTATACAGATATCTCAGAAAAGATTTTTGCACTTTCTCAACCAGATTATAAAAATTTTCATGAGGGGACCAGACAACAGAATAATTGGTTTCGAGTACACTTCGAACGTACGCGTTATAAATTGAGCATATTGCTTCTTTGTTGTCAAAATATTTGGTTTGACTATAAATGGGTTTGACGCATTATGAAACCTAAACATTTCCTGGCTCTGGCACAAGCTTGTATTATGTGCTCGTTGAACTTTAGCTGAGTGTCGAACGATGTGCCGAGATCACGTACTTTGGTTTCGCGGGATATAGTCTCGTTACCAAAGATTTTGGAAACTACGCCAGGGGGCGTTTGCGTTTTTCTTACGTCAATGCTCGTTACCAAAGATTTTGGAAACTACGCCAGGGGGCGCAGCGTTTTTCTTACGTCAATGCTCGTTACCGATTACATAAAAACAACTTATAAGTGATTTAGATCGCGTATATGTAACAATAGTGCATTTTGATACGTTGAGGTCAAGGCCATTGTCCTGGGTCCACTGATGGACTCTGTCAAGGTCTTGTTGTAGGAGTAGGCAGTCAGTTTGTTTTTGTATAGGAAGCGCTAACTTTATATCGTCGGCAAACATTAGGCATGTGGAATTATTGATGACGGACGGCAAGTCGTTAATTAGTATTAAAAACAACAATGGACCGAGACAGCTTCCCTGTCCAATGCCTGATGTTACGTTATATTCGGATGATGTAACGTCCATGTATTCATTGGCCAAGCTACAAGTAGATTTATTACTTCGCTGCTCTTATATGTAACATGTTGCACTTAGAGGATCACGTGACCCGCGTAAAGACCATTGGAAGGTTTTGATTTCTCCAAACTTTCTTGTTCAGCATTTATTAGAGGGATCAGATTTAAAAGTGGCTTGTTTTGTGTTTGATATACTGTTTTTTTATATTTTTTTTTTATACCAGTATTTTGCCCGTATCGACGACGCTCTCCCCTCAAATTCCCCAATCGGGTTTAAAATTCCCCGCATTTTTTGTAGTTTCTGAACGAAAGCTGTCAGAAGGATCCATTTTACGCATTACGCAGTTAAAATTAGGATTACCTTGACAGCAGGATAGCTTTATATGACATCCGTGTGTGTGGTCGAGACAGACTGCTGTCAAAGGGCTAGTATTACCCAAAACGGAACAGTCTTTATAGAGAAACGAAACGTAGATTGATTGATTTGTTGGGGAAGTTGTGATTGTGCGAAAATAAACTATTTTTTGCTAAATGATTGCCGAACTTGATAAAGATTTGTAATAATTAAAATGATGTAGTTCTAAGTTCTTACAACAGGAACTTCGTTACAGAACGATATCATGAAAGAAATGTGTAAAAGTGCACCGAGCTTATTACGCGCAATGGATTTTTGAAATATTCTTATATTTTATGCAGTGTTTTACTAAACCTCGAGCTTCAATAATTCACATAACGCTACTCAATTTATTTCACGTAAGTATTTTCCTAATTTCAGCAGTTTCAGTAGGTTGGTGTAAAAGTTTCATTGTTATCATTTTGTTTGCTTCTTCATTGTTTTTTTTTTAATTTTCTTTTTGTTATTTATTCAGGAAAGTATCGCGCGCTGCTATTCCCAATGGAAGTCATGAAATACGCTTGTTTATGCTTTGTAAGTGTTTATTTTGATTTACTTCTACTTTAACATATTTTTTTATTGTTTTCTCAGGTCCATTTTCCTTTACATTTTTGTTAATTTATTCTTTAGTTCAGAGCTATACTTAATATGTGTTCTAAGTAATATTTACAGGCACAGACACAGGTTACGGTTCCAAAAAAGGACAGGTTGTCACTTTAAGAGATAATGAATGAGATGCAAGTAGGTATAATATTGTTCAAACAATCATGCAAATGCTTTCCAAACTCTGGGTGTATATGACGCAGGTAAATTTTCAGTGCTGTTAAATTATAATTTAACGGGTAAATTGTCAAAGGTAAATTATAAAGTAACCTAACCTAACTGAACTTAAGCTAATCACATATTTCTAACATAACCAAACCTAATCATCATCATCATAACATCCAATGAACGTCCACTACAGGACAGGGAGCTCCCTCCAGAATTCTAGCTTTTGCTGGAAAAATGTGGAGGGGAAGTACCATAGTCACCTCGCTTGTTAGAATAGAATAGAATAGAAATTATTTATTTGCAAGAATACATGTTACATAATAAGTTCTTAAAATAGATTCCAGTACAGTATTCTGCTTGCGTCAAGCATGCAAATTTTTGTAAAAAAATATTAATTACGTCCACAAATCCAAGAAAAGCAAATAAAACAAATAAAAAAAAATTGTAAAAGATATGTCAAACGGTCCAAAATGAACAAAAAAAAAATTCAATATCAGATAAAATGTCAAAATGTTAAATTAAATGTCATTAAAAGTCAGATATTCTCTAATAGTGTAAAAACAGTTTGTCAATAGCCATTTGAATAATTGTGATTTAAAAGAATTAGTGTTTTCGATGATTAGAATGTCATTAGGCAATTTGTTATATATCAAAATACTCATATTATAAACATTTTTCTTATAAAAATCAGTATGACAAGGCGGTTGATATAATAAATTTACATACATGGATCTTTGCTGTCTTAGCAAGACCTCTCTGCGGTAAAAATAAAAGTTTTGATGCAGTTTCACAAAAACACAAACTTCAAAAATATACATACACGGAAAGGGAAGAATTTCCAATTGAACGAACAAGGGCTTGCATGAGTCTCTAAACCAAGCGTTACAAATTGCACGAATACACTTTTTTTGTAGTTTAAATGCTCTATCGTTCTCAACTGAATTACCCCATAATATAATACCGTATCGAAGAACGGACGAAACGTAGCCATGGTACGCGGTTATTGCAGCTTCTTGCGATACCGTACTCCTTGACTTTCTCAGTGCGAACACGAACCGATTTAATCTGCCACAAACCTCGTCCACATGGCTTTTCCAATTAAGGTGTTCGTCAATTGTGAGACCTAAAAATTTAAAAGTATCGACTTGTTCAAATCTAAGATTTTGATAGGATACCGTAAGAGGTATTTTTCTAGAATTGTAAGAGCGGAAATGCATTACTTTTGTTTTACTTACGTTAACTAACAAATTATTTTCGCTCATCCAGTCAATTACATTCATTATTGTCTCATTAATTATTAAATCCCAATTTGAAATTTTGTCACATTTAATCAAAAGCGTTGTGTCGTCAGCAAAGAGCACACTAGTATGGGGTGTTATGTCCGGAAGATCATTCACGTAAATTAGAAATAGAAGTGGGCCAAGTACACTTCCTTGCGGGACACCAGTATTGTTGATTTTAACTTTCTTTGCCGGCACCACACGGGACATTCTTTGCCGACAACCTAATAGCCTGTGATATTACAAAAGTAGACCCTGGGAAATTATAATTTAACTAAAATTGTAAGAAATGTGGCCCATTGACAATTTACCATTAAATCATAATTTAACTAGGTAAATTATAATATAACAGCTCTGACAATTTATCTGCAACATATCTATACCTACCAACTAGTCTTGCCTGACTGTTTGTCTGTCAGCGGGCTGTAGGTATCTCATGAACCGTATGGGTAGAAATTTGAAATTTTTAATAATTGTGTATGTCTGTTGCCGCTACAATAAAAAATAATAAAAATAACGAAAATATATGAAAGAGGGCTCCCAAACATCTAAAAAGGGGTGCAAAAAAAATCTTTTAACCTAGCCCATTGCGTGTGGTATCATTGTTTAGAGCTTGTTGAGTAGATAAAAACTGATTTTTTTGTGTGAAAAAATATTTAAAAACAATGGAATAAGATGCCACCAGTCAGCTTTTTTTTTACAAAATTTTGTTTGGGCTGTATGTGGGCATTTTTCAATTTACTTGTACGCTATTGAAAAATTCATGATTTTATCAAAGTTGATTACATTAGTATATTTTTAGCAATTATAAGTAGCCTAATAGATAAATTTTGTCTATTTATTTAAAGAACCAATCAATTATAAATAATTATGATCTAATCAAAGAAAAATCTAAAAAGTTCGCTAAATTCTGTCATGTTCGTTACCGATAGAAGTATGGCTATAATTCTAAAATGAAATTTAAGTTTCATGTTTTAATACATTTATTGGGGAAAAAAATAAGTTATTTTTCTTTTAATAATCACGTATTGTTTTAAAAAAAATATTTATTCATTATTTTTGCATTTAATTGGTCCTTACCGTTACCTAATGAAAAATCTTACTATTTCACTTAGTGGTATAATCATATTCTTAGACTAAATAATAACTAGTTTTCTTAGCTATTTGAGCTCACTATATTATAGTTATTTTAATATTGATAAGTAAATGGATTTCCGATAAATATAGGCAATAATCAAGAGGATTGGGGAATTTATTATGGGACAGTCACGTAACCTGACCTACTCATAACGAACAGGACACAGTAAAGATGTAGAAAAACAGAGAAACTTGCCTGCATGTATTGATGATCAGAAAGCCATAAAAACCTTAGTTTTTTTCCCATTAAATGTAAAAGGTTATATTTGGAACAGACATCAATTTAGACGCAACTTTATGTTGTCCTGTTCGTTACTAATTAGGTCCGGGTCGTACGGTACTGGTATTAAAGTAACGAACAGGACGTAACGAAACAACATCATGCTACCGAAAATGGTTTCCTCGCCTAAAAATACTGTTTAAAAAGGCTTGTTGTGGTTATATCTTTATTCCAAAATAGCTTAAACGTATGACAGTATAAAGTGAAGTTAAGTTTATTATTAATTGTTTTTTGTACATTCAAATTACTGACCGGACAATCAGACGTGAAACCAAATAGATTATATACCGCATAGCTCACTCTACCCGTAAATCTTGTTAAAATGGCCGACAACATAGAGTGAAGATTGAGAGATTCATTACAGTGTTACCATTTGATAAATACAATACGTATTTGGTAAAGAAATTCATAAAAATATCGCCTGTAACACGGTAACGGTGCTAGGACATGTCCGTTACAACCAAATGATGGGACATTATTTAATATTGAAAATATGTTTCTTAAGTAAGGTTTAGAGAGCTTTTTAGTATTTATTTGTAAGATAAAAAGATATTTACACACAAAAAAGTCGAAACCACAGTATATTCTATGAAAAGTAACGTTGAAAATCAGGTCATCAGTTGATGAATGGAAATGGGACAGTACTGAACGACAAAACTGCCAATTTTTGAAATTATTCTTTATTTATTTTAAATATAACACTGTTAGTTTAATGTATGTAAATCAGCAGAACAAAAGTTCATTTAATATTTAAAAATAATTAAAAAATATCTCAAGGATAAAAAAGTAAATAATTGTCCATGGGACAGTAAATTTTACGGTATGTACAAGTAGTTTGAAATATGCCCATGTCATGAACAGTAATAGGTAGACAGGTAAAATTTTTACAGTTAGTGTTTCAGTTGGTGCTATAACAACAAATACTAAAAATAAAAAAAAATAAAAAAAAATTAGGGTGGCTTCCTTACTACAAACATGTTTTTTAGGTGATTTTTTCTCGATTTTTAGGGTTCTGTAGTCAAAAAGGAACTCTTCAGTTTCATCATGTCTGTCTGTCTATCAGCGTCTTAGCTCAGAGACCTTAGTACAAGAAAGCTGTAATTTAGTACAGATATACATTTCATGACAAAGTGGTAGAGTAAAATGTTGATAAATATTGTTTTTTACAAGTAAAGTGGGGGGATTTTAATTTCATTCATTTTATTGTGTGGATAGAATAATGTGAGTGCTATGTCATTTTTAGATTTAGGGATCCGTTTGCGAAATATTTAGCTTGAAAGCGCAATTTTTGTTGAAGTCAATTGTCCTCCCCATACCAGCTAAACGGCTGATTGAAAATATGTAAAAATTTACAGTAGTAGCATATAAGATGAAATCAAAAAGAAAACTATCACAGCTAAGTAGGTTTCACTCACAGTTTAATATGCTATAGCCGAAAAACTGGAAATAATAAAAATAGCGATCAGGCGCTAGGATAGGAAATTTTACCTCGCTGAGCTTTAGGAGGTAAAATTTATGTTATTTACAAATCCAAAAAAACTGCGGAACCCTATACTGCTCGTTGCCCGACACGAACTTGGCCGGTTTTTTGTTTTAGCTCTGTCGTAAAAACGGGAATATTTGTATAAGTTGGGGCAGGCCGCTAGTAAACAAAACCACTCACGTGCGCTTGGGTACTGGTGATACCCAAACCTTTTTTTAGTAGATTGCACACGTTTTTCGCCAAAATACGCATAAATTGACTTCCGAACCAGCCCCAGTCGAGATTCCGCATGCCGGATGCCATAAACTAAGGTTGTTTTGGGCTTGCGTTCTGAGAAATAAAACTTGGAGTTAGGTTTCTTGAAGCGCTCGTGGATATTTCAATAGGTTGCTCGATAGGTTGCTTAGCTGCGCTTGGGTACTACCGGTAGCCAGACGCAATATAATAAAAAAAAAAAATCCCGCGCACGTGAGTAAGTAATCTTAATCTTATAAGAAAAATAACTTCTAATCAACTAACTTCTTAATTCTTTACCTACGTCTGTGTTCCCGAGTTTATATAACCCGAATCTATTCAAGTCGCGAGTGAATAGACTTCACTCGGCAAGCTCGTTTAATCTTTGACCTCATCTTTGTCCTCAGAGCTAGATCGAGGTTAATAGTAAGCCCGTTGCTCATAAAAAACTTCATAGCTTATTTTCGTAAAAATATTTGCGATAAATTTTGTCTCCCAGATTTTTTGTCTCCTCCCCTGTCATTTCGTAATCCTTAAAATATTGCGCTTGTGGCCTAATTAACATCAATTTACCTTATTGCCTGTTTGACTTAAACTTAGTACCGAGTGTCACGCATGCCATTAATTTGTTCCGATTGTTGGTCATTTTTAAGATGCATTGTGGAGAATGTTGTCTTTCATCACCATCTGATAAAATGTTCCATGGCAGTTTGATCATTTTATGTAATTTTGTTCCAAAATATAAAAATTAAATAAATCAACTACTGCTGCTTCGAAACTAGCCATAAAGTAACCAGTGCCACAGCTTGCGGATTCATGATGATGCAAATGAAAGGAATAGTTTACTTTAAGAAATTAGAACCAACTAAGTTCAAACTGTGTAAACTACGTCAACCAAGATTGAAAAGGAAGTCTAACAAATTTTGTTCAAGTTGTAAACAGGTTTTCTTTTTAGGGTTCCGTACCTCAAAAGAAAAAACGGAACCCTTATAGGATCACTTTGTTGTCCGTCTGTCTGTCTGTCTGTCAAGACCCTTTATCTCACGTACGGGTAAAGGTATCAGGTTGAAATTAATATCATTTATTAGGATCCATGAACCACACAAGATCTGAAAATTTCAATTTTTAGGGTTCCGTACCTCAAAAGAAAAAAACGGAACCCTTATAGGATCACTTTGTTGACCGTCTGTCTGTCTGTCTGTCAAGACCCTTTATCTCACGAACGGATAAAGGTATCAGATTGAAATTAATACCATATATTAGGATCCATGAACCACACAAGATCTGAAAATTTTAATTTTTTACAACGACGCAATCAAAAGATATGGCATTTTATGTCCTCATCTCCATACATTTATTCAAAAATGATAAACCTACAGGGTACTTCCCGTTGACCTAAAATTATGAAATTTGGCAAGAAGCTAGGTCTCACAGTACAAATAATGAGAAAAGTCTGAAATCATTAAATATTACAACTTTTCTCAGAACTAATGGTAACCAATTGTGGTGAGCTCCCGTTTCATATAAGAGAGGGGTCAAACATTCATATAAGAGAGGGGTCAAGTTGGATGGTTGCTGAGGCGATTTTTGTTTTAGTTCTATTTAAAAACGGGAACACTTACAAACTTGAAAATTGGTATGTTTATAGGGCATAGGCTATAAAATAACAACAAATAATAAAATTTGGTCAAGCGCGTGTCGGACTCAAAAAATCTAGCACATTAACTTACTGAAATTTCAACTAATACAATTATGTTTATGTGGTGGTACGGAACCCTCAGTGCGCGAGTCCGACTCGCACTTGGCCGGTTTTTTTTATATTCATAATAATTTTAATAGTACAACTGGCCAGTATCATTTTTCATACAATATTTTGCTTCGACCTCTATGGTTGACATAAAATATCCCTATGGTGGACCTAAATTCAAATTCGAATTTTAAATCCCATTTTTACCCGCTACGAAAGTCTCTTGGAGAAAACAGCTATTTTGTTCGCCTTTATTGACGAACCGTTCAGCGGTTTTCGAATAGATGAGATGAAAATAGTTATTTGTTATGCAAGGCAGCAAAAGGTTTATTTGGCGCGAGTGCCTCGTATTGAAACCTGAGCAAGCGAAGGATTCTAGGATTGAACCACGAGCGAAGCGAGTGGTTCAAAAGAATAATCCTGAGCGTGGCGAAGGTTTCAAGGCACGAGACGCAAAATAACTTTGCTGCCGAGCGAAACACAAAATTTTTCACCTCGTTAAAGCGAGGAAATGTTAACATAATGCAAGAAAAGCAATTCAAATTTATGAAATAAGTGGGCATAATACCTACATAATGGTACTGACGGCAGCAAGCAAGTGGAAACATAACCAGTATAACCTGAACCAGCGCTTCGCTACAAACCTCCGTAACCAGAGACCAGCTCAAGGTCAAAGAGTTTTCACGGACGAGTGGCCATGTATAGATTAAGAATACCAGACATTAAAAAGGAAATCACTTTAATTAAATTATTATTATTTTTAGGACTGTTGTGTTTATGTTCGTGACTCTACCTATAAACTACTTGATAAATTTGCAGAACAAGGTCACAGTAAAGAGATAGCCCATCTCTTTACTGTGACAAGGTTCATTTTCATTGGATTTCAATGTGGAGACAGAGGATAGGCAGTGGCAGGCAAATCTATTTTGTATTGCGTTGATTTGAAGTCAAAGGGCAAGTCCATTAATCTGGGCAAGAGAACAAAAAAAAAGGCGATCGAATTTTAAATTTACTTTTCATTCAGCCAGTACCTTACCCAGGCATTCACTATTCATAATACTATTTGTTTCTTTCCTAGAGCTGCATCCCTCTTTCTCATCTTAAAAACGATAGTGCGTGGCTGGTTTTACAAGCGGCCAGTACTGCAGCATACTACAAAATAATAAGTACATCGCGTTCGAATTTCAAAAACCTTTTGCCCGCTAGGGGCCAAAAATTGCTTTTGGCCGCAGAATTTAACCGACAAAACAAATGTTTCCGAGCTTTGGAGGTGAAAAATATATTTAAGCTTGTTCCAATGTTTGTGACACCAATATCTAGGTCAGTCTCAGGTACTCGTTCGTTAGCAAAACGCGGCACGATATAAATATTAGAATTTTAATCTATTTATAAAATATACCTATAAAACTTTAACCTGTAGGTTTTGCTTTTTGCATAAATGTATGGAGATGAGGACATAAAAAGCCATATCTTTTGATTCCGTCGTTGTAAAAAATTTAAATTTTCAGATCTTGTGTGGTTGATAGACTTTAATATTCGTTATCAATTTCAACCTGATACCTCTTCTCGTTCTTGAGAAAAAGGGTCTTGACAGACAGACAGGCGGACAACAAAGTGATCCTATAAGGGTTCCGTTTTTAGGGTTCCGATACCAAAATGGTAAAAAAAGGAACCCTTATGGTGCCGCTCTGTCTGTCTGTCTGTCTGTCCGTCTGTCTGTCACACCTCTATATCTCAGCAACCACTTATGCTATCAACCTGAAATTTGGAATAGTTTTAGAATATAGTTGCCCAACTTAATTGCACAAGAAAAAATTTTGAAAAAAGTATGATTATTAATATAAAGGGGGCCAAAATAGGGGGGGCCAAATTTCAAATTGTCGCTACTAGGTCGAGTGGGGTATCATATGAAAGGGCTTTACTTGTACATTTTAAAATATATTTTTGTATTTTTTTAAATTTCTTAGTTTTAAAGTTATGATGAAAAATGTCAAGAAAAATACCATTCCCCCCCCCTTATCTCCGAAGTTTGAGTAAGGAAAAATCTGAATTAATTACAGTTGACAGAAGTTTATATAAACTTTACAGCAAAAATAAAACGATCTTTCTAAGTTGCACAGTTTTTCAGAAATCTGCAAAAAACCTTTACAAACAAATTTAGTTTTGCGGTCCTGAAAATGGACTTTATTGCTTCCAAAAATACTATAGGTATATCGGAACCCTCGGCGCGCGAGTCCGACTCGCACTTGACCGGTTTTTTTTATTTTGAGGTACGGAACCCTAAAAAGATCAGATTACAAAGATCCTTAAACATGTAAACAAGACTACCAACCAATGAGATTCTGTTCCTAATTGATACAAAAAGGACAATAACATTTTCAGTTGTTACAAATAATACTTAATATGATTTTTAGTATTGTTTCATCAAGTAATATATTGTAATGGTATTTTATATTTAAAATTAATGACGAGTGTGTGTCTCAATGAGCCTCTTATTCTTTTCTCATAGAGGGAGATGAAAAGTAGAGTGTATTACGCGGCTGCAAAAATATTTTTACCTTGGGCGACCTATTGAATCCCTCGCTACGTTCAGGATTCTACTCTAGAATCCCTCGCCATGCTCAGGATTCTACTCAAGAATCCTTCACTTCGCTCGGATTCAAAGTAGCGCCCTCGCCTTAAAAACATTATTTTACAGCCTTGTGATACAATCTACTATTATATAAGGGAATTCTGTTTTATAATATAAAGCCTTTGACTCTTTTATCTCTAAACATTTTATGTTTCCGATACTAAGAAAAGTTCCAATAACTGCCCTCTTTGGAAAACCAAACCTAAAGCTTCAAAGCGTTCGTCATTTTCTCATTTCCCGTCCCCGAGTTTTCCTTTTACTCATTATCGTAATACTCTACAGTAGAGCAAAGGCAGGAGCCATAAACAGCCCGTCTCAGTACGTCGCGCGACACCGGCTGAATAACAAGAGTGCGTCTGCCGTGACACGAAAAAATAATTTTTACGCGCGCTTTTTAGTGTCAAGTTTTATTACAAGTTTTTTTCAGGATTTGCTAAAGTAAGTTGTAAAAGTTTTATTTTCTAATGTTTTTAAGTCCTAGTTTAATAAATAGAAAGTAAAGCGATAATCAATAAGTGTTTAGAGATAAGTGCAAGCTGGTATGAGTAGTAATGAAATGACTCCATTATTAGTTAGGGTGCTGGTTGCCATTTGGACATATGATTTGCTCATGATTCATATTAATAGGGATGATAGGTCAGCTCAATACGAATCGATTTGGTTTTAACAAGTTTTTCTGTGCGTCGCTGCGTTTTTGAATTAAAGCAAAAAAATATTAAAATAAGATACTAAATAGTGTTTATTTTGTCTGCCTGCGTGGCTGCTGAAGATGTAGAAAATCGAAGAGGCAGATATGGAGGGCTCTGCATTATCGCGGGACGAAGTAGTAGTTTTTTGCATTTTTAAGCGCTGTAACTTTACAACGCAGGGTTATTATGATGTCAGACCATTTTTCTGTTGTCCTACACATTGTGTTTAATCGAACAGTCATAGTCTGCCAGGTGTACCTTTCATTGTCAAATTTCAAAATAGTTAAAACTAAATTCCTCAAAAACGTAGGGATGTGGATGTCTGCCAATATTTTTTGTACCTTTTAGAGGATGCTTTTTATCAGCAGTCAAAGAGGCAGACATGAGCAAATCATATACAAATTTTGTCCGTCAGAACCCTTACTATATCACCTTGTATAGACTAATGGTGATAATTATGGTGTTCATAATAAATAATTAAGTACGACTATTTTAACTCAATATTCAATATTTATGGCGTTCCAAAATGGTTATACAGTTGGTGTCATCCTTAAAATTATAGCAAGCATTTTGGACCCCTTTGAAAAAAAAAAAACTGTCACTATACCTACTTGGGTGTTTTCAGATTTTCGAAGTTTTGTTTAAATTGTTAAATTTGTGCTTACAGTGGCGCCCACATTAATTGGTATTTATTTAAATGGCGGCAATCGAAGTGCGGCAATATTTATTTTTTTAATTAAATTTCTTGCGATTCTTTGTTCTAAATTACCTCCCATAGAATGCGCTATCAGCTGATGCAGACTATGGAAAGTTGCTTTTTTTCATATTTCGACACATTTTTCTGGGAAAAGTTGTTCAGTTTCGTGGGCAGACAGATTCACATCCTTCAGTGTAGTTGTTTTGTTACACATTATATGACGTGTATTTGTAGTTTTCCTATAAACGGAAAACCTCAATTTTTAGGGTTCCGATACCAAAATGTTAAAAAAAAGGAACCCTTATGGTGCCGCTCTGTCTGTCTGTCTGTCTGTCTGTCTGTCCGTCTGTCTGTCACACCTCTATATCTCAGCAACCACTTATGCTATCAACCTGAAATTTGGAATAGTTTTAGAATATAGTTGCCCAACTTAATTGCACAAGAAAAAATTTTGAAAAAAGTATGATTATTAATATAAAGGGGGCCAAAATAGGGGGGGCCACATTTCAAATTGTCGCTACTAGGTCGAGTGGGGTATCATATGAAAGGGCTTTACTTGTACATTTTAAAATATATTTTTGTATTTTTTTAAATTTCTTAGTTTTAAAGTTATGATGAAAAATGTCAAGAAAAATACCATTCCCCCCCCCCTTATCTCCGAAGTTTGAGTAAGGAAAAATCTGAATTAATTACAGTTGACAGAAGTTTATATAAACTTTACAGCAAAAATAAAACGATCTTTCTAAGTTGCACAGTTTTTCAGAAATCTGCAAAAAACCTTTACAAACAAATTTAGTTTTGCGGTCCTGAAAATGGACTTTATTGCTTCCGAAAATACTATAGGTATATCGGAACCCTCGGCGCGCGAGTCCGACTCGCACTTGACCGGTTTTTTTCTTCTACAACTTCTGGAAAGAAATAAAACAATTTTACTCTCAATAAAAAGTGTAAATCTGATCCGGTGAATTTGTGTACATAATAATTTAAAAAATCGGTCAAGGGCGTGTTGGGCCACTCGAAAATTAGGGTTCCGTAGTTCCTGCTAGAGGAATAATTATTTTCAAGCAGGATTCGTCCTGCCTGACGACCATCGATGCCTAGCGCCTGATTGTTATTTATATTTCTAATATTTTCAGTTTTTCGACTATTACTCCTTAACCTGTAAAGCCTACTTAGCTGTGATAGTTTTTCTTCTAATCTCATCATATATTGGGGACACTCACTTGACTCTAACAAACATTTGCCCTTCTAAGCTAAATATTTCGCAAACGGATCCCTAAATCGACTAGACTAAATAATATTTTCAGTGATAACTTAAAATGCCTACACCAACATAAATTTATAAAATATGAATGCTTACTTAACTAATTCAGTGTCTGAAAGGGTTTCACAGTGAACCCATTGTTAAAGAAAACAAACAAAAGAGGACCTAGGGTAATGCCCTGTGGAACTCTGGTATGACCTTCGATCGATATTATGACTTTGCTGTCTCGCCTCCAAATGCATAAACGTAAAGACTGGCATAAAATCTCATCTATGAAATGAATAAAATATTTCCAGCTTGAGAGTTTTATAAAGGTCTGAAAGGTGTGAAAAATCCTAAATACGCGACACCACCGCTTCTGTTGCACTCTTTGCAACTTTTAGCATTCTTATCATACTTAAAGATGTGTGGGTTAACATGGCGCGCCAGTTGAGAGCACAATTAAAAAGCAAAACTATGCTCTTTTCCCAGTGCTGTTAAGCTAATCAAGTGACAAATCATAATATATCTTACTAGCTGGTGCCCGCGACTTCGTCTGCGCAGAATCTGCGGTCTCACCCGCATTAAATGCGTTTTCCCGCGGGAATGAAGTGTTTTCCCGCGGTAAAAAGTAGCCTTTGTGTTATTCCAAGACCTAACCTATATGTGTGCCAAGTTTCATTATAATCCATTCAGTAGTTTTTACGTGAAAGAGTAACAAACACCCAAACAAACATTCGCGTTTATAATATTAGTAGGATAGGATAGGATTGCATAATTTTATTACGTCCTCTAGTTGGTTATATATGTCACCGTAAAATAATACGGAATCATAAGTTGATCAATTTCCTGCTGATCAACTTTCGAAAAATAATAAACTGCACCGCCGGCTGCTGACGCAGCACGCTCGCTTGGTTCGTGCGTTTGGTCGAATAAGAACCTAACACAACCTAGCCGATCCCCCTAATTAACTTAACCTAACCGGTCCCTATCGGACCTACCGATCTACGAATTTCCTACGAGTTAATTATTTTTCGAAAGTTGTTCAACTTACTAGGAAATTGATCAACTTACAATTCTTATTATTTTTCGGTGACATAAACAAGATGTTCCAGAATTAGACCGATTTGATCAAGACTAAACCTCTCAAAATAACAAAACATTATGTTCTGAAAAATCTCATGGTTCTTGAGTTTTGGTGATTTTGATGCCCATTTTATGACAATACAAATAATATACTCTATTGCACACTACATTCTTTTATTTATTTATTTCTGGACAAGCAGTAGTGTTTACATAAATACAAACAAGTGATATTTAAAACAAAATACAACTTAAATGCACCACCTTCAGGTGTCACAACATTCACTTACAATATAATTAATTAATATCAAATTGAGTTTTCCGAAATCGATTATTTTCCGAGCATCTATGAAATTTGCTGACTTAGACTAGACTAAATGTTATTCTATATAGGGTGACTTTTAATTAGTTCTTGATAGCAAAAGATATGCATGTACTCATGATACTGAACAACTTTTCCCAAGGAACATAGGTCGAAATACGAAAAACCAAATTTGACCTCCCATACAAAATGAGCTATCAGCTGATGCAGTTTCTATGGGAGGTCAAAACTTGATTTTCGTATTTCGACCTATGTTCCTTGGGGAAATACGAAAATCAAGTTTTGATGGGAGGGATGGGAGGTTAAATTTGGTTTTTCGTATTTTGACCTATGTTCGTTGGGAAAAGTTGTTCTTTCATTAGTTGTCATAAAGTGAAGAAAAATTTCACGTAAGAAATCACTAGCAAATCAAAGCAGACAAGAGAACAATGTTAGGTCTTCCATATTTTTCTTTAATTGTTATAATATTTTATCAGACTCTTATTACTTGCTCTTTCTGTAACTATTATAACAATCTTTATCACCATGCACAGTATTTCAGTCGGTATCTAACTGTTTTATTCAGCTCTACAGAGTTTATTCATTTTTCATTGCTGAATCTATTGGAAAATCTCTTTCAATTGCTTCGCTTATTTCATAGAAAACGAAAGATAGGTATCAGCCTTGTTCGTCACAAGAATACGTTTTTGTTTTGGTCGTAACGTATTTATTACAAACTTTATGTTACGCACGTACGAGTGGCATATCCCGAATTCTTTCATTGCCAGAATATTTCGGAAGTAAAAACATTTTCTTGCGTCACAAGATACAGAGTACTAAATCTTTTTGGTACTTGTAGTCTTTACTCTTGGGCAACTATGTGGTCCAGTCATATTAGGGGTCAACCTCAGAATGAGAGATAACAAGCTGTAAACTCGTATACACCTTCATTATGGTGTTCTAAAAGTTGTCTCAAAAGTCTCATAAAATCACGTGTCCGCGTCGTAAGTTATTCAAGGTCAAAGGTCACAAAAATTAGTTCGTCGCGTATTCTCGGTTTTTATAGTTCCAATGATGTTGACATTGACATAAGAATTTTAGAGCATACAATTTGCGAAAAATTTTGCTTTAAAATTTTTTTTTATACCCCACCGTTTTTGAGATAGAGGCGGAGAGCCCGCAGCATACTCACTGTAATGCAAGGTCACCTACCACCGCATATACACAACTTTTTTGTTATGATAAACTTTTGTGGCCTTTGTCGAGCAGTGGACGTCATCATAACATCCCATAAAACGTCCACCGCAGGACAGGCAGCTCCCTCCAGAACTCTAGCAGTAACGTGTCGAACTTAGGACGGGATTTATCATAGTCACCACGCTTGTAATATGGTATACTGCGGGGCAAACAACTTGAGCAATAATCGCGTGGTGAGGGAAGCTTTGCGCACGTCAATTTATATGTAAAATCGACTCTGCGCAGCCAAGTTCTGCGTTCAAGTAGTTTGCCCACACCTATTTAGAAGAGTAGAGTTTAGCTAGAGCTTAGCTAATCAGGAATAGAAGTTGGTTGGTTGGTACTCCAATCGCGGACGTTTGTTTAATAAAAAAATCGACGGGCAACGTATATAATTAATTACTCTTTATATTGTTATCTTATATTTTAGGGAAAAGAGAGAAAGGCCTTTGCCCAGCCGTCGGTGTGGCTAAATAGGATAAGATTAAATTCTTTAACACCCTGTATAAGCTCACAAACCGACCAAAACAATGGCGAATATGCCAAACATTACGTTTAATGGGTAAACGCGGAATGGCCATTATAATTAAACAGCATGGGGTTAAGCTTCTGATATTAAGTGTACCTATAAGCAAATAGCTATGAACAATCTGTATGTCGCAGGCAAATTGTATAATTCGCAGTTTTACGTAATGCCTTGGCATTTTACAAAATGCCGAGATTATTTTAATTCGCCATTTTACATATTAACTCGGCATTTTACAAAACAGCGCGTAATTCGTTTCTGGTACGCGCCGGCCACTTCCGCGGTACGCTCGCTTCGCTCGCTCGTGCGTTCTGGTCGGGATCGGTTAGGTTGAGTTTAACTTAGCTAACGAACAAAAGCCACCAGTGATCTAATAAACCCATTTACAATCTACCGACGCCGTTGTACAATTTGCCGACCGTTTATCAATTAGCAAAGTGAGAGGGGCGTGCTCACGAGAGAAATACACGTGTTTTGTGTCCGCAGCGCGTTTTACGAGAACTTCTGATCATATGCGGTTGTTCGATGGGTTTTCCGGAATAAATTTAAATTACAACGTGTAAAGGTGTGTCCGAGTGCCATTATTGGTTATGGAGTGAGTGGAAAGATTTTAAAGAACAGGATCAACACGAAAAACCCGGCCTCAAGGTTGCCATAGTGGCGCACGCGCCGATTTTCTGACCCATGCTATATTTAGACGACTACCAGACAAAATTGAAAAGCTTTAAAGATTAAAGAGCGAGAGACCACTATTTAATTCGCGAGTGAATAGGCTTCTTCTGGGCAAGCTCGGTCCCATCGTCGACCTCATCTCTGGTCTCAGGTCTAGATCGAGGTCAAAAGTAAGCCCATACATATAGGGTTATTTTTGGACCACTGGCCAAATTTTAGTATGTTACTTAGAACACGAATTTGAACAAGTTTTCCGAAGAAACATGGGTCCAAAAACGAAAAAAAAATTTTGGTCCTCCCATACAAATCTTGCCGGCAATAGTGGAGTTTGTATGGGAGGACCAAAATTTTTTTTCGTTTTTCGACGCATGTTCCTTTAGGGAAGTTGTTCAGATGCATGTTCTGAGCAAAATACTAAAATTTGGCCAGGGGTACAAAAATAACCATGTACAGTAAAAAAAAATAAAGAAAAAAGTAGGAGCGTTGATCTTCTCTTCCTTTAAATTTTGATACTTACCAAAAATAATTGAATCAGCAGAGAAGGAAACTGGGGAAGGCGGAACGTCGTTTTGTAGGTAAAATCGGTTTAAGCTGTAGGTTGCCCCTATCGCACACTACGGGAGGATCGTTAAGGCGCAGCGCGACAGCAATAGTTTTTACAAATACCTACACGGTTTTACCGCCAAATTTTCAATTTTTGAGAACCACTGGCTACGGGTGTACCCAGTCGTTCGATTTAAATTATTAAGGTTCCGTACCTCAAAAGGGAAAGAAAGCAACGGATCCCTTATAAGGTCACTTTGTTGTCCGTCTAACAAGACCCTTTTTCTTACGAACAGATAAAGGTATTAAGTTGAAATTAATATGAAACATAAAGGTCCATGGACCCTTGAAGATGTGAAGCTTCTTCAACAACCTAATCAAAATTGTCTTTACTAGGTCGAGTGTGAGGGACTTAAAAAAACTGGAAAACTGAAAGGGCGTGCTCAGTCAATGAAATTGAACAACTTTCCCAAAGAAACATTTTAGGGAATTGAAAAACCTCTCCTTACAATTTGTTTGACCAGAGTGAACAATTTAAATAAATAAATAAATAAATAAATAAATCTTTATTTGCATTAAATGTGGTACAAATTGGTGTAACATTAACATAGTGAATCTCACATTTAACCAACATAATGGTATGCAAACAGAGAGAGTAGCATGCAATTAAATTATGTCAGAAGAAAAATAAATCATAACAATCACAATAAAATGTCAAGTTTACATAAAATAAAATATCAAATGTCAAAGGAGATAGTGCTAATATTAACAATAATAAAAATCAGTCAGATTAGAACTTGCAGGACATAAATTCGTTAATACTATAAAAACATTTATTGCACAAAAATTTATACAGCTCAGTTCTGAACCTATTATGTGGTAAATCTTTAATGGTATCTGGTAGTTTATTATAGAGTTTAGCCGACATTTGATAACAGTTTCGTTGACTAGCTGTAGTAGAGCAAGGAAGCGCTATCAAACGATCCGGATACCGGGTTGCGAATCCACATACTTCACGATTCTTTCTAAATATATATAAATTATTTTTAGTAAATAGACATACTTCAAATATGTACATTGACGGCAATGTTAATAAATTTAATTTTTTAAATAAAGGTCTACAGGATTCCATGGGTCCAACTCCACACATTGCTCTAATACATTTTTTTTTTGATATTCTAATACATTTTTTTTTTAAATGAACAGGTCAAAATTATTTTTCACTAACCTGAAATGTTTCTTTGGGAAAGTTGTTCAGTTTCGTTGACTGAACACGCCCTTTCATTTTTCGGTACCCTACATAAATAGACTTTAATTGTACATTCCGATTTTTTTTTTTTTACGACTAAGTTAAAAAATACCATTCCCTACTTAACTCCGAAGTTTGCAATGCGAAAAATCTGAAGAAATTATAGTCGGTAAAAGTGTGTATATGCAAACATTACAACGAAAAAATAAAATCTCTCTATGTAGCACAGTTTTTCTGAAATCGCCAAAAATGGACTTTATCGCTTCTAAAAATATTATAGGTATAACGGAACTCTTTTTTTTATTGCACGTTTTTGTCAGTATTCAAAAGAATTTATTCTTTTTTAAATGCACTAAACGAACACCTAAACGAAGCGAATAAACTTCTGTCGATTTGGAAAATTACGAGAAGAACGATAAACTTGCATGCATAGAACTATTCCTGCATTTGTTCTCATTAAAAATATTGATCGTACATATCCAGATAGAAGTCTACAATTCTATTAGCACTCATAGCTCACGATGTGGTTCGATAAGACCTGCTTTCTACGTTCAGTAGGGTAATAGCACCATATATAAATGTATCACGTAGGTGCGCAGCAATAGGAACCTTGGTGTATCTCAGCTAAGGCAATAAGGTGTTTTATTTACCGGGTATTAGGAAATTGGACCATTATTTTAATTAAATGAAATGAAAAATAGTTTTATTTGATATTTTAGCAATTACATATACATAATTAAATTTTGCCAAACTTTTTTAAAGTTTGTCGGCAAAAGTGTAAGCTTCTTTAAATCAAAATAAAATAAAATAATAGTAATTTAAATTTAAACAAATTAATCCAAAACAAATAAATTCAAAATTTTAAATCTTACTAACTAATCAAATAAGCCTTAATTTACTAACAATTTTTTTTATTTATATTTTCTATTAGGTATTTTAAAACTTTATTTTGAAATAAACCTTTTCTTTCACAGTCTAACATCTTTAGGTATATCATTTAATAGTACTCATATGATATTAAGGGACTATAATTGGTATGGTGCCGTCAAAGAATAGAGCCAACCCATCTGTACCCGTTCGTTTCGTAAGAGGCGACTAAGGTTATGAACTAGAGGATGGGACTGGGCAGCAACGTCCTTTAAGCACCGTACCATCTTACGTACTGCGGTTACCAACAACCGCGGTCAATGGTGGCAGCCGCAACGCTATAGAGCGTGGTGACTATGGTACTTCTCCTCCAAATTTTAATACTGGTACGCTGCTGGAGGGAACTCCCTGTTCTGCAGTGGAGGTTTCATGGGATGTCATGATTGTTGATTGAATTGGTATGGAAGCGCTCGTGGCCGAGTGGCAATTGCTCTTTCTTTCCTATCAAGAATGTTGAACCAACAAATACAGCCTGCTGACAGACGGACAGACAGACATCTTAGGCATATCTATAGGATCCCGTTTTTCACCCTTTGGGTACGGAACCCTAAATACGGAATAAGGCTGGGGCAATGAATCGATATAAATCAAAATGAAGCAATTTTGTTGGTAAATGAATATTGACTGTGGAAAGAACTAATTATTGCCATGTGTGCCTCAAGAGCTGGAGTGATTATCAACTATTACCTATTCTGTGTGATTATGACGCAAGTTGAATGAATGAATAAATAAATTGAAATACAACACTTATCGAGCGGTAACGGATTTTTTTATTGTTAACGGGCTTGCTCTTGACTTCGATCCAACCCTGAGGAAAGAGATGAGGTCGACGATGGAACGAGCTTGCCTAGAAGAACCCTACGCTACTTTAAAATACTAGCGTATTAGCGGCAGCAGCATCCTCCTTTGTATCTAACATCTTACTTACTGCGGTCACCTACAAGCGAGGTGACCATGGTACTTCCTCTCTGCATATTTCCAGCAAAAACTAGAATTCTAGAGGGAGCTCCCTGTCCTGTAGTGGACGTTTCATCGAATGTTATGATGATGATTATGATGAACTCGGGAACACAGACGCAAGAAGCAGAGAATTCCACTCCTTAGCTATGCACATTTTAAAAGATGTTGCCAATTACTTTGTGCGAATGTGTGGAATATCAACCATGTGTGGGTGATGTATTGCGGTGCGTCTGGACTTCCGATGGTAGAAGGCTAATTGCGGGATAAGCACATTGGGCACAGTCACCCACCGAGGTGTTTCTGGAGTCCCGAAGGCCGAATAAGCTTATGGAGCTCTTGGACACACTTTCCGAAGTACAATCTGTAAAAGACCGTCAAACATACAACATTGTGACGGTGGTCAAGACTGTGAAACTTGGTTGTTACCAACATATGAAGGCACGTTAAGCCGTTGTTGGTCGCGGCTATCTACGGTAGTAGACGTTAAATGAGCCATGTCAGAGGCCATAGGCGGCTCAACAACTCTGACACCAGAGCAACACGACGTCTCATCTCATCACCAACGTGATGTTCTTCGTGGCTGTGCGATCTATCGATTCCAAAGCAAATAAAAAAAAATAGCCCAGCGAAACATGTAACTTAAATGAAAATGCTTTTGTTTTTATAAGTAAAGCAATTGCTATTTTTCATTGCAATTCGTAGAATCACAATCTTTTATCCTTTCAGCCTTTTATCATCTCTACGTGTCGTAAAGGCGACTCACGGATTTTGAGCCGGAGCGAGAATTGGCAGCTGCCTATCGAACTAACTTACTAAGGTCACCAAAAACCGCGGTCCATGGTGCCAGCCTCAACGCTAATTAGCGTGGTGACTATGGTACCGTACTTCCCTTCCAAAATCTGCCACGCATATTTGTGAAACTCTGGAAGGAGCTCCCTTTCCAGCAGTGGACTCTTCATCATAACATCCCATGAAACATCCACTACAGGACAGGGAGCTCCCTCCAAAACTCCAGCGAAAACGCGTATAGTACTTATGAGAGGATTTACCACAATCACCACACTTGTAAGCGTTGGGGCTGGTGACCGCTGTCGTTAGTGACCGCAGTATGTAAGAAGGTACGATACACAGAAAGATTCTGCTGCCCATCCTCCGGTTCATATCATAAACCCTTAGTCGCCTCTTACGACACCCACGCACGGGTAGAAAAGAGTTGGTAGTGGAGTGGATTATGATAATCCTTTACAAAAAAAGTTAAATCTCCAAGTTTTACTATTTAATTTTACTTTACTGTTTGGAATTAATCAGAATGCAGTTGAATAAATTAAGACCTCGGGGAGTTACTTAATGTTAGTTTGATAAGATCCCTTGAGCCTTAAGCATCGAAGAGCTTAGACAATGATTTGGAAAGATCGGTTGAATTAATAAGTTTTAACTCGCTTTAAAATTAATTAGGTACTGTTTCCGCTTCACGAATTTTATCTTGCAGTAATGAAATAACTTTGTTAATTCCAATCTTTGGGTAGGTTTGTTGATGGTAGGGTTTTGTACAAAGTCCGTCTGGGGAAGTACCACCCCCTTGCCTTTTTCTGCCGTGAAGCAGCAGTGTTTGCACTGCTGTGTTTCGGTTTGAAGGGTGATGAGCCAGAGAAATTACCGGCTCATGAGACATACCATCTTAGTTCTCAGGGTGGGTAACGCGCTTTGCTGTCTTATTACTGTCACATTATTTCACTAATAAGACAGTGGGTGTCATAGGCGGTGGTGACCACTTACCACCAGGTGGCCCGCCTGCTCGTTTACCCACTTGTGACATTAAAAAAAAGGACGGGTTGCACTCCGGGAGTGCCGGCAAAAGTGAATACTTGCATTTTTGAATATTATGCTGTTTTTAAGGGTCAAGCGCCTTTGCTCGCGTACTTCTTTTAGGGCCGCCGCCAGACTATGCTCCTCGCTCTGCCCTTCGCGTTGCCGCGATTATTCCCTTTCTAGCCACACACTGCTCTACTGGCGCGATTAATCGCGACGCTCCGTACTAGGTCACTTGCCATTGCTACACGATGGACGTCTAAACTGTGGCAGGATGCGCGCTATTTCTTTTTAGTAAAGCTAATTATATGAATTTCTTAAATAGAAATACACGCCCTGCTAAAAGAGTTGGTGTATGACATTTATTTATCGCAATAAGTATAAATTATTAATTTTTGTAAATCGTCCTCGCGAGAGACGCGCGAGTATGTGGCTGGCTACTCGCGCTCATATTGCCGGTCCTTTGACTCGCGCCCAACAAACCGACAATCAAGGGATCGATGAGCATGACGAGGAGCAATACGTGCGGCATGACGAGTAACGCGGCCACACTACGTCTCTGCCTCCTTCCCTCGCTACTTCCCACGCCACTCGACGGGTGTCTGGCCGGGCTATTTGATGCCACTGAATAAAAACCCGTCGGTTGACAGTTGACGCTTTTTCGATCAGGCTACAGATCTGACGCGACATCTGACGCGAGTTTAACATTTTTTACCCATCTAAAAAAAGGGCCAAGGGCCGCTAAAGAAGTTTTCACTTCAAAAAAGGTTTTTGGTGATAAAGTGAAGAAAATGTATTGTTTGTATGAAATAATAGTTATTTGTTATGCAAGGTTGAATTTTTTTTTTTTATTATTTGTATGGATAGCCCACATAATACATATTAGTTTAAAGATTTAAAAATATAGGTCTATAGTTTACAAGCGAATATGCATCACACTTAAAGGCTACCACATCATGCTAGAAGTTAAAAATTACATAATAATTATAATATTATATCATTATAAGAACTAAAATATCATGCATGTCAATTCAATTTTTTTTTAGTATTTGGTGTATTTAGTATTTGGTGCGAGTGCCTTATTCGATAAACGTGCTTCTACGATACTTCCTTATAATTTCAAAAACCAAGACTTTTCTCATACGTTGGCAAAAGTAAAAGAAAACGTCTTCATTTTCTGAAAATTCTCATATTTTAGTGAGAAAGCAAAACAATATAACCCAAGCACGATATGCCCTGTGCACTCTATGTAAGAAGCCCAATTTGAAATAACGTCATCATAAAGGAGTATCCGAAATTAACCGCATTCCTTAACAGTTCTATGCATTTATATCTATTATTTTCCTCGTACGTGTAATAAAAAGCACTATACATAATTCCGGATAAAGTACAGCTCTGGGAAGAAAAAGGTTCGCCAGTTTTCAAATTTTTTTGAAACTGTGACAAAGATTCGACTAAAGTTATCTTTTAGATATCACTCTAAGAGTAGATTAGATTTATTTATCACATTATAAATTACATACATGTCAAATACTTATAATAATTCACAATGTACTTTTATTGTCAAAATAGAAATATAAAATTCAGATTTAAAACAGTAATAAGACCGAGTTTGCCTACATGTTTTATGAGTTTTTTTTTTTGTAATATTTTAATTCCTGTGTGTTAAGTAAAAAATAATATATCTGTACTATACATATCTTCCCTTGGGTTTCTTAAAAGACGACTAAGGAATTTCAAATCGAAGGATTGGCTGGCACCGTACAACTGGCCAATAAACTATAACGATCCATTGTACTTGCCGCAACGCTAACGTGCCGTTTATGGTACGAGTACATCCTTCCCAAATACACTCTTATATTTGCTGTGAAATTCTCAAGTCTGATGTTATGATGATAATATGAAGGAACCCTCTATACCCGATTTCGACACGTTCTTGGTCTCCTTTTTTTGAAACAGCGAACACAGCAAACTGCAGAGAGGAATGAGAATTTTTTTTTCTCTAAACTTTATGCAAGGTGGTCGAAATTTTTGTTGTTTACTAATTTTTACGTCACTGTCAGGTTGATAAAAATGGACGAAACAGCAAAACAACAACATGACAAAAACGTGAATTGTTATTTACCTTGTCTATATTGATGTAAATTGTGTAAATCTTTGTATCACACCTTTGGACACTACAATCTTATGGACAAAATTTTAATAAACCTTCAAAACCTGACACCGAACCATGAAATAAAATTAAAGTTTACCTGAATGCAACCCTAAAAACTAGTTTTCCAAATGAACATCATCAAATTAACATTATTTATCGAGTATTGGAGAAGATTCTGACTGAAGATTTGTTCTAGGATGGAGGTGGGCGTACGGTTTATCGGCCTCATCCTAAGGTTTCTCAACCTGATTCTCGGACCTTTGTTCTGGTTGCGAGGGAGGCACAAGCAAATTATGCCTCCGCGGCTGGCGTCGCTACTGCGCAAGAGCGCTATTGAACTTGCTTCTGACATCAGGGATGGTAATGTAAGTATTCCTCATCTTTTCTAAATAAAGTAAATGTTTCAAAATGGTATAAACTGAACCCTCATGGTTCAATGTCGTCTGTCTGTCTGTCACACTTGTTTATCTCAGCAACTACTCATGCTATCGACTTGAAATTTGGATTTACATTCAGATAATTTTATTCAATGTAGATTCTTTACAGAATACTTATTGAATGTCATGCAGAATACAATGCAAATAGAGCGAGTCTACGCCGTTTCGGATCGTACTAGTTATTGACGGTGTTAAACAGCAGGGGACTGAAAGCACTCCCTTGGTAAACCCCCACTTTGATATCAAAGCTCTGGCTAGCCGGCTGAACTTCTGACACATGTTTTACTTTGTTGCAACAAACATGATATTAATATTATTGTAGGTAGGTATGCCAGAAAATTTTATGTTACTTTATGTGATTTAACAACGTTAGTAAACAAAGTGCTTACGTCTATTCGATAACAACCAACTACAATAGCCAAATGAATGGGCTGAGAGATAAGTCGAGTGCAGTAAAGTTTATATCATCGTAAAACCAATCGTGCTTGCGATTATTCATATTATTTACATAAAATACGTTATTGCAACCGATGACCGTAAGACTTCATTACGATACCGGTCACTGACTATCATAATAGTTCGGGGGCCTGCAGCCTGGTCATGTACCTGATAAGATACATGAACGAAACCATAATGTGGTGAAAGTAGATACTTAGTCACACTTTTTGCTAGGCGCTCGATTTCCGTAACATGGAAGAATCTGTTAATATATTATTGATTTTGGCTGTTCTAAAAACCTTGAAGGTTGAGGCAAAGCAACCTTAGATATTAGTCAATAGGAACTCCAGACTATCGTTATACGCTAGTTTCATTCTTGTATCCGATGATATAATAAATTCTTGCTGAAGGCTATGTATGGGAATATTCAACCAGGGTGACTGACGACTATGCCAGGAATGTAAGTGGCATTTGCAACGTTAGTTATTATGGCCTTTATAAGTTTTTCTTTCACTTCATAAAGTTTGGTTCATGTAACTTATGGCATGACATAATTTTGAACCCAAAATCGGTTTAATTTAGGGATTTCTCATACTTCTTCTGGGTTACGGAATTCAAGCTGCTGAGAAAAAGTGTGTTATTTAGCATCTAATTTCACCACATAACGGTATCTTAAGATGTAGATGACCAGGATGCGGGACCTTAAACATAAGGGGGCGTTGTCTTTTTACACTTTGTTTAATAACTTTTATCGCATTTATAATCCTATACTATTAAACGAGCAATATTTGTATATGTATGTATATATATATATCATATTGAAAACAGCTCTAGCTTCGGGTTTCCAGGGGCGAAAAATCGATCTAGCTAGGTCTCATCTCTGGTAAAATTCGTTTTCCCCGTGTTTTTAAGCAAAACCAGCGCCATCTGTTGGCGGGTAGCGTAGCTTGCTCTCTCTCTTCCAGTCGGTCCCTCACTGCAGAGGATCGTGACCCCGATTTATGCTAAGTTTTGTTAATTGCTTCCACCGGCTTCGATCTTCTGCTTGGTGGATAGCAGTGCTGACAGGCATCTCCAGCTCTTCGGAGACCTGGTCAGACCATCGTTTCGCGCATCGTCCTCTTGGCCTTTTGCCTTCGACCTTCCCCAACATCATAAGTTTTTCTAGTAGCTTGCTCACTCGATGATATTTTAATGTGTAGCTGATATTTTAAGTTTAATATTAATAGAGCAAAGCTCGGTCGCTCAGGTACTAACTGTTATCGCAGTTGTAATAACAACTTAAATAGCTCGATTAGCCTTCAATGGTTCCGCCAAATAAGCGATAAAATATTTACTTGCATATTTTTGGTATACCTGTATTACGAGTATACATACTTACTATTATGTATTCAGTTCATCACGCCTCTTTCTCGTCGGGGTAGGGCAGGCAGAGACTACAGCCCTCCTCCTGCTTCAATCTTTACATACTTACTTCCATCGCTATCTTTATTTTCATCAACTTTTTCGTCAGCTTAGGGTACTTTTAACCTGGCCTTTATTTAGAACATCCTAAAGATTGTTATGGAACGTTAGCCGAAGCCTTCCTCTTACAACGTTTCCATTTGTTTCCAATACTGTTAGTGATCAACATTATCATAAAATCCTATAAATTCTACTGCTTACAAAAAGTTCCTCTCAGCCTCAGGTTTCATTCGTGTGCCTACTCTATGACCACTTTTTCTCCTACGGTACCGAACCACGGTCGGTACTGTGCAGGTTGTGTATTGGCAGAACAACGTAATATTGATCTAATAGCCCACTACTTTCACTACACGGTTGTAAATTTCTTGTTCTCCTTGAGGTAGGATATCTTGCAGTGTCCTCAGAGTCCGTGAGTCGCCTTGTAGATGTTGTGGTACTCTTTAGGTCGGCATATATTACCGAAGTAACTATATGCGACTATCTGATAAGTTTTCTCGTCTAAACAGCAGAGTCCTTGGGAAGGAAGGACAAATGTATTTTTTTTTTATTTATACGACGATGAAGTCGCAGGCAACAGCTAATCTATTGCCACATGTATGACGGAGCATCACTTGAGAACTGCTTGACCGATTTGGCTGATTCTTTTTTGTATTAGTAATTTTCAAATAAGTTTTGTACAGAAATTAAAAAATTAAAAAAATTCTCGGAAAATATATAAAATCGGGAATAGCTGAAAGTGCTTTTTGTGTAAACTCAAACTTAGGAGCTTTCCGTGCAAAGCTGGGGCAGGTCGGTAGTTTGAAATAAAATCACAAATGCCACAGCCACGTTCTAGATTTTCTTATCAGGTAAGTGCATAAAAATGTAAGATTCCAGCGAGGAGAAAAACGAGGAGGTGAATCTCTAGTAAAAAGCACAAGCTGCTCCTAGATACTCATAAACTCCAGAGTTTTACAGTTTTCCTTCAAGAATTTCCCTAGAGAGAGTAGAGTTACGGACGCTAGTACTTATTGGATTTTCAGTGATAACGTACGGAAAGTTTCATTTTGGAAATTAAGAAGGTTTTGTGCAGGCATACCGGTATTGTAATAGGTTGATATACCTACTGCAATTTCAGAAGCCACTTATAATAGAAGGTGCTATCATTTTTAGGATTCCGATCCAAAATTGTAAAAACGGAACCCTTATGGTGCGACTTCGTCTGTCTGTCTGTCACACCTGCTGTATATCTCGGCAACCACTCATGCTATCGACTTGAAATTTGGAATAGTTTTAGAATATGATTACCCAACTTTTTGTAATTTTAGTGCAATAAAGATTATACAACCACAACTTTATTGCAAAGGAAAGAAATATAAAAATATTAATGTAAAGGGGGCCCAAAGTGGGGGGGTCAAAATTTTAAGTTGTCATTATCGGTCGAGTGGTGTATCATAATATGAAAGGGCTTCACTTGTACATTTCAAAATATTTTTCGTCGATTTTTTTACGACTCTCAGTTTTCAAGTTATGATGAATATCTCTAAGTGGCTCCGTTTTCTAGAAATCTACAAAAAAAATCATTTACTCGTACAAACAAATTTTGTTTCGCGGTCCTAAAAATGTACTTTATTCCTTCTAAAAGTACTATAGGTTTATCGGAACCCTCGGCGCGCGAGTCTGACACACACTTGACCGGTTTTTTTTTCAAGAGCACGCACTAACGAAATTTGTTTCTAAATACAAAATAATAACGATTTGCATCCAATCGCTCTTATATCATTAACCGTACGTCCAGCGATAATGATCCTTTACAGGCTCGGTATTTACGTTACGTTCTTAGAAATCCGCGCGCCTGTGTCATTCTCATTCCTTTCAGCTGTAGTAAGTAAGTTGTCTTGAACATGAATAAGCCTTCCTTTCATGGCCGTTCTTTGTGTTTTTCTTCTATTTCTAGGTTCAATACTGAACTTTGTTTCTTGGAAATGTGTGCTTTCTTTCCCCTTTGAAATCCTTTTAGCTTTGACTTTTATTTTATGATTTAAACTATTATTAGACTACGATGCATAGATTATGTTTTGTATTTTATTGTTATTGTCTTAAACCTCAGTTGCCCCACGGGTTCACATGTGAACCCGGAAAATTTTGACATATGACCCCTATGTCATTTTCCGATAGAGTTCCCGGAAAATGGAAACTTTATGAAAATTGTTTTGAAATTTATTCAAAAATATACCTTATTACGTGAAAAACTACATTTTCTTTCAATTCCTGCGAATTTTGACATGGGGCTATACAGGTTGTCGTATTTTCTTGTCTGCTTCTTCGGCTTTGTCTGGCGCCTTTATTTGGGAGCTTAAAATTAATTTCACCCCATGCCCTGTTCCTTAGAAAAAGTCGTTCAGATTCAGTTTGATAGCCTTGAGTATTGTTTTAATTCGATAAGGCATAGGTACACTCGGTCTCAAACACCTACCGCGTGGGGCAAAGGATAGTACCAACCTATCTCTACCCGTGGGTGTCGTAAGAGGCTTATGTACCAGAGCATGGGCAGCAGCCCAGCAGCATCTTTCTGGGTATCGTACCATCTTTCATACTGTCACCAACTATAGCGACCGCGAGTGACTATGGTTAAATCACTTCCAAAGTACCACGCTTTTTTGCTGGAGTTCTAAAGGGAGCTCCCTGCATGTCCTGACGTAGATTTTATGACATACTGTCTTTTGGAGGTGATGACGATTGGCCGATAGTTGCTGGGGTCGGCACGACTTTTCCTGGGCACTGGCTGAACATTGGCAACCTTCCAAGGTTTTGACAGAGGCGGTACAAACCTTGAGCGGGTCTCTGGATTCGGGCGTTAGTAGCTTAAGACGATTATAACCCTCAAATTGCAAAAATGAGCTAACTTTGAAGACAAACTTCTCCCAAACGGATTGTCCAATCGTTACAAAAAAATATACATGACACAATCAATAGGATAAACAATAATTTTTAAGTAGATTATTTTTATTATAACTGTTAGTTTTGCCAGAAAAAAATCTTCTCTCTCCTCTTAATTGCTTCGAGGCTCCTAAACGTCTAAAACGATTTTGATGCTTGTTCCACCCAAAAAATCAAAATTTTACGGTTTCTGAAATTTAAGTAATTTTTTTTTTAAAATAGTTAATAATGTGGTATAAAATCAATAAAAACCCCTTTTTTATGGATGAGAGTCTCGACGTTGGTCGTAACAGCTACGTTGAAGAGCACTCTTATATGAACGCTATGGACGTGTCAATAAAGTCGATATTTGCATTGACGATCGCGTAGCTTCTAATTTGAGGGCTGTAATCACCTTAACGCTGGTACAGCATACTAGCTTTGTTTCTACTTTCTTAATTGCTGCCGTGCTATAAGATTTCGTCTCAATCGTCGTCGATACTCACATAGAATCATTAATCAACTCAATGAAATGTTGTTATAACGTTGATCTTAATCTTAATTTTTCCTGAATCTTTATGATTAGCCCTGAGGACAGAGTAGACATGAGGTCGACGATGGAACGAGCTAGCCCATAAGAAACTTATTCACTAGCAACTCCTACAAATAGATCCGGGTTATATGAACTCGGGAATATATCTCCCACATTACTTTGTTAACAGAACAGAATGTGTCAGGAATAGGAGCGGGGAATTCATTTGACTCCAAATAAACTGGAAAAATGGCTTCCGAATTCCAAATTATGACTCCTTTTCTATCCTTGCAGAAGGAAAAGTACCATCTTTCAAATGTGTAAAAGTCGCACGTGTACGCTCGGCAGCAAGTATAAATAGTAGTACCTGGCGACCGAGCTGTGCTCTGTATAATTAAAATATCATAAAGTGAGCAAGATAAGCTACTCATCAACCGATGGCGCTGTAAGTTTCTTAAACACACTAAAACGCGCAAAGAAATTATTAAAAAGACGGTCATCCATAGAGACCCGCTCAAGGTCAACTGACGTGCAGCCGACTAGACTGTACGCCTGACCTGTTCCTTATGGTACCAAAGTACCAATGCAAATCCATTATCTACTATGCGATAATTGTCTTTAGGATTGTAAACAGATTATGCAAACTACTAAGGCTTCGATTATTGACTGCTATAATCACAGCGTTTTAGTATAAAGAGTGTAAGGGCAAAGAATATATAAGGTAATTTTTTTTTACCTGATTTCCTTTTGCCCTCTTATTATTGAGGTCAAAAGCAACAACTTTAGTTCTACGACTTTGCTAACAACGCACAAAAAAATTTCGCCTCTCCATACTAAAGTGATCACGTGACCGACCCATTTTGTATGGGAAGTTGAAAATTTTTCGTGCGTTGTTAGCAAAGTCGTAGAACAAAAGTTGTTGCTTTTGACCTCACTAATAAGTGGGCAAAAGGAAATCAGGTCCAAAAAAATAACCTATAATATTACGCTAACGTAAGGGACAGGTTTCCAAAAACTGAAAGGGCTTGGTTAGTCAACGAAACTAAACAAACTTCAGCAAATAAAACTTTCAGGAAATGAAGAAAAATATCCGGCCTCTGTACCGAAAGTTGTTCAGTTACGTTGACTGACCATTTCCTTTTAATTTTCGGAAAAGTGTCCCATTACACCCTGTATTTACCTCCACGTCTAATTGTGTTTTTGAAACACCCCTTAGTTAGAAGGACCATCGTACTTTTTTACACCCAGTGTAGGTATGCAAATATTGTACGTTTAGTAGTGGCCAAAGTTAGGCTAGGCGGCTAGGGGTTCAAAGTAACCTGATAATTGACATCTGCTCAATCTCATTCATTCCCTGTCATACTCAGGGTCTGAAATTTTAGTACCTACCTATAGGTACAATGTGTTTAGGGAACGACTGTATTAAGTTAATTACGACAACAGTCGTACAACTTACTTAGATTAGTAATTTATAATTTGAGACAACGTTTCCGAATGAACATACATCGAAATATTTAAAAAATATCCAATTTTCCACAGAAACTGCATTGATAGCGCACTTTGTAAGGGAATCCAAAAACTTTCAGCACATTTTAACCCAGATATTCATTCAGAAATGTTGTTCAGATTAATGGTTTAAGTCTTTACATTCGTTCCCACAAACATAATCGTGAAGCTTTAATTTCAAACAGAAATAGATTCCTTGCTTGATGTGTTCTTGACATTATGCAGGTACTCACGGAGTGTATCAATATTTGCGGTCAATATTGACTTCAGTTATTATGACGGCAGTCACCTTGTATAATGTTCTCGTACTATCGACCACATGTTGTGATGGGTTGAACTTGAGCCACACATCATCATCATAAAATCCCATGAAACGTCCACTACAAGACAGGTAGCCCCCTCCAGAATTCTAGTTTTGCTGGAAAAACGTGGAGGGGAAGTACCATAGTCACCTTGCTTGATAGCGTTACGGCTGGCACCATGGACCGCGGTTGTAGGTGACCGCAGTAAGTAAGATACAAAGGGGGATGCTGCTGCCCATTCTCCAGTTTATAACCCTTAGTCGCCTTTTACGACACCCACGGGTATGTATGGGTTGGTACTATTCTTTGGCACCACTTGAGCCACTACTGATCTGAAACCACAGCATTAAAGTATGCTACGTTTATAGTGCCTTCAATATGCGGATGTGCATTCATAAGGAAAATATTTGTAAAATACCGACTAAAGTAAGGCCATGGTAATAGGTCCGTTGTGACAGCTGCCAAACGTATGAAAAATTACGACCTGCAACCATAGTTTTATACAGGGTGTAAATGCAAAACCGAGCGCCAACTCAAGGGTGTACTCAGACCACGAAACTGAACAACTTTTCCAAAGAAACATGTGTCAAAATCGGAGAAATTTTTATGGCTTCTCCATATAAAATGCACTGTCCACTGTTGAAGGTTTGTATGGAGAAGCCAAAAAAATACTTCCACTTTTGACCCAAGTTTCTTTTGAAAAGTTGTTGAGTTTCTTGGTCTGAGCTGTGGTCTGAGCACACCCTTGAGCTGCCGCTCGGTTTTGCATTTACACCCTGTATACTCAAGATAGGGTCTTGGAAACAAGCAATTCTAAATTTCACATTTACCATAGACCCATATACACAACCAAAAACTCTTTCTGTCAACAGATAACCAGTGAAAAGTTAGTATCGATCTACATAACGCGAGCGAAACAAGTGAATGTATATCTGAACGCCGTGGTTGAAGACCGATACCTAGCTGCCCTCGAAGATGCAAAAGAAGTGGATAGGCTGATCTCTGAAGCGAAGCGAAATGGAAAGCTGGAAGAACTGGCGAGGACAAAACCGCTGCTCGGAGTACCGTTCAGTGTGAAGGAAAGCTGTTCACTTGCTGGTAAGTATTTAAGAAAATAATGATAAAATGTATTTTTCACTTCTCATGCTCTGAAAGTGCTTCCTTGTGCAGGTTAAAGGCTGCACAAAATCGAATTTTGTGCACTAGGGCATGCAAGTAATCGCGGTGGTGTACGCCCTGCGCGCGGGCCTGCGGCACCCCCCATGCGTCAACATATTCTTCACTAAAGCAGAACAACTCATTTTTCAGTTACATTTAGAGAGTAGGTACTTTACGTTTTATTTCCTCGCAATCAAAGTGAAAATCAGAGTTTTCAACTCGTCCACAAAACCATTTTATCCCCGACTTTATCAGCTTCACGGTCTGAGTAACACGTTAAAATAGAGCTTACAATTTTTTTTATACCTTGTATATTACACGCTTTGAAGATGCCGCCAACAGCTTGTTGCACGCAGGAAGTTCGGGTCAGAAAGTTTTGCTGTTTGTAGGTGAAGAGGAAACCGCTTAGTTAAGCGACAAAAGTTTTGTTTTCGTCCCTCACAGTTTGTAAACGGCTTAAGAAGTTGTTGATCAATGTAGAAGCGAACCGGACAATGTTTATAATAGGTCTTTACCTATGAAATTGCCGAAATTTTCTTACAGATTAATGAGATCATAATTCCAATAATTCTAATGCTATTTTTTTCATTGGTCTTATATTTGAAAGTTGACTTCAAGGTTATCAATTTACGCAAAAAATAAGTTTTTATTTTTAGTTTGATATATAAAATTAAAGGTTCGAAAAGTGTTCGTCTTAAATGTCGTCCGATTTCATCATTAGATTTGTTATATTTTTTTACAGATAACTTTTTTCGAAAATTAAATTTAAGTTTCTGTTAGCTTAATGTCTTCTCAATAATGCTAAAAAAAAATAAAAAAATTGAATTTATAATTCCTAAGAAAAATGCAAAAATGTTAGTACTGAAAATTGAGTTTACCTAAAATTTGCCATACAAAACGGCAATTTCATAGGTAAAGACCTATTAACACTACGAAAACACTATTTAATTTAAACCTCAAAATGGATGATGTGGAGTGTGTAGGTACAGTTATCGTCAAATTTATATGAGCGTCTATCGTAGTCGAAATGATCTGTAGTAAACAAGTTCAATTTTATATAGGTACGCAATTATAATTGTCATATAGTTGTAAGCACCCAAAGTGCTCAAAATATCTTGGCAACATAGTTTCTAATGTTATATTCGCGGCCGTCAACGTCATTTTGATGTGACTGTCTATAGTAGTCAAAATGATCTGAAGTATTCTAGACGTCCTCTGAACACGCGACGTCGTTGTGTACTTCAGGGTGTCTACTCTAAAAGTCCGATATATCGAAACGATACTACTCGAAACATGCAAATGCAAAACTTCGTCTCTTGACAATAGAGTAGAATATTGGTTGGATGCAGTTTGAAAATTCATCCAACCAATATTCTACTCTATTGTCAAGGGACGAAGTTTTGCTGTTGCATGTTTTGAGTAGTATCGTTTCGATATATCGGACTTTGAGAGTAGACACCCTGATAATTTTTAACCGACGAAATAAAACGGAGGAGGTTCTGAAGTCGACGCGTATATTTTTTGTATGTATGACCTTATGTTTTTACAGAGTAGTCTGATTTTGATAATTCTTTTTATTGGAAAGGGTATACCCCAAAGTTGGTCCCATGTAAATTTGGGAAAAAAATTCCAACCCTAAGGGTAGGAAAACAGGGGATGATTGATTGTTCACTGACTGATTGTAATGTATGACCTCGCATAACTTTTTACAGAGTATTCCGATTTACTCTAAGGGTAGGAAAATATAATTTATAGTCACAAAAAATAAAATTGTAAAATAAATCTTTATAACAAAAAAATTAAACCGCCGAGAAAACTAAAAGCAAGAAATAACAAAAAAAATATATTTAACCTTAATAACAAAGTTCTTAAACTAATATAAGTACCTATACCCGAGTAATTTTGAGTCCGCGCCAAACAATTTCAATTCAATTCAATTTCAATTTGTTCATTCGTGAACAATAATACATACTCGTATCGTATCCGAAATAACTTGAAACTAATATAAAACATGCATGCAATAATAAATTAATTAACACTAAAAACATTAAAATTTACAAATCAAATTTCAAAATTACTCATCACTAAATTAAAATCATTCGTCATCATAATATATAGGGTGACTTTTAATTCGTTCTTGATAGCAAAAGACATGCGTGTACTCATGATACTGAACAACTTTTCCCAAGGAACATAGGTCGAAATACGAAAAACCAAATTTGACCTCCCATACAAAATGCGCTGTCAGCTGATGCAGTTTCTATGGGAGGTCAAAACTTGATTTTCGTATTTCGACCTTTGTATCTTGGGGAAAGTTGTTCAGTATCATGAGTACATGCGTACCTTTTTCTATCAAGAACTAATTAAAAGTCACCCTATATGTCAATAATCACATTTCATTAATAAAATTTATAAATTAATAGATCAAATTAAAATTCATTAATACTATAGCAACACTTTTCCAAAAGATAAGACTTTAATTTGTGTTTAAAAATGTTTGTGTTCTCAATAGATTTAAAATCAATAGGCAACCTGTTAAAAAGTCTTATAGCCTGGTAACGCGGACAATGTTGGACAACAGTCAAGGTAGGCTGTATGACACTAACTAGGTCCTTTCTCCTTGTGGACAATCGGATCTCCCTTTCTGCAGCAGTCTCAAACAGATGTCTTTGTTTAACAACATCAATCAGTTGAACTAGAATGTAAAGACTTGGAACTGTTAATATACCTAGGACCATTTGCACTAAACTTAAGAATCGCCCCTAACTTGTTTAGGACACTCCTACCAATACTTTGACAGCCCTTAAGCAAGAACTTGGGCGATTCTTAAGTTTAGTGCAAACGGCCCCTAATGTCTTAAAATGAGTTTTACACGACTCCCAGAATGGTGTATCCGAAGTATTGTCCGTATTGCCCTTTTTTGTGCTGCAAAAGCCTTTTGATTATAGTGATAACTATTCCCCCATAATTTAATGCTATATCTTAGCATCGATTCAACAAGAGCATAATAAACCATTTTAGTTGTTCTCTTGTTAGCTCATCTCTTAGGCTTCGCAGAGCATAACATGCCGAATTAATAGAGTTTTCAAGCGCAGCTAGTTCAGGTTTCCAATTTAAAAATTGATCTATGTGAACCCCCAAAAACTTAACTTCTTTAACACTTTTGATGGATTCTCCGTGTAGCGTTACATCTAGGTTTTCCTTATTTCGAGCAGTGGTTTTAAAAAGTAAGATATTTGTTTTACTAGTATTTAGTTGTAGTTTATTACAATGAAACCAATCATTAAATACAACTAAGGCTTGATTCAGTTTGGTATTCAAATCTTGCATATTTTCACTTGTAATAAGCAAATTAATTACGTAAAGCGTGATGCACGGCGGCGGCGCCGACTCAAAATTACTCGGGTATACTTACATTAGTTTAAGAACTTTGTTATTAAGGTTAAATAAAAAAGTTTTATTATTTCTTGCTTTTCAGTTTTTTCGGCGGTTTAATTTTTTTGTCTACTATAGACAGTCACATCAATTTGACTCTGACTACCGCGAACATAATATTGGAAACCTTGTTGCCAAGATATTTTAAACACTGGGTGCTTACAACTATATGACAATTCTAATGGCGTATATGAAATTAAACTTGTTTACTACAGATCATTTTGCCTATGATAGACGCTCATATGAATTTGACGCTGACTGTACTCTATTGTTATAAAAATAGGCTGCAGTTGTATTGTTGACTTATCTCTGACAGTATTTTCCTCGACGAGAATCTGTGCAAAGATGGAGAAATTATAAAAACAAGGTGTAAGGGACGGTGTACCGAAAACTTAAAGGCCTTTGTTCAGTAAAATAAACTAAACAACTTTTCTCTAAGAGACCCTGCTTTGTAAAATAAAAAAACCGAACTCGGTCGATGAAACATGAGGACTGGAAGTTACTCCATCGACAAAAGCCAAGCTCTTAAATTGAAGAGAGATCCCTTTTTAAACATTTTAAAACTGTCACCCAGATTTTAGTAAACAAGTAGTGTACGTAGTACCACCGCAAGGCAATTTTAGTGGCTGGAGTAGTTTTAAGATAATTTGCTGTTGCCACCTTAAAAATAAAACTCTAACAAACACGATTCTTGTATAGACACTCCTATTTATTGTTTACATTTTGTATTTGATAGGAGTTTCGTCGTAATAACAAATATTCGGTGAGTTCAAGCAGTTTTATTACGGTTCAAAAAACACAGCTCTAAAGGTCGGACAAACAAACAAAGTAGGCTTAGGGTTCCTCTGGGCACCCTTTGAGCACAGAATAAAGACAGTACTATCATACAGAACGGACACTCTCCGCCCCTCCTTGCAATCCACCCCGCACCCCCGCACGCACCCGCTTGCGAGATCCTCGTGGTCCTTTTGAGGGTCTTTGTACTGAATATGCGAGCCTACGCGACCTTCCAATTTCAAATTCGCGCGATTTATGTAGTGTCCCGGGGTGTGCTTTGGGTAGGAAACTCTAAAAAACCGGCCAAGTGCGAGTTGGACTCGCGCTCCGAGGATTCCGTACCACCACATAATCATAATTGTATTAGTAGAAATTTCATTAATTTACTGTGCTAGATTTTTTGAGTCCAACACGCGCTTGACCAGATTTTATTATATGTTGTTTTTTTATAGCTTAAGCACTATAAACATACCAATTTTCACGTTTGTATGTGTTCCCGTTTTTAAGATAGAGCTAAAACAAAAATCGCCTAACAATAGGTCTTTAGTATGGGAGCCCCCCTTACTTTAAAACTTTTTTTTTATTTTTAGTATTTGTTGTTATAGCGACAATAGAAATACATAATCTGTGATAATTTTAAATGTCTATGGCTATTATTGTTCATGAGATACAGCTCAAACAAAATTTTGTAAAAGCCGCTGACTTTGGTGGCATCTTATTCCTTTGTTTTTAAATATATTTTTTAAACAAAAATACTGTATTTATCTACTCGACGAGCTCTAAACAATGATACCCCACTCGATGGGGTAGGTCAGACTTTTTTTACGCTCCACCCTTTAGTTGTTTGGGAGCCCCCATTAATTTTTTTATTTTTAGTATTTGTTGTTATAGTGGCAACAAATATACACAATTTGTGAAAATTTCAAATTTCTACCTATTACGGTTCATAAGCCCGCTGCCAGACAGACATCGGAGGCATATCAATAGGGTCCCGTTTTTTACCCTTTGGGTACGGAACCCTAAAAATGGTTCGGCATGTTCGGGGAACAAAAGCAATTATAAGCTCAGTATGCATTAAAATCCATCAACATATTAAAAAAGCGGTCAAGTGAGAGTGCAAAAGTTCACATTTTTAGGGCCGCAAAACAAATTTTTTTGTAAAGGTATTTTGCAGATTTCTAAAAAAGTATGCAACTTAGAACGATCGTTTTATTTTTGCTGTAATATTTAAATAAACCTCTATCAACATTCAGATTTCTCAGTTCGCAAACTTCGGAGATAAGGTGGGCTGGGGTTGTATTTCTTCTTCATAAAAAAATACAGAAATCTATTTTGGAATGTAAAAGTTTTATTTTTTTAATTACGACAATTTAAAATTTTGTCTCCCGCTATTTGGGCCCCGTTTAAAATCATAATAATAATTTTTTACTTTTTCGTTTGCAATAAGGTTGAGCAATCATATTCTAAAACTATTCCGAATTTCAAGTCGATAGCATAAGTTGTTGCCGAGATAAACTGTTGTGACAGACAGACAGAAGAAATAAGGGTTCCGTTTTTACCATTTTGGTCGAAACTAAAAAGTCTTTTTAAGCTTAAAGGTCGGACAGACAGACAGACAACGTAGGCTTAGTAATAGGGTCCCGTTAACACCTCAACAACTCTGACACCAGGGTTTGTGAGGTCGGTCATCGACCTTGCAACCCACACGATATGATGATGATGAACACCAATTTGGGTACGGAACCCTAAAAAGACTTGCAAGATAAATAGGTTAATTTTGAAGGATTCTATTAATATTTTTTTGATAGAAATACAATCTATCCAGCTTTTTTTTATGGTAACCGCGGTAATAGCCGAATTTTTCAGAAAAAAAAACACGGCTCTTACAAATTATTTCCGTTTCGCCATACAATCTCTCATAGGTTTCCTGCAGTAGCGCAAAAGCATTATTTAGAGAAAAGTTATTTGGAAAAGAGTTTGGTGTAAAATATTTCGGTGTAGGTACAGCACTTTCTCCGCTTGCGTGTGTGTTCCCGAGTTCATGTAACCCGAATATATTCAAGTCGCGAGTATTCAGGCTTGTTCTGAGCAAGCTCGTTCCATCTTCGCCCTCATTGACACAAACGTGCAAACATGCTGCTTCTTAGAAGAAATAGGCAGGGGATGGTACTCGTAGGTACTCCCCAAACGATTTTCTTCTTTTTCTTCCGTGGCTTGTCCCTATATTCGGGGTCAGCTCTCCTCGTGCCAAGTTAGTCTGTCTCGGATTGTCTGTTGGTCCACCTGTGCCCGTTCTGCATCCTTAGCAACGGTTGTCCACCACGCGGCCCTGGGTTCGCCCTCTACCCTTCCTCACAACGTATTCTTCGTCCCGTCTCATCACATGCCCGTACCAACGCAAACGACTTTCCAACATCTTATCGACAATGTGGTGCCGGCAAAGAATAGTACCAGCTCATCTCAACTCGACGGTGTCGTAAGAGGCGACTAAGGGTTGATGAACCAGAGGTTGGGCAGCAGCATACTTCTGTGTATCGTTCATATTACATACTGCGGTCCATGGTGCCAGCCTTACGACCGCTATGAAGCGTGGTGACTATGGTACTTCCCCTCCACATTGTTTCAGCAAAAGTTAACTATTATCTAATCTGTGGCAAAAGCTGGTATTTTGGAGGGAGTCCCCTGTCCTGTAGTGTACGTTTCATGGGATGTCATGATGATGATGATGATCCACAATGGGTGTGACGTTAAAAGAGCCTCTGATGTGTTCATTTCGCACTTTATTGAGTCTTGTTACTCCCGCTGATGCTTCCCAAACGAGTTTATATTTATACTCAAGAAATGCAAGTTTTCACAAATATAGATAAAAATAATATATCTTTAACCTTTTGAAACCTTTCACTCGAATTTTAGAATACCCTCTGACATTTGGGAAGTGCCGATAATGAGGTCACCGCACTCACCGTAGCCTTATCTCCCTTTTGAGTGGCTGAAGCGGTCTGATAATAATTTGGGTACAAAGGTCAGGATGCACTTCATATCTGAGCGTTATAAAAGGACAGATATTTAACGGTTAACGACTGTCATAAAAAATACTGCCTAGACTTTTTTATCCTAACATTCCGTTCGGTCTCTTTTGAGAGATAGATGACTTTAGAATAGATTACTTTACATTTTAGAAGATGAAGTTCTCAATCAACGCAGATTATTGTAATAGTTTTTTATTAAAAGCAACCTTTTAAAAGGACATGTTCTATTTTTCGCTTCTTAAATGTCATTGTTTTGGTTATTCTGTAGACAAGAATACGATTATGATAAAAGGGAACAAATTCAATGAATTCTGTCGTAGAAATTATGGTAATGGCGTTCACATTTGAATACAGGTCAGATATCGAGCGATTGTCTCTTAGTATACCACGTAAGGTAGGTAGAGAACACGACTTACATATTGATGTCCTCATTAGTAGCCAGGATAGTATTCCTACTTTTTCTTCCGAAAAAGCCAACCAGGGGAATATAGCTTACATCTAACTTTTTTTATTCCGCCCGAGGGAGCGATTGGGTTATGTTGGGTTTTAACCAACTAAAACCCCAGGGTGGCCGGCGTAGGCGCATTTGTAGGAGTTCCGGGAATCACCTGAGGCAAGCTACCGGTACCCTCCATGCCTAGCAGCTGCAATAGCAGCCGCTCACCTCGGGAGAGTAACTAGCACCCGCGCTAGCAACCTCATCACTCTAATGGTGATTATGAAGTTGAGGATGAGGATAACGACTCAAATAGACTTACAAAAGTAACGTTCTGGCAACGCTGTATTGATGCAGCATCGCGACTGAATCGTGACTATCGCAACTGTATCAATGCAAAAAGTCGCAGTTTAAAATACAGCAAAAGGAATTCTTTGATAGTTGCATAACGTAATAGCACATTTTATATGAGAAGACTTTTTGTGTGAATTCTGTATCCACTGTTCCAGTTTTCGGGAGACCCTACTATCTATTTAATTTTAACAAATTTTGCAAACCAACCAAATATCTCAGACAAAAATATTGTTCTTCTAAAAAAGCCAAACAAGTTAAACTAATATTTTACTTGCAAACACGAAATTCAGAAAACGAATATGTTGAACGGTCTGGTTGGCATAGTCAAGAGGCAGTGACTCATCTAAGTACACTCAACAGCACATCAGTAGAAACACTTTTGGACCTTATAGGGTGGTAATAGAGTTGAAAAAGTATCTACCGACGAGCGGTTGACCGTACCTATATCAGTCTCTGATGCCCATGTTTGCCTAGTTTGGGATCAAATGAACTTAAGTGCCAATGTCTGTCTTATTTATTTCGGATTAGTCCCACTCTTGGTTTCTGCTCTGTAGATCTACCCAGTCACACTCCAATCTAGTCACGGTTTCAAAATACTTAGCAAATATTGCCTTCTGATCACAAAGAAAAGTGATCTTTACTTTTGTATGGTACGAGTATCACTTCGGTCAAAAAGTATGGCTATATTTCTTTAAAAAAAAACTTTGTATTTTTCTTTATTTTCAGGTTTATCAAACTCAGTGGGCTGTATCGAGAACGCCGGTCGCAAAGCCACAACGGACGGAGAAGCCGTGCGTTTAGTGCGAGCCGCCGGAGCCATTCCGCTTCTGGTGTCCAATACTCCTGAACTCTGCTTAGGGTGGGAGACGACCAATTTGTTGACTGGCACTACGAACAACCCTTACAGCTTGAATAGGACACCTGGTGGATCTTCCGGTGGAGAGGTACCTATACAATAGTAGACTACGTACCTAGGGAGGAATAGTAAGGAATGATCTAGATTAAATATAAAAAAAAAAATTGGGGGACATTTCACACAAGGTCACCTGCTCTCAAACTGGGCAAAGCCTGTGCTATGGGTATCAGGGATTGATCCTTCTAATATTATAAACGCGAAAGTTTGTAAGTATGTATGGATGGATGTTTGCTACTCTTTCACGTAAAAACTACTGAATGGATTTTAATGAAACTTTACAATAATATAGCTTATACATCAGAATAACACATAGGCTACAATTTATCCTGCGCAGACGAAATCGCGGGCGAAACATGGTATTAATTTGATTGCGTGCCATAGGTGAGGGGCGGGATCAGTATCAGTAACAGAACAACTTTTCCCAAGGAACATAGGTTGAAATACAAAATCCAAATTTGATCTCCCATACAAAATGCGCTTATCAGCTGATGCAGTTTCTATGGGAGGTCAAAAATAGTTTTTCGTATTTCGACCTATGTTCCTTGGGAAAAGTTGTTCAGTTACTGATACTGATCCCGCCCCTGAACTAAGGCACGCAATCAAATTAACACCCTGTATAGTTTTCGGTACACCGTCTCTTACACCCTAAGAGACAGTGTACCGAAAACTGAAAGGGCGTGCTCAGTCAACGAAACTGAACAACTTTCCCAAAGAAATGTATGTTGGGAAATGAAAAAAAATTTTGACTTCTCCATACAAACTCTCCGAGCAGAGTGGGCAATTTGTATGAAGAGGTCAAATTTTTTTTTTCATTTCCCAACATATGTTTCTTTGGGAAAGTTGTACAGTTTCGTTGACTAAGTACGCCCTTTCAGTTTTCGGTACACCGTCCCTTACACCCTGTAAAATAATAACACCCAGACACAGAACAAACATTTGTGTTCATCACACAAATGTTTGCCCTGGGCGGGGATCGAACCCGCGGCCCACGGCGTGAGAGGCAGGCTCACTACCAACCACACCAACCGGCTTGGCTTGATTGCACGTGTGATCTGGGAATTCTTTATTTCCTAGCGTGGTCAGTATGCGATTTTTCGCACCGCACTTTCTTTATTATGCAGTAATTTTGTATTGCATACCACTTCTGGATTCCAAGCTGCTAAGCTTAGGGTGGAAGATGGGACTTGGCAAATTTTGACATTTGATCCCCATAGCAGTTTTCCTTAAGAGTTTCCGGAAAATACTTACTTACTTACTTTCGCTGGCTCAGAGACCCAAAGAGGATCTTGGCCTCCGACACCAAAAGCCGCCAGTCGGCCCTTTTCTGCACCTCCTCACGCCAATCGGGTCTTTGGAGAGCGCTCAGGTCCTTCTGCACTTCATCACTCCAGCGGTACCTGGGACGTCCGACCGGCCGCTTTCCCGTCGGTCGTCCCAGGTACGCTCTTTTGACTGCACGATCTTCCTCCATCCTCTCTACGTGGCCCAGCCAGCGAAGTCGGGCTGGCTTGGTCTCTCCAATTATATTGGGTTCAGCTACTAGGTCTTCTATCTCCTGGTTTTTTCGTGACCTCCAAGTGCCATCATCACGCCTAGTTGGTCCCAAGATCTTCCGGAAAATCTTCCGGAAAATGGAAAATTATTTAATATTTTATTGCAATTTATGCGAAATTATGCTTTATTGCGTAAATAAATATATTTACTTTTCGTTTCCTTCAATTTTGACAAGGTGCTACAGAGGTAGTTGTAGTCTATGAATATACCTAAATAAATATTGGGGGACATTTCACACAAGGTCCCTCACTAGGCAAAGCCATGGGTATCAGAGTCTTATACAACATGATTTTTTATCAACCAAATAAAAATTTAAGGGATGATTCTGCCCATGAAACTGAACAACTTTTCCCAAGGAACATAGGTCGAAATACGAAAATCAATTTTTGACCTCCCATAGAAACTGCATCAGCTGATAGCGCATTTTGTATGGGAGGTCAAATTTGGTTTTTCGTATTTCGACCTATGTTCCTTGGGAAAAGTTGTTCAGTTTTATGGCCAGAATCATCCCTTATTTTTTTTCTGGTGAATGAAAAAATCACGCTGTATACATACATAAATAGATAAATAACACCCAGACACAGAACAAACACTAGTGCTCATCACACAAATGTTTGCCCAGGGCGAGGATCGAACCTGCGGCCCACTGGTGAAAGGCAGGTTCACTACCAACCACATCAACGCGCTTGTCAAACCCTTACCGTCTTGAATAACGTCTCGCGGTAAATCATTATCCAGCTACTCTTATAAAGATAACAAAGAAATATTGGGAGTTGAATGAACAGGGCTGAGAATAGTATCACAATATCTGTCATTGCCACCAAGAGAGAGAGAGACAATACGTTGTGTATCAATTTAATTTTTAGGGTTCCGATACCAAAATGGTAAAATAAGGAAGCCTTATGGTGCGACTTTGTCTATCTGTCTGTCTGTCACACCTCTATATCTCAGCAACCACTCATGCTATCGAGTTGAAATTTGGAATAGTTTTAGAATATAGTTGCCCAACTTAATTGCACATGAAATAATTTTGAAAAAAATAGGATTATTTCCTTTTTTAGGGTTCCGTACCTCAAAAGAAAAAAACGGAACCCTTATAGGATCACTTTGTTGTCCGTCTGTCTGTCTGTCTGTCTGTCTGTCTGTCTGTCTGTCTGTCTGTCTGTCTGTCTGTCTGTCTGTCAAGACCCTTTATCTCACAAACGGGTAAAGGTATCAGGTTGAAATTAATACCATATATTAAGATCCATGAACCACACAAGATCTGAAAATTTCAATTTTTTACAACGACGCAATCGAAAGATATGGCATTTTATGTCCTCATCTCCATACATTTATTCAAAAATGAAAAACCTACAGGGTACTTCCCGTTGACCTAAAATTATGAAATTTGGCAAGAAGCTAGGTCTCACAGTACAAATAATGGGAAAAGTCTGAAATCATTAAATATTACAACTTTTCTCACAACTAATGGTAACCAATTGTGGTGAGCTCCCGTTTCAAGAACATTCATATAAGAGAGGGGTCAAGTTGGATGGTTGCTGAGGCGATTTTTGTTTTAGTTCTATTTAAAAACGGGAACACTTACAAACTTGAAAATTGGTATGTTTATAGGGCATAGGCTATAAAATAACAACAAATAATAAAATTTGGTCAAGCGCGTGTCGGACTCAAAAAATCTAGCACATTAACTTACTGAAATTTCAACTAATACAATTATGTTTATGTGGTGGTACGGAACCCTCAGTGCGCGAGTCCGACTCGCACTTGGCCGGTTTTTTTTTCATTACATTAATGTAAAGGGGGCCGAATTTCAAATTGTCGCTACTAGGTCGGGTGGGGCATCATATGAAAGGGCTTTACTTGTACATTCTAAAATATATTTTTGTATTTTTTACGTCTCCTAGTTTTCAAGTTATAATGAAAAATGTCAAAAAAAATACCATTTCCCCCCCTTATCTCCGAAGTTGGTGAAAGGAAAAATCTGAATTAATTACAGTTGACAGAAGTTTATGTAAACATTACAGCAAAAATAAAACGATCTTTCTAAGTTGCACAGTTTTTTAGAAATCTGCAAATAACCTTTACAAACAAATTTAGTTTTGCGGTCCTAAAATGGACTTTATTGTTTCCAAAAATACAAAAAGTATATCGGAACCCTCGGCGCGCGAGTCCGACTCGCACTTGACCGGTTTTTACAAAACATCCCACTTATACCTAATCCCATTGTAGCTTGATTCTTTTGACACATGTAAAAATTTAGGTCGATGTAACATTTAAATGGCGATCAACTATTTTTTATTTTGTGTTCCTTCTTAAATTGGCTATAAACTCAAAGAAAAATACATAATATATAAAAGAAAACTGGATATTTAACAATAACTACAGATCTTAACAGGTTTTATATCGTTAATATAATATTATTTTAGAAAATGCATATAAAGTGAAGACGTTCGCGCAAGGTCATGGCTCTTGGTGAGATGGACGCAAGTAACAGGCAAATACTGTCATGAGTAACAGTGACACGATATTGGGTGCTTCCTAATCAACTGCGTTTCTTCAAGTATTTTACACGAACAATAAAATTGAAAATAAATATGATAAAAATTTATAAGTTTTCCATATGTTTTATGGAAGAAGATTTTCTTTAAAAAAAAGTTATTATCCCGAGACTTTAACATCCCGTAGAAACAGATGCAGGCACGTATTGAACTCAGGAAATGCTTCTCTGAAGTGATAGTTAATTTATTTCACTTTATAGATAAGGACAATTACACTGTGACGGATCTACCATCATATTATACAGAGTGAATTTGTGAAAATTCATTGGTTTAGCTCCCGAAGCTCAATGATTCTACTCATGATAACCGCAAACACTGCAGCATGCCAAACCGCAAAATAAACAAGGCTTTAAAAATAGGGGTAAAGGTAGGTGTAAAGCCATGAAAGGCTTATTCTGGGGGCTAAACGCAACAACTTTTGTCCCACGTGTTTTTAAAATCCGCAAAAAATATTCCGACTTTTTATACATTGCTCCGTTCAGCTGAACATGTTGTATGGATAACCAATTTTTTTTGCATATTTTAAAAGTCGTACATGTTCTGAGTAACATACTAAAATTTGGCCAGGGGTCCTAAAATAACCCTGTATATGCGCGGTACAAACTCCAATGTGTCAAGCTTGACGTGCTCTTGACTATACTTGAAAGATGTTATACAGGCTTCTGCCACTAAGGAAACAACGTGTTAACGGTACGGTCAACCGCACGTCAGTAGAAACTTTTTCAACTCTATTACCACACCATAAGGTCCAAAACTGTTTCTACTGATATGCTGTTGAGTGTACAAGTGAAACTGAGAAGATAGTTTGTTCAGAATCGAGAGTGAAATCAATTTCACGGGTTTTTGATAGGGGTAATTTTTTTTTATTACTCAAATTTCTGCCGCTTCTATTCTAAACATTTCTGTGGATACGTGCGCTGGCGGCCTGGCTGGATAATGAACGGAGAGGAGGGGAGGAAAGTGAACGTGGCGTGCGCGGAGTGTGCGGACTAGAACAACGATGAAACTAGAACAGTGATAAAACAGTAACAATATCTAGATAAAAAAAACTTTTTCAAGATTTTTTTTAGGGGAATGGATTTATTTTAATAAAAATCAGTTGGGGTGTGTGAGGGTTTCGCTTATTCCATTAACACGTTGAATAACTCGGTTTGTAGAGTGTGTAGGTACGTATGTCGTCAAACAATTATGTCATTCCGCGTAGTGCAAATTGTATGTACAAGTCAATATTAGCACCTTGTTAGCATTACCGGAACTGTGAGGTTGTTTATGGTAGGGACACCCAACACCACGTCAGTAGAAACACTTTGAACTTAATGGCATGGTAATAGAGTTGCAAATGTTTTCACTGACGTGCGGTTGACCGTACAGGCGAATGCGCGTTAGTGGGTTTAATTTGTTCATAGTAAAATATCACCATGTGACGCATAATTCTTCTTATTTAAGAGCTACGCTCTTGTCGGTGGAGTAACTTCCACGCCTTCCAATCTTCTGCAACTTGTTTGACTTTCTGATACGACACGACCCCTCCACATTTATTTGTTCCTTAATCTGGTCCATGTAGCAACGTCTTGGCCTTCCTCTACCTCTCCTTCCCTCACAACCTTTCCTTCTATGATAGTTTTTAAAAATTTGTCGTGTCGTATCAAATGTCCCAACATGTTCCCTCGTCTATTTTCAATAGTATTCAATATGCTTCTTCTTTCATTAACCATATTTAACACCTCTTCATTAATTTTCTTTTCTGTCCAGCTGATTTTCTCCATCCTCCTCCAACACCACGTCTCGATGTAGACCCATAATACTACACATAAAATCACGCCTCTTTCCCTGCGGGCTAGGCAGAGACGACACGGCCCTCCACCTGCTACGATCTTGACATATTTCCCTCGCTTCCTCTACTTTCAGCAACCCTTTCATACACGCTCGTCGGTTTAGGGTACTTTTAACCTGCCCTTCATTTAGAAAGTCCTGAATTTAGTCTTGGAATGTTCGCCGGGACTTCCCTTTCCAACGTTTCTATTTACTCTCGCCCGGTGGATCTCTTTCTTCAATCTTCCTTCATTCATCCTCTCCACATGACCAAACCTTCTTACGAGTAGCATTCTTTTGACAATTTTAGTTACTACATCTTTTACACCACGACACAATGTTCTCTTATCACACTATTTCTAATCCTGTCACTCAATTTCACACCAATTATACTCCTCAATGCTCTAATTTCTACAGCATTAAGTCTACTTTCATACGCCCATACCCAGCTTTCACTGCCGTAACGTACATCAGCGTCGGTGCCAAAACGCCTCCATGAACAGCCAGACGAGCCTTGTGAGACACCTTCTGACTATACTTTGCACTTTGGTCAGATTAGATAACTGTTAAAGCGATCTGTGGTGGCCAACTGACTTTCCACAACGCGTTTATCTTTTACTCGTAACTACTTACACAGTTGTATTTGAGTTTTTTTAACCTGTGAGGACTCTTAATAACACATGTGATAGTGAAAATTTTGGCAGTTGATCTCTATAGCAATTTTCCATAGTTTCCGGAAAATGAAAAATTTATGAAAATTGTTTTGAAGTTTATTCAAAAATATACCTTATTACGTAAGCAACTACATTTTCTTTTTGTTTCTTCAAATTTTGACATGGTGCTTCACAGGTTAAACTGCGTGTAAATGCTCGAAGCCGAGTGATTCTACTCACCAAACCAAGCAAATTTCCCAAAGAAGATTTTTTTTTACTCAAAAGTATTTTTTACTTTCCATACAAAAATTTAATCACGTGACCACTTTACTATGGAACGAAAAAACATTTTCGGTTAAAAAAAATATTTTCTTCGAGAAAGTTGCTTGTTATCAAGAGTAGAATCACTGGTTTCGGGAGTAAAACCAATGAAAATTCAAGCTGTATTTTGTCCACAGGGAGCTCTCTTAGCATGCGGCGCGTGCGCATTCAGCGTGGCTTCCGACGTGGCGGGCTCCATCCGGATTCCGTCCGCCTTCTGTGGAGTTTTTGGCCACAAGCCCACACCAGGTAAAGTCGTCCTCACGTCCGCAAGACTAGATCGAGGTCAAGAGTAAGCAATAAAAAAAGTCATTGTTAACACTTTGACCTTGAGCGGGTCTCTATACAACGTGTCAACGGAATAAGCGAAACTGAGAAAATAGTTTGTTCAGAATCGAGAGTAGAATCAATTACACGGGTTTTTGATAGGAATATTTTTTTATTATTTTGATTATTTAAATTTTTGCCGCTTCTATTCTAAACATTTCTGTGGATTCGCGCGCTGGCGGCGGGGAAAGTGGGCGTGGCGTGCGCGGTGTGCGCGGACTAGAACAGCGATGAAACTAGAACAATGATGAAACTTTAAAATAACAATATCGAGATAAAAAAAACTTTTTTAAAGATTTTTTTACGGGAATGGATTTATTTTAATAAAAATCGCTTGTTCCATTAACACGCATAGTTTGAGGCTAACGTAGTGTAGCGCTGGTTCTGATTATACTGGTGTTGTTACCACTTAAATTCCGTAGAGTAGAATTACGTTCTGTAACAAACAAAGACCGGGTTCAAGATAGGATTCAACATTTTTTCTTTTTCTATAATCTTGTGTGTCAAAAATGTGCTATAATGGTCATATAATATATTTCTCGGATTCTAAATAATCTGTGGTTCTACATACAAGTCGAAACAATTTATCTTGATTAGAATGAGTATGATAGCAGGATGGACCGGTGCGTTAGATATTGGACCGTTCCATTCTGCTCTCACGCATAGCTCTGTGTTGTTTTCAATAATTTAATCTACATCCCATGCGTTCCAAATTGTACGAATAGTTTGTTCTTTAAGCACTTGCGCGTTTAAGACGTTAGTGTAGTTTAAGCGCCTTATACGTAGTGATTTAAAACACGCTATTTATACGATCTGTCTCATTTAATTTTTTCCTTGAAAATATTGTCAATAGGATACACCCCGAGAGGTGGGCTAGCACAGCTTCGGATTGGGTAAGAAATCAAGGGTACCAAAAGATAGCCTTTGGCGGCTTAACAACTCTGACATCAAAGTTGGTGAGGTCGATCATCCACCTTGTAACCCACACAATATGATGATGATGATGAATAGCCGATGTGGTCGAGGAATACCCCGTAGTGTGACGAACTTGATACTTTCGAAAAAGAATGGCTCAAGGTCGCACTCGATCGCGGAAAAAGAAGAGAGACGCAAAGTCACGCAAAGAGAGACGAAAAAGTGGAAAGGAAGAGAGACGCCCACAAAATAATAAGGATAATAAAAGGCGGATCAAAGAAATAATTCGTCACAAGATAGTGAAAGCGTCGTTCTAATAATTTGGAAGGGTTATTTTCAAAATAACACTTAAATATTCAATATTTCATAATAATAATCGATGATGTTTTGACAAGTCAATTTGGGGCATGCAGGCAGATGTCATCCAATAGTAAATTAAGATAGCGCGGTTTCTATTCCTAGCAAAGTAAGGAGGTCCAACTTCCTTGGCGACGCCTTTGCCCACCGGGGGGCCAATAATGGCTACCACCATTTGTGGCAGTATGGGCTTTTGTGCAAAGTCCGTCTGGAGAAGTACCACCCTCTTGCCTATTTCTGCCGTGAAGTAGCAGTGTATGCACTGCTGTGTTGCGGTTTGAAGGGTAAGGGAGCCAGTGAAATTACCGGCACATGAGATATACCATCTTAGTTCTCAAAGTGAGCAACGCGCTTTGCTGTCTTATTAGTGTCAAAATATGCCACTAATAAGAAAGTGGGTGCTATGGGTGGTGGTGACACTTTCCATCAGGTGGCCCACCTGCTCGTTTGCTTACCTACTTGTAACATAAAAAAATAAAAAACCAAGTATTGTATTCTTCTCGCGCAGGTATAATATCAATCGAAGGCCACATCCCTACATTAAGCGACCCGCTATTCCCCTGCTTCCTGGTAGTGGGACCGATGACTCGTAGAGCTGAAGATCTACCTCTACTCTTGGACATTATGGCCGGCGAGAACAAACACAAGTTCAGACTTGACCAGCCTGTGGACTTAAGCAAAGTCAAGGTCAGTATGAAGAAAATCGGTCAAGTGCGAGTCGGACTCATCGCCGAGGGTTCCGATATACCTATAGTATTTTTAGAAGCAATGAAGTCCATTTTTAGGACCGCAAAATTGAATTTGTTTGTAACGGTTTTTTGCAGATTTCTAAAAAACTGTGCTACTTAGAGGGATCTTTTTTCTCCTGTAATATTAAACCTCTATCGACTGTAATTAATTTAGATTTTTCCTTTCGCAAACTTCGGAGATTTCGAAGTTAGTGGTATCTTTTTAGACTTTTATAATCATAACTTGAAAACTAAATAATATATTTCGGCATGTACAAGTAAAGTCCTGTTATTGTTGTACGAGTATTTGATACCCCACTCGACCTAGTTACGATAATTATAAAATTTGCCCTCCCTATTTGGGCTATCATAACAATGTTTTTTTGTTTTTTTTTTCGTTTGCAATAAAGTTGGACAATCATATTCTAAAACTTACCCAAATTTCAAGTCGATAGCTTGAGTGGTTGCTGAGATAAACAGGTGTGACAGACAGACAGTCGAAGTCGCACCATAAGGCTGCCTGCCTGCCCATTGACGCAAAGCGAGGCAGTGGAGCGGAGCGAGCGAGTATCGCGTGAGCGGAGTTGCGGAGTTGTCCACTGGAGCGGAGCGGAGAAATTATGCAATCCTATTGGTTCGGGTGCCTGTCCATTGACGCGGAGCGAGCTGGCGGACCGAAATATTAACCAATAGGATTTCATGAAAACTCCGCTCCGCAATCGCTCTGAAATCCTATTGGTTAATATTTCCTCGTTTCTCCGCTCCGCCAGCTCGCTCCGCGTCAGGCACCCTTAATATTTTTTCGTTTCTCCGCTCCGCTGCCTCGTTCCGCGTCAATGGACAGGCAGCCTTAGGGTTCTGTTTTTACCATTTTGGTTGGGAACCCTAATAACACGTGCTACAGATAAGATAGTAAGGGTGATGAAGGCCAAATTTCTATATGATTTGCTCATGTCTGCCTCTTTGACTGATGATAAGGAGCATCCTCTACCTACAAGATACAAAAAATATTGGCGGACATCCACACCGCGCTGCGTTTTTGAGGAATTTGGTTTTAACTATTTTGAAACTCAAAAATGAATCGTACACCTGGCAGACTATGACTATCTGATTAAATACAATGTATAAAACCCCAGAAAAATGGTCTGCCACCATAATAGCCCTGCGTCGTAAAGTTACAGCTCTTCAAAATGCAAAAATTCACTACTTCGTCCCGTGATAATGCAGAGTTCTGAATGTCTGCCTCTTCGATTTTCAACATCTTCAGAAGTATTTTAAACAGGAGCCACAAAGGCAGACAAAAAAAAACATTATTTAGTATCTTATTTTTTTTTACTTTAACTCAAAAACGCAGCGACGCACAGAAAAACATGTAAGGACCAAATCGATTCGTATTGAGCTGAACTATCATCCCTATTAATATGAATCATGAGCAAATCATATACCCAAATTGCAGCCAGCACCCTAACTAAGACGTGTCCCTCCACATTGCTCGGCGAGCTGGAGACGCGGTTAGTGGTGGGATTACTCTATTAAAATGAGACGAAGAAAGGGGGTTTTATTCAACTGCAAATCAAAAAATCTGAATCAGCAAATCAAAATCAATGGTTGAGAAATTTTGTGATTTTTTACTTTGTAGGTTTATTTATCCGAACTCAGGAAGGAAGTGTTAAAATAAAAATCATTTTCAATTATACGTAGTGTTACCAATTTTCGACAAATCTATCTGCAAAGATGGACTAGTTGAGCTAGTACAGCAAATGCTGACTAGGTGGCAGCACAAACGCAACGTTGAAATGCGTATAGAGGTAGCAAGTTTCACAACATTAGGCAGGACCACGATAGCCTAGTTGGTAAAGCGTCTGCGGTACTAACGCAGAAGACGCAGGTTTGAATCTTGCCTTGCGATTTTCTACTGTATAGATTTATTTGTAAATTGTTGTTATAATATGTTATTACTTCTTTATTTGGTTTTTTGTTTGTAGATCCTCTACATGACAGAAGCGGCCTCATCGTTAGCGCTAATCACAGTTGACAGCAGAATTAGAAACAAAATCATCAAAGCAGCCAAATATCTCGAGAGGGAATGTGGATCCACCATATCCCCCGTAAGAATGACAAAATATGGAGTTCCAAGTTGAGAGGAATGTATTTTCGACCTTATAGACGTAGCTAAAAGGTCGAAAGTGCATGCCATCATAAGGTCCCTTTTGATTTTGACAATCACTAACCAAAATCAACCTACAATACAGGGTGTAAAAAAAAAGTACAATGATCCTTTTAAAGGGTAATAATTCTACATTACCAATAGATTGTCTGTGCGTTCCAATTTGCGCTAACAGACTGTTTTAGAGCACTGTGAGCGCGCTTAAGTCGGTCCAAATTGACCAAAAGCGTGCTCTAAAGCACTCGCTCGTTCACCGCCTTACGTCATTGATGACGTCATCGTTTCTGCTATCAGTGCTTTAGTCAAATAGGTGGAGCAGTGAAAGCGCTAATGTCAAAATCGATTTGACACATATAAAATCCCACACATTTGCACCAAGCTGATATTTCTCAAGTTTTGATTTTAATGAGTTTGTTTCTAATGGAAATGAGAGTGGATTTGGCGCACATTTTTCAGGGATTAGCTTAGGCTTGTTAAAGAAAATAAAAACAAAACTGACATTTTGATAGATAAACACGTGAGCGCGCTTAAATCCTTTGGCTTAAATCCATTCAAAATTGACTAGAGCCATTAAAGCAGTGATAGCTTTGTGAGCGTGCAAAATCAATTTGGACTATACGCTTTTAGCAGCGTTTGTACAATTTGGAACACAGCGTATAAAAAATATAAAAAAATACTTATTCCTAAACAAAAGTAGTTTAAGCTCAAAAAGTGAAGCACTTGGAGGGTTCAATGACCTCTGTAATCAGCTGGTGACGCAGACAAAGATATTTCATAATGTCCAGTCACTAGAAAGTACCTATTCATTTCATGTAATGCAATTCGAAGGAAAATCAAATTTCATGATCACCAAAAATAAAAAAATAAATTTTATGAAGTATTTTTTTTTTATATTTTACAATCTATTAGAGAGTAGAATCACTCCCTTATAAGTATCATCGTACTTTATTTTTGTTGGCTATATCATTGATAAGGCCGTAGTCTTCATAGGTGTCTAAGCCCCCCCCCCCGCTTTCCATTGTTTTCAGCCATCGGAGCTAAGCATGTAATACATTAAATTATACTAGATTAGTAGCCAAGGGCTGTAAAACATCAATTGCAGCCCGAGATATTAAGGCGCACGAGCGCAGCGAGGGCGCCTATAGTTCGAGGGTGCAATTGATGCTTACACCCGAGCTAACTACTCTGCTTTACACCTCGATTTTGAGGTAAGTAGGTCCTTATTACCACTAAATTGTAGTTGACCAATTAGCGCTCTAGGGTAATAATGTACCTAGAAAAGCCCTAGGGCGGTAAGTAATTAAAACGCCCGCCGCCCCGCTGCTGGAGGCGGCCATCAAGGCCACCTAGGGCTTTTCTAGCTACATTATTACCCTAGAGCGCTAATTGGTCACCTACAAGCCCCATTTGGGGGTAATAAGGACCTACTTACCGAATATGAGAGATGTAAAAGATATTTTTTGCACTAAATCATTCATATGAAGATCTTCTGTAATAAATGAAGCATTTATAATTTATAGCACACGTGCAGACCTTTAGTTTAAAAGAAAAATAATGTGACTTCGTTTTTTTTTCCAAGGGTCTCCCAATGTTACTACATAAATAAAGCTTGATTAGAATGACAGCAGTATAAGAGCAGGACAGAGCAATGCGCTACACACTGGAGCGACAGAGGCAAATATCGATCCGACCTGCTCTCACGCTTAGATTTTCGTCATTCTAATCAAGCAAGCGCTATAATTTCGACCAAAGCTTTTTAAATCTAGCTCCGCTCGGTTTTCGACTATGACACAGTAAATGATGTGCAATTCCTTTCCACTTTCATTCGCCCCAGCGCGCAAGCTTTGTGTACCTCAAGATTTAATTGATACTTTATTATTATTACAGGAGCAGTTTACTGATCTAGAAGACTCAGTGGAAATATCAGTGTCAGTATTCTTTTCTATGAACGATATTCCTAACATGCTTCAAGACCCTGCAGATCCTAAGGTGAGAAATTCCGTAAAAAATAACTTTTGTAAACTTCTGCCTAAAATGAAACGCAACACAATTTTTTTTTTACTTGACTACAGAACCTTTGAGCTTTTTGCCGCTAGTATTTTAGGATTGTTCCTCAAAATAATTACCCACATTTATGGGAGAATTCGTATTTTTCAGTGTGAATTGAATTTATGGACGGAACTTTTGAAAAGTCTCGTTGGTGGTGGTAGTCGATCACTACAGGCGTTGGGTTTCACTTTAATAAACAAGACTCAGCTTTTTATTCCAAATTCACGACGAGAGTACTACACGACAAAAGCGAAAGAACTTCGAGATCACATGACGGTGTGTAACCAGTGTTTAGTAAGAATTTTTACTAATGTAAATCATTTGTCCATTTATCAGTAATAAAATGTTTATATTAGTCATCAAGGGAGCAACCGCAGCGGCGGCGGCGTTTGCTACATGGTTACCGCTCACACAATACTCATTACCGTGCATTATTAATCTGCTATGTTTTTTAGACATTTGACCCGGTAAAAAAGAATGTGTATAATATATAATTGCTGTTGTTACCTATTGTAAATTTTACATACATAATCGCCGTTAAGCTTGATCTTTTTCTTCAAATTAACTCGTTTATACTTAAATACAATTATTGTTTTAGTAATAGTATTTTCAGTGCATACGAAAATTAAAAATGAGATGAAGTTTTATAATGATTTTCCAGAAAGTTCTCGGCGACAACGGCGTGTTTCTATACCCAGTTTGCAACGGGCTAGCGCATTATCACGACCAAGTTTTCTTGCGCGCGTCTGGTGTTCTTTACACCATGGTGTTTAATATTCTTGGCATGCCAGCCACCACTGTTCCTATGGGGTTGTGTGAAATTAATGGACTGCCTATTGGTATACAGGTTAGTACTAATTTTAATTTTACAGCTTTTATAAATTGTTGGGTAAAAACCTCTCGCAAGTACTTTTCCTCATCATCGTAACATCCCATGATACGTCAACTGCAGGACAAAAAGCTTACTCCAGGATTACAGCAAAAAGGTTTGGTATAAATAAAAGGGGAAAACCATGAAACTAAAAATAGAATGCATGCTTTGAAATCCGTGTTCAAATGACAACGTCTCTGATCATCATGTCAGAGGATACAATACAATAGAACATACATTAAAAAAATAAAATATAAGTGGAAGGACTATAGTCAGTCACCAAGCTTGTTACCGTGTTAAGGGTGTTCCCCTTATGTGTATCAGTAAACGAATCATATCTGTGTGTGCGGCTTAAGTAACAAGTATGATCGCAAAGATAAATGCTTTATCTACTTATCTTCGATTTTGACGCCATTTACTATTTTTGAGTTGCCATTTTAGGCGAGTTATTTCAAATGATCTTTTTTTACAGGTCGTAGCAGCACCCAATCAGGACAGGCTATGCCTGGCAGTCGCTAAACAACTTGAAAAGGGATTCGGTGGCTGGCGGCCTCCTCAACAACAGTTCTATCCATAAGTGTAAACTAAACATAAGTTTCTACATAACGTCAATAAACCACAAGTATGGCGTGGTTCCTTTTTTATTTAATGGAAAGTATTGTGGTGATGTTAGATACTATAAAATTAATGGTTTCCTCTATTTTATATATGAATTATTATGTTAAGTAAACAGTAAAGTTAGACCAATGAAATTGGTAGTAGTGGTTGCAGTCATCCAGTGAATTTAGTCCGTAAAATATTTTTTACCAATAAACCATGAAGGCTCTGTAAGATTGCCCTGTGATGTTGATCTCAAAGCAGTTGGTAAGATACTAGTCTAACAGAAAACTCTGAAGTATTTAAATCTGCCCAAGATACTGAACAACTTTTTCTAAGGAACATAGGTCGAAGCAGGAAAAATAATACTGACTTCCCATACAAAAGGACGCTAAAAAAGAATTCGTTCTTCAACTTTTTTTTTTTGGGAATGGTTGTTTAGTTTAATGGGCAGTTTCAAAACCTTCTGGCTTTTGACACCCTTTTTGTTACTCATTGTATACCGTGGACCCAAGTAACCCGAGAAAATTAAGTATTTCTGACGATCATATAAGTGAATTATGTTTTATCAACATTAACAAAATAAATCAATTAAGTTTTGTACTTTCTTGTGAACAAATCCCTAGTGTTACCACTCCGACACGATACGACAGGAACGTCACATTCATTTGGGATTGTTTCACTGGAGATTCTTGAAAATTAAGCATTTTTGGACTATTTTTGGTACCACTTTTTTACTCCGATTGGACATCAGAATCGATGGTAAAATCTTACAGGTTACTCGGGCCCAAGGGTTTTATTATATATATATTTTTTAATTTTATTATGACTTTCAGAGTACATTTTTAAAATTAAGATGACAATTTTAATGTGTTTGATAATTTTTTCTAGATTATTATCATTATTTTCTCTTTGAAGTTGAACTACATGTAAGTGTCGTGATCAATGATATCGTGATGCACAATGTAAGGAATGCTTTTACTGGAGAAAAAATTAATATAGGACCTTACAGAACTACGCACTGTTATAGTTTGTGAAACAAGAGTTATTTATTATACAAGTTGAGATGAAGTGCTGTGAATGAAAATGTGTATACTTATCCTATTTCTGTTTTGGAAATGTTTGTATTGTACCTACCTAATCTATTCTATACTTTATCTAATTTAGGTACTTGTTTAGACTAGAAATCTTATAGTTTATATACACGCTCTTTAGGCAGTAACTTTACTATAAAATTTAAACGAACAAACTGCAATTTTATTATTTATTTTTCATTTGTGTATCCGTTTTTTCGGGTTCCGATACCAAACTGGTAAAAAAAAGAAACCCTTATGGTGCGACCTTGTCTGTCTGTCACATCTGTATACTCGTATCTCAGCAACCACTCATGCTATTGATTTGAAATAGTTTAAGAATATGGTGGCCCAACAATTGCACATGAAACATAAAAAAAAAAAGATTATTAACGAAAAGGGAGCCCAAATAGGGGCAATATTTAAAATTGCCACTACGTCGAGTGGGTTATCATATGAAAGGGCTTTCACATGGGAGTGAATCAATCATTCCAAAATATAATCATATAAAAAAATACCATTCCCACCCCCCCCCCCCCCCTCCTTATCTCCGAAGTTTGTGAAAGGAAAATTCTGAATTACAGTGCGACAAGGCTTATAATGAACGCGGGTGGGGGCGCTGCTGGTTTGTATGAGGAGAATTGTCAAAAGTCACCTTTCACAAGGTGGCGGTGTTAGTTCCTTTTTTTGCCAAATTCATTATAAGCCTTGTCGCACTGTAATGACAGGCGATAGAAGTTTATGTATATACATATTACAGCAAAAAATAAACGATCGCGAAAGGCGACACGAGCCATGAACTCGCACATTATGTAAACAGTGCGTTCGTAGTTAGCCTCGTGACTCGCGCTCGACGCGAATTATCGTTGCGAATCAAGCACGAGTGGCGAACGCGAACTTACAGTTTACACCAAAGAGATTTGAACCTCGCTGCGCTGTAGCGAGGTTCAAATCTCTTTGGTTTACACACTCGCCAGCATTCAGTCGTCCGCCAGCGCCCAACCAAAGCAGAAGAAAAATAGAGTGCAGTAACGGACAAATTGTTGAATTGAAGGGATGGGAAAGAAAGGGGGCGTTGTAATAATCAGTGAAGTGGGAACTCTCTAAAAAGTTAAAGATAAAAAGCAAAATTAAAAATTTTGAAAAAACCCACGACGGTTGTAATTGAAAAAATATTAAATAAGACTTTTAATATACCCCCGACTTAAAAGGAGGAAAGTAACGAAATAGTACGAAGAAAGTACCCAAGAAAATCCGTCGGGGGCTGCCATTGCCATGTTTTAATAATTTATACATAATTGTAACCAACTAAAGCTATTTTATAACTAGCTCGTATAGAATTCATATTGATTAAATTCTGTATTAATTTTCGTAGGATACGGAATGGCAGCCCCGACGGATTTTCTTGGGTACTTTCTTCGTACTATTTCGTTACTTTCCTCCTTTTAAGTCGGGGGTATATTAAGTCTTATTTAATATTTTTTCAATTACAACCGTCGTGGGTTTTTTCAAAATTTTTAATTTTGCTTTTTATCTTTACCTTTTTAGAGAGTTCCCACTTTACTGATTATTACAACGCCCCCTGGTGAGTTGACGCCACAACTCTAGTCTAAGAACCATCACTGATAAATCATAAATCTTATACTGGAAAACGTATCTAAATCGGTCAAACCACTTTGGAGATAAATGGGAACATTTGCGTAAATTAAAATTTATTATTACAGCGCCCCCTGGTGAGTTGGCGCCACAACTATAGTGTAAAAACTATCACTGATAAATCATAAATCTTATACTGAAAACCGTATCTAAATCAGTTAAACCGTTTTGGAGATAAATGGGAACATTGGCGTAAATAAAAATTTATTATTACAGCGCCCCCTGGTAAGTTGGCGCCACAACTCTGGTCTAAGAACCATCACTGATAAATCATAAATCTTTTACTGAAAACCGTACCTAAATCGGTCAAACCGTTTTGGAGGTAAATGGGAACATTTGCTTAGATAAAAATTATCATTACAGCGCCCCCTGGTGAGTTGGCGCCACAACTCCAACTGTCGCGGTCCATAGCGAAATCTGGCCAATTCTGCGTTTTACATTCAAATAATTAAATGTACTCAACAAATTTAACGCACACATACGAGCTTTATAACGAATGTTACCGTTCATAGGTAATTCGCGCTGGCTTGCATTCGTACGCTAAAACCCCCAGTACTCGTTGGCCATACGTATTCTAGGCCCGTTTGCGTGAGTTTTCCGTTTGCCACATACGCTCGCTGGCGTGCCGTCGGTTGTCGGTTTTTTGTGCACGAGCCAAAGGGAATTTGCCGCAAGCCATAAACAGCGTTTCCACGTTGGTTGTGCCGTCATTTCAAATAAGTGCGTTGGAGCAAATGGACGTTTGGAGACGGAACGAAGCCGATGGTAGAGCGGCGTCGTTTCCACGTCCCCGAAGTAAATAAAAGTCGAGCTTGGTCAGTTGATATTACAGCACTATTTACTCGAAGATTACAGGAGTACAGTTGAGCTAGATTACTTAGTGTCCGTCTCCCCAGCAACCCATGCGAGATATAGCCAAGTGGCATACACCAAAATTTAGTGGAAATTGGTTCATTCCATCAGTAAAGTGTCAGATTCAGTGCATCAAAACTGACGACACTACGAGCTGAAAACTTTGGGTGGCTGTAGAGACGTCTCGTCAGCCAGCCCATTCTATACAGGGAAAACTACGAAGATTACATAAAAGCAAAATAGTTCCACATTTACTGCATGTCTAGTGCAATTGATTGTAAAAAAGCCGAATCGAAAATGTCCATATGGTAGGAGCACTTCATCAATAATTATGGGTGGCTGGAGAGACGTTTTCCCAGCAAGCCCATGTGATATCTCGGAACATATAGTAGGTAGAAAGATAAAACAAAGCTTAATATTTACTACCTACTCGGAACAGTAGGTAGCAAATATTTCAAAATCCTAGCGCCACTAACTTTTGAGATATTTGTATTTTTTCATGGGCTTGCTGGGGAGACGTCTCGCCAGCAAGCCCATGCTGTAACTCAAAAAGTACTGCACGTAGAATGCTGAGCGATATACCATTAGAGAGTGCATATTTGATGCAATAAGCACCAAGAAAAGTGAGTCCCTAGGTTTTACGGTTTCGATGCTAGAAACAAATATCATTTTCCCGCTGAAAATTTTGAATGCATGATGTGAAGTGCGACGTTGCCGTTCTGTGCAACTCTACATGTTGCTGTTAGAGCATTCAAAAATCAATCTTGTATCCTTATAGTTATAAGGTACTGTAGACGCACGTGTAGATTATTTGTAATTTGAGAACAGTTCGGGAGACGGTGTACTTAGTAAAAGACTGATTGGTTATCAAGAAGTTTTTATTTATTTGTGGACGACATGTTAAGAATGAAAGAGATAATATGTATTTTAGCTCACGTGAAGACTAACTGGTGCCTCAATCTCTTTTTAGCAACCGTGACAACTGTATTCTAGGAGGAGATGTAGGTTTAATGGTCTCAGTAACAAACTAAAATTTTTAAAGTATTCTTAAATTGTCCTGTCATTAATAAGTTAAGGAAACTGATTTATTAAATAAATACGTGAGCCAAAATACATATTATGTCTTTTGTTCTTCACATGTTGTCCATAAATAAATAAAAACTTCTTGTTAACCAATCAGCCTTTTAAGTACACCGTCTCCCGAACTATTCTCAAATTACAAATAATCTACACATGCGTCTACAGGACCTCTTAACTATAAGGACACAAGATTGATTTTTGAATGCTCTAACAGCAACATGTAGAATTGCACAGAACGACAACGTTGCACTTCACATCATGCATTCCAAATTTTCAGCGGGAAAATGATTTTTGTTTCTAGCATCAAAACCGTAAGACCTAGGGACTCATTTTTCTTGGTGCTTATTGCATCAAATATGCACTCTCTATTGGTATATCGCTCAGCATTCTACGTGCAGTACTTTTTGAGTTACAGCATGGGCTTGCTGGCGAGACGTCTCCCCAGCAAGCCCATGAAAAAATACAAATATCTCAAAAGTTAGTGGAGCTAGGATTTTGAAATATTTGCTACCTACTGTTCCGAGTAGGTAGTAAATATTAAGCTTTGTTTCATCTTCCTACCTACTATATGTTCCGAGATATCACATGGGCTGGCTGGGAAAACGTCTCTCCATCCACCCATAATTATTGATGTAGTGCTCCTACCATATGGACATTTTCGATTCGGCTTTTTTACAATCAATTGCACTAGACATGCAGTAAATGTGGAACTATTTTGCTTTTATGTAATCTTCGTAGTTTTCCCTGTATAGAATGGGCTGGCTGACGAGACGTCTCTACAGCCACCCAAAGTTTTCACCTCGTAGTGTCATCAGTTTTGATGCACTGAATCTGACACTTTACTGATGGAATGAACCAATTTCCACTAAATTTTGGTGTATGCCACTTGGCCATATCTCGCACGGGTTGCTGGGGAGACGGACACGTAAAATCCTTGCGAGCCAGACGAGTTCTCTTCCAGCTTCACTGGCTGCTACAATTTCAGCTTCAGTTGTCGAGATAGCGACTGACGCTTGACGTTGGCTTAGCCATGATACTGTCCCTCCGGCATAGAGACAAATGACTCCAGTGGTAGAGCGACCGGTGTCCTGATCTCCACCGTGATCGCCATCGCTGTATCCCTTCAAAATACGGGTTGAGTACTTCGCTTGGTATCTGATTCCAAGTGAGCTCGTGCCTTTGATATAGCGTAGGACTCGCTTCACTCGCAACCAGTCTTCTTAAGTCGGTGATCCCAATTTTCTAGATGCAACTCCCAACTGCATATGCTATGTCCGGACGTGTTCCGACCATTAAATATGCGATGGCGCCTACAGCCTCACGATAGGAGAAGTTCGCTTCTGTGTCGTTCACTTTCCCTGGTTCAGTAGGTGTTGCCTTCTCAATTGGCATAGCAACAGGGTTGCAGTTTTCCATTCCGAAGCGCTGAAGGAGCTTCTTAGCGTAGGCTTCCTGATTGATAAGAATGGAACCGTCCTTTTCTCTGGATATTTGTAATCCTAGGTAATAGGTCGCTGGCTTCGTTGTAATGTTCAGCCGTTCCTTGAGGTCGTTTATGAAGGCGGTCGACAGTTTCTCATCTGTTGCAGCTACTAATCCATCGTCGACATACAATGTCATTAGTATTTTCTGTACATTTTCAAAGTGTTTGGTATACAGGCAGCAGTCTGCTTCGGATTGATTGAAGCCCATGCTCAGCAGTATGCTTTCAAAGCAAGAGTTCCAGCATCTCGGAGCTTGTTTTAATCCGTACAGGCTTCGGTTAAGCTTTCAAACATTTGACGTTCCGTCTCCATAGCCTTCCGGTTGTTTGACATAAATCTCTTCCTTTAACTCGCCGTTAAGGAATGCTGTACAAACATCAAACTGTATGAGATGTAAGTTTTCTTGTGCACTGACACTCAGTAGGGCTCTAATCGTAGCGAGTCGGGCCACCGGACTATAAGTCTGATCATAGTCCTCTCCTTTTCGCTGTTTATAGCCTTTTACGACAAGGCGAGCTTTATACTTGTCGATAGTTCCATCTGGGTTCTTTTTGATACGTAAAACCCACTTGCATGGAAGAGCCTTTCTGCCCTTGGGTAGTACACACGGCGTCCAAACGTTTAAATCTTTAAAGGATTTCATTTCACTGTCCATGGCCTTCTTCCATTCTAGATTGTCATCACGTTGCATCGCATCGGAGAAATTCGAAGGGAACGTTTCCGCGGCGCACACGAAATCGTCGTATCTCTCCGGGCGCTTGGTTAGACTTCGGTCTCGTAGGTTGTAGCGTGGAGTAGGAGATTCAGCATCATGAAATTCTTCAAAATTGTTGTCTGGTGGATCTAGCACGTCTTGTTCCTGGATATGATCTTCGACTGGAACTGGTTCTGGGTTTTCCTCGATATGGTTTCCGTCTGGAACTGGTTCTGGGTTCTCTCCCTCGAGATCATGTCCATCGTTGTTTGTGCTCATCTCCAGATCGTCGTCGATACGATCTCCCTCGTTTTCTATAGGGGCTGTTAACCTTGGTGGATCTTGATGTGACTGAGAGGCCTCGCTGTCTTTGGCGTTATCCAATGGCAGTTTAAAAGTATAATCCCTAGTTTCTGTCTGTTCCTCATTAGAAGACTTTTTCATCAATGGGAAGTGGTCTCTCGTCGAAGATTACGTCATGCGAGTGGATAAGCGTGTTCTTCTTTCCATCTGTGATCCAGATCCGGTAACAGTCTTCGTCGTAGCCTCGAGTCTGCCTGTGATGGCTTTCTTATCTAATTTCTTGCGTTTCTGTTTTGGGATGTGGGCGTAAGCATTCGATCCGATGATTCTCAAATGTTTAATAATCGGCTTTTTTCCACACCAAAGTTCGTAGGGAGATTTTCCCTCAGTCTTTGTTGGACCTGTTCTATTCAAAATATATGCAGCCGTGTTAATAAGTTCTGCCCAAAGTTGTTGCGGCAAAGCTTCGTGCGCATACATCATGGATCTCGCGGTTTCGACCAGAGTTCGATTCTCTCATTCGCTCACTCTACTTTGCTCCGGCGTGTAAGGTGTCACAAGTCTTTGTTGAATTCCATGCGCGTTCAGGATTTCTCGAATTGACTTGTTGTCGAATTCACCTCCGTTATCACTAAGCAGGCATTTTACAGTGTGTCCAGCTGTTTCCGTTTGTTTAAGCATCAAGACGAGTTTATTCTTGACCTCAGACTTGTGTCGCAGCATGTACACCATACGGTAGCCAGTATAGTCATCTTTGAACAAAACGTAGTATCTGTAATTTGAGTAACTCGGTTGAAATGGTCCACAAACGTCGGTATGAACGAGCTTTCCCGGTGCACTAGCACGCGTTCTCGTCCCGAATTTAAATCTATGGGCTTTCCCATAAATGCAGCCTTCGCAGTTCTCCTTATCAAGAGGTAAATCGAGTCCCAGTTCGCGTTTAACTGTGGCTTTTACGTGTCTCTTGTTTTGGTGAGCTAGTCTCTCGTGATAGAGCTGCAGCGTAGAAGTTGTCAGGTAAACTTCTTGGGGTTGAGCAGGTGGCACGTTCGTTGCTTCGAGCCGGTATAAGCCACCTAGTCTCAGGCGTTTTCCTCGTAAGCATTCTTCTCCGTTGACATAGACGGTGCATTCTTTTGTCGTCGATGAGAAAAAGCTATTAGGGAGTTTGTCGTGCAGAGCAAGAACTGAAAATAAATTTTTATTTATAGCAGGGACATACCAGACATCTTGAAGGGTAATGGCGAATTCTTTCCCTCTCACATTGGATTTGAGAGTAACTGAACCTTTGCCCTTGGCACGAATCACATTGCCACTTGCAGTTGTTACAGTATCTCAACGAAATGCTCAAAACTCTGGAAGAGGTCTGCTCGGTTCGTTACATGGCTCGTCGCGCCATTGTCGATGTACCAGTTGTCGTTATCGTTAAGTGAATTGATTACAGTACCTGCGTTCGCTTCTGCAGTCAAAAGAATCATGTTGGCTTTCTCACTATGCGAAGAAGAAGGGGGCTTCGGGTTCATGCTCTTCGGTGCCTTGCCGTCGTTAATCCATTTCAGACAGTTCTTAACGCGGTGTCCGATTTTCAAGCAATAGTTGCATTTCATCTTCGGTTCCTTCTTCTTATAATGCTTCTGTGTGCCCGACGTCGAGGCACTGAGAATATCCTGCTCAGGTACGTTATTACTTGGCAAGGCTCTCTCAAAAGCACATAGGTGGCTGGTCAGGTTTTCGACTGTTCTTTCCTTTTTTGGTGTTAGGAGCCAGCTGCTACGGAATGTAAAATATTCGTCGCCCAAAGTGTCCAAAATCTTGCATATAAGGAGGAGCTCGGGTTGTTCCTTCTTGTACTCTGATTTCGACATCTCAATATTAAGCTCTGTCCAAATATTTTTCAATTTCGAAAGGTGGGTAGCAACATCGTCATTCGAGTCTCTCTTAAAACCAAAAAACTTCATACACAGATTGTATGCGCGATCTTCGGTGATCCCGTCGAAGAGTCTGTGTAGCTCTAGCCAAACATCTCTAGAATTGGTGTATCTCATGACCTTCTTTAGCGTTCCGTCATCGAGGTTCGTCGTCAGGAGTAGCAGCGCACTAGTGTCAGCCTTAATACGAGGGCCACACCGAAATGATCGGGAATAGAAAAAAGTACAAAAATAATACAACAATATTTACTTTCATTGTTTTTCGAAGTATTCTCCGTGACAATTGATGCACTTTTGCATTCTATCAAACCAATTATTATAACAGTAATTCCAGTCTGAAGTGGATATAGTCGAAACGGCCGATTTGTAAGCTTCGACTGCCTCTTCTGGGCCTTGAAATCGTTGACCACGTAGCATATCTTTAATTCTTGGGAATGTAAAATAATCATTGGGGCTCAAGTCAGGGCTATACGGTGGATGGTCCATTAACTCCACGTTTTCCTGATTTAAAAATGCGATCGTTTTGCGAGCGGTATGTGAGCTCGCATTATCCTGGTGAAGAATGATGCGACGATTCGGATTAATTTTACGAAGTTCTCTTATGACTTCCGGCAAACAAACTATTGTTTACCAATCAGCAGTAACCGTTCTGCGTTCTTGTAAAGGAATCGTAGCCACATGACCAGTTTTCGATACAAACGAAGCGACCATTTTTTTCGACACGCTACGAGAGCGGACAACTTTTGTTGGCGTGACCTCGCCTTCGACGACCCAAACAGCCGATTGATGTTTTCTTTCGGGCTCATATGAATAAATCCACGATTCATCACCAGAGACGATATTGTAAACTGCATTTGAGCTCCCTCTATTGAACCGTTGCAGAGTAGACCGACACCAATTAACACGAGCCGACTTTTGTTCCTCAGTCAAACGATGGGGCACCCAGCGGGAAACTAACTTCTTGACACCCAGTTCATCATGTAAAATAGTTTGAATCGCTGTCATACCAATGCTGAGAGAAGCCCGAATCTGCTCGTATGTCACATGTCTATCTTCTTTTATGAATTGGCGCACAGCATCGATGTTATCTTGTGTTACCGCTGTTTTTGGTCGACCAGTAGAAGGAACTGTCGTGAGAGAGGAACGTCACGACGAAACTCAGAATACTAACGATATATAGTCGTTTTACTGGGTGCTTCAAGTTCATAAACAGAAACAAGCTCGGCGAGACATTGTTCTTGAAATAAACCTCGTCGAAAGTTGTGAAAAATTATGGCACGGAAATGTTCCCGCGTAAGCTCCATTTTCCCCACTGACTTGTCAAATTCAAATGGCTACTACTCTTTTCTTTGTTACTTTTTTTAAAATTCAAAAATGGAATTGTGTTTGAAATAATACTACATGTCATAAACCAAAAAGGTGTTAATCTAATTTATTCCTGAGTATTCTATTCCCGATCTTTTCGGTTTGGCCCTCGTAAATGCCTGGAGTTCTGCTGAAGTACTCGCATTTGTCGGTGAATCTCACGCTGCTGTACTCGGGCTTTCAGGTCGCACGAATCTGCCCTCGACTACGTCTATCGCGCGATCAACAGTTCGTAAAAGTATGCACATCTTGTATTTCCATGTTTCCCAGTTGGACTTTCCACTTAAAAGACCGATCGTCATATTTTTTATTGGGTCCATTTTTCGTCTTTAAATTTTAGCGCGGGGTCCTAAACCTGTTAGCGGAGCCGAACTTATATGCACAGTGAACTATATGTGATACCGGAACTATTTATAGAGCTAGATTTACGCGAATTATTTTAATTATATTTACGAACGCGATTTATTATTGTTTTCACAACGATGTTTTTGCAGACACTGACATTTGACATTTTTTCGATTAAAAAAATTGTCTTTGTAAATGTTTCTAAAGAGTTCGCATATTTGCAAACTCAACACACAATATCGTAGAAGAATCTATTAATTTCACAAGTTTGACATCGGTTGCAAAATGTGACGAAATGCTACTTGAGCGCGCTAGGGAAATTTTGATCTTCATTATGGCAACACTAATCTTCTAACGACGTTTTCGAGAATGCGTGCGACATGACGCGCCGGTGATTTTTTTATAGTTTTGACTTAATTTTTCAGTGCAAATATCGAGAATAAGGTGAATTATTATCAGTTTACGTGTATACTAACTATTTATTATGAATATATTTGTGTATAACTTGTAAATACTACTTGCAGATTTCACAATGGCCGATCAAGTCGACTCAATGTCAGACGCCGAGCTTCGGACAAAACTAGCCGAGCATGGTTTCCCTGTGATGCCAATAACAGCGTCTACGAGAAAGTTGTTAGTAAAGAAGCTGAAACTAGTGTTGGACAACAAGACCAAGCCTCGCAATAGCACGCTATCCACCGATAGTAAGGCGGAAAACAGAAGGTCGCTCGCTCGGTATTCAAGCGGCGAGGAATCTGATTTGGACACGAGTAATGCTAAAGAGAAGCGTAATCGTCGCGTCACGACTGGCGGGGCAATGCTGCCGCCGACCACAAACCGGGCGCGCAGAACTACGCCACTCAAGAAAGATTCGCCTGCAAAACGTGACTCTGACAAGGGCTCTGAATCGGAAGAAGAAAAGTCGCCTGTACGTACCAAGGAAGAGATAGAAACCGTGACAACGAAAAGAGTAATCCGTACTTATGCTAATGACGATGACTATGAAACTGGTTCGGATAGCGATGTTGATGCTGACAAGAAAACCACACCACCCTTTAGGAGCAGTTCCAGGTCCAGTGATTACATATCCAGTACATTAACTAATGACGCGTCCACTAGTCCACCATTACGATCATCATTATTCTCCCGTCCATCTCCAACCAGCTATGCTTCATCATCCCTATCGTCGTCTGATCACTTGAACTCTATTCGCTCCCGTCTCGGTTTGACTTCAACTCTCGGTGACAGACCTTCAATTAGCAGTTACACTTCCAAGTTTCCATCCAGTTCTTATCAGCCAACAACTACAAGTGTGGATGAGGTGGAATCTCCTTATTTAAGCAACTTCACTCGACGTTTGTCTGCTTTAAAAACAGATCCCAAACCTACAACTTTCTTGGATCGGGGAGACATTAACAATGGAAGCACAGTCCTGCCACGCAGGTCCTATGTTTCTGGAGTGTCTAGATCTGATGTACACGACTACAAGACAGCAAATGACAAGAAGTTCTTGAAAAACAATCTTGTGTCTCTTGCCCTGGTTGGTATAGTGGCACTTTTTTTTTTTTGCTTATTTTTCATGTATATACTTAAAAGGAACGACATCACCTCAGTGGTAGATGACCAGAACAGTGTCATACCCATCTGCCAGTTAAACATACCAGGCAATAGGCCAGGGATCAACTGTGTGCCCAAGGAACAAGTCAGCTATGCAAAAGATTTGTTAAAAGTTATACATCCAGAACTAACTGTAAGAGCAGCAGCATACAAATGTGGCAAGCCTGGTGCTTTACCATATCTGACTGAACGAGAAATTATAGACCTTGCTAGTGCTAGAGCTGAAACTGTTGATGTCAGCCAGTGTCGCACAGACTTGAATAATTTGGAGGTACTGATAGTAAACAACCCAAGATGGGGCTTGAATGTGATCCAGCTAAAAAGCTTATACTCCAAGGATGTTGAATATTCACCTTTAACTTCAACTGATGTAGTTGTTCAACAACGTAACAAGGGCAGTGTAGCCATTGCCCTTTCTGACCCGTCAACTCCTTTCACTTGCCTCATCTTCAACACTCTTTATTCTGCTGGATCCACTGCAATCATCATTGGACTGCTTTCTGTCCTGATCTTTGCTTTACAAAGGTTCTACATTTACTATGTTAATTACAAGAAGAAGAAAAGCGAGGAGATTTACTCCATGGTAGAACAAATCATTGATGTTATCTCACAAGAGACTGAAGACAGTGAAGATCCTTATGTATCAGTTGACCATGTTAGAGATACTTTGATTTCTCCTCAGAATAGAGAAAAGATGGCTTCTGTTTGGGATTCTGCTGTTAAGTTTATACAAAGGAATGAAAGTAGAGTGAGGATGGAGGTGCAATCTGTTGATGGAGAGGACTGTAGGGTTTGGAGATGGGTTGCGACCCATGGGAGTCCAAAACGAAGCGCCGCATGGCAAGGACAAGCATTTGAAACTCAAGAAGGCTCAGTCAACAACGTGCCAGTCTCCCCTACCCCCTGCTTGAAAATCCGCCACATGTTTGACAAAAACGATACCAACCCGAACTTACGTCAAGTGATTACCGATGCGATCCTGGAGAAATGCGGCGACCGATGCAACATCCTTCACATTGACGTTGAGAGAACTTCCTGTTGCGTGTATGTGAAATGCGCGACGCCGACCGACGCTGGAGTTGTGTACCGTAGTTTGCACGGATGGTGGTATGAAGGTAATCTCATTACTGTCAAGTACCTGCGCTTGGAACGTTACATGCAGAGATTCCCTAACTCTCCTTCTGTCGGTCCATATTTAAAACCATCCCTTCAGCGACGCGGTTGGGATGAGTAATCTACTGGTGCTTGGTTTATGGCTTATGCACTGTTTTTTATTATATTCAATATCAACATTGGTACAACATTATTTATTGAAAATTTAACTTGTAATAATCCAATGATTACTGACAAATTCAGTCATATTGATATTAAAGTTACTTGTTAGTCATTTCTGTTTACTTAAGATATTTTAATTTATAGGTGTAAAATGGTCTTTGTCAAGGATGGATTCTGTAGTATTAAACTTTTCTAAAAGAAACAAAACAACAAGAATTACACTTAATAATATTTATGCAGAATCAATCCATTATTTTTATACTGCCTTGTTTTCATAATAGATTTGCATAATAGGATTCTGTAGACTTAGAAGGTCGAAAACTTATCTCTTTGTTCTTATGATATGAAACCGTTTTTCTCTTTTATCTCTGTATTTTGTCGTTTAACACAAAATACAGTGGCATATAATAAACTTAAATCGCTAACGAAATTCACGGAAGTTTATGCACTTTGTAGTAGCATAACAGCATTGATCTGTATATCAGGTTTAAAAAAATAGTAAACACTTTTTTAACCTATTACTTAGGCCATGAAACTGAACAACTTTCACTAAGGAACATAGGCCGCAATACGTAAAAAATGTTTACAAAATACGCAATTAGCCGGTGCAGTTCCAAGTTGATTTTTTTTCATATCAACGTATGTTCCTTGGGAAAAGTTGTTCGCTTTCACGGTTTAGACGCTAAAATAGTGCTTACAATTTTTGACACCTTGCATGTAAATGAAAACTGACTGACTGACATCCATCAATGCATAGCACAAACCATATCTGCTCAGAAGGGATGTTTGAATTTTCAAAAATCCTTTCTTAGCAGTTTGTAATAAATCATAGGCACTAGCTAATTTGTAGGAAATATTGTTATTTTACAAATACACATTTAAGTTATTGGTGTCTTAGTTTGCCTGATAGCCTTTATCTTTTTATTTATAGGAACCAGAAGTTCTTTCTCAAAGAAATTATCTTTGCTCTTTACTTTGCATTTGTCAATTAGTACTGTTACAACAAGCATTTTCTGAGTTTCCAACCATATTATTTTTTTATTGAAATGCATGTTTTAGAATAGTCTTATTATAAGTTAGGACATGAGAAATTGATGTCTTCTAGTAAAATTTATAAGTTATAACAAAAATTATCTCTGGCAAGATTTTTTTGTAATATGTCATCACAAAACTTGACATGTTAAGAGCCCTTTTACACTAGCAATTGTTACATGACTCGCCCGTTAGTTAATCTTTTTGATTCATCGTAGTCGAAATGGTAGTGTAAGATGACTTGCCGAATCCGTTGTTTGTTACAGATTTACTAAAGTTTTGGAACAAATTGTTTTTATAATAATTTAGTTATAAGTAGGGTAGGTTTCGTTTATAGGTTGTATTGAATTCATACATTGCTTTTAGTTACTCACATTTATCTTGGCACAAGTTTTATATGACATAAGTGTGTTTTAATTTCATAAGATTGACATTGATGTTAATTGTACGTACTAACTTAATTAGAGTTATTTTTATGGATTGATTTTCATTTTTTAATAAACTTATGTAAGGAATATTTAGTTTTTCATTGCACACACACGTCAGGTTCAATTTTCAAGAAAACAAAAGAAAATTATTTAAATATGTATATTTTATTTTCTATCAAAAAAAATTTAAAACACGCACAGAAAAACACTTAAATCTATATGTAGTCTAACATAAGTCCAAAATATTTACATTGAAAATCGAGATTACAAAACATACTATTATTTTTTTATTAGCTGGTGCCCGCGACTACGTCTGTGCATAATTGGACAATTCACACAATACAAATTGTAGCCTATGTGTTATTCTGATGTTTAAGCTATATTATTGTACAGTTTCATTAAAATCCATTTAGTAGTTTTTACGTGAAAGAGTAACAAACACACATACATACTTTCGCGTTTATAATATTAGTAGGATTTGTGCTAGAGTAACTTTTCGAATACTTTTCTTCGCGGTGCGCATCTAATCCCGGCAGGCATGGCAGTAGGCACGTGTATGCTATAACAGTTATAATGTTCCTAATAGCGCAACAGGTCTGTGAGTGCTTGGAAGCATCGCCACTTGTCGGGGAGGTAGAAAGGCTCGAACACGTGCGGGAACGGAGCGTCCCATCCAGCCACGCGGGATACGGGCGCTTCCAGGTGTAAGAAACATTGCTCCTGGAATCAAAACATGTAGAGATAAAACTAAGAAAACATACTCCGCCCATCAACTTCATTAACCGTAAGGAGGATCCACCCACTCATTCCTGACGGATCTTCCGATTTGTCGGACATCCGATTGCACTACACATCATCCGATAAATCCGAATGCAGTAAGTCATTTATGCAAATGCAGGGTAAAGGTGTATTCACAATGGAGTTAAAAAGCGAATACCTTTCTTTCCGTTTTTTAAGTAACACAAAGGAAACAACCGCTTCCTTCGAAGGTTTTCCTTCAGTAAGTCATTGTGTATTTGACTTTATAATTTTAAGCTGCCTGATTGGTTACGAAGCTTGGCTACCAGCGGCGAGAAGTGATGACATATGAGCAAAACTACGAGTATAATTGTACTGTCTGTCTGTTACGCTTTTATGACTAATCCGATAAACCGATTGTGATAGAAGATAGTTTGAACCATCGGAAAAGTCATTAGCTACTTTTTCTGAACCCCACGCGAACGGAGTCGCGGGCAACAGCTAGTAAGATATAAATACCACAATAATATTAATATTTATGGACGCAGCCACGCAGAAGTGTATTAAATGCGCGCGAGTCCGACACGCACTTGACCAGTTTTATTATTTGTTGGCATTCTAGTACCAATTTTCACGTTTGTGTTTCCATTTTTACGATAGAACTAAAACAAAAATCGAGTAAATATCGCCTAAAAACACGCTTTAGTAAGGATATTTCCTTATATTTTTATTATTTGTTGTTATAGCAGCAACAGAAATACCTATACATAATCTGTGAAATTTCAACTGTCTACCTGTTACGATTCATGAGATACAGCCCGCTGACAGAAATCATCGGACGCATATTAATAGGGTCCCGTTTTATACCCTTTGGGTACGGAACCCTAAAAAAGCACATTATTTAAAAGTCCACTCCTGGACGAGGAGCCCCTCCAAAAATTTTACATTATTTATTTACTTTTTATTTTTTAGTTTATTTTTGAGGGGGAGTACCATAGTCACCATTCTTATTAGCGTTGCGGCTGGCACCATAGACCGCGGTTGTTGCTGACCGCAACATGTACCTATAATAGTACGATACGCAGAAGGACTCTGTTGCCTATCCAACGGTTCTCGTTATCCCTTAGTCGCCTTTTACGACACTCACAGGTGGTACTATTCTTAGCCTGCACCACAAAAAATAAAAAGGAAAAAATTTAATGTTATTTACCTGTATGGTAGCAGCAATTTCAGCACCAAACCCCGAAGTGAGTGGGGCCTCGTGAGCTACAAGACAGCGACCAGTCTTTTTCACCGACTGCAAAGAAAAAAATATCAGTAAGTCGAAGGAAGATTAATGAAAATATGTGTCACAAGGTATTCTAACATGACATTCATTCAGTCATTGTAAATACGGCACAGGCGTCGTTCTGTAAATTTTGTATGTGGATGTCGAATCACGTTTGATGATTTCACATTTTAACTTGGGACACAATGGCAGATGTCATCCCATAGTAATAGTTATTTGTTATGCAAGGCAGCAAAAGTGTTATTTGGCGTGAGTGTCTTGTATTGAAACCTGAGCAAGCGAAGGATTCTAGAATTGAACCACGAGTGAAGCGAGTGGTCCAAAAGAAGAATCCTGAGCGTAGCGAAGGTTTCAAGGCACGAAACGCAAAATAACTTTGCTGCCGAGCGAAACACAAAATTTTTCACCTCACTAAAGCGAGGAAGCAGCCAGTACCGCAGCGTGGAGGTCTGCCATACTGCATCACGTTCGAATTTCAAAAACCTTTGCCCGCTAGCGGCCAAAAATCGCTTTTGGCCGCAGAAAAACCTTTTGCCCGCTAGGGGCCAAAAATCGCTTTTGGCCGCAGAATTTAACCGACAAAACAAATGTTTCCGAGCTTTGGAGGTGAAAAATAAATTAAAGTAAGGCCATCCTAATAGGTCTTTTCTGATATGATCAAACGTATGAAATTACGACCTGCAAAGAAAAATGAACCCTGTGTGTTGGTGTTAAGGAAACGTCTAAACGGACTTCTTACGTTGGCTCTACTGTAGTATTATATTCCGAGCGGAGCAAGGAGTCCGAATTGTTTGAGTAAGTCCTTATCGCACTACTTATCGAAAGTTATCATCATCATCATAACAACCCTGTACAGTCGAAGTAATGTAGCCTGATGAGAGTAGGACGGAGCGATGCTCAAAACATTGGAGCGATAGAGACAAGTATCGATCCGACCTGCTCTCACGCATAGTTTTCCTGCTGTCATTTTTATCATCATAGCATCCCATTAAACGTCCACTGCACGACAGGGAGCTCCCTCCACAATTCCAGAAAAAACGCTCGGTGTAATTTGGCGGGAAAGTACTATACTCACCACGCCTGTTAGCGTTGCCTCCGCGTTTGTTGGTGACCGCAGTATGTAAGATGGTACGATACGCAGGAGGCTGCTGCCCATCCTTCAGTTCACAATCCTTTAGTCGCCTCTTACGACACCCAGGGGTAGAAATATGGGTTGGTACTATTCTTTGCTGGCACCAAAAGGGCTCATTCTAATCAAGCTTTACCGGGTGTAAGGGCCTTCTGTGCATTCCGAATACTGAAAGGGCACGCTCAGTCAACGTAACTGAACAACTTTCAACGAATAAAACTTTCAGGGAATGAGAAAAAAATCGGCCTCCATACAAACTGTCCAAGTCAAGTTTGCAATTTTGTATGGAGAGGCCGAATTTTGTTTTAATTTCCTGATCGTTTTATTCGTTGAAAGTTGTTCAGTTACGTTGACTGATGAAGAACTTTCAGTTTTCGGAAGGCTGCCTCTTACACCCTGTGTTAATTCGACTGTAGTGTATGAGTACAGTCAACGACAGGTCAAGCTTGACACTCGCAGTGCGACTCGCTAGCCCGTACGTTTATTGAAATAAGAACGGTACAAAGTACAATGTTTACTCTTGGCTTTACAATATCAACATTTAAAGTATCCATTCCATTCATTATATCGTCCGTCTCGCTCTTATGCATTGCGCAGGCGACGGGAGTGGGAATGGGGAGCCTCTATATTTCTGTAGTATCTACCCAGAAGTTAAGCGAGTTCAGAAACATACATTACAGACGCATAAATTACAGTTTGAAATTTACAGACCCTTTACCGCGAAGTTCTTTACCGCTCCAATATCTTATGCATGGCTTAGACAAAGCCTACTCTTACAGTAGGCCGTTCTTGCCGTTTCTTTTGAGTAGGAATGCTGTATTTGCATAGTATTATCGTATCGCATAGTTGGCTCAGTAATTACGCACAAACAACAAAATCGTCCTGACAGGCCGCCAGTGTGGCTGGTACTGCAATTATTGTCGTATTATTATAGTCATTGACATGCGAAAAACGCTCCGCTTCTATGCGAGTATATTTCGAAATCTTTGGTGCAGAAAGAAAAATAAATAGCTTGAATAGTTGTTCAGTTCAGAATTATGGAACCGTAAATGTTGTACAGATTGATTGTTATTTAGTTTAAAACGTAGAGCAATTTTGAAAAATGATGTTTGAATTTTATTCTGATAAACACTATAATTTTCGCAATACCGGCTACACTGGCGCACTAAGTCCGTGACTGCCCGTGTCTGCCCGACTCTCGTCTGTTCAGCCCTTTAAAGACGGAAACCATTTACTGAGCATCGCAATAGATAAACTATAGATGGCCGAAGTATGTCCATTACCTTTTTTTATGGCTCAACTAGACCAATCCTTTTTATGTTATAACTGGCAAACGAGCAGAACCTGAGGTTAGTGTCACAGCTGCCCATAAACACTAGCAACACCTGGGGGGCAGTACTAATGCGCTGCCAGCCTTTAAGACGTGTAATAACCCGCTACCCTTGCTGAAAAAGGGAAGATAATGCTAGAACACTCACATTGCAGACGGTCTCCTCGTCCCACGGCAGCACGGACTGGAGGTCGATGACGTCACAGCGCGCGCCCAGCTGCCGCTCCGCTATCTCGGCCACTTCCAGTAGCACATGCAGTTGTGTTCCCCACCCTATTAGGGTCGCCGCGTCTCCTAGAAACCACATCAAAACATCAATTTTAGGGTTCCGATACCAAAATGGTAAAAAAAGGAACCCTTACGGTGCGACTTTGTCTGTCTGTCTGTCATACCTGTATATTTCAGCAACCACTTATACTATCGACTTGAAACTTGGAATAGTTTTAGAATATGGAATATGAAATAATAATAATAAAAAAATGATTACTAATGTAAAGGGGGGCAAAATTTCATATTGTCATTACTAGATCGAGTGGGGTATCATATGAAAGGGCTTTACTTGTACATTCTAAAATATATTTTTGTATTTTTTTACAACTATTAGTTTTCAAGTTATAATGAATAATGACAAAAAAATAACCAGTCCCCCCCACCCTTATCTCCGAAGTTTGTGAAATAAAAAATTCTGAATTAATTACAGTCGATATAAGTTTATGTAAATAATACAGCCCACGCGCAGCCCAGCTCCACGAGCTTATTCCACCATCTCCCTTCTACCATCGGGAGTCCACACGCACCACAGGATATCACCCATACTTGGTTGATATTCCACACATTCGCACAAAGCGCTTTGAAACATCTTTTATAATGCGCACAGCTAAAGAGTGGAATTCTCTGCCTGCGTCTGTGTTCCCGAGTTCATATAACCCGAATCTATTCAAGTCGCGAGTGAATAGGCTTCTACTGGGCAAGCTCGTTCCATCGTCGACCTCATCTCTGTCTTCAAGACTAGATCGTGGTCAAGAGTAAGCCCATTGACGATAAAAAAAAAATACAGCAAAAATAAAACGATATTTCTAAGTTGCACAGATTTTTAAAACTCTGCAAAAAACCTTTACAAACAAATTTAGTTTCATCATCATCATATCAGCCGAAAGACGTCCACGAAAGATCTCCATGACGACCGGTCCTGCGCTGCTCGCATCCAGCGGCTTCCCGCGACCGCCACCAGATGTCGGTCCACCTTGTGGGCGGCCTGCCAACGCTTCGTCTTCCGGTACGTGGTCGCCACTCTAGAACCCTCACGCCCCATATCGGCCATCGGTTCTTCTTGCGATGTGCCCTGCCCACTGCCACTTCAGTTTAGCGATTTTCAAGGCTATGTCAGTTACTTTAGTTCTTCTGCGGATCTCCTCATTTCTGATTCGATCGCGCAGAGAGACTCCGAGCATAGCCCTTTCCATAGCCCTTTGGGTGACTTTGACCTTTCTGATAAGGCACATCGTGAACGGCCACGTCTCGGAGCCATATGTCATCACTGGCAACACACACTGGTCAAAGACTTTCGTCTTGAGACACTGCGGTATTTTGGACGTGAAGATATTGCGGAGCTTCCCGAACGCTGCCCATCCGAGTCGGATTCGACGAGTAACCTCTTTCTCTAAGTTGGATTTACCCAGCTGGACTGTTTGTCCCAGGTATACGTACTCATCAACAACTTCGAGCGTATAGAGTCTCCAACTTTGAGTGGAGTGGGTACAACAAGGGCGTTAGACATAATTTTCGACTTATCCATGTTCATACCCACTTGTTGTGAAACTCTACTGAGGTTATTGAGCATCGTGCCGAGATCTTCCAGGGTCTCAGCCATTACGACAATATCGTCGGCAAATCGAAGGTGGGTCATGTACTAGATAGGGTGATGGCGTCCAGCATTTCTATATAATTTGCACATGTGGCAGACGTGGATCGTTCGATTAAAAACGATGAGTAGAACCACAGAAAAATAGTCTGCCACCTTGGTAGCGCTGCGTTATCAATTAACAGGGCTTTAAAAATGTAAAAAAAAATCATGAGCTAAATCATTTGCTCATGTCTGCCGCTAGCACTGATGGTCAGAATCATCCTCAAAACGATGAAAGTTGAAGAGGCAGACCACCACACCTCTGCGTTTTGAAGGAATATTTTTTTTAGTTTTTTGTTATGATATTAAAACGTGTACATCATTTGCTCATGTGGCAGACATAGATCGTTCGATTAAAAACGATGAGTAGAACAACAGAAAAATAGTCTGCCACCTTGGTAGCGCTGCGTTATCAATTAACAGGGTTTTAAAAATGTAAAAAAAAAACACGTGCTAAATCATTTGCTCACGTCTGCCGCTTGCACTGATGGTTACAATCATCCTCAAAACCATAAAAATCGAAGAGGCAGACCTCTAGACCTCTGATTTACCAAAGGCAGACCATTTGATTCATAGTCTTATATATAGGGTGACTTCATAGATTTATATAGTCAAGATAGGGTCTTGGGAACAAGCGGTTCAAAATTTCCCCATACAAGAAAAAAAAGCGCCATCTGTGAAAGATCGCGTAAACTACGTAGTGTAGTACTTCAAGGAGGTCTTTGTTCTGAGGTCGTCGGTGCTAAATACACGGAATGGAAATAATATGGCGGGAAAAACAAAACAAAGTCTACTGTTTATACGTGACTTAGGCCTGGTTTTTCAGTGCTATTTATTAGATAATAGTAAAAAACAATAAAAGTAAGTAATTTTTTAACTAAAAAAATGTATCATCGTTTCATTTTTGTATTAGTAAGTTTGTTGTTTTTTATTTGGAAAACTTACATCTGTTTATTGAAAAGTCGCGTCTTACACGAATTAATTGATACATTTTTACTTATTTACTTTTTACATCTTAAATCTTTTGCTTTATTTACTTCTTCTATCATCGTTAGTGCACCCTTTTATGCAACAGGCTGGCATTTTTGTATGTAGTCGCGCGTTTTGCGTGGTCCGCTCCTCAGAACAAAGATCTCCTTGCTCGTCCGCTCAGATAAAGTTGACAATTTGTGATTGACATTTGTTGGTCCACAATGTCAGATTGTGGACCAACGAATTGGGGACAGTGTAACGTGCCGATGGGCCAGTACTAAAATATAAGTAAATGGGTGACTTTTAATTAGTTCTTGATAGAAACAGGTATGAATTGATACTGAATAACTTTCCCCAAGGAACATAGGTCGAAATACGAAAATCAAGTTTTGATCTCCCAAAGAAACTGCATCAGCGGATGGTGATGGAGGTCAAATTGGGTATTTCGTATTTCGACCAATTTTCCTTAGGAATAGTTTTTCAGTATCATGAGTACATCATGTACATGCATATCTTTTGCTATCAAGAACTTATTAAAAGTCACCCTATACAACGTGTTAATGGAATAAGCGAAACCCTCATACACCCCAACTGATTTTTATTAAAATAAATCCATTCCCGTAAAAAAAATCTTAAATTTTTTTTTTCTAGATATTGTTATTTTAAAGTTTCATCATAGTTCTAGTTTTATCGTTGTTCTAGCCCGCGCGCTCCGCGCACGCTTCCCTCTCCTCCTCACCGCTCACGGTCCGCGCGGCACCGGTCGGCAGCGCGCTTATCCACAGAAATGTTAAGAATAGAAGCGGCAAAAGTTTAAGTAATAAAAATTTTTAAAAATCACCCCCATCAAAAACCCGTGAAATTGATTCCACTCTCGATTCTGAATAAACTATTTTCTCAGTTTCGCTCAAAGATTTCGGACCTCCTTGCTTCGCTCGGAATAGATACCTTGCTAATTTATTTTAGTAGGGGATGACATCTGCCAACATGTCACAACCCCATCATCGATGATCCATAGAAAACATTCAAAATAACCTGTCAAATCCATAGAAAAACGCCTACACCACCTAGTGACGAATTATTTCTATAATCCTCCTTCTAAGTACCTTTATTTTTCTGTGGTTTCGCTTATTCCGTTAACACCTTGTATAGGGTACTTCCTAATCAACTGCGTTCCTTTGAGTGTGTTACTCTGACCATAGAACTTAACAACTTTCCCTAAAGTACGACAAAAAAATTACAAAAAAAATACTTCACTTAGTTCTTGGTTATAAACTGCTACGGTTATTTTGTAATTTTTAGCGCTAATAGAAACCTTGAAATACTTTGAAGGAGGTGTGTAGTTTTTGTTATAAATATTTTTATTTTACAAGTTTTAGTGTTAAGCAAACATCGTAAGGTACAGGCACCAAAAGGTGGTTGGTAACCCTAACTGATCTAAATTACTGACCTGATGATCACTCCTTCAAAGTGGTAAGGACAAACGACTGAAAGGCCTTCCGAAGCACGAATGACGTAGTGTTGTCATATCACTACAATCATGATGTCTCTAAAAAAGTTCGAGCATTTCATGGATAGTCTCTAAAATTGATGGTCAGTAATAAGTAACCAACTTATAGACAGGTACGCACTTCGGTGGAAACAATTTGACCTTGAGCGAGTATTTTCTTTAAGGCGTTTGTAACGTAGCCACAGAATATTCAAGCAATATTTATATTTGTAATCGGTTTCTCGAAAACGGCTCTAACGATTTTGATGAAAATTACTATACGGGTTTTTGGGGCGAAAAATCGATCTAGCTAGGTCTCATGTCTGGGAAAATTCGTTTTCACCGTCTTTTTAATCATTTCTTTGCGCGTTTTAGTGCGTTTAAGAAACTTACAGCGCCACCCGATGATATTGTCAGGTTGAGGCGGCTATTCTAGAGCGAAGCTCGGTCGCCCAGGTACTATAATAGTAAACAAGTTCAGCGTAGCGCTGGTTCGGCTGACTACAGGTTACACTGGTTTTGTCTCTACGTGTACAATGCCGTGCGTTCCATGGCATGGCATCTCTAAGATGTTCAATTTCCTGTCAAGAGCTTTCACCTGAGAGATTTTGCATTATTTACCTAACGCGTTGTTTTTAAAACACGTAGGTAATCGTGCCTATAAAGTTTGAGCGTTGCTTTCGATTTCCCTGGGATCCCATAATGAGATCCTGACTTGGTGGCCATGGGACAACTTCAGAAGTATGTTTGGTCGGATAAAAAAAGAATTTTGAAAATCGTTCTATTATTTGACAGAACGTTCTAATTGTTGTGCCACTAGCGGTCACACACCACGACTAACGTTATTTAATTTTAGAGATCGCAAAGAAAGACCAACTTCCACTTAGCCACGAGCGCTTCAAACTTTCGATCAATACGTGACTAAAATTTTGAAGAATAATCCTCCAACTCCTAACCGTTAAGGAGTTGGACCTTCCATCATCAGACCATCAACATGAGATGATGAATACCAGACGCAATACTTGTGTAGCTTTGAAAAATATATGAAAAACGTTATACGTGCCTATAAAATTTGAGTGTTGCCCTCGATTTCCCTAGGATCCCATCATCAGATCCTGACTTGGTGACAATGGGACCACCTCAGGAGTATACCCTTTCGGATGAAAAAGGAATTTTGCAAATCGTTAACACCTGACGGAAAAATAGGTGGACATACATAAAAAATACATACAGTGGAACATAGAACCTCCTCCTTTTTTGAAGTCGGTTAAAATTAGGCTTAGTTTCCATACTCCTGATAAGCCCATGTATTTACTGTGCCTCTAATTTTTTATTTTTAGGGTTCCGTACCTCAAATAACGGAACCCTTATAGGATCACTTTGTTGTCCGTCTGTCTGTCTGTCTGTCAAGACCCTTTATCTCACGAACGGGTAAAGGTTTCAGGTTGAAATTAATACCATTTATTAGGATCCATGAACCACACAAGATCTGAAAATTTAAATTTTTTACAACGACGCAATCAAAAGATATGGCATTTTATGTCCTCATCTCCATACATTTATGCAAAATAGCAAAACCTACAGGGTACTTCCCGTTGACTTAAAATTATGACATTTGGCAAGAAGCTAGGTCTCACAGTACAAATAATGGGAAAAGTCTGAAATCATTAAATATTACAACTTTTCTCACAACTAATGGTAACCAATTGTGGTGAGCTCCCGTTTCAAGAACATTCATATAAGATAGGGGTCAAGTTGGATGGTCATGAAGGCGATTTTTGTTTTAGTTCTATTTTAAAAATGGGAACACTTACAAACTTTAAAATTGGTATGTTCATAGTGCATAAGCTATAAAATAACAACAAATAATAAAATTTGGTCAAGCGCGTGTCGGACTTAAAAAAAATGTAGCACATTAACTTACTGAAATTTCAACTAATACAATAATGATTATGTGGTGGTACGGAACCCTCTGTGCGCGAGTCCGACTCGCACTTGGCCGGTTTTTTTTAAAGCATCGGCTACTTTCAATGCAACCTTTTTAGTAAGATGCTGGCTGGTATTTTGATACATAATTTTTTCATGTTCATTTGTTCAAAGTTCTGTCAAGATTTGAATGGATGACATCATTCAAAGACATAGCAGTTGCAGTCTCAGGAGACGCATTTTTGAAGCGTTCGTATTGGCAAGATTCGTATACGAATCAGTGATATCGCTATTTTTGAATATTTATACCTGTGAATTCTGTCTGACCAAAGATTTTGGAAATTACGCCAGGGGGCGTTAGAAACACAGCGTTTTTCTTACGTCAATGGGTCTGACCCACTCGTTTTGAGCACCCAGTAGACGTTTGCCCAACCGTTGGCCGCGCCGGCTCGGCAAGCTTGTTGACAGCTTTCACACGTTGTTGGTGCGGCTCATTCCGTGTAGGTCTGTCAAGCAAGCAAGATGGACGTATACGCGGAGACTATCGCTGCCGCTGAAATATACTTATACAGTGCTTTTAAGTTTTGTTTCCAGCTGCACCATATTTGAAAAAAAATTAAAAATATTTTTACTTATTTAGAATAAAATAAAACGTCCCTCTGCTCCTACGCAATTATTTGAAATAAAGGCACGGCCAACGTGTGAACGCCGTTTGCGGCTCGTCGTGTAGAGCCCGTGTTGGATTTCTACCCTTGAACATTTCTACCACTCGAAAGTATATTTAATCTGTGATAAGAACGATATTGGGTCCCCCGCACATGGTCAAACAGTTTCGCGATCAGACTTCGCGATCATTATTATTTCTCTTTCTTTCTTATGGCTGCATCTCTACCGGATCGCAGCATCGCGGATTTAACGTGTGCGGACACTCGAAGTTTCCTTCACACATTGGGTGCGCGCACACGTAACATCCGCGATCCTGCGATCCGGTAGAGATGCAGCTATAAGAAAGAAAGAGAAAGCTATAGGACCATAGAGACACCATAGATACACCTAGTCTATGGTCCTATAGCTTTCTCTTTCTTATAGCTGCATCTCAGCGGATCGCAGGATCGCGGATTTAACGTGTGCGGGGACCCATTGAGATATCAACTTTTTAATTAGCGTTCCATTCCTACGCAATTTATTACCGGTTTTTAAAATCAATGAATAATTTCTTTCCGGTGTTTATTCTTTTCTAAGTGAAACGAAATTATCTAAGTATGTACAAGTGCGACAAGGCTTATTATGAACATGGCAAAAAAAAGAACTAACACCGCCACCTTGTGAAACGTCACTTTTGAGTGTTCTCCTTATACAAGCCAGCGCCCCACCCGCGTTCATTATAAGCCTTGTCTACTTGAAAGAAGAAAGTGAATTAGGACGCACCCTATATTGGGGATATGATTGATTTAGTACGAATTTATAAAAATTAATATTTCTTAAAATCAGTGAGTAAATCGTCTGCCAATTTTTTGTTGTCTTCAGTGAAACCAAATGAAGCGAATAAAAGCAACTAGAATGATGAGCAAATGGTTTAGTAGAGCCTTTTTTTTCTACATATTTACTAGTACTTCCCGTGATAATGCAGAGCCCTATACGTCTGCCTCTTCGATTTCTTTAATTTTTAGTATGTTTCTGACCAGCAGCTCCATTGGCAGACATGAGCAAATGATTTAGTACCCTTCTTTTTTTTACATTTTTGAAAATCTGAAACTCAAAAACGCAGCGACGGACAGCAAAACTTTACTGAACCAAATCAATTTATAATAATCTAAACTATCATCTCTAGCGATATGAAATACGTGCAAATCATATAGCGAAATATTTTTCATCTCCCTTACTATACTCGCCATTGATGTTGATGCTAAGTCCTTTCCAGTCCAGGAGTTTGAAGACGTCTTCCAATGCAGCGGTGAACAGTTTAGGAGATATGACGTCTCCCTGTCTCACTCCTCGCAGCAATTGGATAGGTTTCGAGTCCTGGTCCTGAAGACGAACTGACATAGTGGCGTTTTTGTACAGATCCTTCAACACTTCAATGTACCGATAGTCGACTTGGCACCTCTGGAGAGATCGTAGCACGGCCCACGTCTCAATCGAATCGAGGGCCTTCTCATAGTCCAGAAACGCTAGGCAAAGTGGCTGGTTATACTCTTCGGTCTTCTGTATAACTTGCCGTAGCGTATGTATGTGGTCTATAGTACTGAAGCCTTTACGAAAACCGGCTTGTTCGGGAGGCTGGAAGTTGTCGATCCTGCGCGCGAGACGGTTCGTAATGACTCTCGAGAACAGCTTATAGACATGGCTCAGAAGTGAGATGTGTCTGTAATTCTTCAGCAGGGTCTTATCACCCTTTTTGAAGAAGAGTACCACCACACTTCTGTGCCATGCCTGTGGCGTTTTCCCTTCGAGTATGACAGAATTAAACAGCTTCTGAAGAGCTTTAAGCACTGGCCTTCCGCCTGTTTTCAGAAGCTCAGCCGTAATTCCATCGTGCCCGGGTGCCTTGTTGTTTCTAAGCTGTCTGAGAGCCATTCTAATCTCGTACAAGCTGACGTCCGGGATATCTTCGGTATGGTGTCGGGTAAGTCTAGCTCTTGGATCGTTGGCCAGACTGCTAACGGGTGGGCCGGTTGACGTGTATAACTGCCCATAGAACTTCTCGACTTCCCTCAGTAGCTCAGGCTTGGACGATACGGTTCTGCCATCCTCGGTCTTCAGCCTCGTCAACTGGCTCTATCCCATAGACAAATCTCTTGCGAACACTTTGGAGCCTTTGTTCCGCTCAATCGCTTCTTTAATATGGTTAGTATTAAATAGCTGAAGGTCGCCAGTCAGAATGAATGAATGAATGAATGAATAACTCTTTATTGCACACATCTAGGAATAAAGATTAAAAATTACGGTTTTACAATAAGTGGGCAAAAGGCGGCCTTATCACTAAGAGTGATTTCTTCCAGACAACCTTTTGAGGAAATCAGCAGCGACGAAAGACTGTAGTGTAGTGCACTAATGTACAGTTACATATATAAATATTGTGAAATAAATATATAAAAAATATATACCTACATACATATGATTAAATACAGTATATATACATATATTAATTTCAAATATAGACATATATATATACTACACACTGTAAGTTATACATAAAATAAAATACATAAACATACAATATATATCGACATAATATGTTTGCGAACTCATAATAACTTAGCGAGGAAATACTGACGAATTTTGGTTTTAAAAATGCCCAGAGACTTAGAATGACGCACCTCCAACGGTAGGTCATTCCACATCGTGGTAGCCTTGACAGTGAATGATTCCTTGTAATACCCAGAGCGAGTATAAGGAATGTCTAATAAGTTATCATTCTTAGACCTAAGGTCACGGCTGCGACCTGCACCGAGGAAATGGAAACGTTCCTTAAGGTAGGGAGGGGAGCGCGAGTCATACAGCACTTTGTAAACGAGCGTCAAAACGTGCTCATCACGCCGTAGCCTGATCGGAAGCCATTTTAATCTATTCCTGTACTCGGACACATGGTCGAACTTGCGCAACCCATAAATGAACCTGATGCATACGTTTTGGAGTCTTTCAAGTTTATTCAATAGTTCCTCGTTTAGATCAATCATGCATACATCAGCGTAGTCTAGAATGGGCAAAAGGAGCGATTGCGCAAGTTCAACCTTTGTCCTCACAGGAATAAGATTCTTCCACCTTTTTAACGACCCATATGCAGCAAAGATCTTTCTGCTTAGCTCATTTATATGCTGAGACCAGGAGAGTGTGTTGTCGAACAAGACGCCTAGATTTTTGACAACATTACTGCATGTCAAAGTGACACCGTTAAATATTATAGGTGGGAGATCACCGTACCGAAGCTTTGAAATCTGCTTGGACCCACCAGTAATAATAACTTGAGATTTGTTCGCGTTGACCAAGAGGCCATGGGAAAGACTCCACTGGTGGACAGTCGCCAGATCAGTGTTTAAGCTAGCAATAACTGTAGGTAGGTCATCAACTGTCCCTTGTGCATAGATTTGCAGGTCGTCAGCATACAGGTGAAAGTGACAGGAAAGGAGAGGGGTAAGGAAATTAATGAAAATGGAAAACAGGAGCGGGGAGAGTACTCCACCTTGGGGCACACCGGCAGTTAGATCACAGAAACAGGAAGAGTTATCATTCACACGAATACACTGCCGCCGCCCCACCAAATATTCACGGAACTATTCAATCGCAGTATCCGATACGGAGATAGACTTCAGCATTGCAAGTAGAATGTCAAAGTCAACAGTGTTAAAAGCATTGCTGAAATCAAGTAAAACAAGGACAGTAACCTGCTGACCTGACATTCCACATCGTATGTCATCGGACACTTTAGTGAGGGCAGTGACAGTGCTATGACCAGGGCGGAAACCAGACTGATGGGGGCTAAGGATATTGTGGGTGTTAACGAAAACGCTAAGCAGGTGATGAACGAGGCGTTCGAGAACCTTGGATAGGAAAGGGAGAATAGAGATAGGGCGGAAATGGTTCGGCAAGGTAGGGTTATTCAGTTTAGGAGTAGGGATTACAGAGGCGTCACGCCAACAGCTGGGGAATGTGCCGGTGCTGAGTGAGAAGTTGAAGATGTGGCAAAGAATAGGGATTATAACCTTCAGACTTAGAGATCTGTTTATTGAGCCGCCGATATTGAGAAGCATCTTCGGTTTTCCGACTTTTTGAAGAAGGAATTCATCATAAAGAGTCCTTCTTTCTCCAAAAAGTCGGCTAACATGTGGCCTCTGGAATTCCGATATCCAACACCAAATTGCGCCACCCTCAGCTCACCATCGCCTCGCTAGCCTAATTTCGCGTTGAAGTCCCCCATGACAACGGTATAGTGGGTCTTAGGCGTATGTATGGCTTTAGAGATATCCTCATACATAGCCTCGACTTCATCATCAGTGTGTCGATGTGGGGGCGTATACCTGTATGACCTTCAGCGAATACCTTTTGGTGATTCTGAGTATAAGGTACGCTACCCGCGACGACACACTCTCGATCATGACCACGTTGTTCACGAGAGACTTGTGGACCATAAACCCGACACCTCCCTGGGACAGTTGGTCGCCCTCCCGGAAATAGAGCAAGTTACCTGATTTTATAATTATCAATTCCTCCCCCTCTCTTCGGACTTCAGATAGACCCAAGATGTCCCAGTGTAACCTGCTCAATTCTTCTTCGAGTTCTGCAACCTTCTCGTCAGTCCGCAATGTGCGCGTGTTATAAGTTGGCAGGGCCAGAGGTCGTCGTTGTTGGTAGCTCGACATCTGCCGGGGATTCCTCGCACCCCCTGCCCCACCGTTACCATGGCCGCTACCGGAGCCAGGAATAGCGGGGCCGCCGGGGACTAGGGGCCGGTGCTTAACTTTTGTAGTTCATGGTGATTTATAGGGGGGTTTACCATAGTCGCCACGCTTGGCAGACGGGTTGGCGCCCGCAGTGTGATGGAATAATACACAGAAGGACGCTGCTGCCCATCCTCTGGATTTCATTCCCTTAGTCGCCTCTTACGACACCCACGGGAAGAGATGGGTCGGTACTATTCTTTTTAGGCCGGCACCGCACCGCACACCTTAGTTTTGCAGTCCTAAAAATGGACTATTGCTTCCAAGAATACTATAGGTACATCGGAAATCTCGGCGCGCGAGTCCGACTTACACTTGACTGTTTTTTTTGTCGAGATTAGGAAAAAGCGCGGCTAGATATATTCCGTTTCACTTTTTACTTTCGAGCGGAGCGAGAAAGGTACCTATTGTATTCGTGAAAAAAAAAGTTTTTCTAATTTTATCAAAAATTTGTTCTATATCACTTATACATCATAAAAAACCAGTCTCCCAAAAATGTCCGTCCGTCGGTCGGTCCGTCGGTCGGTCTGTCCGTCGGTCGGTCTGTCCGTCACGCTTTAACCTAGCGGCTAAACGAATGGTCCGATTGACACCATATTTGGAATTTAAGAGTTTTATGCAAATAAATCGAAGGGTTTTGAGTGGTTTCCTGCTGGCTCTCATTTTGAGGGCAGCTGTAATACAACGAAAATGAAAAATTGTAATTTTCGCAAAAACGGCTCATAAAATCTTGATGAAACTTTGCATGATTAAGCTTAAGGTATTTGCGGCAGTATCAATTGGTCTCTAGCAATTCATATAAGGGGTGTTCCCTTACTACTAAAAGTACCTGGTCGAACGAGCTTCGCTCTATAATAGCCGCCTCAACATTAAAATATCATCGGGTGAGCAAACTATGCTAGCCGCCAACAGATGGCGCTGTAGGTCTTTGTCTAAAACGCAAATGCTTAAAAACACGGAGAAAACGAATTTTCCCAGATATGAGACCTAGCTAGATCGATTTTTCGCCCCCGAAAATCCCCGTATGGTAAATTTCATCGAAATCGTTAGAGCCGTTTTCAAGAAACCGATTACAAATATATAAACATATATATATATATACAAATATTGCTCGTTTAATAGCATAGGATTTAAAATTGTGATTTACTCAAAACCGGTTTCGTTGAGCTTATTTTGATGTTCTACAATTTGGATTCTAAATTGGTTTTCTACCTGATCATTTTTACATAAATCTAGTTGGTACGAGTATAGGTAAGTTTGTATTTTCATATGATTTGTTTGTACTTAAATTTGTAGTTGGTACTTATTTACTCATTACTATCCGCAGTCTTTATAATATAGTAGTTAGAGCATTCGGCTCTTGATACGGAGGTTCTGGGTTCGACTCCCGGCGGGGACACTATTGAATGATGACTCTCGTATATCGCGAGAAATAAGTGCAGTGCTGCTGTACTATTTATTTTTATTGTCAATGGACTTACTCTTGACCTCGATGTAATCTTGAGGACAGAGATGAGGTCGACGATGAGACGAGCTTGCTTAGAAGAAGCCTATTCACTCGCGACTTGAATAGATTCAGGTAATATGAACTCGGGAACACAGACGCAGGCAGAGAAATTCACTCTTTAGCCGTGCGCATAGTAAAAGATGTTATGAAGATAATACACAACTAAGAATAAAAATTCCCTACTGTATGATATTCTGATAACGTGTTCTGAGTATTTTGGCGCAGTGGATTAGACAATTCTTTTAGAATAATTTACAGATTAAAATGCACAATACAAACCCGCGATAAACAAATTTTCATACCGTAGACGAGGGCCAACGAGCTTTAATATAAGAAAGACGGAAGAAGAAAGGATAGGAATCTCCTTTCTTCTAAATACATGTGGCATGGCATGAGGCGAAATTTCTCACTCACAATAAAGGTTCACAATTTTATCAACAAAATATTGACTGACCACTGCACTTAAAATTAACCTGGGCCGTTGTCAAGTGGCAATCTGGTCCAAAATTCGGCCTCAATACCACCACAATACATTATTTTTCACAATAAAAAAGGGGAGCTAGCCGAACCTCTCAAATAGCTGTCTGTCGTACGTTCAAATGTCAAGCAAAGGGTGCCAGCCAAAGAAAATTAAGGGAATGTCCCGACTACGAGCGGCATATCGGTCGCTCACTCAACTCGTTCCGTCGGCGTAGTGAGCTGACTGAGCCGCCGACCGGGAGCATAGTTCGCGGCGACTCAGCTGCTCACGAATGAATCCGCAAGCGAAACGCCGCAAACTGCGTACAGTAAGCGCTGAATGGACACTCTGTTTAAAATATATAGGGAGGGTTACTGGCGGCAGACAGTGAGCGGCTGAGTGTGAGCCTAGTGGGGACATGGCCTAATAGTAATTGTACAAAATGGAACACCTACCTTCCCTCAGCACCTGCGCGCTCCCCAGCGGCAGAGTATACTCCTCCACGGGCACCTCCTCCGCAGCAGACCTGTACAGGATCTTGGGCTCCAGGAAGATGCAGGGGTCGCGCGACTGGATGCACGACAGCAGGAGACCCTTGGCTGTGATTGGCCCGCGGGGCACTACCACCTGGGAAACATCATCATCATAAAATCCCATAAAAATGTTCACTGTTGGACTGGGAGCTTCACGCAGAAATTCACAGCAAAAAAGCGTTTCTGCCGCCCACACGAAGAGATCATAACATCCCATGAAACATCCACTGCAGGACAAGAGGGTCTCTTGCGCATGGGTTTTGGAGGGGATTTACCAAAGTCACCAGGTCACCACGCTTGTAAGCGTTGCGGCTAGCGACCGTAGTTTTTGGTGACCGCAAAGATTGTAAGATACAATACGATGTGCCTCTTTTATTCCAACTCACAAGGAAATCATCTCCCCATCTCACTCTAGCATATGAGTGAAGAAAGCCTTAGGAAGGATCTTGCCCACTTGTGCAAGGTGTCCTGAAAATAATCGTGACGATGTCCTCTGGAAACCAAAACGAAAACTCCTATGCGCTACTTTACTGTCCGTCTCCTTCCTTCTTATAATAAAAGTAATCTCCTATGCCACTTACTCTCAATCCAACCGCATTAGCGAAGAAAACTTCAGGGCTTTGTGAACGATAAAACCCACCGTTTCTCACCGCAAAGCGTCCAGATAGTGAATGTAACGCTTCAATATCAATCTTCTTCTAACTTACACGTAACCACCTCCCCATTTCACTTACTCTCTATCCAGCACAAGGGCGAAAAAAGGCTGAGGATATTGTCTCACTCCCGCAAAGTGACAATGAGACCGCCGCCGTTATTTTTCCCGCCGAAATGCGGAACGGAATCACACCTTGGCTATGTGAATGTCTATCTCCTTCTAACTAACAAGTAAATCCTCTCCCGATTTCTCTCACTCTTAATCCAGCTGCATGAGTGAAGAAAACTTCAGGATCTTGTCTCACTGCATAGCAAGGTGCCTTGATAATGATGAGACCGCTTCTGTAACCCTCCAAAATGCGGAAACCTGCCATAACTACTTCATAAAAATAATCAAAAGTATAACAGTAGTTGTAGTATAAAAGTCATCATCTATGCCACTTACTCTCAAACCAGCTGCATGGGCGAAGAAAGCCTCAGGGCTTTGCGAGTGGTACAACCCACCGTGTCCCACGGCACTGCAAGGCGTCCTGATGGTAAGACCGCCGCAGTCGAACTGACCTCCGGAACGAAACCGCGCCTTGGCTGCTTCGTTCACTATCTGCAATTAAGTAACACATAAACATCATCATCATAGCATCCCAGGAAAACGTCAACTATAAGACAGGGAGTTCCCTCCAGAACTCCAGCAAAAATATGTGGTACTCAGGTGGGGATTTACCATAGTCACCACGCTTGTAAGCGTTGCGGCTGGCGACCGCAGTATGTAAGATGATACGAAACTCAGAAAGGTGCTGCTGCCCATCCTCCGGTTCATGAGCCCTTAGTCGCCTCTTACGACACCCACGGGTAGAGATGGGTTGGTACTCTTCTATAACGGCACCACACGGGACATAAACATTACAATCACTGTTTCATTACAATAAAATCTTGCACTTACCTATGTGCAAAAAATAATATCACCCCGAATGGGTATCGAAAAAGTAAAAGATCTTAACCTCCCGACGCATAATGTCACGTTCGCAAAATGTCACTTTCTCAAATTGTCACGTTCGCAAAATGTCACGATCGCAGAATGTCACGATCGCAAAATGTCACGTTCGCAAATTGTCACGTTCGCAAAATATCACGTTTTTTGAGACAGAATTTTTTTAAATTATTTTGCTATAGATTTGGGACTTAGAAAAATTTTCATGATATATTGAATAAACAAACAAACATAAAAAAAAATTTGTATGAATTTGGCTTAGAATTTTTTTTTATATGGGTTTGGGACGTAGAAAAATTTTAATTCTTTGTGGACTTAGAAAAAATTTCATTATTTTTTTCGCAGAATGTCACGTTCGCACAATGTCACGATTAAGTGTGACATTATGCGAACGTGACATTCTGCGAACGTGACATTTTGCTATGGTAAACCCTAGTGTGACATTTTGCGAACGTGACATTATGCGCCGGGAGGGATCTTAATCCATATTTAATACTAGCCTCTGTGGGTGACACAGCGTCTCCGATAGAATCAAATCCGTCGCAATCGGTACTTTTGTTGTGAAAAAGAAAAGAAGAAGGAAAACAGCAGCTGATATTCTTCTCTGTCTCTCAGCCCAGGGTCCTCCAGATACTTTCAAGAGCACATAAAGTTTGACTAGCATTCAAAGCCGTAAGAAAAGAAGTATTTTAAACTAGGTGGATTCCCCCAGGGTGATAAAATTGATAGACTCGAGAAGGGCATCTGTCTATCGAGTGGACACTTTCTGTCTACTACCAATTTCTTATCTCCACGTGCCGTTTACACAAGAGGGGGGTTTTTTGCTCTTTTACAGGTTGGGTTGTTAGTCTAGTTGGGTTTACATTGCCGGCACACCCCGGTCACAACGAGCGCCAATTTGAAATTGGAAGGTCACGTAGGCCCGCATATTCAGTACAAAAGACCCTCAGGAGGAGAAAGAGAATCTCGCGGGGGTGCGGGGTGGACTGCAAGGGATGCGGAGATTGTCCATTCTGTATGATAGTCATCATCATAACATCCCATGAAACGTCCACTACAGGACAGGGAGCTCCCTCTAGAATTCTAGTTTTTGCTGGAAAAATGTAGAGGGGAAGTACCATAGTCACCTCGCTTGTTAGCGTTACGGCTGGTACCATGGACCGCGGTTGTAGGTGACCGCAGTAAGTAAGATGTTAGATCCAGTTTATAACCCTTAGTCGCCTCTTACGACACCCACGGGTATGTAAGGGTTGGTACTATTCTTTGCCGGCACCACACGGGACTGTATGATAGTACTATTACTTTATTCTGTGTTGTCGGAATGGATTGTGCTTCTCCAGAATTTCCTACATGAACAAAGAAAAGGGAGAAGAACTTACCTGATCAAAAGCAGGGAAGATGTAGTCAGCAAATTGTATCTCAGCAATAGCAGTGGCTCCAGCCGTAGCCAGGCCAATACCAAACCCAGCTATACCTTGCTCGCATAGAGGAGTGTTGAACACTCTATCTTTGCCATATTTCTCCTGGAAAATAAAAAAAAAATTTACAGTACACAATAGAACATACAAGACAGAAAGATACATTTATACTATTCAAAATGACAACTATAATCCGTTTCATTCATGAATGCCAAATACAAATTCATTTATTTCCATACATAAAAACACATTAAAAAACATATTAAATTAACAAAAAGTAGGAAAAAGTTATGGGCACAGCATAGTGCTGATTTTAAGCCCACCCGAAGTCACGAAGAGGACAGAAATACAAACAGAAGCATTTACAATGCCAATTTTGCAGCTATGTCAATAGTAATCACCTAAAGCTGTCAGAAAAAAAAAAATTGTAAAACAAAAAGAGTTGGAATTAAAGAAACTGATTTTACTTACCATTATTACCATTGCAGAATCAATTACTCATACAAGAAATTTAAGGCAAGAGGCCTGATGATGATGTAACTATGTATGAATGTAACTTGTTTCAGGCATTTAAATAAAGAGGTTCTATTTTATTAAAAACCCTCCTTGATATTCTGATTAATTTTAACTTTATTTAACTAGCAACCCCCAAAAGAAAAAAACTCTCCCAATGAAATTTAGAAGGAAGCATACATATTGCATAGCATTCAAAGGAACGATGCTTATAATTGAGCATCCTTAGAATCAGAATGTTTTTTACCACCTGGACTGTCAAGGGTTGTTTTGTGGTTTGTTTCTTCCTTTTCTACATGTCTTCTGAAATAGGAATAACAATACTAACTTGTAACCCGAGGGCACACCGGAACACTCCTCCAAATCCAATGTCTTCTCCAAACACTACTGCTGTTGGGTCATTCTTCAGCGTGATGTCCATTGCGTTGTTGATGGCTTGCATCATGTTCATCTTGGTTGTTTCACCTGTAATGGAAATAGAATATCAGAACAGTCTGTGAAGACTCCATCACTATTTGTAAGGGAAATATTTGTAGTTTTTAATGGGTCTCAATAAAAGTTAGTTAGATTCACCTGTAATAATGAACCGACAGTTTTACAGTCACTTTATCATATTTTATTACATCAATTTTAAAGAATTTGAAAACAGGTAAGTAATATTTTATTATTTAGCCTAGGTATAAATCACAGATTAAATAAATAAACATCCTAAAAAAAACTACAGTAAAAGAAAAGCCCTAGTAAAACTAGAGAAAAAAGGGACACCATTCAATGTTAAAAGTGGAGTCTGGCAAGATCCTATTTCGCCAAACTTGTTTAATGCCGTATTGGAACATATACAACTTAAATGGCAGGACAACAAACCTAAATCACCTTCATTTTGAAGATGATATAGTTATTGTTACTGACCACCATTCTGAACTGTAGTATATGCTAAGAACACTGGATGAGCAGAGCCGAAAATGTGGACTACATATGAATGCCAAAAAAACATGCCCACTTACCAATAGACAAAAAATCCCTACCACAATACAAACTAATTCCATAAGGTATGTTGATGAGTATGTCTACCTGGGATTAGACCGTAGAATAAAAAAGGCTTGGCAATAATACTGGTCCTTTATTCCTAAAAGAAGTCTTCAAATCGAAACTACCCTTAGGCCTCAAAAAGAAAGCAATGGACACCCTTATTCTACCTACACTGCTATATGGTTGTCAGACTTGGCCCTTCACTAGAGAAGCTATGCATAAACTGCATGTGTTTCAGGGAGTGTTGGAAAGAAGTATGCTAGGAATCAAGTATGAGAGACAGACAAAGAAACAGAGATATAAAAAAACAATGAAAATAATTCACACAGCTGAACTTGCTTTCCAACTCAAGTGGAGATGGGCTGGTCATGTTGCAAGGGCCAAAGACGCAATAAAAAAATCATCCATTTGGTATCTAAGAGAAAACATACGACCCTAACTAAATGTAAAATTTTGGATGATGATATAATTTGTAAACAAGCAAGAATTTGGGAAATAAAAGGCTATATTATTATTATAAATCTCAGTTCATGATAGAGGTGTAGAATGAGTTGTTTTAAAAAATTTTGGAAACCTACAATAGTTTTTTTGTTCCACAGTTATACCAAAGTGTATTTTATTAAAATACAATTTTACTTTAAGAATAAAAGAAAGTTTTTTAAAATTTAAAGACAGTGGTGGTCTGATATTCTTTGAAAGTTGCAGTCATGGCAGTTAAAAAATCTGAATATTGTGGTAAGAACCCGTCAAAACTTTATTGTAATAGTGAATCTTAGACCAACGATAAACAACTAGACTCACAGTTGCTAAAGACTTTTCTTCAAAAAATGTCCTAGCGGTAATATACATACTTATACATCAAGTTATCTAAATAACTAAAAACACATGATACCAAATTAGGACTTAGGATCGTTGCTATAAGGTGCAATGTCATTTGTACGTAATGATTGTTACATCCTTCCGAAGTTCGTATGTTTGAACTCTAGTTCCATGTTTGAAATTCGAAGATTGGCATTTCTCGGATTAGAACATAGAAAATGGCATGGCCTCAGCGACGCGAGGGAATTAGTTTGTTTGTAATAAAATGAAAATTGCTAATAAAATTCAAATATTGACTGTTAAGTAATAGATTTATTGATGTCATTACATAAAATATGATACACCATCTTTTTTCTGCGAGTTCTGGTATTATTTGCATAGTTTTTCACAACACACGTTGGCATCGCGAGACTTTGTTTTCATGCCGCGGTCAAAACACGACTAATTCGCATCTCCTCACGCAGCCACGCGGTGAGGAGATGAGCCTCGGACACTTTTTGGGCGCGAATGTGTCTCTAGCTCTTTATGAAATCTCATTGTAGTGAATGATATTAGCTTGCTATTCATCATAACATCCCATGAAACATCCACTGCAGGACAGGGAGCTTCATCCAGGACTGCAGCAAAAATGTGTGGTACTTTGGAAGGGATTTACCATAGTCCGCAGTATGTAAGATGGTTAAATACCGCAGTATGTAAGATGGTAAGATACTTACACAGTAAGATGCTGCTGCCCATCTTCCGGTTTATAAGACCTTAGTCGCCTCTTACGACACCCATGGGTAGAGATAGATTGGTAATACACGGTCAAAAATGAATTCCACCGAACATAATGCAAGTAACTAAATATAAGTGCAAGTAAGTTAACATAACCTATGTGCATAATTTAACTTACCATTAACGGGTAGTTCATTGTCAGGGAAGAAAGTGAAATGAGAAGATAGTCTCTTTGTAGAATTGCTCATAGTTTTCATGAGGTTTACGAGTAAAACCCCGTTTTTTATCACCAAACTCGCCATTTTTGTTAAACACTTGCGCCCCTCCACGCTCCACTATGAAATGAACTAAATGAATTGAATAACACATCTTATCTGCAATTGTAATTAGCTTTGGTTTGATTACGGCTTCGCTGATAAAAGAATGACGAAAATATAACAAAATGTTTGGCTGTGTTTTTGTTTATTGTTGAAAACGTCAATGTCATTCACTTTTTTTTCTAACAGAAAATCAAGCAAGAGTAGTGCATTTGTACTGCATAGTTTTAGGATTCCGTAATAGTAAAGGTTCTTGTTCGAAAAGAAAGATATTTTCTCGTCTTCTGCTAAACTATCCTTAGTTACTCAAAGATTTCAAACCAAACACACTTTATAACGGCCACACTTCGGTGGAAACACCTTAGGAAACACCCTGACCTTGAGATTATCTCTGGTTACGGTTGTTCTTAGCGTATCGCTGGTTCGGCTAATAATTTTCTCCTACGTGCTTGCCGCCGTGCGTAACATACCGAGTTCCAATATTCACTAGGTATGATAAACATTGTAGAACTACACACTACCGCTCGTCGGTCGAAACGGGGTGTCTACTCTCAAAGTCCGATATATCGAAACGATACTACTCTCAAAGTCCGAAATATCGAAACGATACTACTCGAAACATGCAAATGCAAAACTTCGTCCCTTGACAATAGAGTAGAATATTGGTTGGATGAATTTGTCTCTGGTTTGGGGCGTTTGTACCGTGACTATAGCTCAGTTTATACTGGTTTTGTTTCTACGTGCTTGCTGCCATGCGTACATGTATAATCTGAGTATTTTAACTCCTCTGAAAATTGTAGTCTAACTTTATTCATAGTCTCATCCTTAAAATTAACAAATGATGGCGCCCTGGTAGGTAGGTCTGGGTACCTACACTACACCTATTTTGCCGACTCAAAGTAGGCCGTGCGGGGCCCTGAGTCAAGTGGCTTTCTACAATCGCAAACGCCAGTAGAATAGAATAAAACTCTATGGGTTTGACATAAGCTGTCACGTGACATTTCGTTAGCTAATGTCAATCCCATTGACTCAGGACAGGACATGACTCAGGGCCCTGCAGTAGTTTCTTGCCGTTTCTTTTACGCTGCAATAGCACGATCCGAATCGGGGTAGACTCGCTCTATTCTTCATGACATTCAATAAGTAGGTAAGTATTCTGTAAAGAATCTATTTACATTGAATAAAATTATTTGAATCTTGAATCTAAGCCTACGTAGGTCTACCTATGTAGGTATTAAATACCTACGAGTATACCTACCTATCCAATATATCAAAGTTGGTGAGAACATTGCCAAATCATCTCGGGTGTCGAAGTAACAAGACAAGATTCAGGACTGGAATAAAGCGTGTATTTTAGTGGCGCATCGTTTCTCAACATTTCGTGAAGACTCCCGCGCGCCTCCAATTAGTAGCCTCGTAGCTGTCCGTCTGTCTGTCACAACCGCTCACTGTAAGTGAATTAAAAAGTGAAGTGAAGTGAAGTGAAGGCGCTTTGTTTATCCGAGGCTTGTTCGAAGTATTAAGGTGCCCTTTGTTCGCCATTTCAAAGTCGTTTTCAGAAGCCTACGCTTCAAACTCAGATTTTTAACTCTTGAAAACTCGTGAATGTTTAATTACTTAGGTACCTATGGGATATAAGGGACTAGCCTTCCGAATACTGAAAGGGCATGATCAGTGAACGTATCCAAACAATTTTCATCGAATAAATCTCCAAAAAAGAATCAACTTCTATAAAAGGAGTAAGGGACAGCCTTCCGAAGACTGAAAGGGCATGACCAGTCAACGTTACTGAACCAAATTTTTGTCATTTGTTTGTTAAATTAAGTATGGATCACTGGCCTAAAATAAATGATTTTATACAAAATTGCAAAATTGGATAGTTTGTACTTACGTAGTTGGTTTTTGTTTGTGGAGCTGCCGAATTTTTTTTGCAAAATTTTTTTTTGCTGTGTGTTGTTCAGTTGCGTTGACTCATCATGCATGCCAGAACACTGCCCTTGTTATTTTTACGACTGGCACAATAAGACCACGGTGGTTGGTGAATGCAATAAGGTGGTATGATACGCAGAAAACGGTGCTGCTATCCTCTGATACACTTAAGACCAGGTCAAGCTTAACACTCGTAGCGCTGCCCAAGCCTTTGTCACCCTTTACCAACACCCACGAAAACAAATACTTACGTGATATTATTATCTAGGGTTGATGAAAGTATAGGAAGCGAGGGCGTACGTCAAGATCGTAGCAGGTGGAGGGCTGTGGTCTCTGCCTTCTCCGACCGAAGGGAAAGAGGCGCGATGTTGAATAGCGTGAATTCTCATTGCTTTTGCTCCCGAAGCCTAGTGATTCTAGTCATGATAACAAGCAACATTGCCGAAGAAAATTTTATTTTCTTGAAAAAAATTTTGATTGCCCATAGTTAAGTGGTCACGTGACGTGATCAACTCATTTTCTATAGACACATTTTTTCAAAAAATTCAAGTCAAAAAATAGAATCACTGGGCTTCGGGAGCAAAACTAATATATAGTATATTATGCAATTAGTGAATAAAAGATGGATTTAATGCGAGGGCCAGGGATGAATCACGAGCGTAGCGAGTGATTCAAGTATTAGAATCTTGAGCGACGCGAGTGATTCTGGCCCTCGATTTAAATCCCTTTTATTCAAGAGTTGCATACTATACTTTATACCATGACTACGAGAAAAAGAAAGATAAGCGAAAATATACATTTAAGGAGGTTGTATAGCATTGAGATCGAATATATTCGTGTAACAAATAGTTGGTAATAAGGCGCGCATCGCATTATTTCTTTTTAGCGGGCACAGATTATACGCGTATTTGAGAGGTACAGACTAAACTTCCAAAGAGCCATCAAAAATTTAAATCTTGTTACTTAAATGACAAATTTATTTTTGATTAGTTAATGAAATATCATAAAATAAACATTCATCACATTTTCTAGAATACAGATTAATTTGCTGACCACCCCGTTTGCAGACCACCTCTTTTTTATTTATGCTCTCCTGGTAGGTACTTGTTTGTTTTTATGCCCCTCCAAGCCTCCAGTTGCTGTCCTCCTCTTGAAAATTCATGTTCTCCTGGTACTTCGTATTGAATCGCTGCTCTTAATGGAGGTGGAATATATTTGATTGATGTGTTCTAAATTCAAAAACCAAAATCGTGATTAAAAGGGCTTTTTTATTCACTGTTTTCAGTGAATAAAATAATCTTTTTAGAGGGGGAATGGTATAAACAATTTTTACTTCCCATAGTTAAGTGGTAACGTGACGCGATCAACTCATTTTCTATGCACAAAAAAAATCAATTAAAAAAATAGAATCACTGGGCTTAGGGAGCAAAACCAATAAAAAATTACGCTGTACGAGTATGTGGTACCACTCTCCACACTTCCCTCCTGTATTGTTCAGCTATTGGTACCATTTTTAGAATAAGCTTAGAAAGGTTTTACATAAAAATCCGTAATAGCGATTACTACCCACTAGTACCCACGTATTGAAAGGTATTGTAAAGGATGTTGTTGAGAGAAAGAAAGAGGAGTGTAAAGATGAGTTTGACAGAAGGCTTTCTGAAGATTTCCAGTCAAACCAGTTTTTCTGGAAATCCATACGGACAACCCGAGGAAAGTTTGGAACATCGGAGCTGAGTAAAATCAGAAGCCAGGATGGAAGTATTATAAAAGGTGAAGAATGTGTGCTAAAGAGATGGAAGGAATATTTTGAAAGTTTGTTTGAGAGAGAAGCAGAGGCTAGCGTACCGAGGTCTTCTGTGGAAATGCATGAGAATGAATATGAGAGTAATGCAAGTGAGATAAGTATGGATGAGATCATGAAAGCAATGAAAAGTATGAAATCACGTAAAGCAGGTGGGTATGATAGAGTGTCGGTCGAAATGTTGAAGGCTGGGCGAGGCATTGTGGCTAGTCAGCTGTACCGCCTTTTCAACCTGTGTTGGACGAACGGCCAAGTACCAGGTGACTGGTGCAAGGCTGTGATTGTGCCGCTGTACAAGGGAAAAGGGTCACAACAGGACTGCAAAAATTACCGCGGGATAAGTCTTCTCAGTGTCGTCGGCAAACTGTATGCAAAGGTTTTGATTGAAAGAGTGATGAAAGATACTGACGAAAAAATATGGGACGTACAAGCGGGATTTATAAAGGGAATGGGATGTACAGATCAGGTCTTTTCCTTGCGGTGCATAGCTGAAAAGTTTTTGGCCAAAAACCAAAAAGTCTACTGCGCGTTCGTGGATTTGGAAAAGGCCTATGACCGAGTGGTGAGGAATGAATTGTGGTCGGCATTGTCTATGTATGGGGTGAACGGTCATCTGATTCAAGAACTGAAATCTCTCTATGAAGATTCCAGTGCTTGCGTCAGAATAAACGGGGCGTACACTGAATGGTTTAGCATCGAAAAAGGTGTTAGGCAGGGATGTGTAGCGTCACCTTGGCTGTTTAACCTATTCATGGATAATTGTTTGACTGATCTGAATGAGAGTATGTGTGGACTGAGAATGAATGATGAGTTACTCCTCAAATGTCTTCTCTACGCTGATGACCAAGTTATACTTGCGTCATCTGCTGACGAGTTACAGGAGATGGTAACAATGATGAATGTGGCTTTTGATAGGAAAGGAATGAAAGTTAATGTAAGCAAGACGAAAGTAATGGTACTTGAAAGAGAAGAGTGTATGACAGAGTGTTCTATATTAATAGGTGGTGAACAAGTCGAACAAGTAAAGGAGTTTGTGTATCTGGGTTCTAAGTTTACGAGAGATGGAAAGTGTGAAAGTGATATCGAAAGAAGAGTGAATGCTGGAAACATGGTGAATGGTGCTCTGCATGCTTTTATAAAGAGTCAGAAGGTGTCTCACAAGGCTCGTCTGGCTGTTCATAGAGGCGTTTTAGTACCAACACTGATGTACGGCAGTGAAAGCTGGGTATGGCAGAAAAAGCATGAAAGTAGAATTAATGCAGTTGAAATGAGAGCGTTGAGGAGTATGATTGGTGTGAAATTGAGTGACAGGATTAGAAATTGTGTGATAAGAGAACGTTGTGGCGTAAAAGAAGACGTAGTGACTAAAATTGAGAAAGGGATGCTGAGATGGTTTGGTCATGTAGAGAGGATGAATGAAGGAAGATTGACGAAAGAGATCCACAAGGCGAGAGTGAATGGAAACGTTGGAAGGGGAAGGCCTCGGCGAACGTACCAGGACCAAATTCAGGACGTTCTGAATAAAGGCCAGGTTAAAAGTACTGTACAGATCTGAAGTCCCTTCCAATAAGATCCTCAAATCAGATACGTGAAAGTTTTGGCCAAGGTTGATCGTCTAGAATAATATCCTTTAAGAATATTATATTTTTACTGAATCCTACGTCATTCCGTTTTATATATTTATAATATCTTGTAATTTACAGATTCTGCTCGGTGGAGAGTGGCAATAGAAGAATGAAAAAGAAACTCACTTGTTATTTTAATACTTATATTTGAATATAAACCTAATCTTTACATGTCTAATTTGAGTTAATTATTTTATTTTATTTCACTATTTATTTGAATTTAGTCTCATATTGTTTGGTGTAGTTCATCTGAATTCATGTAGATTCATCAGTTTAGGAGAGGTTTCATCTCTTTTACAATGCAATATTATTATAGCCGTTAAGTTTCTGAAAAGAAACCTATGTTAATATAAACGAAGTAATAAAAATAATGTGGGGACAATCCCCAGGTTTGGAGCACCACCTTCGCCCCAAGCAGCTCGTCCTAGGCTTCCTCTACCCTAAGTCCTAGGTCCGAGGCATATCATCACCCAGCTCACGATGACATGACGCTAAACTACCCTAACAATCCAACTGGATCGTCAGGATTCTGATCATCCTCGCGGAGCTGGATATCCCATCGAAAACTTAATCTACAGTAAAGACTAGGGTTAATGTATGTGGAGAGCGGAACTAACTAACCACAGTACAACCCAGACGGTGATGATGTCTCCCCCCGGTATGTTCATGCCCCGCGTCAAAACCCGACTTCCACGTGGCCCACCTTTAAGGGACGATCACTGACTCATCCAGGGTTCACAGGGTATTTGACTATTTCTTTTAGTCACCCATACCAGAGCTGGTCATCGAGCCCGCCAGGCACACAAAGCATACAGTCTTCCTTTAGGAAAACAAGGCACTCCTACAAAATGAGCTCTTCCTGTAATCCCTCCGGGCAGACAATGATCGACATCATCGAATCCCTTAGTTTGTTTTGAAATAAGTTAAACTGAAAATAATTAGCCAGCTCCACACGTCCAAGTGTGGAGTCTGTACTAGATACGGGTATAGTATTATTGCTTGCATGGCCAGCCTAGATCAATAACGGTTTTATAACGAGAGACATAAAGAGTTTGAAGGGCAACTTCCCTCCCCCCGGTCACTGAGTGACTTTATTGCACCAACAAGGTCTCCGTATATCCTTCATAGCTCTCACTTGTGATGCGTAGCTAAATCTCTTTTCCGTTACCAACCCACGCAGGACAAGAATTATGTAGAGTAACCCCAGTCTAAACACTCATTTAAATAAAATGAATTGCATCTAAACTATAATGGGATTACCCAGCATATTTCGAAAAAGAACATATAAGAAGTAAGTATGACAAAAGATTACTGAAGGTAATCCTTAAATAAAAGTGAAGTTTGATGACCAGAACCAAGAAGATACGGGATAGTAGTATCTAAGCTAGGTTGGGCCAAACATTTATGATTTAAGATCTTAAGGGAAAATCAAAAGCATCGAGTATCCAAAACCAAGAACACTGGGAGAATTTAGCGTAAACAACACTAGCTAAAACTCGATGTTCTTTTAAAAGAGGACTCAAAAGAAGTATAAAAATGGGATTATTGTATATACTTAAATATTCGGAACTTATCTACAATGAAAGAAACTAAACATTATAATTTCTGTTCCATTATTGTTTTCAAGAATCTATTTAGTAATGTTAAAGGTGGTTTCACACTGAGTCAAAGTATAATTTTAAGTATGATAAATTATGACAAGTTTTATTAAGGAAAAATAAAACTTAGAATCTTATAAGGTTTAGATACCTGTATGGTTCAATGAAGATTAAATAGATTAATTAACTACTTTAGGATGACACACATAAAGTTCAGAGGTCCCCCAAGGTCAGAGTGTCGTACAGCCGTCGCAGCCTTGCGGGCGAACGTCGTCAACACACTTTACAAGAAGCAACCCACGAACGAACGTAATGTCTCCATCAAGAATATTCTTCCTTTTGATTCAAGACAATTCTAATTTATTCCTTATAAACAATTTAATGTCATTAGACTAAACTAGAATGTCCCTTCACAAAAGAAGAAAGTTTTAGACTATCTAACTACTCTACATTTGGTAAACCAACGCTAAGATCAGGAGGTCCTCCCGTGGTATATGCCACTCAAACGACGCAACCAATAATGGGCCAGCGTTATCAGCACATAACACAAGAAACCAATTCCAAAATCCAACGTTAAAACACCTTGCTAATATCCTTCCATTTGTATTGGAATAACACCAATTCATCCCACACACACAGAAGAGGGAAATCAGGATGAATCAGCGAAACCTCACACAAATAGAACGAGAAGAACTTTAGAATCAGACCCCTTTTAGGCTTGAGGGCTCCGGCCCATGAATAATTAAAATAAATAAATCCGAAGGTTGATATTATCAGATAAACTTAGACAGATACTCCAGTGACACGCGACATACATTTGCCACAACCAATATAGTGGACATCGGGGACACATGTCACGAGGGCATCCATCCATGCTTGGTTGAACTAAATAAACCTGAGAGCAGGTATTTCTTAATCTCAAAATCTGGGACTCCTATAGAATGATAGTAAAAGAAAAGATAAGCACCTCCTATGAACATGAGTACTGAAATGTAGTAATGTTCTCAGCATGTTCCAATTTTGGGAAATCGAGGCAAAAGATTCAAAATCACTTTCAAAACAATTTATTATTATTTGAAATAATATTATTTATTATTTTCAAACTATTTAAACTTACCCTTTTTATTTCACAATAAAATATCACAAGTTATATCCAAGTTTCAGTTTGAAGATATATTATTTTAAGATTTTGAATTGACGTTCTAATTCTTTTGATCTGACGGAATATTTTTAAATTTTATCATATGATGACACTAGTATATTAAAACTGGAATTTTGATTTAGGGCCAAAGATTTTATATTATTTTCTAAAAAAGTAATTATTTAATGTATTAATATTTTCTTCCATTTTGATTTTGGGTTTTGATTTATTTTTTGTTAAAGAATTAAAAAATTTATAAAGATTTCAAAAATAGCGTCTAGCTTTGAGTAAAACTAAATAAAAAATGATTTATTTGTTGACTATTTGACAATAATGTCAAATAGACAATTCTACCTAAAAAAAAGTATAAAAATATACATCGTCTAAAGTCTCTTTGAAATGATGATAAAATATACATCGTCTAAAGTCACTTTGAAATGTTGACAAAATATACAACATCTAAAGCCACCCTGAAACGATGACAAATTATACATCAGAGTCCAGTTTCTATGATTTCACCAAGGACTATTTTAATCAATTTCTCTGTAAAGGAAAAAATTTAACACAATGAAATTTACATTACCTTTACAATCCAAGCAATACCTTTTTTAGTCTTCACGTTTTATCATTTGTGGTTTGCTATTCCATGTCAATAAAGTTCTTTGTAATTCCTGTACCTGTTTAGAAATAGAACATTATCCTGCCTAGCTATACGCGAACAAAGACATTTGCAGAACTAGTTTATACTTAATTATGGGAAAAGGAAATCTTTATTACTATCTACAAATAACGACTCAGATTAGAAACACAGTATGTTTTAATTCCCGCAGAGTTATTAATGTTTACAAAAGAAAATCATTAAGAGGGAATAACAATTTACTTAAAGTATCACACAGTACAAGCCTCTTATGATCCCGCAGGTAGATCTGTAAAGCTGCAAATATTCTCCATTCAACTCTTCCTCTTTTGACATTGAAATCTGATTTTCTCAACGTTATTTAGCTCACACAACCTGGAAGAAACTATAGATTTCATTAAGTCACATTTCACCTTATCTCAAATACACACAACAACTTTGAACCGAAAATAAATAAAAGATGGAAAACCACAAAATTGAATACTTACATAACGTTAGTTTCACACCACTTATCCTATACAATTTGGAAGCAAATCCTGAATGTTAGCGTCTTGAAATTATACGCAAATAAACCTTCCTATACTATATCCTACACGGAGCAATGCCTATCTTTGTCTCAATTGAAGGAATCCGAAATCAAGGATCACGGTCTCCTTCAAAAGATTCATCACATCAGCTATTTGATAGCTTCCTCCACGAGCTACAAAAATATATAAAAATGACTTACTGATGTCTGGAATTAAACCTTCCTTTTTTTTTTAACCAAGACTATTAGGTGGTCCTAAGATTCTTCCAAAAATTTACACAGCAGCAGATCACTTCGTTTCACGATTTTGCATGTTAGGCTTTTGCCCAGCAGTGGACCTTTGTTTTTCCGGGATTATCTGAAACTTTTCAATCATGTTAAAATTCTATTTCAGCTCCATTGCCCTCACTATTCAACAAAACCTGATTCTTAGTTTTCTTCTGTTGCTTTCGTCCATAACATTTTTGCAACTATTTTTTATCACAATTTGACTCGCAACTCTATTTTTAACTATTATTCCCTTTTTTCCAGCAAAAATGCCTTTTTTCTTCATTCCCCTTTCCCGACTCTGTTCCCGGCTCTGTCTCGACTGTCACCCCTTGTCATATTTTTCTACTCCCCGTTTCTCGCTACACTTCTTGACAGTTCCTCTAAATAGTATTTTATGCATTTAAAATTTTTTTAGGGTTCCGCAAGTGCACAGCCTCCCCCAAAATTTTATTATTTCGAAAAATCTAAGAAAACAATTTTTTTTGATTTTTTTTTTTCGAGAATTCTAAAATTTTCAATTTTAAGTTATTTTTTTTTTTTATTATTATTATTATTTTATTATTATTTTTTAATAAAAACTCCTATATTGGCCCTTAAATTTTTATTCACAAATACAATAAACAAAAACAAATAACTAACCTACTAATATTATAAATCATTAAACTAAATTATTTTTTATTCAAAATTATTAAAATTATTTAACATGTTTAACTAAATTTAGATTTATTATAGTTCAACCCTGATTATATAATCAAATTAAATTTGTATTAAATTATAAATTATTATAGTTCATTATATTTTTTTTTAAAACGAAGTCAATTTAATAATGCCAGCCAATTCACTAACAAATTGGCTCACTATACACTATAATCAAAATAGTCTTCTAATATTAATTATTAAATTAAAACTAATAAAATTATATTAATTAGGTTGTGACCAGGAATATCTCAATTCCTCTAAAGTTAAAATTTATGAAATAGTCCCGTGAAAATCTCAATAGCTAACATCCTAAGTATAATATTTAGCCAAATGGACTGCATTATAAACTCCTTTGACTCTTTGAGTTTCAGGGTCAACAAGAATATACACATTAGCATATTTTATTCCTCCAATTCGATATGGTCCATCATATAATAAATCAAATTTCTTAGTTTTATTTCGACTAGAATCCGATTTATTAAGCCTCCTTAATTTTACCAAATCACCAACTTGAAAATCTATCAATTTATGAGTTCTATTGAATCTATCCTGCCGCTTCTGACTCGAAAGTCTAAGGTTTTCTCTAACTTCCTCTCTAATTTGGTCTAACGTTTTATTCGTGAGTGCCCGTGGTAGAAAACGGTCTACTTTAAGTTTCTCTGAATTTCCAAATAATATTTCATTAGGAGAAAATTTCGTACTCTCGTGGAACGTATTATTATACAATTCCTCAATCTCCAACAAGTAATGATCCCATCTAGTATGGTCATTAGGGTGGTCCTTATTGTTAGGCAAAATTTTTTTTTTCTTTTTTTTCACGGGGCACCAAGTTATTTAAATATATACCTTGGGAAACTAATTCAGTATTTTTTTCAGAATTTTTAAGTAAGATTTAGGGGTCGCTACCGAGGTTGGAATATTACTTAATAACACAAAATTTGCAGTAAGTTGGAATGTTTAATTAATAAATCTAGAAATTAAAATCGTTATTATTACATATTAAAACGTGTTATTAATATATACAAAAATCAATTATTTATCGAATAAAAGGGTGGATTTTTTTGTGTTAGGGTATTTTTTCCTGTACTCTTTTACCAATAAAAGCAAATATTGCTTTTGTTCTTCATTAGTTGTAATCAATTTATTGTACTCCTCCATTAAAGCAACACCACGTTCAGCGGTGTCGTTTACCACTCGCATAGAATGAACGATTTTTTTTGCAGCCACAAAATCGGCATCATCGTTCCAAGTTTCTACATCTTTCACCAAGAAGTTCGATGAAATACCGTGGTTTGGAAGAATCTTAAAGAGTTGCTAGTGACGAAGTCTTCAAGGTTTTTTTCATTGATATGTGTGATATCAACGTTTATTCTTTTAGGGCAATCTTCTGTGCCTTCAGTTTGTAGTGCATCTACCATTTTCTTTTTATCTTGAACTGAAAACTCATCGTCGAAAAATGCAAAAGACACCAGTTCTTCTGAAAGGTACCACAAATGGCCCAGAATTTTTTTGATGGCAACAGTAGCCATTTTTTTGTTTACTCCTTCAAAAGCTGTAAGGTCTTTTAACAACTGTAAGTCGTTTCGTGGTGCTGAGCATCCGGAAGGGGCTTGAAACCAGTATTTTATGTAAATCATCACTGTGAAAATGCATATTTCTCTCACGGCTTTCTCTTCTTTCTTCGTCAGTTTAAACTGATGTTTGAATACGAAAATTTTCAAACAGTATAATGTTCTGGCCATCCATCTAGCTCGATGTAGACCAGCTGGTCGCCTAAATGAAATCCCTTTTTCAGGAACTCCGCCTAAGAAAATGATCGTGAGATTCAACAATTCCCTGTAGTCGTCTCGAGGTTGATGATCTTTTAGTTGTTTTTTCGCGAAAGAAATCCTATCTGCGGCGATTTCTTGAAGGACGCTTGATTCGGCGTCATCAATTGCTGTTTTATAGTCGTTTTGGTCAATATTGTCCCAATTGTTCTTAAACCTTTTGAAAAGTTGTATGTCGGGGCCACTAGACGGACCAAGTGATTGATCTACAACAGCTGATAACATAATTTCCATTATGTGATGGCGACACGCAAGCCAAAGTAAGTCTTTCTCCATTTTTTGCTCTAGAATAACACAAACTCCCTTTCTTAGGCCAGTGTTTACAGCAGTTGTATCAAAACACAAACAATTTACTTTGTCTCTCAAATTCCATGAAGATATTGTTTCGTAGACAGCTGAAGCACATATTTCACTTGTTCCGTGTTCCGATTTTGGAACTCCTAGCAGTTGCTCAATCCCGTTTCCTGATACTAGAATTGGCAGTCGGTCCACAGTTTTATGCCCAGAAATATCTTTAATTAACTTGCCATCCCAGTGTAATGTTAATGGCATATTAGGTTTGAAATCACTTTTCAGAGATTCTGCAACTGCTTTTCGATTTTGCAATCGGTGCCGACGAATGGAGGATCTATTGACATTAAATTCTGATGGATCACATCCTGCACTTTTTAAAGTATTTACGACGATCATAGTTGCTTTTCTGTCACTCAATTTAGAGACATCCAGAGTGGAAGCTAATTGGGGGAGGGAAAGGGGGGAGGGTGGTTTGCCTGAACGAGTCTCTGCATGTTTCACCTCAAAACGCTAAAAAAACTCTTATCTGTATCAGTTCGTGACACTCAAAGCTGAAGTGCCAATATAGTACTTTTTGTAAAAGTATGACAGCTGGTAGCAACCTCTAAACCTTGTCCAAAAAATGTAAAAAAAATACTGTTTAATTTTTTTATGGTAAAGAATCGTATGATAAGGTGCCGCGGTAATATTTCAAAAGTCGAAAAATAAGGACCACCCTAATGGTCATCATGACAATAAGTTCTAAAGAATTTGTTTAATTCTTTATTCACTCGTTCTGTAGTGTTAGGTCGAGGATTACGAATAGTGGTATACAAAGTCTTAATTCTCAAAGCTCTGAGTCCATTTTTCCACTTGTGACTAATAAATTGTTTTCCGTTATCTGTCATAACAGCCTTAGGTTGTATTATTTCAGTGAACACTCTCATACAATAAAGCACTGAGTCTGCTGAAGCTCCACGAAGTCCGAAAAGTTTAATAAATTTACTAAAAGAATCCTGTATTACAAAAATGTAAATATAACCAGCCTCAGTTTTAGGTAGTGGTCCGAAGATATCAGCCATTACTAATTCACCCGGGTTTTCAGTTAAAATCGATTTACATTTCCCTACCCCTTTTATATAGTCAGGTCTAGAAAGCTGACAAACATGACACTTCTGAATACAAGACTTCACTGTCTTACCCATATTTACCCAATAACACCTTAATTGTAAATATTTCAAAGTTTTATATGCGCCAAGATGACCCATCTCTGTATGTACCTGTTTACAAATCTCTTCTTGTAGAACCTTGGGCATAAACAAAACGTAATCTCCACGTACAGTTTTAAAATAAAGTAGATCATTATTGACAATACAACGCAAAGTTATACGCGTAAATCTATCTGTCCTTTCGGGAACTCTAGAAACATTTATTCTCTCCTTAATCCCACATATGACGTTGTCAAGCCGTTGGTATTCCATCATACGTTGTAATTTATTTTTCAAGTCACGGTCAGTAGAAACACCTACATACATAACAGTTGGATACCACACCTTCTCTTCTTGCAAAACTCCCCCTGGCGGATATCTAGATAAAATATCTACCCCAATATTCTCTACACCTTTTACATGTTCGACTTCGAAGTCAAATTGTTCAAGAAATAAAATCCAACGTGTGACTCTACTGTTGTATAATTTCATTTGTTTCATGAAAGTTAATGCCTTATGATCTGTACGGATAACAAATTTCGCTCCTCTTAAATAAGTCTCAAACTTTTTCACAGAATAAATAATAGCCCACAACTCTTGTTCAGTTACAGTCCAACGTAATTCAGAACCCCGTAGTGCACGACTACAGAACCCCAAAATTTTAACCTCACCATTATTTCCAATCTGAAACAATGATCCGGCTATTCCAATCCCTGAACTGTCGGTCTGTAAATAATATAATTTATCCTGATCAGGAAGGCTCAATAGAATCGTTGTAATAAATTCTTCCTTTATATTATTGAAAGCTCGATCTAATTCTTCATCCCAAAACCATGTTTGGTTTTTCTTTAATAACCTAGTTAATGGAGCAGTCAAAATACTATAGTTCTTAATAAAACGTCTATAATAATTACAAAGCCCCAAAAAACCTCTTAACTGTTTTTGTTTCTTTGGAATAGGGAATTCCTTTATAGCTTTTATTTTATCCGGGTTAGGTTTAATTCCCGAAGTTGTAACTATATGCCCTAACATTTTTACTTCACTGCAGAAAAAGTTGCACTTTGCAAAATTACAAGTCATTCCAGCTGATTCTAAACGATCCAAAACTATATCAATATGATCCAAATGGTCTTGCCAAGTCCCACACGTTAGGATTGCAAGATCATCCAAATAATTGACACAAAACTCTCTAACACCAGGACCCAATATAACGTCCATTGCGCGACAAAAGGACCCTACTGACGTCTTAAGTCCTTGCGGAAGCACGTTGTATACGTAAGACTTTCCATTAACTGTAAATCCAGTATATTTTTTACTGTCCTCAGTCAACGGTACTTGAAAATAAGCGTTATTTAAATCAATCAATGTTATAAATTTTACACCAAGGAAAGCATTAAGTATGTCAATCTGTAAAGGCGGTGCTTCTACTTCTGGAACCATATATTTATTGATTTCCCTAGCATCAAGTAATATTCTAACAGATCCATCGGGTTTTCCAGTGAAAGTTAGAGGACTACAAAAATTTGTAGTTTTTCTCGATATAATCCCTAATTCTTCCATCTCCCTCAACTTTTCTTCTACTTTTACCCTATGTGCATATGGTATACGATAGGTTCGTTGTATCCTTGGAGTACCCTCAATCATTTTAATGTCATGAGTATAACAGTTTGCCCTTCCAAGTTTCTTTGTAAAAACTTGCATATGGGATCTCAAAACATTAAAAATTTGTTCCTTCTCTACATCAGACAAATCCATTCCCAACCGAATACTTTTAAACAAATCTAATAATTGCTTTTCTTCTCCGCCTTCCTTTTCGTTTTGTTCCTCTACTCCAGATATTAGATTTATTCGATTCTCTTCTAAAGACCCACTAGAAAGATTTCGAAACGGAATAGTAATTTCTCCTTGCTCAACGATACCCAATTCTAATGTTTGTGGTTCTTTTAAATGCAAAACAGCGTTGTGCGCAACTAACCAATCTACCCCAAGGATAGCAGAACAAGTTAATTTAGCAATCACTAAAAATCCCGTATCAATATCAAATGAACCACACGTCAAAGGTATAGAGACTAGTTTTTTTATTTGGAGACTCTTTTGTCCAACGGCTCCCCTCACACATATTGGTCTAACTGGTAACGCAGGGAATTCTAACTTTAATTCTCCTTGTAAACTCTCTAAGAATTCTTCCGAAATACAAGTTACTTCACTTCCAGTGTCTACCAAGAGAACTATAGATTGTCCCAAAATTTGTAACTCTATTTCTGATTTAAATTTGGGCCCCTCATTCTCAAAGCAAACCTCTTCATCATATAAAGAGTTACCTTCATATTCTTTAATGAACTGGTTATACATTGGTTGATTTTGTTTAATCACGGAAACGTCAAAAACTTTAATTAAATCTAAGACTGTTTGTTTATTATTACATTCTTCTGAAGAATATCCTAAACCTTCTCTATTACATTTCGTTCTAGTATTATTCGGGGAAACAGGATATAAGATCCCTTCTTGGTCACAACCCAATCCTACCCCTGGCTTCCAACCTTGTTTTATTAAATAATTTACAGGGAAAAGATAATTTAAATTTTTGTTAACTGCGGCCACCTCCTGCTTATTGGAGATGGCCCCAACTAGTTTAAATCTTCTTCTTGAATTATTTCATTAGTGATCCTTCCCCTTGAAGTCTCCCCCTCGATGTGAGCCACCACTTTCGGCTTTTTATAAAATGGTTTGTCTTTATTCGAAACGAATGGACTTTGACGTTTTGTTCCCCTATCAGCTCCAATAGTGGAGTCAAAGGAAGAAGATCCACATTGTTTATTCACGTCATCCAATTCACGAAGAAACTCTGTTGCCTCAATCAAAGTATTTCCTTTCTTCATCCGCCAAGCATATTGTACATCCTTCGGGAAGTGTCTCATCAAATCCTCCACTATTTGCCATTCAGGAATTGGTCTAGACATCATCTTTGCTTGCCCTGCTAAACTAACGAAATGTTCTAGCATTGTTCCATTTTCCTTAGACCAAGTGCCATTTACAATCATTCTTCTCAAGGTGTTTTGTTCGGCTTCTCCCCAATAAGCATCCAAAAAATCACTTTTGAAATCCGACTGTGCAAACCATCTTTGTCTATAAATTCTGGCCCATTTTCGAACATCACCTTCTAAACAACTGATTATAGTTTCAATTGTAGCATCTTCATTAGGCATCCTCCGTAAATAATTCTGAAGATCCTCCAAAAACGACACTGGATGTACCCCAAATCTTCCAGGAAAACGCGGTTTTTCGACTCTTGTATCAATCACCGGGCAAATATTAATCGGTGCTTCATGCCTTCCAGACGAAGCTGATGCAGCGTTAGTTTCCCGAGCTTGCGACAGCTGATTCTCTAAACTCGACACCTTCTGTGTCAGAATTCCCATGTTTCTTCGAAGTTGGCGAAACATAGTGGAGTTGCGTAAAGAAGGCCGTGGACGTTCTTCTTGCTGACCTGTCCTTCCTAATTCATCCTGTCCCTGAGATGTTCTAAGATTATAACGAGGAGGCATTTTCTTTTCTTTGAATACTGAAAGTTTATTACAAATTATTGGTTGGAATTTTTGTTTAAATTAAAGAATAGAAAATTTATCTAATATTCTCTCCTCAATTTCCCAAAACTGTTGCTTTATGGAGCTAATATTTTGATCTCCATCGATAATCTCTATCCTCTCAAAATCTTCCTTTATATTAGGGTTCAATAACCATTCCACATGAATGTTGTGAATCCTCTCTATATAATCTAACGTTATCCCTGTCTCTTCAGGTCGACCACGACTTAGGGCTCTCTGATAAGAAACCATAGGGGAAGTCCTAAGATAAACCACTAAATTAATTCGAGTAACAAATTGTTCCTTGTAATAAGAATAAGTTTCATCTAAAACTGCAAACTCAGCCGGGTGCAACAATTCACTTTCTTGCAATTCCCTAATAAAACAGTTTTTGGCTGAATAGATGGAACGTTCCATAACTTTAATCTTAGCGCTAGATTCTTTCGTATGATTCTCTAACATTGTTAGAAGAACATAATTTTGAAAACAGAAACCCCATTTCTTAGGATTTTCCTTAAATAACTGGAAGAGATTAACGCCAGATAAATTAGTCCATTTATCAATTGGTTCTGGTATTATCTCAAAATCAGAGTTGCCTCCCAAAGCTGCCAATAAAGTAGACTTCCCTGACCCTATGTTTCCTTCTATTGACACTGTAAAATTTCCCATCTTTATTCTGAAACAAGGAATGCATCATATTTTCTATGGTCTCCAAAACAAATAACCCTAAGCTAAAACCAATTCTAACGTCCCGCTTAACAACTTTAACTTAGATAGACTTTACTCTCAAGTTTCTTCAGTTCAAAAACTCGAAATTAGTGTATTTTTCATTTTGTTTCTTTTTTTTCACTCTTCAATACCTCTCTCGCTTGAAACCAGCATATCCTGGTCACGGCACCAGCTGTACAGATCTGAAGTCCCTTCCAATAAGATCCTCAAATCAGATACGTGAAAGTTTTGGCCAAGGTTGATCGTCTAGAATAATATCCTTTAAGAATATTATATTTTTACTGAATCCTACGTCATTCCGTTTTATATATTTATAATATCTTGTAATTTACAGATTCTGCTCGGTGGAGAGTGGCAATAGAAGAATGAAAAAGAAACTCACTTGTTATTTTAATACTTATATTTGAATATAAACCTAATCTTTACATGTCTAATTTGAGTTAATTATTTTATTTTATTTCACTATTTATTTGAATTTAGTCTCATATTGTTTGGTGTAGTTCATCTGAATTCATGTAGATTCATCAGTTTAGGAGAGGTTTCATCTCTTTTACAATGCAATATTATTATAGCCGTTAAGTTTCTGAAAAGAAACCTATGTTAATATAAACGAAGTAATAAAAATAATGTGGGGACAATCCCCAGGTTTGGAGCACCACCTTCGCCCCAAGCAGCTCGTCCTAGGCTTCCTCTACCCTAAGTCCTAGGTCCGAGGCATATCATCACCCAGCTCACGATGACATGACGCTAAACTACCCTAACAATCCAACTGGATCGTCAGGATTCTGATCATCCTCGCGGAGCTGGATATCCCATCGAAAACTTAATCTACAGTAAAGACTAGGGTTAATGTATGTGGAGAGCGGAACTAACTAACCACAGTACAACCCAGACGGTGATGATGTCTCCCCCCGGTATGTTCATGCCCCGCGTCAAAACCCGACTTCCACGTGGCCCATCTTTAAGGGACGATCACTGACTCATCCAGGGTTCACAGGGTATTTGACTATTTCTTTTAGTCACCCATACCAGAGCTGGTCATCGAGCCCGCCAGGCACACAAAGCATACAGTCTTCCTTTAGGAAAACAAGGCACTCCTACAAAATGAGCTCTTCCTGTAATCCCTCCGGGCAGACAATGATCGACATCATCGAATCCCTTAGTTTGTTTTGAAATAAGTTAAACTGAAAATAATTAGCCAGCTCCACACGTCCAAGTGTGGAGTCTGTACTAGATACGGGTATAGTATTATTGCTTGCATGGCCAGCCTAGATCAATAACGGTTTTATAACGAGAGACATAAAGAGTTTGAAGGGCAACTTCCCTCCCCCCGGTCACTGAGTGACTTTATTGCACCAACAAGGTCTCCGTATATCCTTCATAGCTCTCACTTGTGATGCGTAGCTAAATCTCTTTTCCGTTACCAACCCACGCAGGACAAGAATTATGTAGAGTAACCCCAGTCTAAACACTCATTTAAATAAAATGAATTGCATCTAAACTATAATGGGATTACCCAGCATATTTCGAAAAAGAACATATAAGAAGTAAGTATGACAAAAGATTACTGAAGGTAATCCTTAAATAAAAGTGAAGTTTGATGACCAGAACCAAGAAGATACGGGATAGTAGTATCTAAGCTAGGTTGGGCCAAACATTTATGATTTAAGATCTTAAGGGAAAATCAAAAGCATCGAGTATCCAAAACCAAGAACACTGGGAGAATTTAGCGTAAACAACACTAGCTAAAACTCGATGTTCTTTTAAAAGAGGACTCAAAAGAAGTATAAAAATGGGATTATTGTATATACTTAAATATTCGGAACTTATCTACAATGAAAGAAACTAAACATTATAATTTCTGTTCCATTATTGTTTTCAAGAATCTATTTAGTAATGTTAAAGGTGGTTTCACACTGAGTCAAAGTATAATTTTAAGTATGATAAATTATGACAAGTTTTATTAAGGAAAAATAAAACTTAGAATCTTATAAGGTTTAGATACCTGTATGGTTCAATGAAGATTAAATAGATTAATTAACTACTTTAGGATGACACACATAAAGTTCAGAGGTCCCCCAAGGTCAGAGTGTCGTACAGCCGTCGCAGCCTTGCGGGCGAACGTCGTCAACACACTTTACAAGAAGCAACCCACGAACGAACGTAATGTCTCCATCAAGAATATTCTTCCTTTTGATTCAAGACAATTCTAATTTATTCCTTATAAACAATTTAATGTCATTAGACTAAACTAGAATGTCCCTTCACAAAAGAAGAAAGTTTTAGACTATCTAACTACTCTACATTTGGTAAACCAACGCTAAGATCAGGAGGTCCTCCCGTGGTATATGCCACTCAAACGACGCAACCAATAATGGGCCAGCGTTATCAGCACATAACACAAGAAACCAATTCCAAAATCCAACGTTAAAACACCTTGCTAATATCCTTCCATTTGTATTGGAATAACACCAATTCATCCCACACACACAGAAGAGGGAAATCAGGATGAATCAGCGAAACCTCACACAAATAGAACGAGAAGAACTTTAGAATCAGACCCCTTTTAGGCTTGAGGGCTCCGGCCCATGAATAATTAAAATAAATAAATCCGAAGGTTGATATTATCAGATAAACTTAGACAGATACTCCAGTGACACGCGACATACATTTGCCACAACCAATATAGTGGACATCGGGGACACATGTCACGAGGGCATCCATTCATGCTTGGTTGAACTAAATAAACCTGAGAGCAGGTATTTCTTAATCTCAAAATCTGGGACTCCTATAGAATGATAGTAAAAGAAAAGATAAGCACCTCCTATGAACATGAGTACTGAAATGTAGTAATGTTCTCAGCATGTTCCAACTTTGGGAAATCGAGGCAAAAGATTCAAAATCACTTTCAAAACAATTTATTATTATTTGAAATAATATTATTTATTATTTTCAAACTATTTAAACTTACCCTTTTTATTTCACAATAAAATATCACAAGTTATATCCAAGTTTCAGTTTGAAGATATATTATTTTAAGATTTTGAATTGACGTTCTAATTCTTTTGATCTGACGGAATATTTTTAAATTTTATCATATGATGACACTAGTATATTAAAACTGGAATTTTGATTTAGGGCCAAAGATTTTATATTATTTTCTAAAAAAGTAATTATTTAATGTATTAATATTTTCTTCCATTTTGATTTTGGGTTTTGATTTATTTTTTGTTAAAGAATTAAAAAATTTATAAAGATTTCAAAAATAGCGTCTAGCTTTGAGTAAAACTAAATCAAAAATGATTTATTTGTTGACTATTTGACAATAATGTCAAATAGACAATTCTACCTAAAAAACAGTATAAAAATATACATCGTCTAAAGTCTCTTTGAAATGATGATAAAATATACATCGTCTAAAGTCACTTTGAAATGTTGACAAAATATACAACATCTAAAGCCACCCTGAAACGATGACAAATTATACATCAGAGTCCAGTTTCTATGATTTCACCAAGGACTATTTTAATCAATTTCTCTGTAAAGGAAAAAATTAAACACAATGAAATTTACATTACCTTTACAATCCAAGCAATACCTTTTTTAGTCTTCACGTTTTATCATTTGTGGTTTGCTATTCCATGTCAATAAAGTTCTTTGTAATTCCTGTACCTGTTTAGAAATAGAACATTATCCTGCCTAGCTATACGCGAACAAAGACATTTGCAGAACTAGTTTATACTTAATTATGGGAAAAGGAAATCTTTATCTACAAATAACGACTCAGATTAGAAACACAGTATGTTTTAATTCCCGCAGAGTTATTAATGTTTACAAAAGAAAATCATTAAGAGGGAATAACAATTTACTTAAAGTATCACACAGTACAAGCCTCTTATGATCCCGCAGGTAGATCTGTAAAGCTGCAAATATTCTCCATTCAACTCTTCCTCTTTTGACATTGAAATCTGATTTTCTCAACGTTATTTAGCTCACACAACCTGGAAGAAACTATAGATTTCATTAAGTCACATTTCACCTTATCTCAAATACACACAACAACTTTGAACCGAAAATAAATAAAAGATGGAAAACCACAAAATTGAATACTTACATAACGTTAGTTTCACACCACTTATCCTATACAATTTGGAAGCAAATCCTGAATGTTAGCGTCTTGAAATTATACGCAAATAAACCTTCCTATACTATATCCTACACGGAGCAATGCCTATCTTTGTCTCAATTGAAGGAATCCGAAATCAAGGATCACGGTCTCCTTCAAAAGATTCATCACATCAGCTATTTGATAGCTTCCTCCACGAGCTACAAAAATATATAAAAATGACTTACTGATGTCTGGAATTAAACCTTCCTTTTTTTTTTTTACCAAGACTATTAGGTGGTCCTAAGATTCTTCCAAAAATTTACACAGCAGCAGATCACTTCGTTTCACGATTTTGCATGTTAGGCTTTTGCCCAGCAGTGGACCTTTGTTTTTCCGGGATTATCTGAAACTTTTCAATCATGTTAAAATTCTATTTCAGCTCCATTGCCCTCACTATTCAACAAAACCTGATTCTTAGTTTTCTTCTGTTGCTTTCGTCCATAACATTTTTGCAACTATTTTTTATCACAATTTGACTCGCAACTCAATTTTTAACTATTATTCCCTTTTTTCCAGCAAAAATGCCTTTTTTCTTCATTCCCCTTTCCCGACTCTGTTCCCGGCTCTGTCTCGACTGTCACCCCTTGTCATATTTTTCTACTCCCCGTTTCTCGCTACACTTCTTGACAGTTCCTCTAAATAGTATTTTATGCATTTAAAATTTTTTTAGGGTTCCGCAAGTGCACAGTACCTACCCTAAACCGACGAGCATGTATGAAAGGATTGATGAAGGTTGAGGAAGCAAGGGAAGTATGTCAAGATCGTAGCAGGTGGAGAACTGTGGTCTCTGCCTACCCCGACGGGAACAAGGCGTGATGTTATGTATGTATGTATGTATGTAGTACCCACGCAAGTAAGTGTGTAAACTAATACCATTTCCATTTGGACACAAAATTAGCCCATATTTACCTTGAGTGCCAACATTGTTGCTATCAACTACCAGTATCAACTATTACTTACAAAACTAGATCAGTTACTCGAGATAAAGCAACCATTTTGTCACAGAAACGCCAGTTAATGGCAGGTTAAGTTTTTGTCACACACATGCAGCCAATATAATTTTCGTGTTAAAATACGGCGGACGAAATAATTGGTGCGAAATGACATACAGCAAACTAGTTCAAGAACTCTGTATATCTGCTCCATACTAGTAGAGTTGCTAAGTCGACATGCGTGCACTTGTGAGCGCCATAGAGTAGGTTTAACAGCTGGTACGCACAGGTACAGCCACGTATTTAATGTTACGTTTGTAAAGCGGCAGCCCTAACAAAAGCAAATAGATAAAAACTAAGAGGATAAGAGCGATTAATATTCAGAGATATGGTTAACCATTCTAGTAACCCTCTGACTAACAAACCAGTCCGGGATCTTCTGTGCGGAAAAACTATAACTAAACGAATCAAGTTCCTACGCTTATGTCACTATGGACATTATTGGACATAGGCGGCGCCGAAGTAGATATGAGCGCCGATGGCTATAAGGTCGGCGGCGGCGCGCCGACTTTTTAGGGTGACGTCTAAAGCATTTTTTTGTAAGAAATGACCGGAAATCGTAAAAACCATATAGGGTTGGCACAAAAATACTTAATTCCTTACTTTCTTTTAAAATTTGGAAATATGTACCAAAAGAAATTAAAATGGTTCTCTAAAATACTGAATATTGTAATTTGAAAATTTTGATTATTTTTAACCTAATATGTGTTGTGGCAAAAATAAATGGTTTAAATGGTTAAAAAATGTCCTGGTAGTGATGGAACAGGCCGGTGGAAATCTCCATACTCTGCAAGACTATGGAGCGAGTATTTAATAACGAAGTCGTGACATAACTTGAAGCTAATGACTTTATTTTTATGTCACAAGAGGGTAAACGAGCAGGTGGGCCAACTGATGGTGAATGGTCACCACCACCCACAGCATACACTGTCTTATGAGTGGCATTATTGACACTAATTAAATAGCAAAACGCGTTGCCCATATTGAGAATTAAGGCGGTACATCTCATGTGTCGATAATTTCAGTAGCTCGTTTACCCTACAAACCGAAACACAACGGTGTAAACACTGTTACTTTACGACAGAAGTCACACAAGCAAACAATCTTCCATCGTATGAAATACCTGGCCTTTACTATTGGATATTAAACTTATTGAGTGTACGATTGAATCAAGTGGTCTTGGAAGATTGCTAGTCTGATCAGAGGGCTATCAATGACGGAGTTCCTCAAGGATCCGTTCTGTCCGCAACTCTATTCCTGATGCACATAAACTGGTGCTTGGAATCTTTGGGTATGCAGACGACAGCACAGTTACGGATAGATACATACCCAATGCAAAAGCCAGTGTGGATGGCACAAATACCGTCTTGTCGGTCGAAAGACCATGGTTGAACGTTTGTTTCTGGCCCCTCACTCAGTGTACGACTGTGGCGGCCAAAACATAGGCGTGTTTCTTTACAGTCAAACGAAGTCCCTTCAATCTGACTCCAGAGTTCCGAAATGTATTCGTACCGATATCAGACCACCTCGAGCTCCTTGGTATGATGCACTTATCGTCCAATCTGTACTTTTGGCATTTTATTGAGTCCTTGGCCAAATCTGCAGCTAAGAAACTTGGCATACTCTCCAACGCCAGGCGGTAAATCACTTTGGAACAGCTTCTACAGCCATTTCTACCCTATCAGACTTGTGCTTGTGCTTCAAACAGAAGTCCGGTATGGAATACTGATGAGTCTGCAAAATACCAGCTGGCCAATATTACTGCAATCGACAAACGTACTAGGAAGCTCAATGGTGATGAGACTCTTGTTGAAACAGAGAAACTGTAGAGCCTTGAACACCGACACATAGTACCTTATGTACTTATCAGTATTCTATAGAATACATCTCGTTGAGTGCGTCGTAAATGTACACTCAACAGCTCGTCAATAGAAACACTTTGGACCTTATGGCGCTGTAATAGAGATGAAAAAGTTTCTACCGACGTGCGGTTGACCGTACGACCTTATACCACCATTCCCCTTCCTCCTACGTGCGGCTAGACGAGGATTGGGGTTCCACCCTTATATCGTCAACGTACCACCATTCAATCTGGTTCCTACTTTTCGAGGTACAACTGTACCAATCACCGACAGCCACGAACTACTTGGCATGAAGTTATGTGCAAACCTGAACTTCGGCGCTACCATTGAGTCAAAAGCCCGAACTGCGGCAAAAAAGTGGGGCGTTCTCAATACGGTTAAGCGTTACTTCTTTCTGGCAACTTACAGTTTTATATAAAGTCCAAGTCCGAACCTGCATGAAGATTTCCTTTGGGATGGCTCAGCTAAATACCAACAGACGCACTTGATTCGATAGATCGCAGAGCCTAGAAGCTCATTAGTGATGAAGCTCATTAGAGGTAAAAATCAAGTTTCACAGTCTGGTCGTCGCAAAGTTGCATGTCTGTCGGTATTTTTTCAGATATTACTTCGGAGAGTGTGGTCAAGAGCTCCACGGGCTTATTCCACCACTACCTTATACCATCGGGAGTCTGAGGGTCGGAGGGACGCACCGCAGAAAATTCCCCTATGAATATTGGTTGATATTCCGCACATTCAAACAAAGCGCTTTGAAACATCTTTTATAATGCGCACGGCTAAAGAGTGGAATTTTCTACCTGCGTTAGCGTCCCCCAGTTTATATAACCCGAATCCCTTCAAGTCGCGAGTGAATAGGCTTCTTCTGGGCAAGCTCGTTTCATCGTTGACCTCATCTCTGTCTTCAGGACTAGATCGAGGTCAAGAGTAAGCCCATTGACAAAATAAAAAAGCGTGTCTTTTTCTGGTAAAGTCCATTCCATCGTTTACTTCAGGGCTAGATAGAGGTCAAAGTAATCGAATTTTGCTATATTTTTTTAAGAAATGTGCGAGTTAGACATAGCCCTTTCTGTCTATGAGTTACATGTGATAATGAAAAAAAAAAGTGGCATATGAAAACAAATCTGATAAAATTATTTTAACTATTAACATTACTGACTGTACGGACAACAGACTGTACTAATATTCTAATACTTTTAAGGAAAAATAAACAAATGTTTAATTTTAGTCAGGTTTTCAAACACAAGTTTTTGTTAGCTTATCCTCATTTCACAAAAAATTGCACGTAGGTAATCTTCAAAAATATTGCTGAAACCATTCAGTAATCGGGGCTCTCTAAGAATCATGCTACAAATTAGGTATCCAGCAGGTAGGATCAATATCTTAACTAAAGCGAGTAAGAGAAGCAAGAGAAGAGCATTTGAATCAGTGCTTAAAAAGTATGGATTTAATAACTCTTTTCTCGCTCGGCGCGCCGTGGCCATCTGCGGCGGCGGCGGCGCAGGAAATTTGTTCGGCGGCGGCGGCGCGCCGGCGCGGCGCTCATATCTACGCCGAAGTCAACCCCATCTTTTACATTCAGCAGCGACTAAAGGCCGGACGCCCAATCTTTACTTGGAAGGACTTTCTCAAACACTATATGAAATATTAAGCTAGATACTCGTATCTCTCTCTGAATGGAACGGCCAGCCACCAACAAAGAAGTAATGCAAACGGCAGCAAAAACCATCTTCAAACTAAATTAAACTGAAAGCGAAGAGGAAGACTTAGATGAAAACACTATCTCCAGAGATTCACAACAGCAAGAGCACTTACGCACATCAACCACCATATTATGAGGTCCTCTTCTAAGGCCCAGAGACAACGCTCATACCCCGTCAGTAAACCTATCTTTCCATTATCCTATACTGGCTAAAGACTGTACAGTCGGTTGGTTCTCAGTAGCTGGTCGAGGCTGGCCGACGTCCTTTGTCCTTTCCTTAGAGCGTGTCTATCCCTTTGACCCTTCTCAGTGACCCCTGGTGTATCCGGCTGGTCCGGTTCAGGCTTGCTCTTGGCTGGCTGCGGCGCAAACGATAACGATAACGTTTGTAACTTTACAATAAAATGAACTTCAAAGACCAGGTCGTTATGTGGAGGTACGTTTATAGGCGATTTTTAATGTTGGATAGCAAGTCTTTTGGTCAGCTACCGCCAGTCGCAGAAAGCGTCTCTAAAGTTAAAGCTAATTCAAATCCATTTTTGTTGACAAAAAATTATCAGCACTAAAATAAATGAAGTATTAATAATGTAGCAAATGGGTTTTACGAAGCGAAAGTAAAGTTCGGAATAGTTTACATCCAAACAGGTAATGGTGTGGTGCCGGCAAAGAATAGTACCAACCCATCTTTACCCGTGTGTCGTAAGAGGCGACTAAAGGCGTATAAACCTGAGTATGGGCAGCAGCATCATTCTGTGTATCGTACCATCTTAGATACTGCGATCACCATAAGCGGTCGCCAGCCGCAACGCTTACAAGCGTGGTGACTATGGTAAATCCCCTCCAAAGTAACACGCGTTTTTGCTGGAGTTATGGAGGGAGCTCTCTGCAGTGGACGTTTCATGGGATGTTATCGCACAAGGAATAATAATAAATAAATAAATAAAATAAAACATTGTGAACATAAAAAAGTGTAATTACCTAAGTTACTTGTCTTTGCCTTTATGTTACAATTTTATGTAATTTTTGCCTAAACTAAACATGGACATGTAAATTTAGCTTTATTGCGGCCACTTCTTCATCTAAGGCGGCCATCAAATCCCGTAGCCATACTGCAGGGGAGCGTGGCAACTATCACACTTCGCCCTCTTAGGGAAAACCTACATTGCGCATGTTATGATGCAGTCACTTACCAAAAAAAAGATGATATGAGATTCGGGTCCAAATCGCACTAAGATGCTCGGCAGTTCTACATAGTGTTGGTGTTCTTATACATAGAAGAACAAAGATTAGTGTCTATAAGACCGATCTTAATGTATGACTGTGAAGTCTGGACACTGATATAAGAAGAGAACAAGCTTTTAGTGGCGGAGAGGAAAATTTTGCGGTTAAATCTGGGACCGGTCAAGGAGGATCTGGAAAGCAGAAGAAAAATAGGGAGATCAAAGAGCTAGTGCCCGAACCCAACAACGTGGGCGAGACGGCAAGGCTTACGAGAGGGTACGAGAGGATCGGGCAGCCAAAAGAGCTTACGTAGGACGACCGAGTGGGAAACGACCAGTCACTCGTCCCAGGTACAGATGGGTTGACGAAGTCCGGAGAGACCTGGAGGCGATTGGCAAGAAGCGGCGAAGAACAGGGCAGAATGGAGAACTCTTGTGTCGGAGGCCAAGATCCAGCCAGCCAACGTAGTAAGTATGATAAAATCTACATTAAATAAATGAAGGTGAAATTTAAATCTGGAACTGTGTTCAGCACGTATCGTATCGAATGTCTGGGTACGGTATTATGATGATGATGTTGATGACCTAACCAGAACACAACAAACGAACAAAGAGAACTGTGTCTGCTAAACTTATTTTAGCTGTGTCATGCTCGCGGCACTTTTACTTTCGAACACGAGAACACGGGCGTCCGCGGCCGATGACTTTACGGCGCCGCCGGCGCAACCGACGTGGAGTGAGTGGGACACGTGCACTGACAAATAATGTTAAAATAAAATTTACTGGATTAGGTATTTGAAATCGACCAATTCCCGCAACATCTTTTGTTCTATAACTTTGGAAATTCGCAAGAAAATCAGTTTATAATTTAGTATGGGTCAAATATTTTTCTTTCCGAATTTCCAAAAGTCCTACTGTACATCCTTATGTTTTATCTCACCTGATATTTTAATAGGTGGTTCTGTCCTCGAAACTGAACAACTTTTCCCAATGAACATAGGTCGAACTACGAAAAAAACCATTATTTGACTTCCCATAGAAACTAAATTGCAGCTGACAGATAATTTTGTATGGGAGGTCGATTTATTTTTCGTATTTCGACCTATGTTCCTTACCGGGGAAGAAAAGATTTCAACGCGCTCTGTATTAGAAACTATTATTTACTACGTTTGCGTGGAGTTAGTAGTACTGAAGGTGGTAGGGCTTTTGTGGAAAGTCTGTCTGGGGATGATCACATGAGAGATACCATCTTAGTTCTCAAAGTAAGCAACGCGCTTTGCTGTCTTATTAGTGTCAAATCATGTTATTAATAAGACAGTGGGTGCTATGGGCGGTGGTGACCACCACTTACCATCAGGTGGCCCACCTACTCGTTTGCTCACTTATAACATAAAAAAAGAAGTTATTATTATACCTGTAAAAAAAATACGGATGAGTGAAACCAATTCAAAGGGACTTTTCGATATTTAGGCTTATTTAGGTGCTATTTAACCGTGTGGCGCCGGCAAAGAATAGTACCAACTCATCTCTACTCGTGGCTGTCGTAAAAGGCGACTAAGGGCTTATGAACCGGAGGATGGGCAGCAGCATCTTTCTGTATATCATACCATCCTACTTCCTTCCTACTAATATTATAAACGCGAAAGCTTGTAAGTATGGATGGATGATGGATGGATGTTTGTTACTCATTCACGTAAAAACTACTGAATGGATTTTAATTAAACTTTACAATAATATAGCTTATACATCAGAATAACACATATACACAATTTATAAAGATATTGTGGGAATTGTCCAATTCTGCGCAGACGAAGTCGCGGGCACCAGCTAGTCTTACTTACATAATGCGGTCACTTACAACAGCGGTCACTAGCCGCAATGCTTACAAGCGTAATCCCCTTCTAAGAATCACGTGTATTTGCTGGAGTTCTGGGGGAGTTCCCTATCCTGCAGTGGATCATGGGATGTTATAAGGTAAGGTCACATACGCATATAAGCTTTGTTTCATTGCAATCGGTTCACTCAAACAAAGTTTAAAGTTTACTATACTCGCATAATATCTTCTGTTTGAATAAATCGATTGCGACGAAATATACGTTGCACTATATAGGCTGACTTTTAATTAGTTCTTGATAGCAAAAGATACACATGTGCTCATGATACTGAACAACTTTTCCCAAGGAACATAGGACGAAATACGAAAAACCAAATTTGACCTCACAAACAAAACGTGCTATCAGCTGATGCAGTTTCTAAGGGAGGTCAAAACTTGATTTTCGTATTTAGACCTATGTTCCTTGGGGAAAGTTGTTCAGTATCATGAGTACATTCATACCTTTTTCTATCAAGAACTATTTAAAAGTCACCCTGTATATATTGTTTATATACATTCTTTATTGCACAAAAATTTGACAGAAAAGACTATAACTAAAGGACATACACAAAGGCTATAGAGGCTAAGTCCGGAAATTCAGATTAAAGTAAAGGTACCGTAGTTTATTTAGAACCTATAAAATCTGTAAAATTTAGTTCACTGTAGTTACAGATACAAAAAGTGCGAAAAACGGCCACTTTTAGCAGTTTTTGTATCTGGAACTACAGTAAACTTTATTTAACAGTAAAAAATAAAAATAAAATAAATAAAAATTACCGTCTTAGCGTGTCGTCTAGTTTATATTTTTGCATATTTTTTTCATTCCGAGATTAATTCCTGGAAAAACCATTCAACATGCGGTAACAATATGGCGGTAACAATTCCTAATTAAATTAATCGCCATGAGTTTTTTTGATATCAGAACAGGCAAACAAACGAACAGACAGCTCAATTAGTGGTTTACTCATCATCACATCGTGTGGGTTGCAAGGACGATGACCGACCTCACAAATCCTGGTGTCAGAGTTGTTGACCCGCTAAAGGCCTCTGACATGGCTTATTGACGATCACATCCGTAGATAGTAGTCGAAACCAACGGATTAACGTGCCTTCCGAAACACGGAAATATCTAACTTTTCGAACAATCATGTCTTAATAATGTCCTAACCAAACTGGGGAGGTCGCACAAAAGGATTGTTTGTTTGACAGTGTCCCCACCGGGAATCGAACCTAGAAAATCCGGATTGATAGCCGAGCGTTCTAGACCACGGAAGCTGACTTAGACTCACTGCCACCTATACAGGGTGTAAGAGACGGTATGCCGAAAACTGAAAGGCCGTGCTCAGACAACAAAACTGAACAACTTTCCCAAAGAAACATTTTTTTTTATTTAAGAGCAGGCAAACGAGCAGACAGTTTACCTGAGCCTACCAAGTGTCACTGTAATAGACACTTGCAACACCTCGGGGGGTGGTACTAATGCGTAATTTTGGGAAATGAAAAAAAATGTTAACCTCTCCATATAAATTGCTCAATCTGATCGAACAGTTTGTATGGAAAGGTTAAAATTTTTTCGTTTCCCAAAAATGTTTCTTTGGGAAACTCAGTTTCGTTGACTCAACACGCCCCTTCAGTTTTCGGTACAGCGTCCCTTGCAACACCAGGAGTGGTTATGCTAGTGCGTTACCGGCCTTTTAAAACCGTTAATAAGTTTAAAACCCTACGTAAAAACAATCTGTTTTTAACGACCTAAGCCCATGTATCTCGGGACAGGTGGTACGAGTATAAATTTCGGGCGATCCCCAGGGGGCCTGATAGCTCGCAGTGCTACCACTTTGCATATGGCAGTCTCGTGTCACAGCCCTAGACACGGTTTTGCAATAACCGCCTACATGGCTAGTCGCCTGTTAATTCCTAAATGGGTTATTGAGTTCAAAAATTTTAAAAGCCCAGGAAATGCTCTAAAAGGTAAATTATGAATATTGTCATGAGTATGAGATCAAGTCGACGGCTCTCAAAAGAAGGAAGAAAAGAAGAAGTGAAGGTTCGGGTTTAAAATACTACGGCGTTCAATAAGTAGTGAGAATGACCCAGAAAATAATTGACTATTGATAAATTAATAATGCACATTTCTACTTAGCTTCAGTGTAAGGACTAGAAATATTGTAAATAACCGTTTTGAGCTTAATAAATTTCATTTTTTATTTTTTTCACTATATCCTTGGACCCAAAATCCTGCAGTTTTCCGAAGCTTCGATCCTTTTGAAAAATCATGTTTTCATTTTGGTCCTACCATAGCTCTCCGTATGGCACCCATGACTTCGATTTTGCTTTGTGTCTGTTTTTCCTTCGATGTTGGGGAACGGATAGAATTTAATATGAGTAGAAATTTGTCAGTTAAATTTAGTAAGTGGGGAGAGTGGTTAACTTGTTCAAACTAGGCTTGGTGAATGGCAGCAATAGAAACTTCAATTGTTCTCAATTTTCAAGTTGCTTGCTGGATTGGCTGACTGGTTTTTGAACTTTACCTCATTAAACTCATTATTTGTACTTTTCTAAATATTAGGGCTTACGTCTTTGGTACCATACTTGTACTCAATTAAACTATCAATACTCATAATCATCAAAAGACTTTACAACCAAAATGTTTTTAATTCTCACTACTTATTGAACATCCCTCGAAAGTCCCAATAAACTACGAAACTTGTATTGGCGTATCTCTCAATTCCCAAACTCTAAGCTCTTAAAAACATGAAAAATAAAAATGCACATTTTAAAGAATATTATCGTTCACTTTTTAAAAGAAAAACCTTATAATTAGTCGGTAGTATTCAGGAATTGGGCTGCTGTAGAATTATTATGTAATGTACGTACTGACTTACTGACAGTGCCCTCCAAAGCGCGCGCGAGCATGATCGGAACTACAACTTCTTCTGAGCCTAAGCCTAATGTGTGGTATATTTTAGCCTCCCAGGGCATAATGCCACGTTCGCAAAATGTCACTTTCTCAAAATTTCACGTTTGCAAAATGTCACGTTGTACAACAAACACAATGGACATTATGACATGATAATAGAGTTACAAATGTTTCCACGGACGACGTGTTGTGCGTAATAGTGTAAGGGACGGTGCACCAAAAAATAACGGCCGTGCTCATTCAACAAAACTGAATAACTTTCCCAAAGAAACATTTATGATTAAAAAAAAAATACCTCTCCATACAAACTGTTCGATCTGAGTCAGCAATTGTAGAGAGGTGAAATTTTTTTTATTCCCCAAAAATGTTTCTTTGGGAAAGTTGTTCAGTTTTGCTGAAAGGGCAAAACTGAACAACTACAGTTTTGGGTACACCATCCCTTACACCCTTGGTGCTGTTGAATGTACCATCATCAATGTGAATCTGCTATTGACAGAATTCGGCCATAGCAACGCAGTCATGACCATGTTGGAACTTTTTATTTTTTAATTGAAAATGGGCTTACTCTTGACTTCAATCTAGTCTTGAAGACAGAGATGAGGTCGACGATGGAACGAGCTTACCCAGAAAGTATATTACTATTCGCAAGGTTTGCTATACAAATACATTACTATACTTTGGTCTTAGCTACTATGGAAAAGAAAGACATAAAAATGTAGATATATTTTACGAATATACAAGCAACGAATCTAATATGAGTAGGTACTTAGTTAAAATATTTTATCTTAAGAATTTCATCAGATTAAACCATTCATTCGTCAAACACCTACCTACCGCTGAAAATTAAGTCCCAATTTGAGAAATTTCGTTTCAGCACTGAAACTATTTTGTAACTTTTAACTAAGTCACAATTAAGTGAGTCAAAAGTTGGAGCTTCTCAGAAAACGAGGCGATTAGTCGCTCAATGGAGAATTGGTGAGATACTAGAGCTAAGGTGAATTAATGAAAAAATATTCTACGTTACAAATTGCTAAAAAGTTGTGTGTAAACAATATTTTATTTTATTGCGCAGGTACCCATGAATGAAGTTATTCTAATGGACCCAAATTAAAAAGAAAAGATGTCTTAACCAAACTGTAGAAGTCTTACGAATTAATTTTTGTCTAAACTTCTTCTTTGCGTATCGATGGTTAAATTTCTAGATTTTGGTGGCCCGATGTGTTGTCACTTGGCAAGCTTTGTCAGTTGCCGCCCACAGATTAACACCTAAAGGGAAAGAATAGGAACCCAGAATGTATTTTCTCTACTTTTGCGAATTGCTAGTCGTTTCATATTTTATATTTATTTTACTATTTACTTATCGTCACATAACATTGGTTTATCTAAGTTGATCTCACAAATTAAGCTATTGAGCCGCCAAACACTTCGCATAATATAAGGATCATACCTACTTCCGTAGATAGTAGCCGGGACCAATGGCTTTAAGCGCCTTCCGAAGCACGGATCCATCTTGTTTTTGGACCATCAGGTGATCAATCCTGTATTGACTTAACCAAAATGTAGAAGTCGTACGAAATGATTTTTGTTTGATCTTCTTCTTTGCGTATCGATGGTTAAATTTCTAGATTTTGGTGGCCCGATGTGTTGCCGAGAGGGCACGTGGGGCAGATTAAAGGTGGGCCCTAGATTGCGGTACAGCTCCACATGGACATCCTTTGTATTCAGTATAAACACACCGATGTAGATTCTCCTTGCAGCAGCCAACTTGGGTTCGTAATCGGTTGAGGGACTTCTAGCCAGACCGACCACTGCAAGTCTCCGGCAGGAGAGAGAACCTCCATTTGTAGGTATAGCTTTCTTGAATGGGGAAGGTTTACTCCTACAGATGAGATCGGGCTTCAGTAAGGTTCCCCACCGGGAATCGAACCAAGAACCTCCGGATCTCTAAGCTCCGGATCGATAGCCGAACGCTCTAATAACTAGGCCACGGAGAGTGTTTTACTATTTTTTTTATTATAATTATTTTACAGAAATTTTATTTTATTGATTATATTAGCATTATTTCTATAAATTTAATGATTGACATGATAATATTCTGCTGTATTTTAAATTCGATTAAGTATCTTCTGTGTGTTTTTTAACAATGTCGCTAATTATTGTAATATAGTTATGAATTAAAGGAAATTTATTTACTTATGGCGCTAGTTTCGCCTGTGTCTCGCTATTAAGCTCTCGCTTAACTTGAAGGCAGTCTTCTGGCTGAATTTCATTTAGTATTCGTTGTTTGACGCCATATTTTATACCCAAAATTAAGGATAACGGGAGGAATTTGCTTTCGTATTTAATTTTTCGCGTTGATTAGAAATCTTCGGCTTTTCGTGAGAAGAATTAACAATGTTTCATTAAGCTCTTCGTTTTAATTACTTATCAGGTATTCTGGCAGATTATGTTCTGGAAATAACTATTAGGTACGGGTGGATAAGAGGTGCTTGAACTGTTTAAACTTTAGCTGGAATTTATTATTAATGGAACAGGTTTATTGGTTAATTTAAATACACTATGTTAACAAATTAATGAAAACGATAAACACAAGAAATCTTACATGAGTAAATTATTTCAAGAAGACTAGAGCCTAAGCTAAGCCGGAGCCTGTATTTTAGGATTCCAGGTTTCACACATCTCAATAAACAGAAATTTTTATTATTTCCTCGAACTCAATGACGTACATTTTTAAAATCATGGCATTGAAGGCACACTTTTAGTAGGAAAATTGGAAAAGGCCAACAAATCTCAACCTTCATTCAGTAATAATACAATTTCGCGACCATTTCGCCGGTTAGTCGACAAATCGCAACCCTCTGGAACCAATCTCTGAGTAGTAGTAGTTGGACTATGTGTAAGTAGTTCACTTTTTTGCTGTACTTATTATATATATAAAAAAAAAACTAAAACTGTTTATTTAAATTTAAAGTTTATGAAAAATTACATGCACCAAGCGCTTAATCTTATTATTACTCGTAATGAACGATTACGGGCGCTGGAGGAGTTTAAAACCTGCGCGCTCAGTTTGAAAATTAAATACAAAGAAAAGAAAAAAATATTAAAATTATTTTCACATTAAAATCACATGAATTACATTTTGTATGTAGCGAAGCGCTTTACTTGTACGAATGTGTGTAATATCAATAACAAAAAGTGTGTGTGGGACATACTGCGATGCTTCTGAACTCCCGCTGGTAGAAGCTCTTTGGCACACTCTCCGAATTACAATCTGTAAAGACAGACAGGGTAGGTAGTCCTGCCTTTTCAGTCGAAAGTCGTATGTCTGCAAACCTCGCGCCTTACCTACCCATGAGACTGAATAACTTTCCCTAAGAAATATAGGTCGAAATATGAAAAAAAAACCGGTCAAGTGCGAGTCGGACTCGCGCGCCGAGGATTCCGATATACTTACCTTTTGTATTCTTGGAAGCAATAAAGTCAAGGATCGCAATACTAAATTTGTTTGTAAAGGTTATTTGCAGATTTCTAAAAAACTGTGCAACTTAGAAAGATCGTTTTATTTTTGCTGTAATGTTTACATTAACTTCTGTCAACTGTAATGAATTCAGATTTTTCCATTCACAAACTTCGGAGAGAAGGGGGGGGGGGGGGATGGTGTTTTTTTTTACATTTTTCATCATAACTTGAAACTATTATTTTAGAATGTACAAGTAAAGCCCTTTCATATGATACCCCACTTGACCTAGTAGCGACAATTTAAAATTTGGCCCCCCCTATTGCAGCCCCCTTTACATTAATAATCATAATTTTTTCAAAATTCTTTCATGGAACAAGGCGTGATGTTATGTATGTATGTATGTATTCTTTCATGTGCAATTAAATTCGGCAACTATATTCTAAAACTATTCCAAATTTCAGGTCGATAGCATGAGTGGTTGCTGAGATATAGAGGTGTGACAGACAGACGGACAGACAGACAGACAGAGCGGCACCATAAGGGTTCCTTTTTTTACCATTTTGGTATCGGAACCCTAAAAAGACATCCTTTCATACAAAATACGCTATCAGCTGATGCAGTTACGATGAAACGTTGCATTTCTTTTTTCGTATTTCGTATGTTCCTATATTGCAGGAATCCTTTGCATTGCTTAAAAAACTGGCTTATCCACTGTTCAATATTTCTATTAGACTGACAAGATAACGCACCGTGGCCAGCATAATCAGACCCTCATAGAGATGAAGATCAATCAAAAATGCTGTATGAGGCAACGCGGGATAGAGTTCTTTTGGGAGGTCTTTGACTAACGATGGAAGTCTTTCGACTGAAATGGCAAGACTGCCCTGTTGGTCTTTTACAGATTTCAATTCGAAGAGTGTGCCCAAGAGCTCCTAGAGTGAATTCTACCATCGGGAGTAGAGACGCGAGGATATTACCCACATTCAGAAAGCGCTTCGCAACATCTTTTATAAGGCGCACAGCAAAGGAGTAGAATTTTCTGCTTGTCTGAGTTCAGGTCGCAAAAAAAAAACCTACTTCTGGGCAAGATCATTCCATCATTGACCTCATTTGTATCCTTAGGGCAAGCGAGGTCAAAAGCAAACCCATTGACAGTAAAAAGCATCAGATTTTTTTGTTGGGATTTTTGCCCATTTACGGCCTTGGACGTAACTACTAACCGCACCAACTTAAGATTCAGATAATTTTATTCAATGTAGATTCTTTACAGAATACTTACTAATGTCATGCAGAATAAAATGCAAATAGAGCGAGTCTACGCCGTTTCGGATCGTGCTATGGCAGCGTAAAAGAAACGGCAAGAAACCACTGCAACACGGCCTACTTTAAGAATAGGCTTTTAACAATGTGTTTCTTGTGTTTCGCTGGAATATCAGAGCACCATATCTCCTTATCCAAAATCATACCTACATCATCATCATCATAACATCCCATGACACGTCCACTGCAGGAAAGGGAGCTCCCTCCAGAACTTCAGCACAAACGCGTAGTTCTTTGGAGGGGATTTACCAGAGTCATCACGCTTGTAAGCGTTGCGGCTGGCGGCCGCTGTTGTAGGTGACCGCAGTATGTAAGATGGTACGATACACAGAAAGATGCTGCTGCCTATCCTCCGGTTCATAAGCCCTTGGTCGCCTTTTACGACACCCACGGGTACAGATGAGTTGGTACTATTCTTTGCCGGCACCACACGGACGCACACCTACATACTAAACTAATATCTATTAATCATAAAGCCACGATCACACCTATGACCTAGCTGAATTCAAAGACTAATTCGGCATACATTGCTCGTTGAAGTAACGATATTGCAATTAACATAACCAAGCCTGCCAGCAATGTATGCCGAATTAGTCTTTGAATTCAGCAAGGTGTGATCGTGGCTTAACGAGACATATCATCAGAGCTGATAAAATGTAATAGGTTAATGTTATGTCCTCATTCGGCACAAGGAGAGCTGAGTACCAAATTACCAATAGGTTTTAGGAAGGATATTAACCTTGTTGCACGTAGCACTAAAATGTTATGGTGAAGTTATGGGAAGAAATGTAGGTGTATGGAATGGTTATAGTGTAGTGCTGGTTAAAAATACTAGCACCCTATCTCTTCTCATGGGTGTCGTAAAAGGCGACTAAGAGATCATTCACCGGAGAGTAGCAGAGACCTTCTGCGTATCGTAATACTATACTGCACAACACAACAGTTTCCGTGGTGTAGTTTTTAGAGGGTTCGGCTCTCGATCCGGAGGTTCTGGTTTCGATTCCCGTTGGGGACACTGTCAAACAAAAATTCCTTAGTGCGACCTCCCCAAAATCAAGTGGAAATTAAAATCAAATATTAAAGTTCGTGTGGTTCCAGCGAAATAGTACCAACCCATATTCTCTAACCGTGGGTTCGTAAGAGGCGACTAAGGGCTTGTGAACCGGAGGATGGGCAGCAGCATCTTTTTGTGTGTCGTACCATCTTACATACTGCGGTCACCAACAACAGCGGTCCCCAGCCGCAACGCTTACAAGAGTGGTGACTATGGTAAACCCCCTCAAAATTATCACGCGTTATTGCTGGAGTTCTGGAGTAAGCTCCCTGTCCAGCAGTTGACGTTTCATGAGATGTTATGATGATAATTAAAGTCTACGGACTTGACGGTGTAAAAATTTAAAGCTTTTACAACAACACTGTCAAAAGTTACGGCCAGTTATGTCTCCATTTTTTGAACTTCCCGTTGACCTGGAATCATGAAATTTGGCAAAAAGCTAGCTAGGTCTCATAGCAAGACCAAAGAAAAAAGGCTAAAATAATTTTTCATACAATACAACCAATTGTAGCCAATTAATGTGAGCTCCCGTTTCAAGAAAATTCATATTACAGAGGGGTCAGGTTTGAGTGGACATGGAGCTTTCTAAAATCAAAGGGCAAAAGCTTGTACTCGTAGTAATAGGTAATATGGTGAATAGAACAATTGATACGCGATTCCGATTCGCACTTGGTTGGTTTTTTTCTTATATCCTAAATGTAAGTAGCCTAATAGTGTGGTGTGTAGGTTGCTACGTCTTTCACACAAGTCAAGTTAAGTCAATCTAGATGTATGATCAAGCTTTGTCAAAAAATAAGAATACACTCTTATTTTTTTATGGCACAAGTAGGCAAATGAGCCGGTGGGCCACCTGGTGGTAAGTGGTCACCACCGCCCATAACACAAACTATCTTATTAGTGAAACAATTTGACACTAATAAGACAGAAAATCGCGTTACCCACCTTGAGAACTGAGATGGTACACCTCATGTGCCGGTAATTTCACTGGATCTCTTATTGTAAACACTGCTGCTTTACGGCAGAAAAAGGTAAGAGGGTGGTACTTTTCCAAACGGACTTTGCACAAAAGCCCTTATAATCCTGATTGAAGTGATTCTCCTAATGAGAATACACTGAACGTTGAGTCACAACTATTATCGCAGTGGTGTGTAGGCAATGTACAGAAAAAACTCTCACAACTGCGCAAAATGTGCGTATTCTCGACCAAGCTTATTTGTGGTATATATTTACCATCGGAAACATATTAACCAAATGGCGAAAAGCTTTTCGATACCGAAGTTACTTATAAGAAAGGGAACTCTTTGCCGAACTGTTCTTACAAAGCACCTAAGTACATTTGGGTCAATGCACGGGAAAAGTCGGAAAATTCCACCTAATAAATAGCGAACAACCTAGTAAATAAATAATAAAATTCTACCTACTTATGAACATATAGTAAATATTAAGTCATATTGTTCGGAATTATCCAAGTAAAAATTTTGCAATTAAGGTGACGACGACACCTAATACACTGTGCAGAAAAAACTATAGGTACGATCCAAAGTACGGAAATTCTTTTAAGGGTTAACTCAGAACAAGTACTTACCTAAAGAAAAGACTTTTCTTAAGAAATGTGGGACGAATATCTTCTTCTTCCTCGGTCCCTCACTGATGAGGATCGCTACCACATATGGTTTCCTTCCACAGGCTGCGATTGTATGATGTGTGGACCGCACGCTGCATGTTGCCGCCGACTGCCTTCTTCATTGTTTCTGACCATCTCCTAGGTGCCCTACCTTAAGCACGTCTGCCTTCCATTTGGCCCAAAAAAATCTGTTTCTCCAAACAATGCCTTGAAGACCGCATAATGTGTCCGAGGAAACGGAGGGCACGCTTTCGACATATAGTGGAGAGCCGCGTCGTGATGTTAAGTTCTTTTAATATGGACTCATTAGTTCGCATGGCAGTCCAAGGTATGCGAATAATCTCCGCCAACACCACATCTCAAACGCATCGCTGCTATCGCGGCTTTTCACGCACCAAGTTTCGGCACCGTACAAAAATATTGAGAATACCACGCACTGTTAATGGCTGTGTTTTTTTTAACTGCATGTCCAGCAATGGGCTTTTGGAATGTTCTATAGTGAGCGGTAGTGTAGGTGCTTTTATTTTTCACATTTAGAGTGCACAACCACTCCGACTACTTTATTTATACGATACCGCATACCAAGTCGAAAACAAAATTCTATCCGTTATTATAAATTAAACACCTACCCTACTTTAAAACAATAATTATAAGGGCCCAGTAACTTTCCAGAAGCGTCCCTGACGTCAAAACCGATCTGAGAACCAGTTAGGTAGGTAGGTGGGACAGGCTTTAACCAGCTGTTCGAATCGTTGACTCCCGGATTAATGGAAACGGGCGAAATATGGAACGACTTTTCATTACCACAGAAATGAATATTCATAACTCGATAAGGCGTTATTTGCCGTCACCTCATTTTGACGTCGGAGGTCGTGCGGAGGAATGGAGGTAGGTAGGTACTCCGAGCTTTCGAAGCCCCAAGGACCGCTCCCGAAATCGTGACATCGATTAGACGCGAATGGCGTACAGTAATCGAGTTACGAAACTATAAAATATTATGGAGTTACGTTACGTATTCGAGTTGCGAATTGGCCGCTCGCTTCGTCGCGAGCTCGAGACGATCGCGAACGTGAACGCGACTACCGAGACACCGTACACTACGCTACGGTACGGCCCGTCAGTGCTGCGGCGACCGTCGTTCGAAGTGCACGTAACGTAGTATCCGTGCCCGCGACACGCGCTACCTGTGTACCTGTGCCCTGTGTTAAACTTCCAAAAGTACGTAAACACTACTAACTAACCAGTGTTGCGAGTGCCGCTTCCAGTGATTGAGCAGAGCGCCCAAGCGGACTGCACCGCAGCATCACCAAGTGATAGTTGGAGTCGGTTGCATTCTGCAGGTGCTTGCTTCTTTATTAATTGAAAAGTGATTGTAACTCGGTCACGGCCGCGGCACACATGTCCGGCCCAGTTTTCACGATCGTTGCCTCCGTCTTGAGAATTCCACTGGAGTAGGCTTTGTTTACCAGCGGGAGTGTTTTCGTCGAACTTGTTTGGACGCGGCCGCTCGAGTTGCACTTGTTGCTCCGGCCTACGTAGGTAGACACACCAAACAACTTTGTCTCACAAGCCTCTTCTCACATCTTTTTACTTTTCTTTAATCCATATTAAGATACTTAGGTTTTACCTTCTCCGTAAATAAAATACTGGCAATCTAATTGCGTAATAAAGAACTCAAAAGTAACAAAACTATTGAATACGACGCAACCAACTCTCCATTCTCGAGACGCTTCACCAAGATTCCAATCTATAACAGAAACAAGAATAAGCAAGTGATGTTGAAATAAATTCCACAATAGATCGCACAGGTCCTACCTACCCTACATTAGATCTAGCCGACTAGGCAGTCCTACTAAACGTTCTTAGCTTATTTATCAAAAATAATTTAGATGACGTTAGCTTTTGTAGATAGGTAACTATTGAATCAATATTGATGAACTGTGCAAAGATATGCAGTGGAGAAAATCGGATTGCACCGAGACGTGTAAGAAGCGACAGCAATAGTTATTGCATTATAGTTGTTCGCGAACCGGGTTTCAAATCAAAGACTAGACAGTAAATGCAGAAGATGCAATTTAAGGAATCCAAAATGAATTAATAGCGATGCAAGAAAACGTTTGAAAGCCGCCGTCGTCGGTCGGGTCCGTATTCCAATCGGAGTGCATGTTACATCAGATTTATTAACCTTCGCATGCAATTTCTATTACACAAGTTTTAGTATCCTCTTAGGTAAGCTGATGCCGTTTCCAAATTATTGTTGCTTTCCTGGACCTGTTGCTTTAATGGTGATTTTATGTTAATGCACCCTTTTAGTGCCGATCGCGAGGCCACTCGCTGAGATACCGCTTACCGTTCGATCTTAAAACTTGGCAACTGTGATTCCAGGTCAAATAGTTTTGCAGAGTTGTCTTTCGCTCAATTTGCGGCCACACCATTCAATAAAAGCATTCGGTATTCGAATTTCAAAGAGCTTTGTTGAGATATGAAATCAAAAGGGGTTTGACTTCAAAGAGTCGAAAGAGATCGGAATTTGGTTTGGAAAAATACTGCGCCCTTTGACTTGATAACGAATTGATAGAGCGAGTCGAAACCAAAAACGCAGTTCGCAAAGGTCTTTAGTTCTTTAGCTCACCTAACCGATGAAGGGTTTTTCTAGATATAACATTTTCCTTTCATGAAGTTGATGAATATGTAAAACAAGTACGACTTTATTAACCCTTTCAGAGATCCAGAATGTTCAGACATTCCTTTTAACGATGAATGTTATTCTTTTTCCGTGACAATGTTATCATTACATTACAAGAATAATTGTACGTCCCGCTCTGCATACCTACTGGGCTTTGTCGTGGCTTCTTTATTAGATTGATTGAGATGAGTGTGCTAATGTTTTCTTTTGAAGCTACGTCTACATCCTGCTTCATATAATAGACTAAGAGCGGACCGTCGGAAACCGCAGTTCGTTGCATACTAAATTTCTTGGTCAAAAACTGGCACGTTTTATGTATTTATTTATTAACTATTTGCAGATTGATTGTATTTTATAAACAATCTATTCGATAGTAATCATTAAAAGTTCCAAAATCAATATAGTTTTGCTTCTCCCGACCCTTTTACTTTCTGAGTTGTACTTTCTGTTCACAAAAGTGGAATTAACATATTTTATTTGCGTTAACATGTTAATTATAGTACCAAGATTGGGTAAGGTAAACCTGATAATTTTGGGTACGATTGAACTTAAAAAGTTCTATTTTTTTTATAGTTTTTACTGACTGGACGGACAAATCGTGCCAGGTTGCGTCAAGGATCACAGAGTACATTTGATATATTTTCCGAGGATACCCTGCACATTTAGAAATATTAAGATTGAGCAGATAAATTGCGCAATTTTAGTAATATCAGATGTGCAACGCTCGTCCTTCTGGAGTGCACGGAGTTAGCCACATACAGGGCATAGTACCTTGGTGTTCCCGGGGGCCTTCCTGAAGTAGCAAGCAACGTCACCGGCTTGCTGGGCTTTCTTCAGGAAATAGGGTGGCTTGAGTAAATCGCTGTTCTACCCACACGCAAAATAGGCGCAATGATGTTGAGTTGCGGAAAATAGCCTAACGCACAATTACAATTACATGTGCAACGCTCTAATTTGTTCGCTTTTTGGTATAAAATGAGGTAGGGTTGCCTACAACCAGCTCTCCGTCTATAAAGTCTTTCTGCCACTTCGTTACTGAACCACAGCTTGAAACTAAGAGGGTTCTCCAACTTGTATAACTTTGCTTTCTAGTCCCAAACTAATTTGGTTTCAAGTTACACGAATAATTAAGGAGTAAACGTTCCCAGAACATTTTAAGTTATACCAAGTGTCTTTCGTTGTTTGCATAATGTTTTAGCAAATATTTTATGGAAGCTTTGAAAATGTACCTACCTGGTCTATTTTAGTCATAAAATTAATAAGCAAGATGTGAATAAAGTACGGTTTTTTTTACGGTTTACTCAAACTAATTTTTGTAAATTTTTGGCAATTTTTTATGTTCCGTTTCATATTCTAACTGTACCCTTAACCCTGTCTTTTACATTTTTTAAATGAACTGCCAACAAACGCTATTAAAAGTACTAGTCACACTTCACATCACTAATATTATAAAGGTGAAAATTTGTATGTTTGTTATTATTTTACGCCCTAACCGCTGAACAGAATTTACTGGAATTTGGCAGGGTTGTAGATTATAATCCTTAAAAACATAAAATTGACTTCACCAGTGAAAATTTGAGGATTTCCTTAGGAAAATTTGTTTTATTTATGTTTTTCGATAGATCCACGCAAACGAAGTCGCGGGTATACTGCGTGCAAAATAACTCTCTCTGTGACCGTTAATGCGCAGAAGTCAAAAAATGAGTCGCGGGGGTGAACGCGGCATGTGGGAGGAGGTGATCGAAACGTTAATTGGCTCTCCGCCTGTAACCCATGCGCAGAAAATAACCGTCATAGACAGACTTGTCCTGAACGCGCTGTAACTACTAGTACTAAATAAAAGCAACGAGGCTATCAATCTACCCTGGTCCCATTTCTAGCACCCCTTGAAAAGTCCAAAAAGTTGGCTTTTCTTTGGAAAAGTGTTTTAATTTGTGTTCAACATCACCCCTTATTAAGGCTTTCCGCTTTGTTCACACCCACTATATGTATAATAAACTACCAGCGGCAATAAAGATTTTAGACCAAGATAAAAAAGACTGACAACTCATTTAACTCGCTGACTATGTGAAACAAATGAAAACTATCATGATGGCGGAAAATTCATGCCGTAACAAACTATAATGGATTATTTTATAGTTTTTCAATGGTTGAGTGGTACCTAGAAGTACGTAAAATAAAATAAATTCATCGTTATATGAACTCGGGAACACAGACGCAGGTAGAGCATGGCGGTATGATTGCGAAAGCGGTCCGGGGGCGGACCTGCGGGAAGAAAATACCGCGCCGCGATCGTTTTTCAATGTGACAGGGTGCCTAAGAACTCATACTTTACAAAAATACCGCCCCCGGAACGCTTCCGCTTCCGCCTCAGTGTGACTCGGGCTTTATAAAAGATTTTTCAAAGCGCTTTGTGCGAATGTGGATTATTCAGTTTTTAGATGAATAGATAAATTATTTATTATCACACAAAATACAACCACTTTTTTAACAAATATTCGGCTAACTAAATACATTGATAGGCATGAAACTAATGATATATTGTCTCTTATGAAAGTCTGAGGACGAGCGAATAGATGAAAGGAAATGTGGGAAGAAAACCTAATAGTGTTCCAAAATCAAAATAAGGACGTTTTTCCCGTGTGGTGCCGGCAAAGAATAGTACCAACCCATCTCTACCAGTGGGTGTCGTAAAATGCGACAAAGGGTTAATGAACCAGAGGATGGGCAGCAGCATCCTTCTGTGTATCGTATTATCTTACATTATGCGGTTACCAACAACCGCGGTCCATGACGCGGTGACGCTAACAAGCGTAGTGACCCTGGAACTTCCCCTCCACATTGTTTCAGCAATAGCTGGAATTTTGGAGGGAGTTCCCTGTCCTGTAGTGAAGTGTAGTGGACGTTTCATGGGATGTTATGATGATGGATAAAGGCTAAGTCAAGATTACTCTAAACCGACGATCGTGTATGAATGTGTTGTTAAGAGTAGTTAGAATAGAGGAATGGAGGAAAGTACCTCAAGATCGTAGAAGGTGGAACATACAGCTTTCCGTAGGTGTATCGAAATCCATGTTTGTTAGCAATCCATACGCTACGCCTATCTTTATTTGTACTTATACTATATATAATGCTTCTGTTATTTTCGTAGATATTTCAGATCCAAACAAATAGCGTTTGATATATTAATAGAGAAATCCGATAGGGTGTTTGTTTACTCTGTGTCTATATGTCGCAAGCAAATGGTATAATTTGCCGTTTAGAAACGGCTGGCAAATTGTATACATTCGGCCACCATTCGGCAAATTGTAAAACGGCGTCTGCAGATTGTAAACAGAGTTACACTCATTTACTTACACTTCTGGTACACTTGAGGTTAGTTAGTTTTCTGGGTTAGATTATCTTCCGACCACAACGCACGAGCCGAGCGAGCGAAGCGAGCGTGCCACGGGACAGGTTGGCAAGTGCCAGGAAAGAATATGCGTCGTTACGTAAAGTGTCGAGGCGTTGTGTCATCATCATATCAGCCGAAAGACGTCCATTGCTGGACATAGGCCTCCCTCCCCTTAAGATCTCAAGACGACCGGTCCTGCGCGGCGTTGTGTAAAATGACGAATTTAAATATGTCTCGGCATTTTTTTAAAGCGTAAGTAGGCATTAATGTGAAGTGGTTAATTTGACTGCGACATATTGACAGACTAATACTTATAAGAAGCTTTTATCATTGAATTCTACTTGGGAAAAGGATAGCGGGGCTATGTGAAATATATAAAAAAGTAATATCTGAAAAGAAAGCATCCAGAAATTGGGTGTGCTAAATTTTAATTAATTATTTAATATGAAGGCTAGTCTAGGTAAGAATTTTGAAGGTACTTTATTCGAAGCTTTTTAGGTAAAAATAATTAAACTTTAAGGTTGAACGGAGCACGAAGATATAAATTTTGGTGACCGTTTACATTAAGCTGTTAAAATATGTATGAATAAAAAAGTACTTTAATTCTTTAAAGGGGTAACTCAGAACATAGAAGAAACAACTTTATCTAAAAAATCTTGGTCGTTACTTTAAGTTGGTTTTCAGGTAGTAATTTGTAGTCTTGAAAATCAACTAGAAGTATCGAATTGTCATTTTGCAGTATTTTCAGGGTTTAAAACTTGTTATTTTTATATTTCCCGCGGTTTCGTATGGACACTGGACAGCTTTCGTTGGCCAGACTCTAACAGTATTTTTTCGGACTTTTCATACAAAACCCTGTCTCTGCCGTGTGGAAATGCCCTACGTTTTTGTAATTTTTGACTTCAATTTTTTTGGAAAGGGTGTTCAGTTTCGTGTTCTAATTGATCGTTTAAAAGTCTCGTTGTACTTTTTTTATCACCTGTGTACGACACGAGTATTTTTATTTGATTTTGAACAATCAAAGAACGTCCACTACTGGACATTGGACTCCCTTAAAGGTCTCCATGTCTAGCAGAGGACGTCTTTCGGCTGATATGGTGAATCATAGAACGTTAAATTGAAAAACTTTGATAAAGGATAAAATATATTCCAACAAACTAAAGTAGTAAGAAAAATCACAAAGGAGACCCAATATGAGTCTGCGAGAGATTTGAAATAGTTTGAAATACAATACAGAGAAAGATTTTCATTTCGAATGGGACGCAATATTAAAGTTCTTCTTTTACGTTGTAGGCTAAGACCCCACTATTAAATTTTACACCTATTTCTTTATTGATTGAAATCAGTTTTAAATGCAAGTTTGGGTTATACAATTTATCACTGGGTAAAAATAAACGATGGCCCAATGTTAGTCAAGCAAATCAAATGACATTGAAAATAACTAAATAAAATACAGGTTGTCACTCCTGTATGCTGAATTTTATGGGCTTCCACTCAGAACAAAAACCTCCTTGCTTCGCTCGGAGGTCAAATTTCTTTGGGCTTCCAGCACCAAAAAGTGACCTCTTCGAGGAGGTACCCGAGGCTTTGAGATTGATCTCTTTCGAATGGCACTTCATTCACTTCGTTAACAAGTCGGTGCAAGTTTGTGGATTTGTTTTTGTGTAGTACTGTATCTAGTCAAGGTCGCGGGAAGCCGCTGGATGCGAGCAGCGCACGACCGGTCATCATGGAGATCTTTAGGAAAGGCCTCTGTCCAGCAGTGGATGTCTTTCGGCTGATATGATGATGAACTGTGTAGATCGTTTTACCACATTTCAATCACTAAAGAGATAGGTGCAGGAATTTGCAATGGGATCTCAGAGTACAAAGTTCTCTTTTTTCGTTAGAATGTTGTTGCGATTGTTAGAAACTTTACTCATTAGTTGAATGTAGAAAATGTTAAGAAATCTCGTGTAGGAGCATCTGTGGCTTCATGTAGGTCAGGAAAATTGAATTACTGTTCTAATTAAGAAAATCAATCCTCTCCTGCGGCTGCGGTATCGTATCTACACAACAATATTGAAGACGACGATAAGGCACTGGGAAACAAAAACGTTATACTTATTAATACTGAAAGCACGGTATTTTCGAATTAGAAAAATTTAATAAGTTTTCAAGTCTGTTTTAGGGTTCCGTACTCAACAATAAACTTTTATAGTTTTGTCACGTCCCTGCCAGGTAAATTGATTATTGAGCTGTAGCCGAAAAACTGGAAATGTAAAAAAATCAATAGCAATTTCGCTGCACGTGGCCCGACACGCACTTGGCCGGTATTTTTTTAGAACATAAATCTGTAGAAGTTTCCTAAAAAAGCATAGGTTTCAAACATTACATTTTCTTAAAATAACATAGTCATGGCTGAAAAATGTGTGGGTAAGTGTTGGAATAAAGAAAAAAAATGGATTATACATTTTTGAGGGTTTTGTGGAAAGTCCGTCTGGGAAAGTACCACCCCCTTGCTTATTTCTGCCGTGAAGCAGCAGCCTTTACACTGCTGTGTTTCGGTTTGAAGGGCAAGGGAGCCAGCGAAATTACTGGCACATGAGATATATCATCTTAGTTCTCAAAGTGAGCAACGCACTCAACTGTCTTATTAGTGTCAAAATATGCCATGAATAGGACAGTAGGTGTTATGGGCGGTGGTGACCACTTACCATCAGGTGACCTACCTGCTCGTTTGCTCACTTGTAACATAAAAAAAATGCCTTTCGTCCTCTGTGCATAATTAAACTGGCAAAAATTTTTTTTTGGTTTTCCCATACAAACCTTGCACCGGCAATCGTAAAATTTTTATGAGTGACCAATATTTTTCCTCTTCTTTCGATCCATGTCTCACTGGAAAAGTTGTTTAGTTTAATGTGCTGAGTTACATTAAAAAAACCGGTCAAGTGCGAGTCGGACTCGCGCGCCGAGGGTTCCGATATATCTATAGTATTTTTGGAAGCAATAAAGTCCATTTTCAGGACCGCAAAACTAAATTTGTTTGTAAAGGTTTTTTGCAGATTTCTGAAAAACTGTGCAACTTAGAAAGATCGTTTTATTTTTGCTGTAAAGTTTACATAAACCTCTGTCAACTGTAATTAATTCAGATTTTCCCTTACTCAAACTTCGGAGATAAGGGGGGGGGAATGGTATTTTTTTTGACATTTTTCATCATAACTTGAAAACTAAGAAACTTAAAAAAATACAAAAATATATTTTAAAATGTACAAGTAAAGCCCTTTCATATGATACCCCACTCGACCTAGTAGCGACAATTTGAAATTTGGCCCCCCCTATTTTGGCCCCCTTTACATTAATAATCATACTTTTTTCAAAAAATTTTCATGTGCTATTAAGTTGGGCAACTATATTCTAAAACTATTCCAAATTTCAGCTCGATAGCGTAAGTGGTTGCTGAGATATAGAGGTGTGACAGACAGACGGACAGACAGACAGACAGACAGAGCGGCACCATAAGGGTTCCTTTTTTTTACCATTTTGGTATCGGAACCCTAAAAACTAGCCCAGTACACCTACTAATATAACCGCGAAAGTTTGTAAGTATGGATGTTTGTTACTCGTTCACGTAAAAACTACTGAATGGGTTTTAATGAAACTTTACAATAATATAGCTTATTTACAGAATAACACATAGGCTACAATTTATCCTACGCAGACGAAGTCGCGGGCACCAGCTAGTAGCAGATAAATAAGTCGGTTTTAGAGGCAAAGAATAACATAAAGCAGTCGGATCCCATCCCAATACTTGTATGTGCCTGAAGGTGTAATGTAGCTAACTAGCGTGTATGTGCGGGTTGATGACAGTAGAGGGGGCGAGAGAAGTATGTGAAGATCGGTGGAGGGCTGTGGTCTCTGCCTACCCCAACGGGAAAGCGGTGTGATGTCATCCTATACTATTAAACGAGCAATATTTGCATATATATATTTTTGTAATCAGTTTCTCGAAAACGGCTCTAACGATTTCGATGAAATTTACCATACGTGGGTTTTCGGGGGCGAAAAATCGATCTAGCTAGGTCTCAGGGAAAATTCGTTTTCCCCTTGTTTTTAAGCATTTGCGTTTTAGACAAAAACCTACAGCTCCATCTGTTGGCGGGTAGCATAGCTTGCTCACCCGATGATATTTTAATGTTGAGGCGGCTTTTATAGAGCGAAGCTCGGTCGACCAGGTACTGTATGTATATAAGTAAGGACTAATGTACTTTTTCAGTAAACTAAAATCACTGTTTTTTGACATTATATTTTGTAAGTTTAAATTTCCACTTTTATTATCAAATTCCTTGCTTTGTCATCCGTCTTTCTTTTTCGAAAATTAGCTATTAGGTTTTTAATTCATTAGTTCAACGCGATAATTCCATTGATTTAATCAATCAAGTGAACATTGCCTTGTGGACGTCATGAGGAGATTTTCCATGCTTTTCACATAACCTTTGGCTATTTACACGTTAAAGTTCCATTACTTTTAAGGTTGTCATTTTAATTTCTTGGTTTACATCTTAATCAAGCTATGCATTGTTTAGGGCTTGCATACCGAAACTAGTTGGATTAAAAATATCGCGAAAATTTCTGTGTCACCTCTTAATTATTGAGTTATTTTTTAAAAGGATCATCAAATATGTTTACAGTCCGTATATTAAGGGGTAACATCGGAACAAGGGGTGGAATATAAGCGTTTTGAATCCAATTTTACCCAAGATTTACTATATTTTTAGGTAATCAATCATCATCATCATCATCATATGGCGTATGCTGTTAGATTGATGACCGACCTGACAAACCCTGAACCCTGTATGTCATACAAACCGTGCCTTCCGAAACATGGAACCGTCTTATTTTTTGGATAATCAGGTGATTCATTCTGCAATGCCTTAATTAAACTTGAAAAGTCATACAAAACAATTTTTGTTTGACAGTTCGAACCCAAAATCTCCGGATCGAGAGCCGAAAGCTCTTCCCGCTGCCTCAGAGGGTTCCTAGCTTCGCTCTATAATAGCCTCCTACACATTAAAATATTATCGGGTGAGAAAGCTATGCTACCCGCCAACAGATGGCGCTGTAGGTTTCTATCTAAAAAGCGGTATTTAAATTTTTTTTTAATAATACGGGTTAAATAAAAATAAAATAAAACGAATTTTGCCAGACATGAAACGTGGCCACATCGATTTTTCGCCCCCGAAAACTCCCGTATGGTAAGTTTCATCGAAATCGTTAGTGCCGTTTTCGAAAAACTGATTACAAATATTAATTTGTTCTGTTCTGTTGATTGTTCGTTTGATAGTATAGGATAATATGGTGAGAATTTAAAGTTAGAAACACGTGTATTCTCCAGGTTATTTTGTATTCATTTCAATACAACGGCCTTAACCCGTTTACAACTTATATTGAAGAATTATAATATTCAAGTTATTCTGATTTCATTGATCGGGAGTTATGTTTTGCTAAAAAAAGCAAACTGTAAAAAAACAGCATCATTTTCCGACCTTTTTAGGGTTACGTACCCAGAAGATGGCAATTGGGCTCTATTACCACTATCTGTCTGGCCGATTGAATTTTTACAAATAATTGTGTGTTACTTTAAAAAAAAAAAAAAAACTAAAATTAAAAAATTAAGGACCCCTACTAAAGAACCGTGTCTTTTTAGTTACGAAGTTAGAGTACTTAGACGCGGAGTTTTTAAAATCAAAGGGCAAAAGCTTGAAGAATATGGTGAATGAGTACCGGAACCCTTAGAGTGTGAGTTCGACTCGCACTTGCCCGGTTTTTTTTATACTTCAATGAAAGTGACAGCCCTAAGTGAAAGAAATAGGTGCGCAATTTCTTACCTACCTTCTCCGTTTCTCCAAATCACTTTATGTAATTTAATACAATGTCAATGTGATTTTCCATGCCTTCTGTTCGATACAGTTTCGTTATCAGCTATTACCATACCATAGTTTTGCGGTTACGACGAAATTAGGTATTTTAATTAAAATAGCGAATGTATGCTTTACAGAGTGAATGTATTTTGACGGGTTCATCAAAAAAACTTAAAATTAATGTACGATAAATCCTATGCTATTTAACGAGTAATATTTGTTTATTTGTAATCGGTTTCTCCAAAACGGCTGTAACGATTTCGATTAAATTTACCATACGCCGGTTTTTAGGGGCGAAAAAACGATCTAGCTAAAGGCCTGGGAAAATTCGTTTTCCCTGTGTTTTTAAGCATTTTTTAATAATACCGCGTTTTAGACAGAAACCTACAGCGCCATCTGTTGGCGGATAGCATAGCTTGCTCACCCCATGATATTTTCATGTTGAGGCGCCTATTATAGAGCGAAGCTCGGTCGATTGCATCTAATCAGCATCAAATACACAAAAAAGCGACTTCATTGTTTCTTACTTAAAACTAGTATTTTTCTTGCTTATTTACTGTGGGCTTGTTTAAAGTTTTGTCGTTTGTATAAATTCTTGACTTGAATAGATGTAATGCATCTGAGCGTTTTTCCGTCAAAACAGGGGGGCTATCACGGTAGCCGGAACGTTAGTCACCTTTTTTCTCAAAAGGCGACTAAGGGATTATGAGCCGGAGGATGGGCAGTAGCGTCCTTCTGTGTATAGCACCATCTCACATACAGCAGCCACCAGCAACCGCAGTCCATGGTGCCAGCCGCAACGCTAACAAGCCTGGTGACTATGGTACTTTCCCTCCTAACCAGCATTACTGGAATTCTGGAGGAAGCTCCCTGTCCTGCAGTGGATAGACATTTGCTGCAATGTGGACTGACATTTTTGACTTTGGCAGGGGGAATGCTGCGTAGGGCCACACTCTTCCGGGCTTATCGCGGAAGTTTGTGTTGCAAGGGAAATGGTTCGCATATGGCAGACACGTTCCTGCTACCGTAATAGCGCCCCAGGATCGAAAATGGACCGAAATTGACGTCATAAAGTTTGATTTATGGGTTTTTGTTTTTGGTTCGTGTCAGATCACCTCCAGGAGAGGTTGAGGATGTTCAGACGTAATAACTAATATCATATTAGCAGGTCAAGAAAAAAAATTCGCAATATAAAAAAGCCGGCCAAGCTTGAGGCCGACTCGCGCACCGAGGGTTCCGTACCACTAAGGTAAAAATACCATCATAGTCAGAACCACAGTCTGACTTGCACTTGAACAGTTTTACGAGTAATTGTTTGTTGTTTTTTTACGAGGGGTAAGTAGTGAGAAGGAACAACATTTTGGCTGTAGTCTTTTGATGTTTATGAGTATTGATATAGCTACTACGGTTCAAAAGATACAGCTTTAACGGTCGGACAGATGGACAGACGACGTAGGCTTAGTGATAGGGTCTCGTTGGCACCCTTTGGGTACGGAACCCTAAAAAGGCTTATTTAGCTTTTTTAATTCAGCCTGAGTCCTTGTTTAGCGGACTTAAAAGAAATTCGATCGTATGGGATCCTATATGCTTTCCTTGCCATAAAGTACGTATTAAGTTAAATGTTCACTCTACCGGAAAGAGTTATAGTTCTTAAGTGACAAGAAGAAGAGTTGTGAGTTCTTTTCTTCCACGGTACCTCACTGATGAGGATCGCGACCACATATAGCTTCTTCTAGAGGATGTACGCATTAAACAGCACGATGCATGCTCCGCGCCCACCGCTTTCCTCACTGTGTCTGGCCTGCCTGACCATCTCGTAGGTCACTACCCTGAGCACGTCTGCCTTTCATTTGGCCTGAGAAAATTTGCTTCTCCAGATAATGTGCTTCAAACAATTTGAGGGCACGCTTTCGGCATATAGTGAAGAGTGAGGTCTTTATTGATCCGTATGGTGCCGGCAAAGAAACCAACCCATCTGTACCCGTGGGTGTCGTAAGAGGCGACTAAGGGCTTAACCAGAGGATGGGCAGCAGTATATTTCTGTGTATCGTACCATCTAACATACTGCGGTCTCCAACTACAGCGGTCGCCAGCCGCAACGCTTATAAGCGTGGTGACTGTGATAAATCCCCTCCCAAGTACCACGTGTTCGCTGGAGTTCTGGAGGGAGCTGTAGTGGACGTTTCATGGGATGTTGCAGAGGTATATTTTATTAAAAACTAGAATAGCCTTTATACCGAAATGAAATTTTCTACTATGCCCGATATTTCGACGCTGTTGCAAGCAAGCATCAGTCTGTAATTGCTCTCCTAATCACCTGCAACGTACCTAATGCTCACAGCCGTGAACGGTTGGTACATTGCGAAGAAATTTGCATTGGGCCAAGAATTATCTTTCAAATTTCAGCTTTAACGTTGAAATATTAGGAAGCTTGTTTGCTTCACTTTTTCTGTTTATGTATACGTACACACGACCGCACTTCAGTAGAAACACTTTTGGACCTTATGGCGTGGTAATAGAGTTGAAAAAGTTTCTACCGACAAGCGGTTGACCGTACAATGGTCTACACTGGATCAGGTACGGAAAACGCAAACCTAACTTAGAACTTACGTATAATATAATTAACGCAAACCCTCAACAGATTAGGATTTTTTATGTTACAAGTGGAGCAGCGAGCAAATCAGCTACTTGATGGTAAGTGGGCACCACCGCCCCAAAACATCCACAGTGTTATTAGTGGCATGCTTTGTCACTAATAAGACTGCAAAGCGCGTTGCCAACCTTGAGAACAAAGATGGTAGAAAATGTAGCAATATTTTTGGTTGGAATTTTTCCAGCTCATGGCTTAACTACATGGCACAGCTCTGGTCTCTGGAAAGGCACCTTGAGTGATCACCACCGCCCATAGCACCCACTGTCTTATTAGTGGCATGCTTTGACACGAATAAGACAGCAAAGCGCGTTGCCTACCCTGGGAACAAAAATTGTATGACTAATGGGCTGGCTTTTTCTCTGGCTCTCTTGACCTTCGAACCGAAACATAGCAGTGCAAACACTGCTGCTTTACGGCAGAAATAGATAAGGGGGTAGTACTTCCCCAGACGGACTTCGCACAAAAGCCCTACCTTCAAAACTTGGGGGCATATGGTTTCGAATTATGTAACATTCAATATCTGTATACATTTTATAGAATCATTTTAATTCGAATTTTCAGGAAATGCTGCTATTAAAACGGCTAAAATCCAGTTTCATCTCAGTCACGTGTGGGTGGAGCTAACTTCATGCAAATTCTTTAAACTAGTTTTAAATGCTCTAATGTTGCTTAAAAAGCATATTTTATGCATGCAGTTTGTATCAGGCAGCTGCAAAACTGGACAATCTCTTTTTTGGCGTTTATTTTTGCGGAAACGTTACGCAATAGGTGTGCTATGTGTGTCATAGCTAATACATGGTTCGTTATAGCGTGAACCTCTTTAAGTAATGGGTGTCTCAAAACCTACTTGTATTAAAATTTAATGCCGATATTTTGTCATCGGCAAAGTTTGAGATTAAGTTGCGTTTTTAAGTAGAGCAACGCATAGTAATTGTAAAAATGCACAATTTTAGAGAAAAAATTATATAAATATTTTTAAAAACAATTAAAAAGAAATTAAAAGTCCCAACTCCATAGCAGCAAATTTTTTAATTAAAATTAGTGAAACCCAAGTGAAACCGAACCGAACCCATCTTATCCAAGAAACATTATTGGAAATACGAGTTTTTTGAAAATAGAACCAGTGCGTTTATCAAAACATACTCGTACCATTTAAATAAAAATAAAGGATAAGAAATGTACGGTCAACCGCTCGTCGGTAGAAACTTTTTTAACTGTATTACCACGCCATAAGGTCCAAAAGTGTTTCTACTGACGTGCTGTCGAGTGTACATGGACAGTTGCAATTATACCTCCCATGGAATGGCTAGATGGCGAGTGGAAAAACAATAAGAAGGGTTACTCGCAAGCAAGTACAAGTTGATCCTTGACCAGTTTTTATGCTCTACTCTATAGAAAACGGTCGGCCTTGGCATTCTTGATTAGAATTGCCGTATTATCGTAACGAGAGTAGATACTTAGGTACTTATAATGGAACTAGGTATATCCATACACATATATATGCATAAATTACTCGATAAATGTCTAGTTTTAAAGGTCAGTAAGTACTTGATTGGCAAATGATTTAGTCATATCGGCAAAATGCATGCTAAAACGTTTAAGGCTCCTTTAGATGACGCTGAATCAGCTCGTGCTGAATTGATGTTACCAGTGTTAGAGGAAATAGACTGCTCGGATTTCGTTTACTCTTTAAAAATCTTTTTATTGTAACTTAATTATTATCATATCAGCGGAAAGACGTCCAATGCTGGACACTGGCCTCTCCTAAAGATCTCCATGACGACCGGTCCTGCGCTGGTCGCATCCAGCGGCTTCCCGCGACGTTGACCAGATCGTCGGTCCACCTTGTGGGGGCCTGCTAACGTGTCGTCTTCCAGTACGTGGTCGCCACTCTAAAAATAATTAATTAAAAGCAAATATACTTACCCTTGTAACATTAGTGTCACAAAATTCTTGAATTCCACTTGCGGGACAGCTAAATAAGCTTGGTCAAACAAACGTTATTGTCATGTCAGTTATTCTATTTTCTGGCCACAACAAGCTAGTTAGAGAGATTCAGATTCAGATTATTTATTCAATGTAGATTCTTTACAGAATACTTATTGAATGTCATGCAGAATACAATTCAAATAGAGCGAGTCTACGCCGTTTCGGATCGTGCTATGGCAGCGTAAAAGAAAAGGCAGAGTAAATCAACGTCATCTAAAATGTCCTTTAGTCAAACCGTGTAGGTAATCATTTTATATAGATACGTTAACCCTGTAATACTTTCTGCAAATATTATGAACACTGCAGATCAATATTTGCGTTTGCTTTGTACCTTGCACATGCTTGTACCTATTTTATCTAATCTTAACCATACTCCAAATAAGTTGTGATAGGATAAGTACAATATTTTTTAGGAGATCGACCAGTAAATAGTTTGTATGAACACGCTTAAAGAAAAAGAAAGGAAATTTATTAAAATAATTATTTTTAATACGATGTATCAAATATAAAGCAGGCCAAGTTTGTAAACGCAGCGCGTCTGAAACTACTGCGGCTATTGAAATAACAACTGCATTTGACTACCTATTTGGAGCTTACTTCGGTATAAAAATCTTATAAAATAAGCTATCTAAAAATTTGTTCTTTAAAATAAATGTAACAGAACAAATTTGTATTTTCTTCAGATTGAAAACATTTTAGAATGCATTATCCAAATTTCCTTAATTTATCAGATTACAAGATCCATTTGTTAGTTATCTTGGTCAAATATTAGTGTTTGTCATTCACAATTATTAACTTAATTTAAAAAAACAATGCATACTAGATAATAGATCTACTTTTTACATTACTTTCTATTAACGTCTCGATCACTGGCTAACAACAAAGTCTTGTAAAATATAATCTTGTTAGAAATTTTAAAAAATCCCAAAAGCTAGTTCGATAGTAAGATCATCCACGTAGAAAGATCAAGCAAACAAACAATTCAACAATAAATACTTACAATTTCGAATAAAAAAGGAGATGACTTTCATAAAAGACTTGCATTTTTTTAAAAATAAAGTTACTCGTAATAATGGTGAATGACACTTTTAACATTCACATTGACCAAGATTACTAACAAATGGATCTTGAAATATGATTAACTAGCGGTTCGCCCCGGCTTCGCACGGGTAGATATAGGTTCTTGTTGCATCGGGGGTTACTAAAGAAACCAGCCAAGCACAAGTTGAACTCCCACCGAGGGTTCCGTACCACTAAGGTAAAAATACTGTCCTAGTTATGGGCAGTCATACCATCTTAGTCACGCAGAAGTGCATTAAATTCGCTCGAGCCGACACGCACTTCATCAACACCATCATAACATCCCATAATACGTCCACTACAGGACAGGGAGCTCCCTCCAGAATTCGAGCCCTTGCTAGAAGAATGTGGAGGGGAAGTATCTTAGTCACCACGCTTGTTAGCATTAAGGCTGGCACCATGGACCGCGGTTGTTGGTGACCGCAGTATGTAAGATGGTGCGATACACGGAAAGATGTCGCTGCCCATCTTCCGGTTTGTAAACCCTTAGTCGCCTCTTACGACACCTACAGGTTGAGATGGGTTGGCACTATTCTTTGCCGCTACCACACGGAACGACACGCACTTGACCAGTCAAATTTTTCGTGTCTATTCTCTGTTGTAGATAAAACCATTACAGTCACTTAGGGCGCTGTTTCTTTAATTTCAATTTTGATAACGATTACACTCGTGATAACTTTTGAATGGTATGTCCGATTTGAATAATTCAAAAAGTTATTTACAGGTATTGATATAGCCTTGAATACGAAATCATTTATTTGGATAAGGATTAATAGGTACGAATAATGTGGCCTATATAGTTTGTACCGGCGTTACTATTACATATTTTAACATGAAAAAGTAGTTATTGTGACATAACTGTAATAGTTAGACATATGGTATCGCAGACTTTTTTGTAGACATTGATAGCTTCTATAATTCTGTAGTACATTACTTTGCTCTATTGTTAATAGTTTTGGCAGCGTACTCGATATAAGGATGCTATTTAGTATTTTTTTCACACCTTGGGTTACATTATCGAAGTTTTCATACGGAACCCTAACTTTTTTTTAAATATTTTATAGCCTATGTTTATCCCGGATAATGCAGGTTTCTAATGGTGAAAGAATTTTTCAAATCGGTCCAGTAGTTTCGGAGCCTATTCATTACAAACATACAAAAATAGGTACAAATCTTTCCTCTTTATAATATTAGTGTAGATAGTGTAGATGTAGATTATGCAATTAGTGAATAAAAGAAGGATTTAATGCGAGGGCCAGGGATGAATCACGAGCAAGGGAAGGATTCTAACGATTGAATCACGACCGCTGGGAGTTAGAATGAGTCAGGATTCAAGTGTTAGAATCCTGAGCGACGCGAGTGTTTCATGGCCCTCGATTTAAATCCCTTTTATTCAAGAGTTGCATACTATACTTTATACCATGACTACGAGAAAAAGAAAGATTTAAGCGAAAATATACATTTAAGGAGGTTGTATAGCATTGAGATCGAATATATTCGTGTAACAAATAGTTGGTAATACGAGTAAGGCGCGCATCGCATTATTTCTTTTTAGCGGGCACAGATTATACGCGTATTTGAGAGGTACAAGCTTGACCTTAGACTATATAATACTAACAGCTTGACCAACTTTTCTGTAGAATGGCGAAAAGCGGAACTACTTACGTCATTTTGAAAACGTCATTTTGTTGTTGACAGTCCTCAGAGTAAAAACTGTAGCGTCCGTCCTAAACATAGTCGTGTAAAGCGTCTCCTAGTCGACTATGACAAGTCGGTCAAAAAACTAGGGTCTAGGTTACGTTTTACAAATATAAAAAAAATCTAATGTTTCATCCAAACTTTATATGCGAAAGTGAAAATATATCATTTTTACTTGTGAATTGATCATGTATTCTATACATATAATAACTCGCCGATTCTGTTAATTGAAAATTATCGGGAAAAATTGATCTGGGGCGTCACAAAAAAGGTAATAAACCACTCGGTTCATTTTTAGAATTTTTGTTTGTTGGTCTGGTTGTGTATTCGCGATAAACTCGCAAACCACTGAACCGATTGGAACCGGATTTTCGATAGGTAATATATTAAGTTTACTTCCGTGCAACATATAAGCTTAGTTTCATTGCAATCGGTTCACTCAAACAGAATACAATCGAAGTTTCAAGCGGCGGCGCCAATAACTCACAGACCACTCAACCGCTTGAAATAAGGTTAACAATAACACATTAGGCTTAATTTTGTTTCATTGCTCAGATTTGTTTCATTGCGAACGGTTCACTGAAACAGAGGATTCGTGAATTTTTAAGCGGTGGCGCCAGTAACTCGAAAACCACTGAACTCATAGACTTATTTTTGACAATATTTAAGCTTTAGATAATTGCAATCGGTTCACTCAAAAAGAAGCAAACAGAAGCCACTAGAATGCAAATTATCACGGCCTGTGCACCAATAACTAATAAACAACTTAACTGATACAAACGGGGTTTTCAATAATGTGTTTGGCGTTCTTTCTTGCAATATAAAAGCGGTGTATCATTGTAATCGGTTCACACGAACAGAAGATACGCAACTCATAAAAAAATATACGTATGAAACTTCTAGAGTTTTGAAAACTTAGGTAAAATAGATAAATAAAGTACTTTAAGAAATAAAGAGAGATGTGAACCTTCATGTTTTAGAAATCATCTTTTAAAGGGGGAAATAAGTGTTCAAACAAAGTTAGTATAGAAATACTACAGTTTTGTATATCTTGACACGGTGGACTTTGTACCGCTCTTTTTTCAGTAGCTACAGAAGCTAAAGTGACTGAGCCTCAGATTTAGTTACAGGTTTTTTTTGTATATGAAATAAAGAAACCCGTATGACACTTCGTCCGCATTTTACACTTACGAGGATAGTGGGCGACCTAACAGTCCATACGTGAACAAGTGTACATACATTTTAGTATGGAGGTCCCTCGCAAGAAATGGATACGGTTATGGCTCCCTCCTTAGCCGAAAAAGCTGCTACTTAAACCTCCTTGTATCAGTCAGTGTTGTCTGTGCTGTTCTTGTTTTTCTGCATATTTCCAAGATTTTATGAGAAAATCATTCCAAAAGCGATGGAAAGTGGTGTGCGAGAAATGATTCTCATAATGAAATCATTCTTTGATGCAGAAAAGGAGCAAGATCCTCCAATAGCACCATTTGTTCATGTATACAAACGCAGTGCTTCCGCTACAGGTTAGTTCTACCCAGATTATTATTCAATGCATTCAAGCTCGTTTAACGTACTTGTCAAGCAGTTTTGATCGTTTTGAACGAAGCTTGATGTGCTTGACAAGCAATCTACGTGCTTGTGAATGCTTGTTGAAAATTTTATATTTTTACTATGCTTGTCAAGCATGTTCTTCCGATTAGAAAATGCTTGTCAAACATCAAAATTTAATTTAATTACTGTGTGAAAGGTTATCAGTAAAATGAAAAATCCGGGTCTTCTTTTTCTATAATTTTTTTTTCTAATAATAAAAATAGCTATTTTGATATGTTATAGTTATATCCTTCCTACTAATAGTATATTATAATATTATATTATAATAGTATGGGTGGATGGATATTTGTTACTCTTTCATGTAAAAACTACTAAATGGATTTTAATAAAACTTTACAATAATATAGCTTATACATCAGAATAACACATAGGCTACAACTTATAAACCTGCGCATACGAAGTCGCGGGCACTAGCTAGTTATTAATAATATAAACATTTAATATTTTACTTGTATGTTTTAATGATTCCGAGGCCAATTTGCCTAAAAACCCTTACCGTTTAGTCAGGGCCGTTGTCTTTATCATCGATCTTTGTATTTACTTATACAGGGTGCGAAAAACCGGCCAAGGGCGAGTCGGACTCGCGCCCGTAGGGTTCCGTTCCTATCTACCATATGATTTACTAAAAGTTTTTGCTCTGTGATTTTAAAAAACTCCGTGACCATCCAACTTGACCCCTCCTTTATAGAAAAGTTCTTGAAACGGGAGCTCAGCTTAATTGGTTACATTAGTTGTGAGAAAAATTAAAATATTTAATGATTTTAGAATTTTCCCTTTATTTGTACTGTGAGACCTAGCTTCTTGTCAAATTTCATAATTTTAGGTCAACGGGAAGTACCCTGTAGGTTTTGCTTTCTTGCATAAATGTATGGAAATGAGGACATAAAGAACCATATCTTTTGATTGCATTGTTGTAAAAAATTGAAATTTTCAGATCTTGTGTGGTTTATAGACATTAATATTCGTTATCAATTTTAACCTGATACCTCTTCTTGTTTGTGATAAAAAGGGTCTTGACAGACAGACAGACGGACAACAAAGTGATCCTATAAGGGTTCCATTTTTTTATTTTGAGGTATGGAACCCTAAAAAGTACGATGATCCTTCTAAGGCGTGATTCTACATCATTAATAGATTGTATAAAGATATTAAAAATACTTTTTCTTAAAAAAGTAGTTTTAGCTCGAGTAGAAGTGAAGCGCCTGGAGAGTTATTAAATTATTAGTGATGTAGAATCACCCCTAAGAAGGATCATCGTACTTTTTTTTACACCCTCTATGGTATCTTTTATCTGTGATAGCGAGCAAGGAGGCAAACAGTAAAAAGTCATGTCATATTTCATCATGTAGTTAAGAGTATTAAAAAGGGCTGAATTTGTTTATTTTTGTAATAGGTGGCAACCTTTTTCGATCGAGGCGCCATCACTAAATTCTCCAGATAAGTTGGTCAAGCCTAAACTTCCAAAGAGCCATCAAAAATTTATACTTAAATGACAAATTTATTTTTGATTAGTTAATGAAATATCATAAAATGAACATTCATCACATTTTCTAGAATACAGATTAATTTGCTGACCACCCCGTTTGCTGACTACCTCTTTTTTATTTACGCTCTCCTGGTAGGTACTTATTTGTTTTTATGCCCCTCCAAGCCTCCAGTTGCTGTCCTCCTCTTGAAAATTCATGTTCTCCTGGTACTTCGTATTGAATCGAGGTGGAGGTCGAATATATTGATTGATGTGTTCTAAATTCAAACACTAAAATCGTGATTAAAAGGGCTTTTTTATTCACTGTTTTCAGTGAATAAAATAATCTTTTTAGAGGGGGAATGGTATAAACAATTTTTACTTCCCATAGTTAAGTGGTAACGTGACGTGATCAACTCATTTTCTATGCACAAAAAAAAAATCAATTAAGAAAAATAGAATCACTGGGCTTAGGGAGCAAAACCAATAAAAAATTACGCTGTATGTGGTACCACTCTCCACACTTCCCTCCTGTATTGTTCAGCTATTGGTACCATTTTTAGAATAAGCTTAAAAAGGTTTTACATAAAAATCCGTAATAGCGATTACTACCCACTAGTACCCACGCAAGTAAGTGTGTAAACTAATACCATTTCCATTTGGACACAAAATTAGCCCATATTTACCTTGAGTGCCAACATTGTTGCTATCAACTACCAGTATCAACTATTACTTATAAAACTAGATCAGTTACTCGAGATAAAGCAACCATTTTGTCACAGAAACGCCAGTTAATGGCAGGTTAAGTTTTTGTCACACACATGCAGCCAATAATTTTCGTGTTAAAATACGGCGTACGAAATAATTGGTGCGAAATGACATACAGCAAACTAGTTCAAGAACTCTGTATATCTGCTCCATACTAGTAGAGTTGCTAAGTCGACATGCGTGCACTTGTGAGCGCCATAGAGTAGGTTTAACAGCTGGTACACACAGGTACAGCCACGTATTTAATGTTACGTTTGTAAAGCGGCAGCCCTAACAAAAGCAAATAGATAAAACTAAGAGGATAAGAGCGATTAATATTCAGAGATATGGTTAACCATTCTAGTAACCCTCTGACTAACAAACCAGTCCGGGATCTTCTGTGCGGAAAAACTATAACTAAACGAATCAAGTTCCTACGCTTATGTCACTATGGACATAGGCGGCGCCGAAGTCAACCCCATCTTTTACATTCAGCAGCGACTAAAGGCCGGACGCCCAATCTTTACTTGGAAGGACTCTCTCAAACACTATATGAAATATTAAGCTAGATATCTCTCTCTGAATGGAACTGCCAGCCACCAACAAAGAAGTAATGCAAACGGCAGCTAAAACCATCTTCAAACTAAATTAAACTGAAAGCGAAGAGGAAGACTTAGATGAAAACACTATCTCCAGAGATTCACAACAGCAAGATCACTTACGCACATCAACCACCATATTATGAGGTCCTCTTCTAAGGCCCAGAGAGCCCACCGGTCATCAACGCTCATACCCCGTCAGTAAACCTATCTTTCCATTATCCTATACTGGCTAAAGACTGTACAGTCGGTTGGTTATCAGTAGCTGGTCGAGGCTGGCCGATGTCCTTTGTCCTTTCCTTAGAGCGTGTCTATCCCTTTGACCCTTCTCAGTGACCCCTGGTGTATCCGGCTGGTCCGGTTCAGGCTTGCTCTTGCCTGGCTGCGGCGCAAACGATAACGATAGCGTTTGTAACTTTACAATAAAATGAACTTTAAAGACCAGGTCGTTATGTGGAGGTACGTTTAAAGGCGTTTTTTAATGTTGGATAGCAAGTCTTTTGGTCAGCTACCGCCAGTCGCAGAAAGCGTCTCTAAAGTTAAAGCTAATTCAAATCCATTTTTGTTGACAAAAAGTTATCAGCACTAAAATAAATGAAGTATTAATATTGTAGCAAATGGGTTTTAGGAAGCGAAAGTAAAGTTCGGAATAGTTTACATCCAAACAGGTAATGGTGTGGTGCCGGCAAAGAATAGTACCAACCCATCTTTACCCGTGTGTCGTAAGAGGCGACTAAAGGCGTATAAACCTGAGGATGGGCAGCAGCATCTTAGATACTGCGATCACCATAAGCGGTCGCCAGCCGCAACGCTTACAAGCGTGGTGACTATGGTAAATCCCCTCCAAAGTAACACGCGTTTTTGCTGGAGTTATGGAGGGAGCTCTCTGCAGTGGACGTTTCATGGGATGTTATCGCACAAGGAATAATAATAAATTAATAAATAAAATAAAACATTGTGAACATAAAAAAGTGTAATTACCTAAGTTACTTGTCTTTGCCTTTATGTTACAATTTTATGTAATTTTTTTCTAAACTAAACATGGACATGTAAATTTAGCTTTATTGCGGCCACTTCTTCATCTAAGGCGGCCATCAAATCCCGTAGCCATACTGCAGGGGAGCGTGGCAACTATCACACTTCGCCCTCTAAGGGAAAACCGCGCATGTTATGATGCAGTCACTTACCAAAAATAAGATGATATGAGATTCGGGTCCAAATCGCACTAAGATGCTCGGCAGTTCTACATAGTGTTGGTGTTCTTATACATTGAAGAACAAAGATTAGTGTCTTAAGACCGATCTTAATGTATGACTGTGAAGTCTGGACACTGATATAAGAAGAGAACAAGCTTTTAGTGACGGAGAGGAAAATTTTGCGGTTAAATCTGGGACCGGTCAAGGAGGATCTGGAGAGCAGAAGAAAAATAGGGAGATCAAAGAGCTAGTGCCCGAACCCAACAACGTGGGCGAGACGGCAAACGAGAGGGTACGAGAGTATCGGTCAGCCAAAAGAGCTTACGTAGGACGACCGAGCGGGAAACGACCAGTCACTCGTCCCAGGTACAGATGGGGTGACGAAGACTGGAGAGACCTGGAGGCGATTGGCAAAAAGCGGTGAAGAACAGGGCAGAATGGAGAACTCTTGTGTAGGAGGCGAAAATCCAGCCAGCCAACGTAGTAAGTATGATAACATCTACATTACATAAATGAAGGTGAAATTGAAATCTGGAACTGTGTTCAGCACGTATCGTATCGAATGTCTGGGTACGGTATTATGATGATGATGTTGATGACCTAACCAGAACACAACAAACTAACAAAGAGAACTGTGTCTGCTTAACTTATTTTAGCTGTGTCATGCTCGCGGCACTTTTACTTTCGAACACGAGAACACGGGCGTGCGCGGCCGATGACTTTACGGCGCCGCCGGCGCAACCAACGTGGAGTGAGTGGGACACGTGCACTGACAAATAATGTTAAAATAAAATTTACTGGATTAGGTATTTGAAATTGACCAATTCCCGCAACATCTTTTGTTCTATGACTTTGGAAATTCGCAAGAAATCAGTTTATAATTTAGTATGAGTGAAATATTTTTTTTTCTGAATTTCCAAAAGTCCTACTGAACATTCTTATTTTTTATCTCACCTGATATTTTAATAGGTGGTTCTGTCCTCGAAACTGAACAACTTTTCCCAATGACAAAAACCATTATTTGACTTCCCATAGAAACAAAATTGCAGCTGACAGATAATTTTGTATGGGAGGTCGATTTATTTTTCGTATTTCGACCTATGTTCCTTACCGGGGAAGAAAAGATTTCAACGCGCTCTGTATTAGAAACTATTATTTACTACGTTTGCGTGGAGTTAGTAGTACTGAAGGTAGGTAGGGCTTTTGTGGAAAGTCTGTCTGGGGAAGTACCACCCCCTTGCTTTTTTCTGCCGTGAAGCAGCAGTGTTTGCACTGTGAGGGCAAGGGAGCCAGTGAAATTACCGGCACATGAGAGATACCATCTTAGTTCTCAAAGTAAGCAACGCGCTTTGCTGTCTTATTAGTGTCAAATCATGTTATTAATAAGACAGTGGGTGCTATGGGCGGTGGTGACCACCACTTACCATCAGGTGGCCCACCTGCTCGTTTGCTCACTTATAACATAAAAAAAAACCGGCCAAGTGCGAGTCGGACTCGCGCACCGAGGGTTCCGTACCACCATATAATCATAATTGTATTAGTTGAACTTTCAGTAAGTTAATGTGCTAGATTTTTTGAGTCCGACACGCGCTTGACCAAATTTTATTATTTGTTGTTATTTTATAGCTTATGCACTAAAAACATACCAATTTTCAAGTTTGTAAGTGTTCCCGTTTTTAAAATAGAACTAAAACAAAAATCGCCTCAGCGACCATCCAACTTGACCCCTCTCTTATAGGAATGTTCTTGAAACGGGAGCTCACCACAATTGGTTACCATTAGTTGTGAGAAAAGTTGTAATATTTAATGATTTCAGACTTTTCCCATTATTTGTACCGTGAGACCTAGCTTCTTGCCAAATTTCATAATTTTAGGTCAACGGGAAGTACCCTGTAGGTTTTGCATTTTTGAATAAATGTATGGAGATGAGGACATAAAATGCCATATCTTTTGATTGCGTCATTGTAAAAAATTCAAATTTTCAGATCTTGTGTGGTTCATGGATCCTAATATACGGTATTAATTTCAACCTGATACCTTTACCCGTTCGTGAGATAAAGGGTCTTGACAGACAGACAGACGGACAACAAAGTGATCCTATAAGGGTTCCGTTTTTTTCTTTTGAGGTACGGAACCCTAAGAATACGGATGAGTGAAACCAATTCAAAGGGAGTTTTCGATATTTAGGCTTATTTAGGTGCTATTTAACCGTGTGGCGCCGGCAAAGAATAGTACCAACCCATCTCTACTCGTGGCTGTCGTAAAAGGCGACTAAGGGCTTATGAACCGGAGGATGGGCAGCAGCATCTTTCTGTATATCATACCATCCTACTATCCTACTTCCTTCCTACTAATATTATAAACGCGAAAGTTTGTAAGTATGGATGGATGGATGTTTGTTACTCATTCACGTAAAAACTACTGAATGGATTTTAATTAAACTTTACAATAATATAGCTTATACATCAGAATAACACATATACACAATTTATAAAGATATTGTGGGAATTGTCCAATTCTGCGCAGACGAAGTCGCGGGCACCAGCAAGTCTTACCTACATAATGCGGTCACTTACAACAGCGGTCACTAGCCGCAATGCTTACAAGCGTAATCCCCTTCTAAGAATCACGTGTATTTGCTATATAGTTCTGGGGGGAGTTACCTGTCCTGCAGTGGACATTTCATGGGGGGGGCGATCGTGGTAATTTCAACGACATTACCGAAACAAAAACGTTTGCCTCAAAAGTAATGTTAAGTCTTAACTAAGTGTTTTAGGCAAACGTTTTTGTTTTGGTAATATCGTTGAAATTACCACGATCGCCCTCAAGGTCACATACGCATATAAGCTTTGTCTCATTGCAATCGGTTCACTCAAACAAAGTTTAAAGTTTACTATACTCGCATAATATCTTCTGTTTGAATAAATCGATTGCGACGAAATATACGTTGCACTATAGAAGTCCGGAAAGTCAGATTAAAGTAAAGGTAGGTACCGTAGTTTATTTAGAACCTATAAAATCTGTAAAATATAGTTCACTGTAGTTACAGATACAAAAAGTGCGAAAAACGGCCACTTTTAGCAGTGGAGAACTGTGGTCTCTGCCTACCCCGACGCGGACGGGAACAAGGCGTGATAGATATCACAGAATAAGTAATAGGTGATATTAGGTATGTATGTTTTAGCAGTTTTTGTATTTGGAACTACAGTGAACTTTATTTTACAGAGATGATACTAGGTTCTTAATAAACAAGGGCACATTTTTTTTTATCTGTCTTTCCGAATTTCTGATAAGTTTTGTATTTAGCGAGTAATAATTTTTTAACTGATGGGGGCGCTAGTGGACGGTGGGTAGCCCCTATTGACCAAACAAACATACAAAAATTTCCAAAAGTATCTGAATCGGGTCTATTACCGTCTTAGCGTGTCATCTAGTTAATATTTTTGCATATTTTTTTCATTCCGAGTATTAATTCCTGGAAAAACCATTTAACATGCAGTAACAATATGGCGGTAACAATTCCTAATTAAATTAATCGCCATGAGTTTTTTTGATATCAGAACAGGCAAACAAGCGAACAGACAGCTCAGTTAGTGGTTTACTCATCATCGCATCGTGTGGGTTGCAAGGACGATGACCGACCTCACAAAGCCTGGTGTCAGAGCTCTTGAGCCGCTAAAGGCCTCTGACATGGCTTATTGACGATCACATCCGTAGATACGAGTAGTAGTCGAAACCAACAGATTAACGTGCCTTCCGAAACACGGAAATATCTAACTTTTCGAACAATCATGTCTTAATAATGTCCTAACCAAACTGGGGAGGTAGCACAAAAGGATTGTTTGTTTGACAGTGTCCCCACCGAGAATCGAACCTAGAAAATCCGGATTGATAGCCGAGCGTTCTAGACCACGGAAGCTGACTTATACAGGGTGTAAGAGACGGTGTTCCGACAACTGAAAGGCCGTGCTCAGACAACAAAACTGAACAATTTTCCCAAAGAAAATTTTTTTTTTTTTAAGAGCAGGCAAACGAGCAGACAGCTTACCTTAGCCTACCAAGTGTCACTGTAATAGACACTTGCAACACCTCGGGGGGTGGTACTAATGCGTCATTTTGGGAAATGAAAAAAAATGTTAACCTCTCCAATCTCTCCATATAAATTGCTCAATCTGATCGAACAGTTTGTATGGAAAGGTTAAAATTTTTTCGTTTCCCAAAAATGTTTCTTTGGGAAACTCAGTTTCGTTGACTCAACACGCCCCTTCAGTTTTCGGTACAGCGTCCCTTGCAACACCAGGAGTGGTTATGCTAGTGCGTTACCGGCCTTTTAAAACCGTTAATAAGTTTAAAACCCTACGTAAAAACAATCTGTTTTTAACGACCTAAGCCCATGTATCTCGGGACAGGTGGTACGAGTATAAATTTCGGGCGATCCCCAGGGGGCCTGATAGCTAGCAGTGCTACCACTTTGCATATGGCAGTCTCGTGTCACAGCCCTAGACACGGTTTTGCAATAACCGCCTACATGGCTAGTCGCCTGTTAATTCCTAAATGGGTTATTGAGTTCAAAAATTTTAAAAGCCCAGGAAATGCTCTAAAAGGTAAATTATGAATATTTTCATCAAGTCGACGGCTCTCAAAAGAAGGAAGAAAAGAAGAAGTGAAGGTTCGGGTTTAAAATACTACGGCGTTCAATAAGTAGTGAGAATGACCCAGAAAATAATTGACTATTGATAAATTAATAATGCACATTTCTACTTAGCTTCAGTGTAAGAACTAGAAATACTGTAAATAACCGTTTTGAGTTTAATAAATTTCATTTTTTTATTTTTTCACCATATCCTTGGACCCAAAATCCTGCAGTTTTCCGAAGCTTCGATCCTTTTGAAAAATCATGTTTTCATTTTGGTGCTACCATAGCTCTCCGTATTGCACCCATGACTTCGATTTTGCTTTGTGTCTGTTTTTCCTTCGGTGTTGGGGAACGGATAGTTAGTTAGTTAATATGAGTAGAAATCTGTCAGTTAAATTTAGTAAGTGGGGAGAGTGGTTAACTTGTTCAAACTAGGCTTGGTGAATGGCATCAATAGAAACTTCAATTGTTCTCAATTTTCAAGTTGCTTACTGGATTGGCTGACTGGTTTTTGAACTTTACCTCATTAATCTCATTATTTATACTTTTCTAAATATTAGGGCTTACGTCTTTGGTACCGTACTTGTACTGAAATAAACTATCAATACTCATAATCATCAAAAGACTTTACAACCAAAATGTTTTTAATTCTCACTACTTATTGAACATCCCTCGAAAGTCCCAATAAACTACGCAACTTGTATTGGCGTTTCTCTCAAATCCCAAACTCTAAGCTCTTAAAAACATGAAAAATAAAAATGCACATTTTAAAGAATATTATCGTTCACTTTTGAAAAGAAAAACCTTATAATTAGCCGGTAGTATTCAGGAATTGGGCTCCTGTAGAATTATTATGTTATGTAGTGCAGTGAAATAAAGTAAATTAAATTGTAAATGTACTGCAGTTAGATAGAAATAGAGTAAGAGTTAACTTACCTTAAACTAATCAAGCAAACAAAGAAATATAACACACAATATTTTAATAAAAACAGATTGACCACAGTTTTGTTGTATAATTTCATTAATATATAACCAACGTAATAAAGTTTAAATTTGATTGTACGATCCGAGATTAAATTTAAATATATAATATTGTTTAAAATATTAAAAATCAACGTTAGGTGTTAAAAATAAGACAAATAAATTTTGAAAGGAATCCGCGATGCGTGCGTCAGGTAAAACGCTCCGTCTATAGCTTCTAGATACTATCGCTTGGAAAAGTCTAGTGATAACTTTAAGTGGCCACCTAACTTATTACTATAGCGACTAGTTAAATATGGTCTTTGTCGTACCTTCCGCAATGTATCGCGGATAAAAGATCTAAACGAATAAAATTTCAGCCAAAGATTCAGATCCAAAAAATCATGGCGCGTCTGGAGGCGCTTTTTAGAATTTTGAAATGAAACTTAAAACTAATAATATAAATGAATTAAATATCTGGTGTTATGTAGTAGTTGGTTTTGCGCAGTTCGTGGCGTCCTCCCGTGCTGGTAGGAAACCCGCAGTTGAAGAGATGCAGCGGCAGAGAGCACGGTGCAAGCTGCTGATGTCAAAGTCTCTCTGGAGACAGGGCTTGGCTGTGTTGCAGGTGCTAGCCGGAACCTACTGCCCGTAATCGGGCAGCTTTAGCCGCACGAATAAAAATGCGGCATAAGAGAGTGGCAACCTCTCAGCAACAAATATTACGTAAAGACAAAAATACTTACAAAATTGTAGGCGTTCATATCGAGAGTCTTAATCTTGTATGAAAAAGTAACATCACAAGCACGAATGCAAAAAGCAAAATAACTGTATTAAAAAAGGGTATAGTTCGTTGAAATGCATGCTCGATTTTTATAAATATTTTGTCCAATGTCAAATAAATAATGAGCACAGAAAAATGAAAACCAAAATTTTGAATCCACTGTCAAAGAATACAAACAGCCAGTCAATACATCGAGAAAGAAGCAAAAAGTACTTATCGAACACGAAAAAGGAATATGAGCGATAACGCTACAGCCATCCAACTTCCCCAAAAAAAAAAAAAATATTAGAAGCTCATTAATTAGAAATATTTTTTAACAGTGGGCCCCTAGTCTATAATTATTTTTACAGTGGGCTCCTAGACTATAAATATTTCAAAAAAAAATTAAGGGCTGTGGGCTCCTAGACTAACAAACCAAAATACTAAGACTAAAAAAAAATCTAACCAACCAAAAGCAAAAAGACTAATTAAAAGAGGGTCCGACAGGTAACAGCAATCCTATCGAACAAAAGCAGAAGCAAGAAAAAATAACCAAAGAAAATTATAGAACAAATTAAAATAAGAGACTATGAGGTAAAATTAAATTAAAACAATCTTATGCTTCTGACCTCACATCGGAGACCGGCAACCGTTAGATAACGTAGCATTGCGTACAGAGCCCTTTACGAACGAGGCTTGTTCGAAAAACCAGCGATCCGAAGCTGACAGCAAACGATGTGCCTATCAGGACATAAGAAGTGACTACAAACTAGCTAACCTAATCTTACAACCTAGTTAGCCTAACACTATAACCTAGCTAGCCTAACTAATCCAAAAAAAACACCCACAATTAAATAAATTAACCTAACAATAAAACAACAAGTAGTTGAAACGCAAAGATAAAAGTTGAAAGTACTTTGCAATCAACTTGAAAACTACAAAAAAAGAAAACGAGATGGGCGAGAGCCGACAAAAGACGAACGATCTCGGAAACCACCGAATATTTCAAAGAACTTTTTCGCGGGCAAACGTGAAAAAATGGCAACTGCTCAACATATGATTTATGTCAGCATCAACATTATGACAAGACATCATGACAACATCAAAATGCTATGGTGTTTGACGCTATACGTCAAAACACTAGTTGCGTCATACTTGTTTGTTAGAGTACGCAAAAAAAAGGTTTGCGAATGAGAAAGGAGACTTTAATCTAGGGTCTAGAGCGAAACAAAAACTGTGTGAATGGCAAAAACGCGGACGAAAAGACGCGCCGTCCACACACACCAAAAAAAAAAAAGCCTATAGTTAAATAAAAGTAAAGAGTGATACTTTTAAAAAAAAGATGTGGTTCAGTACATTTTTATATGAATAAAAATGGTAAATATGTAAAGAGTTATTCCAGAGGGAAATTTAATTCAGAACATCATTAGTATTACTGGAGTTAAAATCAGCACAAAATGAACACGCAAATGTAAACCTAAAAAATAAAAGAAATGAGCATTATATAGCACAAACGGACCATTCAAGTACGGTACCCTAAAAAATTGAAATTGAGTTTCGAAATAGTGAGGGAAGGAGGGGTTGAATATGAACATACCACGACGTGTATGACTATCAGTCAGGTACAACAAGGTGAACCACGAAATACGGAACCCTAAAAAAAACAAACTAAGTTAAATAAAGTGAAGGAAGGAGTGAGTGAGTATGAACAGACCACGAAGTGTATGACCATCAGTCTGAGACGACACGACACAAATGAACCACGAAGTACGGAACCCTAAAAAGTACAAAGATGAGTATAGATGTGGAGAGAGAAGGAGGGAATATAAGACCCGACTGCGGGATACACGACCAACAGTCTGATACGAAAATAAAAAAAACTATAGAGGAAAGTGAAGCAGACGCGTCCCGACTCTCTCCTACATGGGCGAAAAGTCTGGACATGAGCGACCACCTAGAGTTATGAGGACTAAGTGAGGACTCTTCAAAAAAAAAGGCGTTCATAGAAGAAAGAGGCGAGTGCAGGAGAAAGAGCCTGTCACTACAACAAAAAAACTACTACGAAACAAAAATTAATGAAGAGAACTCAGGAGTACTTAGCTGAAACCAAAGAACTAAGCATTCACAATGCCTCACTAACAATACTTACCACTATAATTCCATACCTTGACATCCTCACACCGGAACTACATTATATGAACGAGGAAAGGGCTTAGATCTACTCCAAATGGTGGTTCATGGTCACCAGTATCTTCAAACCGAATTACCATGGTCAACTACTAGAGGTACATGTTCTTCCATAATGAAGGGAAAGGTTCAGCAGGCTAAGTATACGCGACGAAAAACTGAAAGTAACCTGAAAGAAGGTCTATCTCTCACAAAAAAACTCGCATAAACTAACTTACCTTTAGTTCCCTATACAAGCATTCAGACTTACAAACAGAGTAACTACTACAAACTACTGAAATGAAATTCAGGGTAAAATTATATTTCTGGAGAAAATAAAAGACGTTTCCAGTTAAATTTATAGTTAATTTAACAATAAATGAAATTACAAGTTAAATTGTATTTGAAAAAAAAATTGTCTATACAAGTCGCGTTTATAAAACGCACATCCGCGCGGTCGAGAAAAAATGTTGCAACTAGTTAGAGAACCTGAAAAAAAGCAGAATAAATCAATAATTTGAGCTCGGGCGCCATAAAATGCAGTGAAATAAAGTAAATTAAATTGTAAATGTACTGCAGTTAGATAGAAATAGAGTAAGAGTTAACTTACCTTAAACTAATCAAGCAAACAAAGAAATATAACACACAATATTTTAATAAAAACAGATTGACCACAGTTTTGTTGTATAATTTCATTAATATATAACCAACGTAATAAAGTTTAAATTTGATTGTACGATCCGAGATTAAATTTAAATATATAATATTGTTTAAAATATTAAAAATCAACGTTAGGTGTTAAAAATAAGACAAATAAATTTTGAAAGGAATCCGCGATGCGTGCGTCAGGTAAAACGCTCCGTCTATAGCTTCTAGATACTATCGCTTGGAAAAGTCTAGTGATAACTTTAAGTGGCCACCTAACTTATTACTATAGCGACTAGTTAAATATGGTCTTTGTCGTACCTTCCGCAATGTATCGCGGATAAAAGATCTAAACGAATAAAATTTCAGCCAAAGATTCAGATCCAAAAAATCATGGCGCGTCTGGAGGCGCTTTTTAGAATTTTGAAATGAAACTTAAAACTAATAATATAAATGAATTAAATATCTGGTGTTATGTAGTAGTTGGTTTTGCGCAGTTCGTGGCGTCCTCCCGTGCTGGTAGGAAACCCGCAGTTGAAGAGATGCAGCGGCAGAGAGCACGGTGCAAGCTGCTGATGTCAAAGTCTCTCTGGAGACAGGGCTTGGCTGTGTTGCAGGTGCTAGCCGGAACCTACTGCCCGTAATCGGGCAGCTTTAGCCGCACGAATAAAAATGCGGCATAAGAGAGTGGCAACCTCTCAGCAACAAATATTACGTAAAGACAAAAATACTTACAAAATTGTAGGCGTTCATATCGAGAGTCTTAATCTTGTATGAAAAAGTAACATCACAAGCACGAATGCAAAAAGCAAAATAACTGTATTAAAAAAGGGTATAAGTTCGTTGAAATGCATGCTCGATTTTTATAAATATTTTGTCCAATGTCAAATAAATAATGAGCACAGAAAAATGAAAACCAAAATTTTGAATCCACTGTCAAAGAATACAAACAGCCAGTCAATACATCGAGAAAGAAGCAAAAAGTATCGAACACGAAAAAGGAATATGAGCGATAACGCTACAGTAGGTACTGACTTACTGACAGTGCCCTCCAAAGCGCGCGCGAGCATGATCGGAACTACAACTTCTTCTGAGCCTAAGCCTAATGTGTGGTATATTTTAGCCTCCCAGCGCATAATGCCACGTTCGCAAAATGTCACTTTCTCAAAATGTCACGTTCGCAAAATGACAAGTTCGCAAAATGTCACGTTTGCAAAATGTCACGTTGTACAACAAACACAATGGACATGATAATAGAGTTACAAATGTTTCCACTGACGACGTGTTGTGCGTAATAGTGTAAGGGTCTGTGCACCAAAAACTTAACGACCGTGCTCATTCAACAAAACTGAATAACTTTTCCAAAGAAACATTTATGATTAAAAAAAAATACCTCTCCATACAATCAATTGTAGAGAAGTGAAAATTTTTTTATTCCCCAAAAATGTTTCTTTGGGAAAGTTGTTCAGTTTTGGGTACACCGTCCCTTACACACTTGGTGCTGTTGATTGTACCATCATCAATGTGAATCTGCTATTGACAGAATTCGGCCATGGCAACGCAGTCATGACCAGCTGGGAACTATTCGCAAGGTACGAGTATGCTATACAAATACATTACTATACTTTGGTCTTAGCTACTATGGAAAAGAAAGACATAAAAATGTAGATATATTTTACGAATATTCAAGCAACGAATCTAATATGAGTAGGTACTTAGTTACAATATTTTATCTTAAGAATTTCATCAGATTAAACCATTCATTCGTCAAACACCTACCTACCGCTGAAAATTAAGTCCCAATTTGAGAAATTTCGTTTCAGCACTGAAACTATTTTGTAACTTTTAACTAAGTCACAATTAAGTGAGTCAAAAGTTGGAGCTTCTCAGAAAACGAGGGCGATTAGTCGCTCAATGGATAATTCGTGAGATACTAGAGCTAAGGTGAATTAATGAAAAAATATTCTACGGTACAAATTGCTAAAAAAATGTGTGTAAACAATATTTTATTTTATTGCGCAGGTACCCATGAATGAAGTTATTCTAATGGACCCAAATTAAAAAGAAAAGATGTCTTAACCAAACTGTAGAAGTCTTACGAATTAATTTTTGTCTAAACTTCTTCTTTGCGTATCTATGGTTAAATTTCTAGATTTTGGTGGCCCGATGTGTTGTCACTTGGCAAGCTTTGTCAGTTGCCGCCCACAGATCTTAACACCTAAAGGCAAAGAATAGGAACCCAGAATGTATTTTCTCTACTTTTGCGAATTGCTAGTCGTTTCATATTTATTTTACTATTTACTCATCGTTACATAACATTGGTTGATCTAAGTTGATCTCACAAACTAAGCTATTGAGCCGCCAAACACTTCGCATAATATAAGGATCATACCTACTTCCGTAGACAGTAGCCGGGACCAATGGCTTTAAGCGCCTTCCGAAGCACCGAAGCACGGATCCATCTTGTTTTTGGACCATCAGGTGATCAATCCTGTATTGACTTAACCAAAATGTAGAAGTCGTACGAAATGATTTTTGTTTGATCTTCTTCTTTGCGTATCGATGGTTAAATTTCTAGATTTTGGTGGCCCGATGTGTTGCCGAGAGGGCACGTGGGGCAGATTAAAGGTGGGCCCTAGATTGCGGTACAGCTCCACATAGACATCCTTTGTATTCAGTATAAACACACCGATGTAGATTCTCCTTGCAGCAGCCAACTTGGGTTCGTAATCGGTTAAGGGACTTCTAGCCAGACCGACCACTGCAAGTCTCCGGCAGGAGAGAGAACCTCCATTTGTAGGTATAGCTTTCTTGAATGGGGAAGGTTTACTCCTACAGATGAGATCGGGCTTCAGTAAGGTTCCCCACCGGGAATCGAACCAAGAACCTCCGGATCTCTAAGCTCCGGATCGATAGCCGAACGCTCTAATAACTAGGCCACGGAGAGTGTTTTACTATTTTTTTTATTATAATTATTTTACAGAAATTTTATTTTATTGATTATATTAGCATTATTTCTATAAATTTAATGATTGACATGATACTCGTAATATTCTGGTGTATTTTAAATTCGATTGAGTATCTTCTGTGTGTTTTTTAACAATGTCGCTAATTATTGTAATATAGTTATTAATTAAAGGAGAAATAAACGACATTTTATTATTTATTTACTTATGGCGCTAGTTTCGCCTGTGTCTCGCTATTAAGCTCTCGCTTAACTTGAAGGCAGTCTTCTGGCTGAATTTCATTTAGTATTCGTTGTTTGACGCCATATTTTATACCCAAAATTAAGGATAACGGGAGGAATTTGCTTTCGTATTTAATTTTTCGCGTTGATTAGAAATCTTCGGCTTTTCGTGAGAAGAATTAACAATGTTTCATTAAGCTCTTCGTTTTAATTACTTATCGGGTATTCTGGCAGATTATGTTCTGGAAATAACTATTAGGTACGGGTGGATAAGAGGTGCTTGAACTGTTTAAACTTTAGCTGGAATTTATTATTAATGGAACAGGTTTATTGGTTAATTTAAATACACTATGTTAACAAATTAATGAAAATGATAAACACAAGAAATCTTACATGAGTAAATTATTTCAAGAATACTAGAGCCTAAGCTAAGCCGGAGCCTGGGTGTCTACTCTCAAAGTTTGATATATCGAAACGATACTATTCGAAACATGCAAATTCAAAACTTCGTCCCTTGACAATAGAGTAGAATATTGGTTGGATGCTACTACTGGCAGTTTAAAAATTCATCAACCCAATATTCTACTGTATTGTCAAGGGACGAAGTTTTGCATTTGCATGTTTCGAATAGTATCGTTTCGATATATCGGACTTTGAGAGTAGACACCCTGTATTTTAGGTTTCACACATCTCAATAAACAGAATTTTTTATTATTTCTTGGACATCAAAACACAAACACATAATACTTGATAATCTCGAACTCAATGACGTACATTTTTAAAATCATGCCATTGAAGGCACACTTTTAGTAGGAAAATTGGAAAAGGCCAACAAATCTCAACCTTCATTCAGTAATAATACAATTTCGCGACCATTTCGCCGGTTAGTCGACAAATCGCAACCCTCTGGAACCAATCTCTGAGTAGTAGTAGTTGGACTATGTGTAAGTAGTTCACTTTTTTGCTGTACTTATTATATATATAAAAGAAGAAGGTGACTGACTGACTGACTGACTGACTGACATATCAACGCACAGCCCAAACCACTTGGTCTAGAGATTCCAAATTTGGCATGTAGGTTCCTTATGAGGCCTAGGGGTGCACTAAGAAAGGGTTTTACAAAATTCCACCCCTAAGGGGGTAAAATAGGGGATGAAAGTTTGTATGAAAGTCCGTCAGTTTTGAAGTTAGTATCTTCAAAATTTGTATTCAGGCTGACGACTAAAAATAAATAATTACGTGTCTCAGGGTTTTTGAAAATTCGACACCCTTAAGGGTGAAAAGGGGGATGAAGTTGAAAATTCTTTATTCTTAAAGTAAAATCCACATAATTTATTATTTAGGCATAAATGATGTAATTCTATGCAACGTTCATCACTGTTATTGAAATTCCACCCCAAATTCAACCCCTAAAAAAGGGAAATGGGGTGAAAAAGTCTAAAAACCAATATGGGTATCGTTTGTATGGTTTATCGGGTCGCTGATTACGAAAACTACAACAATTTTGAAATCAAACGTGGTGGACGTGAAATACCATCATATCCCTGGGGATGGAGTTGAGGTGCGATAGGTTTGAAATGTCTAAAAATCAATATGGGTGTCGTTTGTATAGTTTATAGGGTCGCTGATTACGAAAACTACAACAATTTTGAAATCCAACGTGGTGGACGTGAAATACCATCATCCCCCTGGGGATGGAGTTGGGGTGCGATAGGTTTGAAATGTCTAAAAATCAATGTGGGTGTCGTTTGTATGGTTTACCGGGTCGCTGATTACGAAAACTACAACAATTTTGAAATCCAACGTGGTGGACGTGAAATACCATCGTCCCCTGGGGATAGGGTTGGGGTGCGATAGGTTTGAAATGTCTAAAAATAAATATGGGTGTCATTTCTATGTTAGGGATAGCGGTTTAATTGGCGTAAGGGGTAGGGATAGGGACAGGTAGAGGTAGAGAGGTAGAGAGGTAGAGACGTAGAGAGGTAGAGACGTAGAGAGGTAGAGAGGTCGAGAGGTAGAGAGGTAGAGGGGTACAGGTACAGGTAGAGGTAGAGGGAGAGGGAGAAGGAGGGGAAGGGGGAGAGGGAGGGAGTGAGGGTGGGGGAGGGGGTGATGAAAAGGGAGAGGGAGGGGGAGAGGGAGGGGCAGGGGGAGAGGGAGGAGGGGGAGGGGGAGAGACAGAGGGAGGGGGAGAGGAAGGGGGGAGAGGGAGAGAGAGGGAGAGGGTTTTAGTTTTTCTCAATTACTTCTGCGAATTGGCTCTGTTTTGAAATATTACATAAAGGTGTCTCTCATCTCTCTCTTTACATTTGTTAGGATACTGCTGCTAAGTTCCTCTGTTCTGAGTAATTTATGAGTAACATCTGTATATTATATTAAATTCAGCTGGATCTTGAATTATACTCATTGATTTGCGCAGGGTAAGTCCTGTTTTTCCTTAGTTTAAAATTACCTCGAAATGACGGGAAAATATCTCATTGCTTCGGAAAACCGGTAACAACATAAATACGAAAGCTAGTATATATATATATATAAAAAAAAAACTAAAACTGTTTATTTCAATTTAAAGTTTATGAAAAATTACATGCACCAAGCGCTTAATCTTATTATTAATGAACGATTACGGGCGCTGGAGGAGTTTAAAACCTGCGTGCTCAGTTTGAAAATTAAATACAAAGAAAAGAAAAAGAAAACAATATTAAAATTATTTTTACATGAAAATCACATGAATTACATTTTGTATGTAGCGAAGCGCTTTACTTGTACGAATGTGTGTAATATCTATAACAAAAAGTGTGTGTGGGACATCCTGCGATGCTTCTGAACTCCCGCTGGTAGAAGCTCTTTGGCACACTCTCCGAATTACAATCTGTGAAGACAGACAGGGTAGGTAGTCCTGGCTTTTCAGTCGAAAGTCGTATGTCTGCACACCTCGCGCCTTACCTACCCATGAAACTGAATAACTTTCACTAAGAAACATAGGTCGAAATATGAAAAAAAAGACATCCTTTCATACAAAATACGCTATCAGTTGATGCAGTTACGATGAAACGTTGCATTTCTTTTTTCGTATTTCGTATGTTCCTATATTGCAGGAATCCTTTGCATTGCTTAAAAAACTTGCTTATCCAAGTTTCAATATTTCAATAAGACTGATAAGATAACGCACCGTGGCCAGCATAATCAGACCCTCATAGAGGCAACGCGGGATAGAGTTCTTTTGGGAGGTCTTTGACTAACGGTGGAAGTCTTTCGACTGAAATGGCAAGACTGCCCTGTTGGTCTTTTACAGATTTCAATTCGAAGAGTGTGCCCAAGAGCTCCATGAGTGAATTCTACCATCGGGAGTAGAGACGCGAGGATATCACCCACATTCAGAAAGCGCTTCGCAACATCTTTTATAAGGCGCACAGCAAAGGAGTAGAATTCTCTGCTTGTCTGAGTTCAGGTCGCAAAAAAAAAACCTTCTTCTGGGCAAGATCATTCCATCGTTGACCTCATTTGTATCCTTAGGGCAAGCGAGGTCAAAAGCAAACCCATTGACAGTAAAAAGCATCAGATTTTTTTGTTGGGATTTTTGCCCATTTACGGCCTTGGACGTAACTACTAACCGCACCAACTTAAGATTCAGATAATTTTATTCAATGTAGATTCTTTACAGAATACTTACTAATGTCATGCAGAATAAAATGCAAATAGAGCGAGTCTACGCCGTTTCGGATCGTGCTATGGCAGCGTAAAAGAAACGGCAAGAAACCACTGCAACACGGCCTACTTTAAGAATAGGCTTTTAACAATGTGTTTCTTGTGTTTCGCTGGAATATCAGAGCACCATATCTCCTTATCCAAAATCATACCTACATCATCATAACATCCCATGACACGTCCACTGCAGGAAAGGGAGCTCCCTCCAGAACTTCAGCACAAACGCGTAGTTCTTTGGAGGGGATTTACCAGAGTCATCACGCTTGTAAGCGTTGCGGCTGGCGGCCGCTGTTGTAGGTGACCGCAGTATGTAAGATGGTACGATACACAGAAAGATGCTGCTGCCTATCCTCCGGTTCATAAGCCCTTGGTCGCCTTTTACGACACCCACGGGTACAGATGAGTTGGTACTATTCTTTGCCGGCACCACACGGACGCACACCTACATACTAAACTAATATCTATTAATCATAAAGCCACGATCACACCTATGACCTAGCTGAATTCAAAGACTAATTCGGCATACATTGCTCGTTGAAGTAACGATATTGCAATTAACATAACCAAGCCTGCCAGCAATGTATGCCGAATTAGTCTTTGAATTCAGCAAGGTGTGATCGTGGCTTAACGAGACATATCATCAGAGCTGATAAAACGTAATAGGTTAATGTTATGTCCTCATTCGGCACAAGGAGAGCTGAGTACCAAATTACCAATAGGTTTTAGGAAGGATATTAACCTTGTTGCACGTAGCACTAAAATGTTATGGTGAAGTTATGGGAAGAAATGTAGGTGTATGGAATGGTTATAGTGTAGTGCTGGTTAAAAATACTAGCACCCTATCTCTTCTCATGGGTGTCGTAAAAGGCGACTAAGAGATCATTCACCGGAGAGTAGCAGAGACCTTCTGCGTATCGTAATACTATACTGCACAACACAACAGTTTCCGTGGTGTAGTTTTTAGAGGGTTCGGCTCTCGATCCGGAGGTTCTGGTTTCGATTCCCGTTGGGGACACTGTCAAACAAAAATTCCTTAGTGCGACCTCCCCAAAATCAAGTGGAAATTAAAATCAAATATTAAAGTTCGTGTGGTTCCAGCGAAATAGTACCAACCCATATTCTCTAACCGTGGGTTCGTAAGAGGCGACTAAGGGCTTGTGAACCGGAGGATGGGCAGCAGCATCTTTTTGTGTGTCGTACCATCTTACATACTGCGGTCACCAACAACAGCGGTCCCCAGCCGCAACGCTTACAAGAGTGGTGACTATGGTAAACCCCCTCCAAATTATCACGCGTTATTGCTGGAGTTCTGGAGTAAGCTCCCTGTCCTGCAGTGGACGTTTCATGAGATGTTATGATGATCATCATCATCATCATATCGTGTGGGTTGCAAGGTCGATGACCGACCTCACAAACCCTGGTGTCAGAGTTGTTGAGCCGCCAAAGGCCTCTGACATGGCTCATTGACGACTACATCTCTACAATAGATAGTAGTCGGGACCAACGGCTTTACGTGCCTTCCGAAGCACGGAATCATCTAACTTAATGATAATTAAAGTCTACGGACTTGACGGTGTAAAAATTTAAATCTTTTACAACAACACTGTCAAAAGTTACGGCCAGTTATGTCTCCATTTTTTTAACTTCCCGTTGACCTGGAATCATGAAATTTGGCAAAAAGCTAGCTAGGTCTCATAGCAAGACCAAAGAAAAAAGGCTAAAATAATTTTTCATACAATACAACCAATTGTAGCCAATTAATGTGAGCTCCCGTTTCAAGAAAATTCATATTACAGAGGGGTCAGGTTTGAGTGGACATGGAGCTTTCTAAAATCAAAGGGCAAAAGCTTGTAGTAATAGGTAATATGGTGAATAGAACAATTAATACGCGATTCCGATTCGCAATTGGTTGGTTTTTTTTCTTATATCCTAAATGTAAGTGGCCTAATAGTGTGGTGTGTTGGTTGCTACGTCTTTCACACAAGTCAAGTTAAGTCAATCTAGATGTATGATCAAGCTTTGTCAAAAAATAAGAATATAGCTAGAAAATACACTCTTATTTTTTATGGCACAAGTAGGCAAATGAGCAGGTGGCCCACCTGGTGGTAAGTGGTCACCACCGCCCATAACACAAACTATCTTATTAGTGAAACAATTTGACACTAATAAGACAGCAAATCGCGTTACCCACCTTGAGAACTGAGATGGTACACCTCATGTGCCGGTAATTTCACTGGATCTCTTATTGTAAACACTGCTGCTTTACGGCAGAAAAAGGTAAGAGGGTGGTACTTTTCCAAACGGACTTTGCACAAAAGCCCTTATAATCCTGATTGAAGTGATTCTCCTAATGAGAATACACTGAACGTTTACTCACAACTATTGATCGCAGTGGTGTGTAGGCAATGTACAGAAAAAACTCTCACAACTGCGCAAAATGTGCGTTTTCTCGACCAAGCTTATTTGTGGTATATATTTACCATCGGAAACATATTAACCAAATGGCGAAAAGCTTTTCGATACCGAAGTTACTTATAAGAAAGGGAAGTCTTTGCCGAATGAACACCTAACTGGATACACTTAATGTAATAATACTGTTCTTACAAAGCACCTAAGTACATTTGGGTCAATGCACGGGAAAAGTCGGAAAATTCCACCTAATAAATAGCGAACAACCTAGTAAATAAATAATAAAATTCTACCTACTTATGAACATATAGTAAATATTAAGTCATATTGTTCGGAACTATCCAAGTAAAAATTTTATAATTAAGGTGAAGACGACACTAATACTCGTACACTGTGCAGAAAAAACTATAGGTACGACCCAAAGTACGAAAATTCTTTTAAGGGTTAACTCAGAACAAGTACTTACCTAAAGAAAAGACTTTTCTTAAGAAATGTGGGACGAATATCTTCTTCTTCATCGGTCCCTCACTGATGAGGATTGCTACCACATATGGTTTCCTATGGTTTATGGTTTTCCCGTGTGGTGCCGGCAAAGAATAGTACTAACCCATACATACCCGTGGGTGTCGTAAGAGGCGACTAAGGGTTAACTGGAGGATGGGCAGCAGCATCCTCCTTTGTATCTAACATCTTACTAACTGCGGTCACCTACAACCGCGGTCCATAGTGCCAGCCGTAACGCTAACAAGCGAGGTGACTATGGTACTTCCCCTCCACATTTTTCCAGCTCGCAGCTCATTTTTTCATTTTAAAAGCTAGAACTGGAGGGAGCTCCCTGTCCTGTAGTGGACGTTTCATGGGATGTTATGATGATGATGATGATGATGGTTTCCTTCCACAGGCTGCGATTGTATGATGTGTGGACCGCACGCTGCATGTTGCCGCCGACTGCCTTCTTCATTGTTTCTGACCATCTCCTAGTTGCCCTACCTTAAGCACGTCTGCCTTCCATTTGGCCCAAAAAAATCTGTTTCTCCAAACAATGCCTTGAAGACCGCATAATGTGTCCGAGGAAACGGAGGGCACGCTTTCGACATATAGTGGAGAGCCGCGTCGTGATGTTAAGTTCTTTTAATATGGACTCATTAGTTCGCATGGCAGTCCAAGGTATGCGAATAATCTCCGCCAACACCACATCTCAAACGCATCGCTGCTATCGCGGCTTTTCACGCACCAAGTTTCGGCACCGTACAAAAATATTGAGAATACCACGCACTGTTAATGGCTGTGTTTTTTTTAACTGCATGTCCAGCAATGGGCTTTTGGAATGCTCTATAGTGAGCGGTAGTGTAGGTGCTTTTATTTTTCACATTTAGAGTGCACAACCACTCCGACTACTTTATTTATACGATACCTCATACCAAGTCGAAAACCCAATTCAATCCGTTATTATAAATTAAACACCTACCCTACTTTAAAACAATAATTATAAGGGCCCAGTAACTTTCCAGAAGCGTCCCTGACGTCAAAACCGATCTGAGAACCAGTTAGGTAGGTAGGTGGGACAGGCTTTAACCAGCTGTTCGAATCGTTGACTCCCGGATTAATGGAAACGGGCGAAATATGGAACGACTTTTCATTACCACAGAAATGAATATTCATAACTCGATAAGGCGTTATTTGCCGTCACCTCATTTTGACGTCGGAGGTCGTGCGGAGGAATGGAGGTAGGTAGGTACTCCGAGCTTTCGAAGCCCCAAGGACCGCTCCCGAAATCGTGACATCGATTAGACGCGAATGGCGTACAGTAATCGAGTTACGAAACTATAAAATATTATGGAGTTACGTTACGTATTCGAGTTGCGAATTGGCCGCTCGCTTCGTCGCGAGCTCGAGGCGATCGCGAACGTGAACGCGACTACCGAGACACCGTACACTACGCTACGGCCCGTCAGTGCTGCGGCGACCGTCGTTCGAAGTGCACGTAACGTAGTATCCGTGCCCGCGACACGCGCTACCTGTGCCCTGTGTTAAACTTCCAAAAGTACGTAAACACTACTAACTAACCAGTGTTGCGAGTGCCGCTTCCAGTGATTGAGCAGAGCGCCCAAGCGGACCGCACCGCAGCATCACCAAGTGATAGTTGGAGTCGGTTGCATTCTGCAGGTGCTTGCTTCTTTATTAATTGAAAAGTGATTGTAACTCGGTCACGGCCGCGGCACACATGTCCGGCCCAGTTTTCACGATCGTTGCCTCCGTCTTGAGAATTCCACTGGAGTAGTGCTTTGTTTACCAGCGGGAGTGTTTTCGTCGAACTTGTTTGGACGCGGCCGCTCGAGTTGCACTTGTTGCTCCGGCCTACGTAGGTAGACACACCAAACAACTTTGTCTCACAAGCCTCTTCTCACATCTTTTTACTTTTCTTTAATCCATATTAAGATACTTAGGTTTTACCTTCTCCGTAAATACAATACTGGCAATCTAATTGCGTAATAAAGAACTCAAAAGTAACAAAACTATTGAATACGACGCAACCAACTCTCCATTCTCGAGAACGCTTCACCAAGATTCCAATCTATAACAGAAACAAGAATAAGCAAGTGATGTTGAAATAAATTCCACAATAGATCGCACAGGTTGTACCTACCAACCCTACATTCGATCTAGCCGACTAGGCAGTCCTACTAAACGTTCTTAGCTTATTTATCAAAAGTAATTTAGATGACGTTAGCTTTCGTAAATAGGTAACTATTGAATCAATATTGATGAACTGTGCAAAGATATGCAGTGGAGAAAATCGGATTGCACCGAGACGTGTAAGAATAGTTATTGCATTATAGTTGTTCACGAACCGGGTTTCAAATCAAAGACTAGACAGTAAATGCAGAAGATGCAATTTCAGGAATCCAAAATGAATTAATAGCGATGCGAGAAAACGTTTGAAAGACGCCGTCGCGTCGGTCGGGTCCGTATTCCAATCGGAGTGCATGTTACATCAGATTTATTAACCTTCGCATGCAATTTCTATTACACAAGTTTTAGTATCCTCTTAGGTAAGCTGATGCCGTTTCCAAATTATTGTTGCTTTCCTGGACCTGTTGCTTTAATGGGGATTTTATGTTAATGCACCCTTTTAATGCCGATCGCGAGGCCACTCGCTGAGATACCGCTTACCGTTCGATCTTAAAACTTGGCAACTGTGATTCCAGGTCAAATAGTTTTGCAGAGTTGTCTTTCGCTCAATTTGCGGCCACACCATTCAATAAAAGCATTCGGTATTCGAATTTCAAAGAGCTTTGTTGAGATATGAAATCAAAAGGGGTTTGACTTCAAAGAGTCGAAAGAGATCGGAATTTGGTTTGGAAAAATACTGCGCCCTTTGACTGAAACCAAAAACGCAGTTCGCAAAGGTCTTTAGTTCTTTAGCTCACCTAACCGATGAAGGGTTTTTCTAGATATAACATTTTCCTTTCATGAAGTTGATGAATATGTAAAACAAGTACGACTTTATTGACCCTTTCAGAGATCCAGAATGTTCAGACATTCCTTTTAACGATGAATGTTATTCTTTTTCCGTGACAATGTTATCATTACATTACAAGAATAATTGTACGTCCCGCTCTGCATACCTACTGGGCTTTGTCGTGGCTTCTTTATTAGATTGATTGAGATGAGTGTGCTAATGTTTTCTTTTGAAGCTACTTCTACATCCTGCTTCATATAATAGACTAAGAGCGGACCGTCGGAAACCGCAGTTCGTTGCATACTAAATTTCTTGGTCAAAAACTGGCACGTTTTATGTATTTATTTATTAACTATTTGCAGATTGATTGTATGTAATAAACAATCTATTCGATAGTAATCATTAAAAAGTTCCAAAATCAATATAGTTTTGCTTCTCCCGACCCTTTTACTTTCTGAGTTGTACTTTCTGTTCACAAAAGTGGAATTAACATATTTTATTTGCGTTAACATGTTAATTATAGTACCAAGATTGGGTAAGGTAAACCTGATAATTTTGGGTACGATTGAACTTAAAAAGTTCAATTTTTTTTATAGTTTTTACTGACTGGACGGACAAATCGTGCCAGGTTGCGTCAAGGATCACAGAGTACATTTGATATATTTTCCGAGGATACCCTGCACATTTAGACATATTAAGATTGAGCAGATAAATTGCGCAATTTTAGTAATATCAGATGTGCAACGCTCGTCCTTCTGGAGTGCACGGAGTTAGCCACATACAGGGCATAGTACCTTGGTGTTCCCGGGGGCCTTCCTGAAGTAGCGAGCAACGTCACCGGCTTGCTGGGCTTTCTTCAGGAAATAGGGTGGCTTGAGTAAATCGCTGTTCTACCCACACGCAAAATAGGCGCAATGACGTTGAGTTGCGGAAAATAGCCTAACGCACAATTACAATTACATGTGCAACGCTCTAATTTGTTCGCTTTGTGGTATAAAATGAGGTAGGGTTGCCGACAACCAGCTCTCCGCCTATAAAGTCTTTCTGCCACTTCGTTACTGAACCACAGCTTGAAACTAAGAGGGTTCTCCAACTTGTATAACTTTGCTTTCTAGTCCCAAACTAATTTGGTTTCAAGTTACACGAATAATTAAGGAGTAAACGTTCCCAGAACATTTTAAGTTCTACCAAGTGTCTTTCGTTGTTTGCATAATGTTTTAGCAAATATTTTATGGAAGCTTTGAAATTGTACCTACCTGGTCTGTTTTAGTCATAAAATTAATAAGCAAGATGTGAATAAAGTACGGTTTTTTTTACGGTTTACTCAAACTAATTTTTGTAAATTTTTGGCCATTTTTGGCCATTTTTAGGGTTCCGTACCTCAAAAGAAAAAAACGGAACCCTTATAGGATCACTTTGTTGTCCGTCTGTCTGTCAAGACCCTTTATCTCACGAACGGGTAAAGGTATCAGGTTGAAATGAATACCATATATTAGGATCCATGAACCACACAAGATCTGAAAATTTAAATTTTTTACAATGACGCAATCAAAAGATATGGTATTTTATGTCCTCATCTCCATACATTTTTTCAAAAATGCAAAACCTACTGGGTACTTCCCGTTGACCTAAAATTATGTTATTTGGCAAGAAGCTAGGTCTCACAGTACAAATAATGGGAAAAGTCTGAAATCATTAAATATTACAACTTTTCTCACAACTAATGGTAACCAATTGTGGTGAGCTCCCGTTTCAAGAACATTCATATAAGAGAGGGGTCAAGTTGGATGGTCGCTAAGGCGATTTTTGTTTTAGATCTATTTTAAAAACGGGAACACTTACAAACTTGAAAATTGGTATGTTTATAGAACATAAGCTATAAAATAACAACAAATAATAAAATTTGGTCAAGCGCGTGTCGGACTCAAAAAATCTAGCACATTAACTTACTGAAAGTTCAACTAATACAATTATGATTATGTGGTGGTACGGAACCCTCGGTGCGCGAGTCCGACTCGCACTTGGCCGGTTTTTTTAAGTTCCGTTTCATATTCTAACTGTACCCTTAAATTGGTTTCGACACGTAGTTTACATTTTTTATATGAACTGCCAACAAACGCTATCAAAAGTACTAGTCACACTTCACATCACTAATATTATATAGGTGAAAATTTGTATGTTTGTTATTATTTTACGCCCTAACCGCTGAACAGAATTTACTGGAATTTGGCAGGGTTGAATAATCCATAAAAACATAAAATTGACTTCACCAGTGAAAATTTGAGGATTTCCTTAGGAAAATTTGTTTTATTTATGTTTTTCGATAGATCCACGCAAACGAAGTCGCGGGTATACTGCGTGCAAAATAACTCTCTCTGTGACCGTTAATGCGCAGAAGTCAAAAAATGAGTCGCGGGGGTGAGCGCGGCATGTGGGGGGAGGTGATCGAAACGTTAATTGGCTCTCCGCCTGTAACCCATGCGCAGAAAATAACCGTCATAGACAGACTTGTACTGAACGCGCTGTAACTACTAGTACTAAATAAAAGCAACGAGGTTATCAATCTACCCTGGTCCCATTTCTAGCACCCCTTGAAAAGTCCAAAAAGTTGGCTTTTCTTTGGAAAAGTGTTTTAATTTGTGTTCAAAATCACCCCTTATTAAGGCTTTCCGATTTGTTCACACCCACTATATGTATAATAAACTACCAGCGGCAATAAAGATTTTAGACCAAGATAAAAAACCGGTCAAGTGCGAGTCGGACTCGCGCGCCGAGGGTTCCGATATACCTATAGTATTTTTGGAAGCAATAAAGTCCATTTTCAGGACCGCAAAACTAAATTTGTTTGTAAAGGTTTTTTGCAGATTTCTGAAAAACTGTGCAACTTAGAAAGATCGTTTTATTTTTGCTGTAAAGTTTATATAAACTTCTGTCAACTGTAATTAATTCAGATTTTTCCTTACTCAAACTTCGGAGATAAGGGGGGGGGAATGGTATTTTTCTTGACATTTTTCATCATAACTTTAAAACTAAGAAATTTTAAAAAATACAAAAATATATTTTAAAATGTACAAGTAAAGCCCTTTCATATGATACCCCACTCGACCTAGTAGCGACAATTTGAAATTTGGCCCCCCCTATTTTGGCCCCCTTTACATTAATAATCATACTTTTTTCAAAAAAATTTCTTGTGCAATTAAGTTGGGCAACTATATTCTAAGACTATTCCAAATTTCAGGTTGATAGCATAAGTGGTTGCTGAGATATAGAGGTGTGACAGACAGACGGACAGACAGACAGACAGACAGATAGAGCGGCACCATAAGGGTTCCTTTTTTTTACCATTTTGGTATCGGAACCCTAAAAAGACTGACAACTCATTTAACTCGCTGACTATGTGAAACAAATGAAAACTATCATGATAGCGGAAAATTCATGCCGTAACAAACTATAATGGATTATTTTATAGTTTTTCAATGGTTGAGTGGTACCTAGAAGTACGTAAAATAAAATAAATTCATCGTTATATGAACTCGGGAACACAGACGCAGGTAGAGCATGGCGGTATGATTGCGAAAGCGGTCCGGGGGCGGACCTGCGGGAAGAAAATACCGCGCCGCGATCGTTTTTCAATGTGACAGGGTGCCTAAGAACTCATACTTTACAAAAATACCGCCCCCGGAACGCTTCCGCTACCGCCTCAGTGTGACTCGGGCTTTATAAAAGATTTTTCATAGCGCTTTGTGCGAATGTGGATTATTCAGTTTTTAGATGAATAGATAAATTATTTATTATCACACAAAATACAACCACTTTTTTAACAAATATTCGGCTAACTAAATACATTGATAGGCATGAAACTAATGATAATAGGTCTTTACCTATGAAATTGCCGAAATTTTCTTACATATTAATGAGATCATAATTCCTATAATTCTAATGCTATTTTTTTCATTTGTCTTATATGTAAAAGTTGACTTCAAGGTTATCAATTTACGCATAAAATAAAGTTTTTGTTTTTAGTTTAATATATAAAATTAAAGGTTTGAAAATTGTTCGTCTTAAATGTCGTCAGATTTCATCATTAGATTTGTTATATTTTTTTACAGATAATATTTTTCGAAAATAAAATTTAAGTTTCTGTTAGCTTAATGTCTTCCCAATAATGCTTAAAAAAATTAAAAAAATTGGATTTATAATTCCTAAGAAAAATGCAAAAATGAAAAAAAACAAACGCTTTCAATATTTGCAGAAACTCCGCGATGGTTTAAGATCACGTTTCCGTGTCGAGTATTTGGGATTGTTGGTTCAAAGAGGCAAGGAAACGAAAAACTTTTGTAAATTACACGAAGGTGATGTCGTCTTAATCAAAACTTCTGATAAGAGGGTGAACTGGCCATTAGGCATGATTATGAAGCTTTATGAAGGGAGAGACGGAAATGCAAGAGTGGCCGATGTAAAAACGTGTACAGGCGTTTACACAAGGGCCGTCCAGAACTTATATCTCATGGAAGTGTCCAGGGATGGTTTCCCTCGCCCCGGAGGATGTTAAGGATCTCTTTGCTGGTTTCGATGTTTATATTTTTTATGACGTGGCCGTGTCTCCTGTCCTTCGTCTGTCATTGTTGGTCGAATACAATATTTTCAGAAACTTAACATTTTCTCTTATTTCTCGAAGTCTTTCATATTAGTACTGAAAATTGAGTTTACCTAAAATTCGCCATACAAAACGGCAATTTCATAGGTAAAGACCTAATATATTGTCTCTTATGAAAGTCTGAGGACGAGCGAATAGATGAAAGGAAATGTTGGAAGAAAACCTAATAGTGTTCCAAAATCAAAATAAGGACGTTTTTCCCGTGTGGTGCCGGCAAATAATAGTACCAACCCATCTCTACCAGTGGGTGTCGTAAAATGCGACAAAGGGTTAATGAACCAGAGCATGGGCAGCAGCATCCTTCTGTGTATCGTATTATCTTACATTCTGCGGTTACCAACAACCGCGGTCCATGACGCGGTGACGCTAACAAGCGTAGTGACCCTGGTACTTCCCCTCCACATTGTTTCAGCAATAGCTGGAATTTTGGAGGGAGTTCCCTGTCCTGTAGTGAAGTGTAGTGGACGTTTCATGGGATGTTATGATGATGGATAAAGGCTAAGTCAAGATTACTCTAAACCGACGATCGTGTATGAATGTGTTGTTAAGAGTAGTTAGAATAGAGGAATGGAGGAAAGTACCTCAAGATCGTAGAAGGTGGAACATACAGCTTTCCGTAGGTGTATCGAAATCCATGTTTGTTAGCAATCCATACGCTACGCCTATCTTTATTTGTACCTATACTATATACGTATAATGCTTCTGTTATTTTCGTAGATATTTCAGATCCAAACAAATAGCGTTTGATATATTAATAGAGAAACCCGATAGGGTGTTTGTTTACTCTGTGTCTATATGTCGCAAGCAAATGGTATAATTTGCCGTTTAGAAACGGCTGGCAAATTGTATACATTCGGCCACCATTCGGCAAATTGTAAAACGGCGTCTGCAGATTGTAAACCGAGTTACACTCATTTACTTACACTTCTGGTACACTTGAGGTTAGTTAGTTTTCTGGGTTAGATTATCTTCCGACCACAACGCACGAGCCGAGCGAGCGAAGCGAGTGTGCCACGGGACAGGTTGGCAAGTGCCAGGAAAGAATATGCGTCGTTACGTAAAGTGTCGAGGCGTTGTGTCATTATCATCATCATCATATCAGCCGAAAGACATCCATTGCTGGACATAGGCCTCCCTCCCCTTAAGATCTCAAGACGACCGGTCCTGCGCGGCGTTGTGTAAAATGACGAATTTAAATATTTCTCGCCATTTTTTTTAAAGCGTAATTAGGCATAATGTGAAGTAGTTAATTTGACTGCGACATATTGATAGACTAATACTTATAAGAAGCTTTTATCATTGAATTCTACTTGGGAAAAGGATAGAGGGGCTATGTGAAATATATAAAAAAGTAATATCTGAAAAGAAAGCATCCAGAAATTGGGTGTGCTAAATTTTAATTAATTATTTAATATGAAGGCTAGTCTAGGTAAGAATTTTGAAGGTACTTTATTCGAAGCTTTTTAGGTAAAAATAATTAAACTTTAAGGTTGAACGGAGCACGAAGATATAAATTTTGGTGACCGTTTACATTAAGCTGTTAAAATATGTATGAATAAAAAAGTACTTTAATTTTTTTAAAGGGGTAACTCAGAACATAGAAGAAACAACTTTATCTAAAAAATCTTGGTCGTTACTTTTAGTTAGTTTTCAGGTAGTAATTTGTGGTCTTGAAAACCAACTAGAAGTATCGAATTGTCATTTTGCAGTACTTATTTTCAGGGTTCTTCTTCTTCTTTCGTGTCGGCAAGAACACGGGCTAAATCTTACTTTCCCAGAAAGCGGCTACCGTGGTAGCCCTCTGGTTACCATCAAGTAAGTCCTCGCGCGAGCAGGTGGTCGGGCACGCGGGACAATTGGTGAGGTGTGCCATGGTTTGCAGGAGTTCTCCACATTCACAGCTGGCGTCTGCGCTACTTAGGAACCCCCACCGGCACAGGTTATCCTTGCTTCGGCCAACCTGGGTCCTCAGCCTATTTAGACTTCTCCAGGTTGGCCAAGGTTCCTTATAGCCAGGAGGCAGGTTTTCGTTGGGGGGGTACAGTGAATGTGGGTACTCGCTTGCCCAAAGTCTGCACCTCATGTCGGAAGGGTTTAAAACGTTTTTCAGGGTTTAAAACTTGTTATTTTTATATTTCCCGCGGTTTCGTATGGACAGCTTTCGTTGGCCAGACTCTAACAGTATTTTTTCGGACTTTTCATACAAAACCCTGTCTCTGACGTGTGGAAATGCCCTACATTTTTGTAATTTTTGACTTCAATTTTTTTTGGAAAGGGTGTTTTGTTTCGTGTTCTAATTGATCGCTTAAAAGTCTCGTTGTACTTTTTTTATCATCCTGTGTACGACACGAGTATTTTTATTTGATTTTGAACAATCAAAGAACGTCCACTACTGGACATTGGACTCCCTTAAAGGTCTCCATGTCTAGCTGAGGACGTCTTTCGGCTGATATGGTGAATCATAGAACGTTAAATTGAAAAACTTTGATAAAGGATAAAATATATTTCAACAAACTAAAGTAGTAACGAAAAATCACAAAGGAGACCCAATATGAGTCTGCGAGAGATTTGAAATAGTTTGAAATACAATACAGAGAAAGATTTTCATTTCGAATGGGACACAATATTAAAGTTCTTCTTTTACGTTGTAGGCTAAGATCCCACTATTAAATTTTACAACTATTTCTTTATTGATTGAAATCAGTTTTAAATGTAAGTTTGGGTTATACAATTTATCACTGGGTAAAAATAAACGATGGCCCAATGTTAGTCAAGCAAATTAAATGACATTGAAAATAACTAAATAAAATACAGGTTGTCACTCTTGTATGCTGAATTTTATGGGCTTTCAGCACCAAAAAGTGACCTCTTCGAGGAGGTACCCGAGGCTTTGAGGTTGATCTCTTTCGAATGGCACTTCGTTAACAAGTCGGTGGAAGTTTGTGGATTTGTTTTTGTGTAGTACTGTATCTAGTCAAGGTCGCGGGAAGCCGCTGGATGCGAGCAGCGCGCACGACCGGTCATCATGGAGATCTTTAGGAGAGGCCTCTGTCCAGCCGTGGACGTCTTTCGGCTGATATGATGATGAACTGTGTAGATCGTTTTACCACATTTCAATCACTAAAGAGATAGGTGCAGGAATTTGCAATGGGATCTCAGAGTACAAAGTTCTCGTTTTTCGTTAGAATGTTGTTGCGATTGTTAGAAACTTTACTCATTAGTTGAATGTAGAAAATGTTAAGAAATCTCGTGTAGGAGCATCTTTGGCTTCATGTAGGTCAGGAAAATTGAATTACTGTTCTAATTAAGAAAATCAATCCTCTCCTGCGGCTGCGGTATCGTATCTACACAACAATATTGAAGACGACGATAAGGCACTGGGAAACAGAAACGTTATACTTATTAATACTGAAAGCACGGTATTTTCGAATTAGAAAAATTTGATGGGTTTTCAAGTCTGTTTTAGGGTTCCACTCAACAAGGAACTTTTATAGTTTTGTCACGTTCTGCCAGGTAAATAGTAGTATTGAGCTATAGCCGAAAAACTGAAAATGTAAAAAAATCAATAGCAATTTCGCTGCACGTGGCCCGACACGCACTTGGCCGGTATTTTTTTAGAACATAAATCTGTAGAACTTTCCTAAAGAAGCATAGGTTTCAAACATTACATTTTCTTAAAATAACATAGCCATGGCTGAAAAATGTATTGGTAAGTGTTGGAATAAAGGAAAAAAATAATCATACATTTTTGAAGGTATTTGTGAAAAGTCCGTCTGGGGAAGTACCACCCCCTTGCTTATTTCTGCCGTGAAGCAGCAGTCTTTACACTGCTGTGTTTCGGTTTGAAGGGCAAGGGAGCCAGCGAAATTACTGGCACATGAGATATATCATCTTAGTTCTCAAAGTGAGCAACGCACTCAACTGTCTTATTAGTGTCAAAATATGCCATGAATAGGACAGTAGGTGTTATGGGCGGTGGTGACCAGTTACCATCAGGTGGCCCACCTGCTCGTTTGCTCACTTTTAACATAAAAAAATGCCTTTCTTCCTCTGTGCATAATTAAACTGGCTAAAATTTTTTTTGGTTTTCCCATACAAACCTTGCACCGGCAATCGTAAAATTTTTATGAGTGACCAATTTTTTCCTCTTCTTTCGATCCATGTCTCATTGGTAAAGTTGTTCAGTTTAATGTGCTGAGTTACATTAAAAAAAACCGGCCAAGTGCGAGTCGGACTCGCGCACCGAGGGTTCCGTACCACCACATAAACATAATTGTATTAGTTGAAATTTCAGTAAGTTAATGTGCTAGATTTTTTGAGTCCGACACGCGCTTGACCAAATTTTATTATTTGTTGTTATTTTATAGCCTATGCCCTATAAACATACCAATTTTCAAGTTTGTAAGTGTTCCCGTTTTTAAATAGAACTAAAACAAAAGTCGCCTCAGCGACCATCCAACTTGACCCCTCTCTTATATGAATGTTCTTGAAACGGGAGCTCACCACCATTGGTTACCATTAGTTGTGAGAAAAGTTGTAATATTTAATGATTTCAGACTTTTCCCTTTATTTGTACTGTGAGACCTAGCTTCTTGCCAAATTTCATAATTTTAGGTCAACGGGAAGTACCCTGTACGTTTTGCTTTTTTGCATAAATGTATGGAGATGAAGACATAAAATGCCATATCTTTTGATTGCGTGGTTGTGAAAAATTTTAATTTTCAGATCTTGTATGGTTCATGGATCCTAATATATGGTATTAATTTTAACCTGTTACCTTTACCCGTTCGTGAGATAAAGGGTCTTGACAGACAGACAGACAGACAGACGGACAACAAAGTGATCCTATAAGGGTTCCGTTTTTAGGGTTCCGATACCAAAATGGTAAAAAAAAGGAACCCTTATGGTGCCGCTCTGTCTGTCTGTCTGTCTGTCTGTCCGTCTGTCTGTCACACCTCTATATCTCAGCAACCACTTATGCTATCAACCTGAAATTTGGAATAGTTTTAGAATATAGTTGCCCAACTTAATTGCACAAGAAAAAATTTTGAAAAAAGTATGATTTAATAATATAAAGGGGGCCAAAATAGGGGGGGGCAAATTTCAAATTGTCGCTACTAGGTCGAGTGGGGTATCATATGAAAGGGCTTTACTTGTACATTTTAAAATATATTTTTGTATTTTTTTAAATTTCTTAGTTTTAAAGTTATGATGAAAAATGTCAAGAAAAATACCATTCCCCCCCCCTTATCTCCGAAGTTTGAGTAAGGAAAAATCTGAATTAATTACAGTTGACAGAAGTTTATATAAACTTTACAGCAAAAATAAAACGATCTTTCTAAGTTGCACAGTTTTTCAGAAATCTGCAAAAAACCTTTACAAACAAATTTAGTTTTGCGGTCCTGAAAATGGACTTTATTGCTTCCAAAAATACTATAGGTATATCGGAACCCTCGGCGCGCGAGTCCGACTCGCACTTGACCGGTTTTTTTTTCTTTTGAGGTACGGAACCCTAAAAACTAGCCCAGTACACCTACTAATATAACCGCGAAAGTTTGTAAGTATGGATGTTTGTTACTCGTTCACGTAAAAACTAATGAATGGGTTTTAATGAAACTTTACAATAATATAGCCTATATACAGAATAACACATAGGCTACAATTTATCCTACGCAGACGAAGTCGCGGGCACCAGATAGTAGCAAATAAATAAGTCGGTTTTAGAGGCAAAGAATAACTTAAAGCAGTCGGATCCCATCCCAATACTTGTATGTGCCTGAAGGTGTAATGTAGCTAACTAGCGTGTATGTGTGGGTTGATGACAGTAGAGGGGGCGAGAGAAGTATGTGGAGATCGGTGGAGGGCTGTGGTCTCTGCCTACCCCAACGGGAAAGCGGTGTGATGTCATCCTATACTCGTACTATTAAACGAGCAATATTTGCATATATATATTTTTGTAATCAGTTTCTCGAAAACGGCTCTAACGATTTCGATGAAATTTACCATACGTGGGTTTTCGGGGGCGAAAAATCGATCTAGCTAGGTCTCAGGGAAAATACGTTTCCCCTTGTTTTAAGCATTTGCGTTTTAGACAAAAACCTACAGCTCCATCTGTTGGCGGGTAGCATAGCTTGCTCACCCGATGATATTTTAATGTTGAGGCGGCTTTTATAGAGCGAAGCTCGGTCGACCAGGTACTGTATGTATATAAGTAAGAACTAATGTACTTTTTCATTAAACTAAAATCACTGTTTTTTGACATTATATTTTGTAAGTTTAAATTTCCACTTTTATTATCAAATTCCTTGCTTTGTCATCCGTCTTTCTTTTTCGCAAATTAGCTATTAGGTTTTTAATTCATTAGTTCAACGCGATAATTCCATTGATTTAATCAATCAAGTGAACATTGCCTTGTGGACGTCATGAGGAGATTTTCCATGCTTTTCACATAACCTTTGGCTATTTACACGTTAAAGTTCCATTACTTTTAAGGTTGTCATTTTAATTTCTTGGTTTACATCTTAATCAAGCTATGCAATGTTTAGGGCTTGCATACCGAAACAAGTTGGATTAAAAATATCGCGAAAATTTCTGTGTCACCTCTTAATTATTGAGTTATTTTTTAAAAGGATCATCAAATATGTTTACAGTCCGTATATTAAGGGGTAACATCGGAACAAGGGGTGGAATATAAGCGTTTTGAATCCAATTTTACCCAAGATTTACTATATTTTTAGGTAATCAATCATCATCATCATCATCATCATATGGCGTATGCTGTTAGATTGATGACCGACCTGACAAACCCTGAACCCTGTATGTCATACAAACCGTGCCTTCCGAAACATGGAACAGTCTTAATTTTTGGATAATCAGGTGATTCATTCTACAATGCCTTAATTAAACTTGAAAAGTCACACAAAACAATTTTTGTTTGACAGTTCGAACCCAAAATCTCCGGATCGAGAACCGAAAGCTCTTCCCACTGCCTCAGAGGGTTCCTAGCTTCGCTCTATAATAGCCTCCTACACATTAAAATATTATCGGGTGAGAAAGCTATGCTACCCGCCAACAGATGGCGCTGTAGGTTTCTATCTAAAAAGCGGTATTTAATTTTTTTTTCAATAATACGGGTTAAATAAAAATAAAATAAAATAAAACGAATTTTCCCAGACATGAAACGTGGCCACATCGATTTTTCGCCCCCGAAAACTCCCGTATGGTAAGTTTCATCGAAATCGTTAGTGCCGTTTTCGAAAAACTGATTTCAAATATAAATTTGTTCTGTTCTGTAACAAATTTGTTCTGTAACAATCAACAATTGTTCGTTTAATAGTATAGGATAATATGGTGAGAATTTAAAGTTAGAAACACGTGTAGGTATTCTCCAGGTTATTTTGTATTCATTTCAATACAACGGCCTTAACCCGTTTACAACTTATATTGAAGAATTATAATATTCAAGTTATTCTGATTTCTTTGATCGGGATGTTTTGCTAAAAAAAGCAAACTGTAAAAAAACAGCATAATTTTCCGACCTTTTTAGGGTTACGTACCCAGAAGATGGCAATAGGGCTCTATTACCACTATCTGTCTGGCCGATTGAATTTTTACAAATAATTGTGTGTTACTTTAAAAAAAAAAAAAATTACTAAAATTATGGACCCCTACTAAAGAACCGTGTCTTTTTAGTTACGAAGTTAGAGTACTTAGACGCGGAGTTTTTAAAATCAAAGGGCAAAAGCTTGAAGAATATGGTGAATGAGTACCGGAACCCTTAGAGTGTGAGTTCGACTCGCACTTGGCCGGCTTTTTTTATACTTCAATGAAAGTGACAGCCCTAAGTGAAAGAAATAGGTGCGCAATATCTTACCTACCTTCTCCGTTTCTCCAAATCACTTTATGTAATTTAATACAATGTCAATGTGATTTTCCATGCCTTCTGTTCGATACAGTTTCGTTATCAGCTATTACCATACCATAGTTTTGCGGTTACGACGAAATTAGGTATTTTAATTAAAATAGCGAATGTATGCTTTACAGAGTGAATGTATTTTGACGGGTTCATCAAAAAAACTTAAAATTAATGTACGATAAATCCTATGCTATTTAACGAGTAATATTTGTTTATTTGTAATCGGTTTCTCCAAAACGGCTGTAACGATTTCGATGAAATTTACCATACGCGGATTTTCAGGGGCGAAAAATCGATCTAGCTAAAGGCCCGGGAAAATTCGTTTTCCCTGTGTTTTTAAGCATTTTTTAATAATACCGCGTTTTAGACAGAAACCTACAGCGCCATCTGTTGGCGGATAGCATAGCTTGCTCACCCCATGATATTTTAATGTTGAGGCGCCTATTATAGAGCGAAGCTCGGTCGATTGCATCTAATCAGCATCGAATACACAAAAAAGCGACTTCATTGTTTCTTACTTAAAACTAGTATTTTTCTTGCTTTTTACTTACTGTGGGCTTGTTTAAAGTTTTGTCGTTTGTTTAAATTCTTGACTTGAATAGATGTAATGCATCTGAGCGTTTTTCCGACAAAACAGGGGGGCTATCACGGTAGCCGGAACGTTAGTCACCTTTTTTCTCAAAAGGCGACTAAGGGATTATGAGCCGGAGGATGGGCAGTAGCGTCCTTCTGTGTATAGCACCATCTCACATACAGCAGCCACCAACAACAGCAGTCCATGGTGCCAGCCGCAACGCTAACAAGCCTGGTGACTATGGTACTTTCCCTCCTAACCAGCATTACTGGAATTCTGGAGGAAGCTCCCTGTCCTGCAGTGGATAGACATTTGCTGCAATGTGGACTGACATTTTTGACTTTGGCAGGGGGAATGCTGCGTAGGGCCACACTCTTCCGGGCTTTGCGCGGAAGTTTGTGTTGCAAGGGAAATGGTTCGCATATGGCAGACACGTTCCTGCTACCGTAATAGCGCCTATCTAAAATGGAAGGAAATTGACGTCATAAAGTTTGATTTATAGGTTTTTGTTTTTGCTTCGTGTCAGATCACCTCCAGGAGAGGTTGAGGATGTTCAGACGTTATAACTAATATCATATTAGCAGGTCAAGAAAAAAATACGCAATATAAAAAAGCCGGCCAAGCTTGAGGCCGACTCGCGCACCGAGGGTTCCGTACCACTAAGGTAAAAATACCATAGTCAGGACCACAGTCTGACTTGCACTTGAACAGTTTTACGAGTAATTGTTTGTTGTTTTTCTACGAGGGGTAAGTAGTGAGAAGGAACAACATTTTGGCTGTAGTCTTTTGATGTTTATGAGTATTAATATAGCTACTACGGTTCAAAAGATACAGCTTTAACGGTCGGACAGATGGACAGACGACGTAGGCTTAGTGATAGGGTCTCGTTGGCACACTTTGGGTACGGAATCCTAAAAAGGTTTATTTAGCTTTTTTAATTCAGCCTGAGTCCTTGTTTAGCGGACTTAAAAGAAATTCGATCCTATGGGATCCTATATGCTTTCCTTGCCATAAAGTACGTATTAAGTTAAATGTTCACTCTACCGGAAAGAGTTATAGTTCTTAAGTGACAAGAAGAAGAGTTGTGAGTTATTTTCTTCCACGGTACCTCACTGATGAGGATCGCGACCACATATAGCTTCTTCTACAGACTGCGTTCGTAGGATGTACGCAATAAACGGCACAATGCATGCTCCGCGCCCACCGCTTTCCTCACTGTGTCTGGTCTGCCTGACCATCGCGTAGGTCACTAGTGTCACTACCCTGAGCACGTCTGCCTTTCATTTGGCCTGAGAAAATTTGCTTCTCCAGATAATGTGCTTTAAACAATTTGAGGGCACGCTTTCGGCATATAGTGAAGAGTGAGGTCTTTATTGATCCGTATGGTGCCGGCAAAGAAACCAACCCATCTCTACCCGTGGGTGTCGTAAGAGGCGACTAAGGGCTTAACCAGAGGATGGGCAGCAGTATATTTCTGTGTATCGTACCATCTAACATACTGCGGTCTCCAACAACAGCGGTCGCCAGCCGCAACGCTTACAAGCGTGGTGACTGTGATAAATCCCCTCCCAAGTACCACGCGTTCGCTGGAGTTCTGGAGGGAGCTGTAGTGGACGTTTCATGGGATGTTGCAGAGGTATATCTTATTCAAAACTAGAATACCCTTTATACCGAAATGAAATTTTCTACTATGCCCGATATTTCGACGCTGTTGCAAGCAAGCATCAGTCTGTAATTGCTCTCCTAATCACCTGCAACGTACCTAATGCTCACAGCCGTGAACGGTTGGTACATTGCGAAGAAATTTGCATTGGGCCAAGAATTATCTTTCAAATTTCAGCTTTAACGTTGAAATATTAGGAAGCTTGTTTGCTTCACTTTGTCTGTTTATGTATACGTACACACGACCGCACTTCAGTAGAAACACTTTTGGACCTTATGGTGTGGTAATAGAGTTGAAAAAGTTTCTACCGACAAGCGGTTGACCGTACAATGGTCTACACTGGATCAGGTACGGAAACCGCAAACCTAACTTAGAACTTGTATAATTAACGCAAACCCTCAACAGATTAGGATTTTTTATGTTACAAGTGGAGCAGCGAGCAAATCAGCTACTTGATGGTAAGTGGGCACCACCGCCCCAAAACATCCACAGTGTTATTAGTGGCATGCTTTGTCACTAATAAGACTGCAAAGCGCGTTGCCAACCTTGAGAACAAAGATGGTAGAAAATGTAGCAATATTTTTGGTTGGAATTTTTCCAGCTCATGGCTTAACTACATGGCACAGCTCTGGTCTCTGGAAAGGCACCTTGAGTGATCACCACCGCCCATAGCACCCACTGTCTTATTAGTGGCATGCTTTGACACGAATAAGACAGCAAAGCGCGTTGCCTACCCTGGGAACAAAAATTGTATGACTAATGGGCCGGTTTTTTCTCTGGCTCTCTTGACCTTCGAACCGAAACATAGCAGTGCAAACACTGCTGCTTTTCGGCAGAAATAGATAAGGGGGTGGCACTTCCCCAGACGGACTTCGCACAAAAGCCCTACCTTCAAAACTTGGGGGCATATGGTTTCGAATTATGTAACATTCTATCTCTGTATACATTTTATAGGATCATTTTAATTCGAATTTTCAGGAAATGCTGCTATTAAAATGGCTAAAATCCAGTTTCATCTAAGTCACGTGTGGGTTGAGCTAACTTCATGCAAATTCTTTAAACTAGTTTTAAATGCTCTAATGTTGCTTAAAAAGCATATTTTATGCATGCAGTTTGTATCAGGCAGCTGCAAAACTGGACAATCTCTTTTTTGGCGTTTATTTTTGCGGAAACGTTACGCAATAGGTGTGCTATGTGTGTCATAGCTAATACATGGTTCGTTATAGCGTGAACCTCTTTAAGTAATGGGTGTCTCAAAACCTACTTGTATTAAAATTTAATGCCGATATTTTGTCATCAGCAAAGTTTGAGATTAAGTTGCGTTTTTAAGTAGAGCAACGCATAGTAATTATAAAAATCCACAATTTTAGAGAAAAAATTATATGAATATTTTTAAAAACAATTTAAAAGAAATTAAAAGTCCTAACTCCATAGCAGCAAATTTTTTAATTAAAATTAGTGAAACCCAAGTGAAACCGAACCGAACCCATCTTATCCAAGAAACATTATTGGAAATACGAGTTTTTTTAAAACAGAACCAGTGCGTTTATCAAAACATACTCGTACCATTTAAATAAAAATAAAGGATAAGAAATGTACGGTCAACCGCTCGTCGGTAGAAACTTTTTTAACTGTATTACCACGCCATAAGGTCCAAAAGTGTTTCTACTGACGTGCTGTCGAGTGTACATGGACAGTTGCAATTATACCTCCCATGGAATGGCTAGATGGCGAGTGGAAAAACAATAAGAAGGGTTACTCGCAAGCAAGTACAAGTTGATCCTTGACCAGTTTTTATGCTCTACTCTATAGAAAACGGTCGGCCTTGGCATTCTTGATTAGAATTGCCGTATTATCGTAACGAGAGTAGATACTTAGGTACTTATAATGGAACTAGGTATATCCATACACATTACACATATATATGCATAAATTACTCGATAAATGTCTAGTTTTAAAGGTCAGTAAGTACTTGATTGGCAAATGATTTAGTCATATCGGCAAAATGCATGCTTTGCGCTAAAACGTTTAAGGCTCCTTTAGATGACGCTGAATCAGCTCGTGCTGAATTGATGTTACCAGTGTCAGAAGAAATAGACTGCTCGGATTTCCTTTACTCTTTAAAAATCTTTTTATTGTAACTAATCAGCCGAAAGACGTCCACTGCTGGACACTGGCCTCTCCTAAAGTTCTCCATGACGACCGGTCCTGCGCTGGTATACTTACCCTTGTAACATTTGTCTCACAAAATTCTTGAATTCCACTTGCGGGACAGCTAAATAAGCTTGTTAAACAAATCGTTATCGTCATGTCAGTTATTATATTTTCTGGCCACAACAACTAGCTTGTTGTGGCCAGAAAATAGAAGAGAGAGAGATTAGAGAGATTCAGATTCAGATTATTTATTCAATGTAGATTCTTTACAGAATACTTATTGAATGTCATGCAGAATACAATTCAAATAGAGGGAGTCTACGCCGTTTCGTATCGTGCTATGGCAGCGTTAAAGAAAAGGCAGAGTAAATCAACGTCATCTAAAATGTCCTTTAGTCAAACCGTGTAGGTAATCATTTTATATAGATACGTTCACCCTGTAATACTTTCTGCAAATATTATGAACACTGCAGATCTATATTTGTGTTTGCTTTGTACCTTGCACATGCTTATACCTGTTTTATCTAATCTTGATACTTTTTGCTGAGTATTTATCCATTATGTATTTGTAACCATACTCCAAATAAGTTGTGATAGGTAGGATACAATATTTGTTAGGAGTGTGACCGGTTTCGACAAATGCCTTCAGACACCCTCTGCCAGTGCCAGTGGGCAGGGCACATCGCAAGAAGAACTGATGGCCGATAGGGCGTAAGGGTTCTAGGATGGCGACCACGTACCGGAAGACGAAGCGTTGGCAGGCCCCCCACAAGGTGGACCGACGATCTGGTCAAGGTCGCGGGAAGCCGCTGGATGCGAGCAGCGCAGGACCGGTCGTCATGGAGATCTTTAGGGGAGGCCTATGTCCAGCAGTGGACGTCTTTCGGCTGAAATTATGATGATGACCCTAGAAAAATAATGCCAATAACAATGTATCAAGTACCTATCTATTTTTACATTATTTTTTATACACGACACGCCTCAATCACTGGCTAACAACTATGTCTTGTAAATAATCTTGCTAGAATTTTTCAAATCCCAAAAGCTAGTTCAATAATAAGATCATCCACGTACAAAGATCTAGATCAAGATTAATAAAAAAATAAATACAATTTCAAACCTCAAAAGAGAAGATTTTCATAAAAGTATGCATTGTTTTTTAAGTGACACTTTTAACACTAACATATTGACCAAGATAACTAACAAATGGGTCTTGATTAATAAAGGACATTTGAATTTGAATAATGCATTCTAAAATGTTTGCAATCTGAAAAAAAAGCGAATTTGTTCTATTACATTTATTTTGAAGAAAAAGTTTTTAGAGATGCCGAATCTACGAATAAATAATAAGTTTATAGTAAATAGTATAGTAAATAGTAGTATTCGTAGTGCCGAATTTATAAGACTTTTATAGGCGCCAAATAGGTAGTCAAAAGTAGTTGTTATTTCAATAGCCACAATAGTTTCAGACGCGCTGCGTTTTCAAACATGGCCTGATTTTGACTGTTGCGTGGCGTCTGCGTAAGCGCTGAGACACTCTTACTTATAGTATACAGGAAGAAAAGTAGAAAGAAAAAGCGGTAGAGGGAGACCTATAAGGAAGTCAAAAGATAGGTTCGGAAAGGCTATTATTTCAAGTTTGAAGTAAATAGAATGATTGAAACTAGAATGACTGCGGTGCGTCTGGACTCCGGATGGTACTCCTAGAAGGGTGATGGTGGAATAAGCTCATGGAGCTCTTGAGCACACTCTCCGAAGTACAATCTGTAAAGACCGACAGACATGCAACATTGCGACGGTGGGCCAGACTGTGAAACTTGGTTTTCACTAGCATCTCCATCGAGTCAAGTGCGGCTAGTTTTGACATTTAGCTGAGCCATCCCAAAGATGACAGCAATTCTTGATACTCAAAATGGATACGCCAAAAATCCTTGAAATATCCCACAAATGACGTTTGTTCGTTAATCACTTGAATCTTGACTTTGTGCCGCTCAAGGTAGCAATCTCAAGAAAATAAAAGGTAAAGGTAAAAGAGCGCAATTAAGCGCGTAGCGTGGCGCATTGAGGCGTATTAGTTATCGGGCGATAACGCGCGTGCATCAATCGATTGTACGCACTCCGGTGGCGGACGGCGCAACGCGCAAGGTCGGTGAGAAAACGCGCAGAATAGAATACAAGTGTGAACAAAATTGAAAATAATGAGAAATCAACTAGCCACCAGTACCTAAATGAATTTTTGATAATCCTATACTATTAAACATCGTGTGTAGTCCCTACCCGTGGGTTTCGTAAGAGGCGACTAAGGGCTTATGAATCGGAAAATGGGCAGCAGCGTCTTTCTGGGTATCGTACCATCTTACATACTGCATTCACCATACAACAGCGGTCGTCAGCCGCAACGCTGGTGACTATGGTAAATCCCCTCCAAAGGACCACGCGTTTTAGCTGGAGTTTTGGGGGGAGCTCCCTGTCTTGCAGTCGACGTTTCATGGTATATATACTATCAAACTAGCAATATTCGTATATTTGTAATCGATTTCTCGAAAACGGCTCTAACGGGAAAAAATCGTTTTCTCATTATTTTTTGCATTTAATGAAAATAGCATGTTTCAGAAACCCCACAGCGCCATCTGTTATTGGGCTTTGGTTAAAATTATACAAAACAAATCGCGGTCGCCCAGGTACTAATGATAAAACAGGTTAGGTAAGCCGAAGAAAAGATGAGGACTGTATAAAAGATTATACGAGAAAGAAAGAACAGAATGTTGAGATGACGTTCGATAGAGAAATGGAAGCGATAAACATGTTGCGCCGACCTTAAATAAATTGAGACACGGGCAGAAGAATGATGATGATGATGAATGATAAAACAGGCAAACGAGTAAACAACCCACTTTATGGTATCCCATGAACACCTGCAATGTCAGACTTGGAGTTACGGTGTTATAATACTTATACTCTTACGTTGCCGGACGTTGAGGTGGGACTAGTTGAGTCGTTTTTCAAAAGTGCCACTTTCCAAAGATGTATTTCCAATTTCCAAAATTGTATTTTTAAATTCAGACCATTTTTGCTTTTCCTTCTATAGGAATTGATTTTTCACTGCATAATAGTCTTATCAAAACTTAATCCAATGTTTCTTCAGGACGAGCTGAGATCCGTACTGCGGGTTTAGCTGTGTCTAAAGGATGTCTTCTAAGACTTAACCAGCTTAGTCTAAGCAGACGTGTTGAAGTCTCACATCTCGCATACTAAGCTAGTTGATATATTGTTTGAGACTTTAGAGGTTCCAGTAGTAAAAACCTGCGAAAATGTGAACCGACGAAGCAAGAAGACTGAAAAGGTTTGGCCCTTAAAGTACACAATTAGGAAAATCAAATATAAAGAAAATTTCTTTATATTTGAACAAATGTGCAGTTGAAGTTTCACCGATAGCTCCAACAATGGATGCGAAAGCGAGATTCTTCCACAAAGATGGAACGCGTCACCTCCTGTCCCACATGTCCTGACACCTGCAAACAGATGACCTCTATAAGGCTACAAAGATCGTAGTGAGTGTGTCCTTTTCTCGGGCAAGTTCAGAGCTTAATTGACCGAGTACCACTTTATCCCTTCACATTATTGTATAAGATCCCACGGCAATATTATGCACCTATCTGTTATTTGAACGAAATGTCGTCTATATGGAAGGTTACAGGGATCATACAACGCCCTTTGCAGCAATGAATATTACCGTATGTTGATATGTGTTTTTAAGGTACTTGCGGCAAGAAATTTCCAGGCAACCATAGGGCGTTGTGTATGATCCTACGTGTAACCTTCCATATACGAGTAGACCACATTTCGTTCAAATAACAGATAGGTGCATATTCTTGTTGTGGGACCTTACACTATTACGTCGCTGTGCCGGCTTTCGTAGAGCTTCTCAAGTACAGAGGCCACTTAAAGGCTGCTGTAAAAGTTCTCTTTTCTACTTTGTCTAGGCCTTGTGACCCCTCCCGCCCATTAAATAAAACCAACCACATTTAGTTAAAAAAAACATAATCAAGAGCATTTCTCACGAGGAATTCAGTTTCCGCAACGCACTGCGTGACGGCAACCATTGTGTACACTTAACAGTATGTCATTAGAAACACTTTTGGACCTTATGGCGTGGTAGTAGAGTTGAAAAAGTTTCTACCGACGAGCGGTTGACCGTACTAACCGCAAGGTCGTGCGTATAATCTGTGGGTATAATGGTCTGTCTGAATGCGTGTTGTTGACTGTTGTGCAACGAATACCGCCACGTGTGATGTACCCACAATTTGGTATTAATTTAGAGGTCGCTGGGAAGCTTCCTGGACTTGACCACATTTTTATTTTTAACAATTTCTATACATCCATTTGAATTAAATAGAATCAATAAGCAGATGTATTCAGCAAATATTTAAGGAGTTGTAAAAAAAATCTGATACCATTTTTGCGGTACAGTTCGGCGCTCAGCAGATGAAGGGGCGGACATACGCGGGCAGTCACGGACATTGTCGCCAGTGTGGCCGGTATTGCGAAAATTATAGTTTTTATCAGAATAATATTCAGATATAACAAGTTTAAAAGTTGATCTATGTTTTAATCTAAATTAAAATCAATTTGAACAACCTTTTCGAGTGATTAATTCTTTGAATTCAAGCTGTTTTTCTTTCCAAACTAAAGATTTTGGAAAATACGCGCATAGAAACGGAGCGTTTTTTTCATGTCAATGACTATAGTAATACGAAAATAATTGCAGTACCGGCCACACTGGCGGACTGTCAGAACAAAAAGTCTGTCGTCTGCTGCGCCACTTCAGGTTATAAATTTTTTTATACTAGGTTATTTTTTGGACCTGATTTGCGTATGCCCACGTTATTACAGAAAGTTAGAAAAGTCGTAGAACAAAAGTTGTTGCTTTTGACCTCTGTAATAACGTGGGCATACGCAAATCAGCTCCAAAAAATAACCTTGTGTCTATATGAAAATACCGTACATAGAGGGGAGAGCATACGGCAAAAATCCCAGAGACATAATCAAATTTCTCATTCTGTGGGTGCGTTCATAGATGAAAGGACTCCCTTCTCGTAAGAGTAAACAAAGCGTATCCCAGATAGGATTATTACTTTACTTTCGGCTACCTACCTTTTCTTGAGTCTACAATAAAGGCGTATTTTAATAATAATAATTATGTCACATATTTTTTACGACGAAAAAAAGGACGGGTTGCACTCCGGGAGTGCCGGTAGAAGTGAAAACTTGAATTTTTGAATAAAGTAAGTAATGCTATTTGTAAGGGTCAATCGCGCCATTGCTCGCGTACTTCTTACCCGACTGCCCTAAAACAGGAGGGTTATGTTTTTCGAGTGTATGTATGTATGTATGTCGATTTTTTCAAAGGTGATTTGAACCTCGCTACGCATAGAGGGATTTGAAGGCTTGTCAAGTGTTGCACTTTTGAAACGTCAAGGTTTGTTTTGGTTCTTTTTGCACTTCTGCTAATTTAAAAAGTTATCTGATTGTTCTCTTGACAACTAGTATGACGTTGTCTTTACTTTCAGTCGTCTATGAAACTATTTGTTTTGATGTTGTCGTGAGCGAACCGGCTCTGTAGTTTTTATAATTTTACTGTTATTAAAATACTTATATCTAATCAAATAAGTGTTGTACACAAAAGCCTAAATGCTGAACAATACATATATCGTACCGGCATGCGGATCTCATTCTTCTAGGAAACAGGACATCGAAGAATTCTTATGCTTTCATTTGTAAGTAATATTTAAAAGCTTATTTTTGCAAAAAAATGTGTAATACTCATTAAAGTGACAACAAATTTTATTAAAGATTAGGTAAATCAATTTAAAAAAACCTTCCACAAAGAAATATACTGCAAATTACAAGAAAAATTCAAGAATATCTACATAACGCGAATGATTTTGAGTATCCACCATTAGAGATGTAAATAGTGGTTATCGATAATGTCTAAAAAGTTATCGAATTAAATCAGATGCTCACTTCATAATTCTAGTACGGTCTCTGTAAATGGTTATATCGCTACATGTTAATCTACCGAGTAATATAAAAACTGGCCAAGTGCGTGTCGGACTTGGTAGATTTAGGGTTCCGTGGTGTTGTCTAATTCATCAATATATTGCTATTTGTTAGTAAAATATATAAAAAAAAAAAAGTATTGACGTTTGCAAATTTCAGGAAATGTGTGATTTTATTATTATTAAATTAATTGATTTAAAAGACATTATTTCAAATTCTGTGTCAAAGATAAAGCTCTTCTTTCGCAAAACTTGTATAATACAGGGTGTTCAATAATGTTTATTTTAAAAACATCTTACTCGGAGTAATGATTGGCATCACTAATAGGTACATAGGGTCTTCATGCCCTGATACCATGCTAATCTGTTGTAGGCTATTTTATCACTAAACAACTCGTGAGTGTTACAAGCGTGATTTTAGCTTCTACAGCAATTGAAATAAGATCGGTACACCGTCCAATGTGTCAAGCTTGACGTACTCTTGACTGTACCATATCATCGGTAGTCAATATTTATTTATTTTCAGGTCCCTTCAAGTTTTAAAGATAAAGTAGAACTGCATAGCAGCGGCATTGCAACTAGGCAATAAAACTACTAAATAAACAACACTTGCAGAGAGACTTGAGTGAAAATGGTGACGAAAATAAGAGTTATTATTAGATAGTAGGTAACTTTATTAGTAGATTCATAACTTTTTAAATATACTTCGTAACGTTCTGTAATTTTATTTTAGGTAGTAGGTAACTTTATAAGTAGATTCATAACTTTTTAAATATACTTCGTAACGTTCTATAATTTTATTTTAGGTAGTAGGTAACTTTATTAGTAGATTCATAACTTTTTAAATATACTTCGTAACGTTCTGTAATTTTATTCATCTACTCTTCATTTGAATTAAATGAGAGAATAAATAAAGCAGCTTAATTCATTTCTGATGAATTCCTTTTTTTTATAATATTAACTATAAATACAGAAATGCGAAAAAGACACTCTACGCACCCCTTGGAATAGACTCCTTCACCATACGCGACCCGCGCCCGCGCGATTGCCGGGTTCTTTATCGAGCCTAGTTGTACTGCGTGGACGTGCGTAAGTCTCTGTCATTTTAAAATTCTGATGATTTGTGGTTTCGCGCTTGATGTATGAATTGTTCGGGGTGCGCTTTTATAAACATAAGTGCAACGACAAATGTTGGTTCTATTCATTTGATTTCTCTTCAAAGATCATTATTGTAAATAGCATACAAAACACTAGAATTCAAGACGATTTTTTTAAGTCACAAAATTTTGAATTCATCATGAGCATCTAACATCTGCTCAAAGCCTCGTCAATATTTAATGTGTGAATGTTAATACTATCGTTTTAAAAAAGTCGAAATATTACATTATCGCACTCGTCATATCGAGTGCCTGCACATCTCTAGCTGGTCAAAAAGCGTTACAGCGACGTTTGAAAGTAGATAATCATAAACATGTTTATCTCTTTTTTTCTAATATGACTCTTAACATGAGTAAAAAGTCAAGCTATAGCCAACACTTTTCGGATCCCTCTATGACCGAGCGTAGCGAGGTTCAAATCTCTTTGGATTTTTTTGATGTCACTGAATGTATGTATATGTATATTTATTTAATGGCATCACATCTCATTACAAAACGTATTTCGCCAATGTCAAAGTAAAAGAATTGTCACAAAAATATGGCGACACGCCAATGTCCAGTGAAAGAATGATTTACACAGGAATCCGCATCTCGAAGATCGACGACGAGGAGAGCCTGTGCACCACGATGACTCCGATAAGTTGATAGGGGATATTATTGAAGTCTCGAAGAAAGCCGCTAATCACCATCCAAAAACATTAGTAGAAGAATATATTTCCATTTACTATTAAATGTTCACATTGTAAGACGTTTATTGGATAATATCCCATCAAAATTATACTTTAAACTCTCAAATCAACAAATAAAATCCAAATTGAAACAAATTCACGTCTGCCATCTTCAAATGCTGACAAACGACCCCGATGAAGCCATCACTGAATAAAAACCCGTATTGTAATAACAATACGGCTGACAGTTGACGCTTTTTCGATCCGGCTACGGATCTGACGCGAGATCTGACGCGAGATTAAAATTTTTTACCCATCTAAAAAAGTGCCAAGCGCCGCTAAAGAAGTTTTCACTTCAAAAACTTTAACATGGAAATCATTCATTCGGATATTCTGTGAATTGGGATTTATAATTTTGCTTTTATAAATATTCATAATGTTAATTGAATTGTGCAAAACTTCTCGGATGGAAGCTCTGGACATGAAACTGAACAACTTTTGTTTTACATCATTATTAAGCAATATTAATGCCTCAAGTATAGTCGTCAGCTGACCGAGCCAATTTGTATGACAAAACCATTTTTATGTGAAAAGTCGTAGAACAGAAAAATATTCACTTTAATGTTCAGAGCTACTCGTACCACCCAAGACGTTTTGCGCAATTTATTTAACATCCTGTCTTTTCACAGGTGAGTAAGCAAGCAGATGAGCCGAGTGATGGTGAGTGATTACCACCGTCTATACTACGCACAACAGCAAGCAAGTAAGTTTTTGAAGTGAAAACTTCTTTAGTGGCGCTTGGCACTTTTTTAGATGGGTAAAAAATGTTAAACTCGCGTCAGATCTCGCGTCAGATCCGTAGCCTGATCGAAAAAGCGTCAACTGTCAACTGTATTGTTATTACAATACGGGTTTTTATTCAGTGACATCAAAGAAGTACGCGAGCTACGCGTGACCCTTACAAAAAGCATAAATTCAAAAATGCAAGTTTTCACTTCTGCCGGCACTCCCGGAGTGCAACCCGTCCTTTTTTTATGGTCAATATGGGCTTACTCTTGACCTCGAACTAGGCCTGAGGTCAGAAGCCTATTAGGCGACATGAATAACAAAACCAGTACCAGCTTGGACCAGAGACCCACTCACGGTCAAATTGTGGTCACTGACGTGCGGCCGACAGTACCTTTTTTAGGGTTTCGTCATGTCCGTCTGTCGGACTGTCTGTCTGTTCGGTCTGTCTGTCTGCCTGTCCGCGGCTTAGCCCAGCGACCCTTAGTACTGAAAAGCTGTCATTGACGCCGACAAAGTGGTATAATAAACTTTGGAAAAAGAAGATTTTTTGAGTAGGTACCTCTCCTACACGTAAAGTGGAGGTGAATTGTTTTTTCATGCCTACCCCATCGTGTGGGATGTCGTTAGATAGGTCTTTTAAAAATATTGTAAGTTTGCGGACACAGATCAGTTTGCGGACTACTTTTCGATTAAGGGATCCGTTTGCGAAATATTTAGCTTAGAAGCACAAATTTTTGTTAGAGTCAACAAAAGTTTGAGTAAACGGTTGTTAATGGAAATGTAATGAAATTAAAAGGAAATTATCACAGCTAAATAGGCTTTTCAGGTTAAGGAGTCGTCAAAAAACTTAAAATAATCTATTATTACCTGTGATTATTACGTATTATAAAATCGAAAATTCGCCGATTCTGTACATTGAATATTTTCGCGAAAAAAAATTTTTTTTTTAAGTTAACAGAACAAATTCGGGTAGTTTTTGTAATTTTTGCCTGTTTTTCCGTTTGTCCCTTTGTCCAGTAAACCGATCGAAACCGGTTTTTCTATAATGTATTTTACGGCTTATTTCCGGGCAACATCTATAAAATCGGTTCACTCAAACGAAAGCTACACGAATGAATATTATCAATAACTCACAAACTGCTAATCTGTTCGAATAGGGTTTTCAATTATGTGTTTGATTTACTTTTACTTGTGCAACATACAAGCTATCTTACATTGAGTACCGGTTGTCTAAAACAGAAGATATATGTATTTGGCTTATTTCTGTGCAATATAAAAGCTTTGTTTAATTGCAATCGGTTCACTCAAACTGAAGATAATGCGAGTACAAAATTTCAAGCGTCGAAGTCGCTTGATACTTTGCATTCGTGTGGTGTCATACTTACAGATTTTTCGGTCGCGGAACTTTCCGCATCGGAATTTCCGTAGGTGTGTTGCTACACTAAGGCGAGACGCACACGAGGGTTTGTACACAAATTTGCAGAATTCTAGTGCAGCAACAATTTTCAGTAAAATCAATAAACTTGTGGCCTAAATGCGATTATCTAATCTAGATCTTATCCCACGCAGCTTTTGTGCGTCACTAGGTATGATAATACTATGATAATACGGTGTGAAAATACTAAAAATCTGCCCATGAAACTGATCCAAACTTTCCCCTCAAATATCAGCTGATGCAGTTTCTATGGGAGGTCAAGAATTGATCTTCGTATTTCAACCTATGTTCCTTGGAGAAAGTTGTTCAGTTTTATGGACAGATACACATCCTTCAGTAGTATCACACCTTTCCGTTACACGCAGTAAGGTCCTTATGAAATAGTGAACATAATTTTAGTATGTTACTCAGACCATGAAACTGAACAACTTTCCCCAAGGAACATAGGTCAAAATATGAAAATCAATTTCTGACCTCCCATAGAAACTACGTCAGCTGATAACGCATTTTGTATGGGAGGTCAAATTTGGTTTTTCCTATGTCGACCTATGATCCTTTGGAAAAGTTGTTTAGTTTCATGGTTTAAGTGACGTGCTAAACTTATGTTCACTATTTCATTAGGACCCTATATAGGCTGCTTCCTAACTAACTGAGTTCCTTTGAGTATGATACAAGGAGAATAAAACTGAACAACTTTCCCTAAGGAACACAGGTCGAAATAGGAAAAAAAAAATGTTGAACTCCCATAGAAACTGTATCAGCTGATAGCGCATCTTGTGTGGGAGGTAATTTTTTTTGTCGTTTTTAGACCTGTGACCTTCGGAAAAATTGTTCAATTTTATGGTCCCTGTAAATACAAAGGAATGCGGTTGATTACGAAGCACGCTATATAGAGAAGCCTACTGGTTCTAAATGTCTTCTCAAATGCCCAAACCCTCTCTAATTATCCTTTGAATATTTCCTGTAATTTAGACGGCTCAAAACGAGAGGGATCGGCAATTTCCTTTGAATTAAATGCCTTGTTTTCGGCTTTGTGTATGATGATATGGATGATGAAAATGAAACAGGCTATTTGTACGGTCAACCGCCCGTCAGTAGAATCTTTTTCAACTCTATTACCATGCCATAAAGTCCAAAAGTATTTCTACTGATGTGCCGTTGAGTCTACATAGATTTTAGTTTGATGTTGGACGTAAAATGCATGCAACTTTTGTTCTTCGTCTTTCAAAAATTCCCAATTACTTTTGCTTATCTTTTGAGTGCCTATTAGTGCGGTCAGTTAGCTGTTTCATGTAGACACGATTTACAATTTCACTAAATTTTTTCCAGGTACTAGTTAGGTACATAGCTCTCAATTTTTGATAGGAGCCAATTCTTGAATTTCAAAAAATTTCCATAGAAAATTCAAGAATTGGCTCCTATCAAAAATTGACAGCTATGTACCTAACTAGTACTTGGACAAAATTTGGTGCAATGTGGTGAATATGGCGATATAAGACTATAAGGGACCGGACTCTCATATAACGGCTCTTTCTGGTCGATTGAGCTCGGCTGCATATGCTGTTAGAAAAATCAGACAACTTACTGATGTAGCTACTGCAAGGCTGGTTTACTTTAGCTACTTCCATAGCATTATGTCTTATGGCATACTGCTTTGGGGCCGAGCAGCTGATATACATTCAATATTCGTTTTACAAAAGAGGGCTATAAGAGCAATTTATTGCCTGAAGACTCGTGATTCCCTGAGAGAACTGTTCAAGGAAATCAACATTATGACAGTGCCATGCCAGTATATCTATGAAAATATAATGTATGCTAGAAAGAACATTCATCAATTACCTAAAATTTGTGACAGGCATAATTTTAATACTAGAAATAAGCATAAAATTGATCAACCATATACTAGATTAACTAAAGTCAACACATCTTTCGTTGGTCTGTGTATACGATACTACAACAAAATACCTGACAATATAGTGCAATTACCTGAGAGAAAGTTTAAAGAATGTGTAAAGCAAACGTTATGTAAAAAAGCTTACTATAGATTGGATGACTATATGAATGACAAAGAGGTATGGTGCTCTGATATTCCAGCGAAACACAAGAAACACATTGTAAAAAGCCGACTCTTAAAGTAGGCCGTGCTGCAGTGGTTTCTTGCCGTTTCTTTTACGCTGCCATAGCACGATCCGAAACGGCGTAGACTCGCTCTATTTGCATTGTATTCTGCATGACATTCAATAAGTATTCTGTAAAGAATCTACATTGAATAAAATTATCTGAATCTGAATCTGAATCTGACTATATTACGGCGTCTTAACTCTGGAACTTGTAAATTAATCTCAAAAATAAAAAGAATACTTCCCATATAACTAATGAACTGGATCAGCTAAGTAAAACTTTTCGAATGCGAAAAATCGGACGGTCCACTAGCGGACCCATCATTAAAAAAAATTTTCTCGCTAAATACAAAACTTATCGAAAATCCGGAAAGACAGATTGAAGCACACACTATTAGGGAGTAATATTTTTTTAACCGATGGAGGCGCTAGTAGGCGGCGGGTAGCCTCTTAGAATAATTACGTATGGCTTTTGAAAGGCGTTTCGTTTTCCGTAAATTGTTCATTTTCAGTTTTTAACTACAAAAGGTTCGTCGAGACATATGAGGAGCTAAAAGCTTCTGTTTTGTTATGTTTTCTCGCTATTGGAGATATTTTCATTGTCCTTTCTTGCTTTTATACGTCCTTCATGTCGAGTGCTCTATTTAATTTGCCCTTATTTGTGTGGAGAAGTTGTATTTTGTGTCTATGTTTTGTATTTAAGGATTAACGTCTGTTGGTTGGCGTGGTTGGTAGTGAGCCTGCCTTCTATGTTCAATTCCCGCCCAGAGCAAACATTTGTGTGATAAACACGACTGTGTAATCTGTGCCTGGTTGTTATTTCATCTATTTACGTATGTCATATACGTAAATAGATGTCTGATGTACTATCAGTCTTTGGTACCCATAATATAGGTGTTGCAGGCAAATTGTATAACTCGTCGTTTTACATTGTGGCGAAGTCGCACCTCTTTGTTAGAATGGAAAACAATGTGATTCTTTCCGTTTTAGTGCCATTGCTGCAAAATAGATTGGTATACGACGCACAAAATAACTTTGGCCCTGTCATTGATGCGCAGAAGAAAAAAATGGCCCATTTTTGACTACTGCGCATCAATGACAGGGCCAAAGTTATTTTGTGCGACGTGTAAGCATAGGAATGAACGAAAAAATAAATAACAGTTTACTTCTACCACAGGGATGTTCTATGAAACTGAATTTATACCTACACACATAAAATCACGCCTTTTTCCCGTCGGGGTAGGCAGAGACCACAGTCCTCCACCTGCTACGATCTTGACATACTTCCCTCGCTTGCTCTACTTCCATCAATCCTTTCATACATGCTAATCGCTTTAGGGCACTTTTAACCTGGACTTTATTTAGAACGTCCTGAATTCGGTCCTAGAACGTACGCCGCGGTCTTTTCTTTTAAACTTATCCATTCACTCTCGCGTGGTAGATCTCTTTTGTCACTCTTCTTTCATCCTCTCTACATGACCAACTGAATTTATCACTCAAAGTATTCAGTACAGTACCGTAGAAAAGAGTGAATAAATAAATGGAATAAATATTGAATTTCTTGCCGTGACGAGACGCTGGTTTCCATGCGTTTCTACACAATGCTGCACGAGACGCGCTTTCCATTTCATTAGCATACTCTTCTACGTAAGCTAAATGTATTCTGACTGTACCAAGCTATTGTTGTCAATGGATTTTAGTTATATTGTAAGGAAATTATTTTCACCACTCTTTATATTCTAACTACAACGCTATTTGCTTTAAATAATTAAAAATAACAATAGTGCAACAGTAGGACTGAGCGATCTTACTTATAGGTTACTAGCTTTCCGCCTGCGGTTTCACCCGCATTAAATGCGTTTTCCCGTGGGAATTGAATGTTTTCCCGCGGTAAAAAATAGCCTATGTGCTATTCCAGGACCTAACCTATATGTGTGCCAAGTTTCATTAAAATCCATACAATAGTTTTTGCGTGAAAGAGTAACAAACATCCATCCATCCATATACTTACAAACTTTCGCGTTTATAATAATAGTAGGATAGTAGGATATATATGAAGGATAGGATAAGATAGGATAGGACTAGTATAGGATAGGACTAGGACTAGGATAGTAGGATAGGATAGTAGAATAGGATAGGAGGATTCTGTGGCTGTGCGTACCACATAATAACCTATAACTATTACGGTCGTGTCTGAGGTGTGCTGTAACTAAAGCTTTTTAGAACTAGATTATGTGAACTGCCTTTTCAGACATATTTTTTTCCTTTTAATTTAAAAAGAATATTATTCGGGTACCGCGGTCACAAAAAACCCCAAATCCATGGTGCCAGCTGCTACCCTGACAAGCGCGTTGCTTTGCTTCCCCTCCACATTGTTCAAGCAAAAGCTGGAATTTTCGATGGAGCTCCCTGTCCTGCAGTGGACGTTTCGTGGGATGTCATGATGATGATGTAATAGTATAGTTTGAGTCTTCTTTCGTGTTTTTTCTAGTCGTCGAATTTCGTTTCGTCATTTTATGACATTTTACACAAGTATGTAGCACAAGCGAACATAATTTAGATGAGAAATAACAAAAAATCCCGAAGGACATGATTCTGTCTATAAATAGATCAAAACGCGAAATATTTTTGATCTCCCATAAAAAATGCGCTACCAATTATTGGTGCAGTGGTGGGGAAGTTTAGATTTTTCTTACGTTGTTGTTCAATTTCATGGGCCTTTGGGATTTGTATATCCTATCCTATCCTTTTTAGGGTTCCGATACCAAAATGGTAAAAAAAAGGAACCCTTATGGTGCCGCTCTGTCTGTCTGTCTGTCTGTCTGTCCGTCTGTCTGTCACACCTCTATATCTCAGCAACCACTTATGCTATCAACCTGAAATTTGGAATAGTTTTAGAATATAGTTGCCCAACTTAATTGCACAAGAAAAAATTTTGAAAAAAGTATGATTATTAATATAAAGGGGGCCAAAATAGGGGGGGCCAAATTTCAAATTGTCGCTACTAGGTCGAGTGGGGTATCATATGAAAGGGCTTTACTTGTACATTTTAAAATATATTTTTGTATTTTTTTAAATTTCTTAGTTTTAAAGTTATGATGAAAAATGTCAAGAAAAATACCATTCCCCCCCCCTTATCTCCGAAGTTTGAGTAAGGAAAAATCTGAATTAATTACAGTTGACAGAAGTTTATATAAACTTTACAGCAAAAATAAAACGATCTTTCTATCAAAAATAAAACGATGTTAAAATCAAATAATACTTATATCTTTTTTTAGTAATAAATAAAAATTAAATAAATAACTAATCCTAATAAAAATCTGGAATAAATCAAGTTCTTTCTTCATTTGCGTAAAATTCCGTCCATAAGTAACTAAAGACTATTTTCTCTATTTTCTTTGCTTGGAAGTAGGACACAAGACATGTACAAGTGTGTGGCCAACTTAGACGGCAATCAGCTGGCCGCTTTTCTACAACTTTGCCTGATTAGTAGGTCGATCTGTCTACTTCTATAAGAACTTGTACAGTCACCTTGTAGATAATATATAGGGTTATTTTGTATCGAACCAGTAAATATTGATGATGTTTCCACAGCTACAACTATGACGAAATGTAGGGTCGGCGTCTATTGACCGCACCGCCTCTCCTGGCTACTAACTTATTGAAAAACGGACTTTAAGTTATGTGGCATACAGTGCTTTATACATTTAGAAGTGAAAATAGTGGTCATCGCTGGGACTGCACGCCATCCACACTTTTTAGTACAAACTAGGTACTTGTCTGGTCATAGATTAAATAATAGTAAACCTGGTGCTGGTCTGGTGCATATCTTTTAGTACATAACTGTACTATCTTCACACCTATATACAAAAGCAGGGGCGGACCATGATGTCGTAGTTTATGTTTACCAGAACACATCATCGTAAAAGTACATACAAGACGGTTACGAACACGATGCTTATTATTAAAATCGCTTAACAGCGTATACGAAAGCGGAACTTCTGCGTCGGAACTTACCGCAAAGTCTTGTCACTTGTGACACTTGATTTGTGGTTGCGGATCGTTCCGACGCGGAACTTATATGGGAGATGTGTCGCTAGACTTAGAGAATTACACTAGTGACAGAAAACTTCTAAAGCGGTATACAAAGTAACTTTTTTTTATGATACAAGTTAGCAAAGGAGCAGGTGGGCCACCTGATGGTAAGTGGTCTCCACCGCCCAGCACCCACTGTCTTATTAGTGAAATACTTGACGCTAATAAGACAGCAAAGTGCGTTGCCCACCCTGAGAACTTAGATGTTATGCCTCATGTGCCAGTAATTTTACTGGCTCCCTTACCCTTCAAACCGAAGCACAGCAGTGCAAACACTGCTGCTTTACGGCAGAAATAGGTAAGAGAGTGGTACTTCCCCGGACGGACTTTGCATAAAAGCCCTACCACCTACAGACCTAGTTTTGTCTCAATTGTCAATCAGGTAAGTAACGATTCATTACAGTACTGTATAGCGTCGATTTATTTATTACTTTCCAAACAACAAGAGTAGCCGGTGCCTAGATTTTTCCTCTCACCAAGTAAGTAGCACAAAAGGGCTGTCGACGGCCGACTTAGCTGCAATCAGCTGCGTCACTTTCACTTTCATGACGCAACTGATCAGGCAGGACCCAAGCTTTGTCCATTGAACCCGGGTAGAAGGTAGAAGGCCGTTTGGGATTGGACATGATTTTGTTAGCCAGTCAATCATTGTAACTTATTATTAGATTCGGTTGTAAATGAGGTCTTTTATGGTACTACTTTTGAAGTATCGCGATCAACGGCGAATTTACTTTTGCCAATCTTCGGGGTTTTCATGTGCGGCGAAGGGAAAATTTACTTTTGATTAGTTTGGGCTTTATTGTTTTTCATGTTTTTCTTAGATTTCCATCTTCCGATTTTTCATATTCATCGAAAGATATTGATTTTACTTTATTTTTAGTTATAGTTGTCTTATGTGCATAATTTTATATTATAATTTTATCATAATGTCGCATTTTATGATTTATGGGTGTTTGTGTAAATTAAATTGGGAATTCCCAAATCACAATTTTATTACAGACAGGATTCGAACGGATAAGATGCAGGTTCAAATCCTGGCTTGGATGTTAGATTTTTATCATCATGGGATGTAGGGGTCTAAAATCTTGGTATAAGGTCTAAGGGTGTATCCTCGAAGTGAATTTTGGATTGCGGTGGGAGCATCCACTCTAACTCGTAGTTATGTCGTCCGTCTCCAATCTCTTTCTTTGGGCTATATTACAGACACGTTTCTGTTATCTGTACTGTTAAACAATTTCATTAAAAGATTGTATTTCCCACAGTCTTTTACATTTACGCCATTACACTAGTAATATGTGCATGCTGGACACCTGCACACCTGGTTGTTACATACTTATGAATAGTAAAAGGCACTAGACTAAACTAGCTAGAATGAGGTATTTTAAAACGTAGTTGCAAATATTGAAACCAAGTTTTCTAGTTATGATCACAAATTACTTTTTCACATCACTAGCTCAAAAAACTTTGCTTTATCGGTCAAAATCTGTGTGCAAAAGTCATTTTTGGCAGTTAGCGTGGAAAAAGTTTTTAAAATTAAAACGTGATAATGAAAAATTGTGTGTTTCGCTCGGCAGCATAATTATTTCGCGTCTCTCGCCTTGAAACCTTCGCTACGTTCAGTATCTACTTTTTGCTCAAAATTCTTCGCTTGCTCGACTTTCAACACAAGGCACTCGCGGCAAATAACAATTTTGCTGCCTTGCATAACAAATAACTATTACCAACTCTAAACTTATGAACATTCGTCCGGAATGACCCCTCCAAAAAACAGGCGTGTTTGTATGTTCATGTTGTTCCTTTTATAAAGGTATATCAGAAAGGTAGGCCTGATAGTTGTGATTCTGCCCCTCGCACATAAAATGCTCTATCAGCTGATGCAGTTACTAAGAATACGGGAAGTAATTTTTTCATATTTTTGTATTTCAATTCTGTAGGTTCCCGGGTGTGTTATACCTTGTATTATAGACTCTGAGAGCATTGCAAGGTATCCTACGTCATCGAGTACAAGAAAGCAACTGTAGCGAGAGTAGTGGCTTATTAGATCCATATTACGCTGGCTTTTCTCTCCGTATGTACTGAGTCTGCCAGTATGGGCATTGACAGATCAACGTAATAAGAGTCTAATAGGTAACTATTCTCGCTACAAACTTGCAAGTTTCTTGAACTCGATGACGTAGGATAACTTACGTGCCCTTAGAGTCAAATAGACAAAACACAAGAAAAGTAGACAAGACAAGACACGACATACAGACAAAACACAAGACAAGACAAGGCACACAAGGCAAGACACAAGACAAGACAAGACACAAGATACGAGTACAAGACAAGACAAGGCACACCAGACAACTAAACAAGCAGTAACAAGATACACGACGGGAGACAAGTAGTAATTCTTTAGTGGCTTTTTTCGTTCGTTTCATTCCGAATTTTCTACAATAGAAATAGAATAGTCAAGAATAGTCTTACGACTACTATTTGTGGTATTTTTAGGGTTCCGTACCTCAAAAGAAAAAAACGTAACCCTTATAGGATCACTTTGTTGTCCGTCTGTCTGTCTGTCTGTCTGTCAAGACCCTTTATCTCACGAACGGGTAGAGGTATCAGGTTGAAATTAATACCATATATTAGGATCCACGAACCACACAAGATCTGAAAATTTAAATTTTTTACAATGACGCAATCAAAAGATATGGCATTTTATGTCCTCATCTCCATACATTTATTAAAAAATGCAAAACCTACAGGGTACTTCCCGTTGACCTAAAATTATGAAATTTGGCAAGAAGCTAGGTCTCACAGTACAAATAATGGGAAAAGTCTGAAATCATTAAATATTACAACTTTTCTCACAACTAATGGTAACCAATTGTGGTGAGCTCCCGTTTCAAGAACATTCATATAAGAGAGGGATCAAGTTGGATGGTCGCTGAGGCGATTTTTGTTTTAGTTCTTTTTAAAAACGGGAACACTTACAAACTTGAAAATTGGTATGTTTATAGTGCATAAGCTATAAAATAACAACAATAATAAAATTTGGTCAAGCGCGTGTCGGACTCAAAAAATTTAACACATTAACTTACTGAAATTTCAACTTATACAATTATGTTTATGTGGTGGTACGGAACCCTCAGTGTGCGAGTCCGACTCGCACTTGGCCGGTTTTTACTTTGTAACGTTGCCTTTATCTTTCTGGGTCACTTAAACCGATAGACCATATACGTTCATTATGGATAAGGTGACTTGGTTGTTTAATGAATAAACCTTAATTAATAGATACGTGTACTAGACATATTTATTGTACACTCAACAGCACGTCAGTAAAAACACTTTATACCTTATGGCGTGGTAATAGAGTTGAAAAAGTTTCTACCGACGAGCGGTTGACCGTACATAATAGTCGCAGGATATCGGGTGTGTCAGAGAAAAAAAGATAAGCCTGATTATGCTGCATACCTTTACCTAAACAGGTTTTAAATAAAGTACGGAATAACTTTTTCAAATAGCAGTTTTTTCAGTTCCTCTCAGTTTAATGTTTGAGGTGGCATGGGACGACCGAAAATTATATGCTATAGTTTTTCGGCCTTCATTTAAGTTTCGAAGTTTGGGTTAATTTGGATTCGTCTTCATGTTGCTTCTCATTAAAAGATGTAGGTAGCTACACTAGTTTCAAAACCTTTACCTACGCATTTCTCGAAATCACTTCAAAACATCGTGTGTAGGCATATAAGTTTCGTGAAATAATTTACCTCAGAACCCTTATCTAAATGAAATTGGAATATTAAACATGCATTTAGTTTAGGACCGCAACACTTTGCACAACCCGGGTCTAATATCAGACCGCAAAGTGGGCCAATTGCATTCATTCTCGCCAACAAATTGCACATTTTGTATTTACTTGTAATATTAAGTCCCAATTTCTTTTGCTTCATTATTTTACAACTTAGATTTGATTAGAATGACTGCAGGACAGAGGCACAGTAAATATATAAGCTAAAGCAGTATGGAAACTCCTAACAAACGTCCAAAACTGGCGCACTCACACATGCACACACCGCTACAGGAAAATAAGCAGTTTTCGCGCTGAAGTAAGTCGTGGGTGCTAAAACCATAATACAAACAAAATAGGTACATATATAGAGTTCCTAAAGTATGTCCCTGTCCTTGTGCGATAAAAGGCGACTAAGTATCTTAATCTGCCCTTGCGTGATAAAAGGCGACTAAGTGTCCTCATCTGCCCTTGTGTCATAAAAGGCGACTAAGTGTCTTTATCTGACCTTGTGTCATAAAAGACGACTAAGTGACTTAACCTTCCCGTGTGTCGTAAAAGGCGACTAAGTGACTTCTTAACCTTTACTTGTGTCGTAAAAGGCGACTAAGGGTTTCGGAAAAATTTGTTTAGTTTTACGGTCCGAAAACATGCTGAAAGGAACTAAGTTGATAGAAGCACCCCATTATTTGAGTTCATCATACTATTCTTATTTCAAAACATCTGGGTTACAACCCTGACGCTCCGACGCAGAATAGTTCTTTTTTCAAAAAAAGGCCCGAGTTTCCATACTGCTTTAGCTTATATAATAGGTCTTTACCTATCAAATTGCCGAAATTTTCTTACAGATTAATGAGATCATAATTCCTATTATTCTAATGCTATTTTTTTCATTTGTCTTATATTTGAAAGTTGACTTCAAGGTTATCAATTTACGCATAACATAAAGTTTTTATTTTTAGTTTGATATATAAAATTACAGGTTTAAAAATTGTTCGTCTTAAATGTCGTCCGATTTCATCATTAAATTTGTTATATTTTTTTTACAGTTAATATTTTTCGAAAATTAAATTTAAGCTTCTGTTAGCTTAATGTCTTCCCAATAATGCTTAAAAAGAATTAAAAAAATTGGATTTATAATTCCTAAGAAAAATGCAAAAATGTTAGTACTGAAAATTGAGTTTACCTAAAATTCGCCATACAAAACGGCAATTTCATAGGTAAAGACCTATTATTTACTGTGACAGAGGTATGCGTGAGAGCAGGACGGAGCATCCTGTTGCATCATTTCGTCTTGCTATCGTACTGCTGTCATTCGAATTAAGGGGCTGATAAGCGCTAAACTTGAGCAGGTTTTTAACGAAAAGTGATGAATAAACCGACGAACATGTATGAAAGGATTGATGAAAGTACAGGAAGCAAGGGAAGTATGTCAAGATCGTAGCCGGTGGAGGACTGTGGTCTCTGCCTACCCCAACGGGAAAGAGGCGTGATGTTATGTATGTATGTATGTAGAAAAAAAGTGATAAATTAGCATCTTTACAATACCATGGCTGACTCTGAAACACGATTAAATATATTTGGTACGCCATAAAAAAATCTAAAGTTACCTCTTCTTTTTGCTTTTAAACCGTTTTTCTTAAGTAGGTACCCATTAAATATATGATGCCAAAACTTTTACATATTATTCAATATATTATGCATAATAATATAGCTGTTTTATAATTAATATTATGGGTACAGATTTTGAGAAAAATGCAAAAATGAGCGAAAAACGTAAAACAGCGCAAATCCGCTCCGTTCTAGCACGCGCATTCTGCCCTTTGTTAGAAAGGGAGGTAATTCAGCTCTTATCAGCCCCTTAAGTTACATTATTTCGAGTGTAGGAAAATCTTGACAAAACCGAGTTAATATGTATTTTATTTTAGAATTAGAGCTGAGCTTCTCTCGGTGGGGTATCTTCTCTTCAGCCGTTGGTTGCAAAATTTGTCGTTAAATGAGCCGTGCCAGAGAACTATCGTTATGAAAACTCTACTATGGTTTGCTAACCAGAGGGACGTAAAGTCTAAAAAAGTCTTATTTTTGGACGACCGCGAACCGAACAACGTTGTGAGAAATTACGTATATGATTTTTATCTAGCGATATTTTAAGTAAAGTATAGTGCAATGCGTATTGTAAGCCTAATTTTGCGAGTGAATTTATTTGTGTGTTTTTCCAATAGTGGATTTATATTCTTAAATTTTATCACGTTTGTTTTCTTGTTTAGGTATTTTTATCACCAACTGCATTTTAGGAGAGCTCTAGAAGTACATCCACGCCCCCACAGCACACCTAGAGGTATTATATTACTTATTACGATGAAAACTGAAACTGAACTTAAAGGGGGCATTAAAGTACCCACGCAGGGGCATTAAAGTCCCCACGCAGGGGCGTTAAAGTTCCCACGCAGGGGCATTAAAGTCCCCACGCAGTTGCATTAAATTCCTCACGCAAGGGCATTAAAGTCCCCACGCAGGGGCATTAAAGTCCCCACGCATGACCGCCGGGCCTAGTGCCCGGTGAGATTCTGCTCGGAATACCTCACCCCCGTACCTGCAGCCTTTAAAGTACGGCTGTAGAAGAGTCACACAAGAAAACAAGAAATAAAGATACAAATACTGTTCTGTGCTGCCCTGCGTTGCGTATGCCTGCGTCGTATACGTACCTATCTGTTTACGCCCAACTTTGCCGCTTTTGCTACAACTCACTGTTATCAGTGAAGAATCTTCTATTCTCCTTATCAGTTTACTCTCCAACGTTTACCTTTTCCTTCACTTGCTCGAAGTAGCTTCACTTCTTCTTCCCTCAATCTTCTTGTGATATTTTTATGAAAATAATAAGGTTTTTTATTGTCGCTTCTTTTTTTCCCACATGGCGCCACTAATGTAACTGAAGTTTTTTTAATATCCTACAATGAATAACAAACATTTAGATTTTTGTTTACTGAGCATTATAATGGAATTTAACTCTACTTTATACTGATACTACTCGTAGTAGGTATAGTACCGAGAACAAATTTTAATTTCTTATCAACCAGGCCCACATCTATGCTGTGCTCCACAAATTACTATGCACAATAAATAAGCGCTTATACACAAAAGTGAGTGCCTCAAGGTTGACCGGTGCTCACGCCACTGCCGTGGTGTTGCCAGACTTTAAAATAGATTACTGCTGATTGGGTTAAAAGGGTTTTGTATCGTTGGCCAACCAAATGACATTTTCTTTCCAAATCGCTGACTGTCATAAGCTAAGTTATTTCACGCCATAACGATTAGCGTGTCGATTAAGTAAACAGTCTGTATTCCTGAATTCGAAGCGTTCGTGTAATAATGCTCTTTTCGATAACGAAAGTGGCCGTGGTGGGATCCAGATGGGTGACCCACTAGTGACACAACAACTAGAGAGTTTCCGTGCTTCGGAAGGTACGTCAAGTCGTTTTTCCTGGCTTATGTCACTAGTAGTCGTTGAGCCAAGCCAGAGGCCATTTGGAAGCTTGAAAATTTGGAAGCTGACAGTCAGATTGGTCCTTGGGAAAAGTTGTTTACCACCTCTTAAAATATCCGGGACAATAAAAAAATAACGTTGTATTCTAACCAAGCGATTAAGGCAAAGTTGTTGTTGCCGCTATATTTTTCAGTTTTTCTGTATACCTACGCAAAATTTAATAGCGAAACATTCTATCCAAATAAAGTAATATTCAATGTTCTCCACACGTGTGTCCATTTACTAGTTTCTGCACACCTAAGTCAATTCGCATTACGTAGCTTCTTTATAGCGACACAAATTTTAACTAGGTTCAAATTTTGCAACGTTGAAAATAAAATCCAGATACTTACTTAATTTTATTCATAGAGGTCGTAAAGGAAACGTATAAAGGAAACGTATAAAAACCTACATACTTTGTTTAATTATTTTTGACTGTGATATTGTTGAGTTTGTGGGTTAGCAATACTTATTGCTTCAACTTTCAATTAATTGAATTTTAAAATTACCTATTAATGTTATTGTTTGTTAGTATAAACTATTGTTGAATTAATGTTGTATAAACATCGAAATAATAGATTCGATAGGTCAAAGAATTCTCGAGAATAAGCCTAACATACAAAATTTAATAAATTATGTTTGTTTTTATCTGTGGTTGTAAGTAATAAAAAAAGCTTTGTTGAAATAGCAAAGTAGCAGTACAAGTTCTATAGATATGAATTTATTATTAAAAATACCTTATTGACGAGAGGTGTCGCAAGTCGCTACACTTTTGCAAAATTTTAAAATAAGCTATATTTACATCGTAGTACAATGCAATAAGTATTTCGTAGTTCATCGAAATTCCTATGGCTACATTCAAACTTTTACCTTATCTTAGCTCTCATTCACCAAGTATCTTTGTCACTTTTGGTGTCACCTTCATTGGATTGGTAAAAATGGTATCAGTCTGGCAACATCAATCCGTTCGAAATATCATACGGTGTCGATCAAAAACATTCTTTACGAATAGCGGTTAGATATGTTTAACTGGTATAACTTATGTTACCAACGTAGACAACTTTTTGTGAACAGTGTTGCCTTATAAGCAACTTGCTTTCCTTGCAGCGTTTCTTGATTTATGTCAGAAGTGTTTTATTATAGAATCTTTTAAAATATCAGATTACCTATAGGAGAGAAAAATCCATGGGATTAGACTACGGTTCTAACGGGCTAATTCAAAATTTTAATTGACTTAAGTTTATTGTATCAACATTGTTCATTCAAACATATTTAGAAGGGCGCGTGGGCTTACAGTGTCGTTTTTAGGGTTCCGTACCTCAAAAGAAAAAAACGGAACCCTTATAGGATCACTTTGTTGTCCGTCTGTCTGTCTGTCAAGACCCTTTATCTCACGAACGGGTAAAGGTATCAAGTTGAAATTAATACCATATATTAGGGTCCATAAACAACACAAGATCTGAAAATTTAATTTTTTTACAACGACGCAATCAAAAGATATGGCAGTTTATGTCCTCATCTCTATACATTTATGCAAAAATGCAAAACCTACAGGGTACTTCCCGTTGACCTAAAATTATGAAATTTGGCAAGAAGGTTGGTCTCACAGTACAAATAAAGGGAAAAGTCTGAAATCATTAAATATTACAACTTTCCTCACAACTAATAGTAACCAATTGTGGTGAGCTCCCGTTTCAAGAACATTCATATTAGAGAGGGGTCAAGTTGGATGGTCGCGAAGGCGATTTTTGTTTTAGTTCTATTTTAAAAACGGGAACACTTACAAACTTGAAAATTGGTATTTTTATAGTTCATAAGCTATTAAATAACAACAAATTATAAAATTTGGTCAAGCGCGTGTCGGACTCAAAAAATCTAGCACATTAACTTAATGAAATTTCAAGTAATACAATTATGATTATGTGGTGATACGGAACCCTAAGTGCGCGAGTCCGACTCGCACTTGGCCGGTTTTTTTTCACCATATCACTACCACCACTTTGTTTGTGACCTAAAATGCCAGGACTATTTAAAAGTAAAAAAAACCGGCCAAGTGCGAGTCGGACTCGCGCCCTAAGGGTTCCGTACCTATCTACCATATGATAATTATACTAAAAGCTTTTGCTCTTTGATTTTAAAAACTCCGTGACCATCCAACTTGACCCCTCTTTTATAAAAAAGTTCTTGAAACGGGAGCTCACCTTAATTGGTTACTATTAATGGTGAGAAAAATTTAAATATTTAATGATTTTTTCCCTTTATTTGTACTGTGAGACCTAGCTTCTTGCCGAATTTCATAATTTTTGGTCAACGGGAAGTACCGTGTAGTTTTTGGCCTTTTTTCATACATGTATGGAGATGAGGACATAAGAAGCCATATCTTTTGATTGCGTCATTGTAAAAAAATGAAATTTTCAGATCTTGTGTGGTTCATGGACCTTAATATTCGTTATCAATTTCAATCTGATACCTCTTCTCGTACGTGAGAAAAAGGGTCTTGACAGACAGACAGACAGACGGACAACAAAGTGATCCTATAAGGGTTCCGTTTTTTATTTTGAGGTACGGAACCCTAAAAATAATAAATCTGAATGCAGTTGCAAACTATAGAAGATTAATTTATTTAATTTATTTATTGCACACAATAACTACTGCTTATTCCAACTAAGAAATTAAAGCCGGTTTCACCCGTCCCGTTTTCACCCGATTTTGATAAATTTGATTCAGTACATTTTATATGGTTATTTTTTCTATCGTTTTCAACTGGTACCGTCAACATAAAAAGTGTTTCAAGGTAAAATAATGCATTTATTTTTCTTTCTTACATAAATACATTATTATTTTATTTATTTTTCTTTTATTTATTTCCTTATTTCTTCTTTTATTTCAAACATCTACTCAGTGTTAGCGTAATATTATTATATAAGGTGTTTTTTAATTAGACCCAAATATTTCTAGGGGTGGTGTAACTATGATAAAGAAAAAGGTTTATCAAAGTTTTAGGAAAATCCCCCCGCTAGTTTTCTTTTATAATTTTCTAACAAAAAAATTATTATTATTTGCAATCAGCCTGTAGTAATGATTTCGACCGTACTAAGAGCACGAAACCGAGCCGAAACCGCCCGAACCGTGCACTCGGCTTGCGCGTGATTGGCTCACGACTCCGCGCTGGCGCCTGTGCTGATACGGAGTGTTCATTTTACAATATTTAGCGGTATTGTTTTAGGATTTTTCTCCAAAACTAGCGAATAGAAATGTAAAAAAATAACACCAATAGTATTCATTTAGGTGCTTGAGGTAACCCTAACAATATTTGGGTCTAATTAAAAAACACCTTATATAGGGTGTAGAAAAGTACGTTGATCCTTCTAAGGGGTTTCTACATCTACTTCTAAGGGGATTCTACATATCCAATAGATTGTAAAAAAATATACAAAAATATATTTTTTAAAATTTTTAATTGTTTTTAAAAATTTATTTATCACGTGATTTGATTTTCCTTCGAATTACATTACAGTAATTTATTGAAATGAATAGGTACGTGCTAGTGACTAGATATTATAACAAAAACATCTTTGTCTGCATCACCAGCTGATCATAGAGGTCATTGAACCCTCCAAGCGCTTCACTTCTTCTTGGGCTAAACTAAAACACTTTTTTTAGGAAATATATTTTTTTTAATTTTTTTAATACAATCTATTTAGTCAAATAGAATTAGTCCTTAGAAGGATAATCGTACTTTTTTACACCCTTTATATTCTTTGACGCGGTAAGTCCAATATTGTATGTACGGAGTCGAATTTATATTCTAATTTTAAATAAAGTAGCTTTTCCATAATCGTAAGACAACATTATAGTTCCAAAAGAGCTCGCGTTGAATGTTTTTCTTTGAAAAATTTTAACGTCTTTAAGGTGGTTGCTGAGTGGCAGCACCTTACTTTTAGAAATAATATTATTGCGTTGCAAATACAAAACTTTTCATTAGTATTGTTCGTTTGGCGGCAATATGGGGTAGTTATATATGTTATAGCCCATAACATCATAACTTAGCTTATCATTTATAGCTTTGTATTGGTAAAGTGCTAAAAGTGGCCGTGTTTGGCAGTTTTGCAATACAAAGCTATTCACGATAAGCTAAGGTGTGATGTGATGGATAATAAAATATAGAACTACCCCAAATTGCCGCCAAACAAACAATCCTTATTAAATATTTTGTATTTATGACGCAATAAATTTATTTCTCAAAGTGGCAGCACCTCTGCTCAGCAACCACTTCACTTTTATTTCCACTTGAAACGGAATGCTACATTTTATAAAATAGGTAAGTATAAGAGAAAAAAAGTGTTAAAAAAAACGGAATTCCAAAAAGCTTTTGTAAAGATCAAGGTCACAAAATGTTTAAGTGGGTTGGAGGATTATTCAATCAAATGATCTAACATTTTGTAAAATTTAAATCACTTATTTACATTTTATTTAAATCAGAGCATTTCTTGTGAAGAAATCGTTACGATTATTTAAATGTTATTTGATAATGATGTGTTGAAAAGCCGACCAAGAGTGAGGTGAACACATGCTGCGAGTGTTCCGTACCACCATACAATATTTGTGTTCAGCCTACTATTTTAGTAACAGACAGATAGCCGATAGATCGCTGATGACAGGTGATAAGTGATAGATGGCTGGTGACAAGTGGTAGGTGAAGAGATGGCGCTTCTACCTAATTTCGGAGTGCCTTAGAAAGTCTTTATTACGAGTATTTGGTTGCCTGCAAGCAAAATAAATCATTCAGGTGCCAATTTCGTTTATGTCATAATTAAGTGCTACTAACCTTTACGACGTTGGTTTGAAATTTGCATTTTTTAAAATCTAATTTGAAATATTTAATGGTGTCCTAATGATATATCTAGAAGATTGTAATTGAGTTTGATTTTGAAAACCTTTATTAAAACGTAAACAGTTCTAGCCTCTAGAGTTTTTTAAAAACACATACGTATGACAATATTTCACCATAACATCCCATAATACATCCACTACAGGACCGGGAGCTCCCACTAGAATTCCTTGCTGGAACAATATGGAGGGGAAGTACCTTAGACATCACGCTTGTCAGCGTTACGGCTGGCACTATGGACCGCGTTTGTTGGTGACCGCAGTATGTAAGATGGTACGATACACGGAAGAACGCTGCTGCCCATCCTCCGGTTTACAAATCTTTAGTCGCCTCTTAAAACACCCACGGGTAAAGATGGGTTGATACTATTCTTTGCCGGCACCACACGGGACCATGACAATATCTCCTTTAGGAGAAATTATTTTTGAAAGTTTTTCATAGATTTAAAAAATCTTTAATTTTTACATCCTATAAAAAGTCCACCGCTGGGCAGAGGGTGGTACCAGTACTATTATAAAAAAAAACCGGCCAAGTGCGAGTCGGACTCGCGCACTGAGGGTTCCGTACCACCACATAAACATAATTGTATTGGTTGAAATTTCAGTAAGTAAATGTGCTAGATTTTTAGAGTCCGACACGCGCTTGACCAAATTTTATTATTTGTTGTTATTTTATAGCTTATGCACTATAAACATACCAATTTTCAAGTTTGTAAGTCTTCCCGTTTTTAAATAGAACTAAAACAAAAATCGCCTCAGCAACCATCCAACTTGACCCCTCTCTTATATGAATGTTCTTGAAACGGGAGCTCACCACAATTGGTTACCATTAGTTGTGAGAAAAGTTGTAATATTTAGTGATTTCAGACTTTTCCTATTATTTGTACTGTGAGACCTAGCTTCTTGCCAAATTTCATAATTTTAGGTCAACGGGAAGTACCCTGTAGGTTTGCTTTTTTGAATAAATGTATGGAGATGAGGACATAAAATGCCATATCTTTTGATTGCGTCGTTGTAAAAAATTTAAATTTTCAGATCTTGTGTGGTTCGTGGATCCTAATATATGGTATTAATTTAAACCTGATACCTTTACCCGTTCGTGAGATAAAGGGTCTTGTCAGACAGACAGACGGACAACAAAGTGATCCTATAAGGGTTCCGTTTTTTTCTTTTGAGGTACGGAACCCTAAAAAAATACAAACGTATGTGCTTACTTATCTATCTTGCCCAATAATACACCTACTTAACCGTTTTAACAAAAACGACAGAAAAAAAACTGTCTAAAATAATCTGCTGATTTGTAACTTTTGCGAAACTGCAATTTTTCTACTCGTGTGTATTTAATACAAGCGTTAGCAGAATTATCAGCACTCTATCAGAAAATGACAATGTAGCAATGATTGCATCGCATACCTATTGCTAATCATGCATGTTCAACAATATGGAGGAAAAATAGCGTGGCCGCTAAATTTAAGGCTATAATTATACTTATTATTGTCAAAATCCTGCTGCTCACACTACTCATTTAATGTACTAGGGAAGAGCGGGGCCTCCCAATACAGGTTAAACACTTAAAGGGAGTGTCCTAGTAGTTATAAGATATGCACTGTAAAATCGAAATAAAAACCTATTTTATTTTATTTTTTATTTTATTTTTATTTTAATTTAGCAGTCTAAAAATGTTGCTATCTTTGTTACTGCTTATAGGCTGAAAAAAGACAGCATCACTTTACACCTGTCAAATTTTTAACATTTTAGCGGCCACGCTAGAATCGCCCCCAATGGGTGGTATTTTTTTTTGGCTTAGTAAATAAAATTAATGAAATCTTTTTAGAAGGAAATACATACAGTGGAACATAGAACCTCCTCCTTTTTTGAAGTCGGTTAAAAATATATCACGGACTTCGACAGCCGCTATCCATTTTTAGGGTTCCGATACCAAAATGGAAAAAAGGAACCCTTATGGTGCGACTTTGTTTGTCTGACTGTCTGTCACACCTGTATATCTCACTAACCACTCATGCTATCAACTTGAAATTTGGAACAGTTTTAGAATAAGGTTGCCCAACTTAATTGCTCATGAAAGAATAACAAAATATATGATTGTTAAAGTAAAAGGAGCCCAAATTTCAAATTGTCGCTACTAGATCGAGTTAGGTATTCTATGAAAGGGCTTTAAAAAGGGCATTCTTTGTATTTTTTCTGACTTTTAGTTTTCAAGTTATGATGAAAATTGTAAAAAAAAATATACCATTCCCCCCCTCCTTATCTCCGAAGTTTGAGAAAGAAAAAATCTGAATTAAGTACAATCGATAGAAAGTTATGTAAATATTACAAAAAAAATAAAACGATTTTTCTACGCACAGCTTTTTAGAAATCTGCAAAAAACTTTTACAAACAAATTTAGTTTTGCGGTCCTAAAAATGGACTTTATTTCTTCCAAAAATACTAAAGGTATATCGGTACCCTCAACGCGCGAGTCCGACTCGCACTTGACCGTTTTTTTTTATATTTGAGCTTCCAAAAGCTGGTTGAAAATAATCTATTCAATGAGTAGACTAAAGTCGCTATCATACCTTCCATTATAATTCAAAAACTAATTCGGCATACATTGCAGTTGAAGTAAGGATCTCGGAATTAACAGCAATGTATTCCAGATTAGTCTTTGAATTAAGGAAGGTTTGATTGCGGCTTTAGTGTAGTGACATACCAGCGGATTTTCCCGACGCGGACGGAAAGTCACCGGTATATATATCTTGCGTAATTTAAGCTGGTGTCATTGACATTTTACTTAGTCAAATATTCCGATTATACATGTTGTAATAGAAGGGTAAAAAAATCCGGATGCCATGAGTATGACCATGAAACTGAACAACTTTTAAAAGAGGGGTCAAGTTGGATGGTCACGGAGTTTTTAAAATCAAAGAGCAAAAGCTTTAAGTATATCATATGGTAGATAGGTACGGAACCCTTAGGGTGCGAGTCCTACTCGCACTTGACCGGTTTTTTTAAACTATGATGATCGTAACAAATTTTCTTTGAATTATTTACCTACATTACTGTAGTTAATTGAAATGGTCGTAAATAATTCATTTAAATACTCAGGTGCTAACCTTCTTAAGAATCGATAAAATCACAAGAATAATCTTCGCCGATATTACCTACGGTTCATAGAGGTCATTGAACTCTCTACTTTTGCTTAGAAGGACCACTGAGACATGGAAGTCGAGCAATTTTGCACGAATTAACGTATTTTTACACGACTGCGCGAAGCCAAAAAAGAAGTGTATTACGTAGTTGTGAAATGAAAATTATTTTCCTTGTTCAAATCAAAGGATAATAAACAAAAAGAGTTACTAAGTAAAATTAAGTAAATGGATTTTTGTCTTTTTTCAAAGATTTTAAAGTTCTTTTTTAGGGTTCCGTACACAGTTGGTAAAAAACGGGACCCTTTTAATATGCCTCCGATGTCTGTCTGTCAGCGGCCTGTATTTAATGAACCGTAATAGGTAGACAGTTGAAATGTTTTTCTGCAGTTGCCGCTATAAGAACAAATATAAAAAAAAAATCCCCACTAAAAAGTGTCTTTTTAGGCGATTTTTGCTCGATTTTTGTTTTAGCTTCATTGTATTAACGGGAACACTTACAAGCATGAAAATTGGAATACTTATAGTTAGCTATAAAACAACAACAAATAATAAAAGCTGGTCAAATGCGTGTCGCACTCGCACGCATTAATACACTTCTGTGTGACTGCCCGTCCATAACTATAAATTGGTATTTTTACCTTCGTGGTACGGAACCCTCGGTTTGTGAGTCCGACACGCACTTAGCCGATTTTTTGCTTTTACAATATTTAAAAATCACAAAAATCATCATTCATATTTAACACTCTCTTTAAAAAGATTTTATAGTATACAACAAGAATTTATTACGTTGTCAAGAGCCATACTTCGCAGTAAAACGCGCAGTGAACTTTCAGGGAAAAAGCTTGAAAAATATAATTTTATGAAGCGTAGACTGAGAGCTTCTGAGACAAGCAATACATATTTTCTGCATTTGTGCTGAAAGATTCCTTACTTCCACTGCTGACATCATTTTTTTTTATATTAAAATGAAAAATCGGCCAAGTGCGTCTCGGACCACGCGCAGTATAGGGTTCCGTGGTTTTTTTTTGAATTTTTATCGCGTAGTAGGTTCCACTTGACTCCAAAAAAAAACAGCGATTTTAAGCTAAATATTTCGCATAAGTATTCCTAAATCGTAAAATGACTACGGAACCCTAAAAAACGGCCAAGTACGTGTCAGGCCACGCGCAGTGTTGGTTTAGGAATCATTATTGTTCAGAATTTTGTGATTTTTTTTCCATTATAGTACCTATTGTATGGTTTTGAGGTCCAGCGCCCGATAATTCTATTGTACAGTGTATTACGGAAAGGTATGATAAGATAATACTAAAGGGTGTGAATCTGCCCATGAAACTGAACAACTTTTTCCAAGGAAAAGTTTCATGAACAGATTCACACCACTGTGTCCAGAGACGTGCGGTAGACCGTACCACTGCCATAATTTTTTCACATATCCATTGACAACCGTTAAGCAGGCAAGGTTTGGATAGGGTTATTTTTTCCTTGAACTTGACATACAAAACTCTCATATAAATATGATTTCCTGGTAAAGAGTCTAATATTTATTCCGTTACAACACGAGGAACAATTCCTGTCAGCTACATCACATCACATCCTTCGCGTATTTGAAGGTCGCACGTATCAAGTATCAAAGATGTACCCAATATTGATAACTCGATACCAAGTCATTACTCTTATTGGCACATGGTTGGTCGACCCTTTATACCTATACCCTTTATACCTATACAGGGTGTCAAAAATATAAAAAAATAAAAGACCCATCTGCGCAACAAAAAAGAGGACACAAGCTAAAATCCTAGGATCTGTGGGACTAAGAGAAGAAAAAATTTACGCGAGCCGGGATTTGAATTGATTGGAATTTTGTACGCACTTAATAAAAAAAAATTATTTCATTATGCTCAATTTGGCCCTAAAAATCCATCATATTGACTTTAGTTAATTTTTATATACCCTGTGTCACAAGCGCTATTAAGACAAATTTCACGATGAATTTAAAGTAAATTATTATTTGCCACATAAGTTAAGCGGCTTTCACAATAGAAAAATCTTGGCTAGTTGACTATAGTAAAGATCTTTAGTAATCTTGAAATTAAGTAAACAAGGTTCTTTTAAACGAAAAGGACCTAAGTTTTTTTGGCCAGATGCAAAACTGTCTGGATCTACTTCTTTATTTATTTGATTTTGAAGGTATTCCAGGGCCTGTTTTGTAGGCTTTTCTTTCGTTAGACTTATGTAGGCTGTGTAAGCTTCAGGTTATGCCTCTCCGTGGATTTTACTTAAGCTGTTTTGTTTATCCTGCCAAATTTTTTTAAACTTACGTTGTGTTGTCTTCTATTTTTGAATACTTTTTGTCCCTTTTCTTGTGCTCTGTACTAGCTTTTCTCAATTTTTCAATTTAAAATAATAAAATCTCACCCTTTTCGATCTCAAGCTCACTGACTGAAGCTGTCGCTTACCATTTATTATGGGTATTTACATTGTTTCTATGGGTACGGGATCTTGAATTTCTTATTACATTTAAAAAATCACTAATGTTAAAATAGTTACGAAATCAATTCTTTTATTTTGATGACTTTTATGGGTATTATAACATATTCCATTATAGCATGACGCCAGTGTTTCTAAAACTGCGTTACGCCTCATAATTATTTTTGGTCAGCGAGTTCTGTCGTACGTAACGCAATTTGATACTATGAATAGTTATCTTATTAAGGATTTGAACAAACCTTAGTATTATTCTTCGTATAGACAATGACAGGTCAAACTACCCTTGCATCGCAACTCCAGCCCCTGTGAGATGAAAACTTCCAATGTATCATTGTAGTTTTGTTGGTTTTTCTTTGAATTTTATTACAAAAATCAATTCAAAAATTCCCCTGATTCTTCTTGAAAGCCTTCAAAGACCATAACAAGGTAAAGGCCCAACGTTTTCCACATTTATGAAACACCTATAAATTCCTGGCAATCATATAGTCAAAACAAAATACAAGTCTAAGGTTATTTTTGCAAGTTTATACTGAAAATGCGTGCTCTAAAACTAAAATTGTAACGTAACCACGTTATCAGGTGATACGCGTCGCCATGACAGTGTTTACAAAATGGTGGTTGATTAAAGATGGCGGCCGCGGAGCGTGATGCGTGCCGAATGAGCACGTGCACTGTGGAAAATATTTGAGGCTAGCTACACATATTATATTGAAAATAAGTGAAATACCGTCTATTATATCCTGCTTGGTATAGTGGTTAGTGCTTCAGGCTCTGAATCCTGAAGGTCTGGGTTCGATTCCCGCTGGAGACACTATCGGACTTAAATTACTTCCAGAGACATTCTCAGTTTGGTTAGGACATTGCAGGATGAATCACCAGATTGTCGGATCTCTCTGTAGTCTTCGGATGGCATGTTAAGTTTGGAACCAGTTAATATCCTAGAAAGCAGCTTTAAATTTGCCATTTGTAGTACACCTACCACGGGCAATAAATCCATATTATAGGCCTATGGCGGATCAGCAACTCTGACATTTTTTTATGCTTGTCCTCGATCTAGCCCTGAGGAGGTCGACGTTGGATAAAAGTCGCGAGTAAATAAGAAGCTTTTTTTGGGTAAGCTCGTTCCATCAGTACTAAGTTGAGGTTAAAGTAAGCCTATATTTACAAAAAAAAATAAAAAAACAGTGACATCCTTCCAAAGGACAGTTTTGAATAAAATGAACACTGTTTTATGATTCTGACATGCGTCAGCGTATTAATGCTACAAAATAAAATTGCTCACTTTTATCAACAAAAACCTACTTGGAGTTCATCAATGTTCAATTTAATGTAGACAATGGGTAAAAAAAATTGACAGGTCTAAAAGTGATGCTGTCTTTTTTCAGCCTTATAGCATGCTTATAGGCAGTAACAAAGGTAGCAACATTTTTAGACCTGTCAAATTATAGCATTAAATTTTAGAATCGCCCCCTCTGTAAACATAAAGCAAAAGACTAAAAAATCTGCATGTGTGCAGCTATCTTTATATTCACTGATTTTCATCATGACATCATGAAGTCATTTGAAGTTTGTGTTGAAGTGTTTAAAATTATGAATACCTAAGTCTATTGCTTTATCTTAAATGAACGCGATAAGAACAACCACATTTGAAGAAAAATATACGTCATTGTGCATAGCCGGAAGTACTATGGCAACGTTACCATTTTAGATTTAGACAAAGACACACACGCATTGGGACTGGTTGACACTGGACATATAACCAGAGAATTTACTGAATGTGGAACCTGCAAATACAATTAGATCATACGCAGAGGCCTAAAGTTTTGGTTATCCATTTATCCGTAGTTCTGATCATGATCAGCTTGAAAACTACATATTGTTGGGGCAACCATTATCTGGCGGTAAGCATTTGGCATGGTGAAAAGTGAAACCGTTACTGACCACCACATGTTCTGCGGTCCCATGTTAAATGCAGAGTATAAAGTATAGGTGTATTCACAATGAAGTTAAAATGCAAAAAAAAAGTTTAGTTTTTTGTTTTAAGTGACACAAAGGAAACGACGGCTTATTTCGTAGGTTTGCTTTCAATTAGTCATTGTGCATTTCACTTTATAATTTTAAGCGATCTGATTGGTTACGGGGCTTGGCTACCAGCGGCGGAAAGCAATGACTCACTGCATTCTTAAGATGAAAAAACTATAGTCTTTTTTTTGGACAATCAATGTACTTAATGATTCCATGTTAAAAATAAAGGATGTTTTACGCTCAAGTAACTCTTTTTGACCATGTGGTGCAGTTAAAATCCAAGGAGGTTTAATAGCAGAACTTTCTGCTATGGAGGGAGCCATAAGCGTATCACTTTCTTGCGAGGGACCTCCATACTAAAACGTATGGATTTTTATCAAATCCTAAAAAAAAATGGTAAATTTTTTATCTTTCTCTTTAAGAAATATGTGACATGGGACTAATAAATGTTACTACCACAGTTTTTTTGGTGAAAACACTTACATTCAGGAAAAAACGGTGTTAAAAATCACGCATAAAATGGCTATTAAGGATTATTTACGCTTCCGTTCTTAATATTAATCATCAATTCACAAGTAAAAAAAGATATATTTTCACTTTCGCAAACAAAGTTTATACTAAAACATTCGATTTTTAAAGATTTCTTGATTTTTGTAAAATTTTATTGAGTTTTTTGACCGACTAGTATAGGCGACTAGGTTACGCGATACACTTCACTATCTCATACAAAATATATATATGACGAACTCTATAGTTTGTTACTCTGAGTTAAAATCAAAGGGCAAGGGCTTCAAGAATGTGAAATGGCGGATAGGTTCGGAACCTATAGGTCGCGAGTCCGACTCGCACTTGGCTGGTTTTTAAAGAAATATTGCTCCTACAAACAATGTTGGTAGAAGGTACGGTCAACCGCTTGTCGGTAGAAACTTTTTCAACTCTATTACCACGCAATAAGGTCCAAAGGTGTTTCTACTGATGTGCGGCCGTGTGTACATTCACGCCATCCATATATCCTTTCCATCCTTTCACACAAAGGCCGTTGGTAATAACTTGTTCATATTTCACGGTTGACCTGCTAACCAGGATATACACGTTCCCTTTATGTTCCGGGCCCCTTGTCACATTAGTAGGGATAATATTGGCGACGGTGCGAATTCTGATGTCCATTGCTGATTATTTGTGAAGTACAATTTTGGTGACCTTTGAACATTGTTATTCTTTATGAGAAATCAGGTTGCTTTATAACCTCAGTTGAGCCTTCGTCCATGGTTTAGCTGTAGAGACAGAGATGAGTTTAACAACGGATCAAGCAATCCAAATAAAAGCCTAGAAACAATCCAAAAGATCAAGCAGTTTAAATAAAAGCCTATCCACTTAGGACTTAAATAGGTTCAGGCTATGTGAACATGAGAAATCGGGTTGCTTTATAACCTCAGTTTAGCCTTCGTCCATGGTTTAACCGTAGACAGAGATGAGTTTAACCACGGATCAAGCAATCCAAATAAAAGCCTATCCACTTAGGACTTAAATAGGATCGGGCAATGTGAACATGAGAAGTCGGGTTGCTTTATAACTTCAGTTTAGCCTTCGTCCATGGTTTAGCCGTAGAGACAGAGATGAGTTTAACAACGGATCAAGCAATCCAAATAAAAGCCTATCCACCTAGGACTTCAATAAGTTCGGGCTATGTGAACTCTGTCGTTTGATCGATTACATCAACACTTTTGAAACATAACACAAGGTTTTGACAAAATCGCATAAAACCTTTTACGTATTTATTATGAAGGCTAATGCAATTTTTGTTCTACGGCAAATAAAAATGCTTCTCATACAATTTTTTCCGATCTGCTGATCATAGTGATCATTTTGTATAGAGTCCAAAAATGTTTCTTTCCAAACGCAGTAGTACAAAATGAGTACAAAATGTTGTTTGCATTTAGACTCTACAACAAGTTTGGCACGAATTTATTAAAATCCTGTCTCTGAATAAGGTTCTATGGCATTGAAAATATCACGGTACCTTCCGAAATCCCTTTGGGTTGAAAGGAATATTAACAGTTATTAAATTAGTCCCCGCATCCCAAAAAGCTTCCAAAATATTATTAAGGATGTGTCCTTACAGGATCTGTTTTAGTCATTTGAATTAAAATGGAATTTTAACGTGATTCTCTGGGTTGGGACCGTAAATTACATTTCGCACCCTCATCAATCCGCGACAAATCGTTGGCTTGCTTGTAGGCTACTTCAAACATTGAAATTCTTTCTTATATAGAGATTAGTACCAATATGCCCTACTATTGTACGTAGAGTTCATTGATAAGATAATCAGTAATAGGACACCTCGGGCACTTCTAATAAAAAAATTGAAATTGGAAGCACGCGTAGGCCTGCATATTCAGTACAAGTAGAACTGACCCGAAGTTTGAGCTCAAGAAGAAGTGATGCGCTTGGAGGTATCAATAACCTCCATCAGCAGTTGGGTGATGCAAAAAATATGTTTTTTGTTATAATCCTATACTTTATATGAAATTTAGTATACAGGGGTTTTTGGGGGCCAAAAATCGATCTAGCTAGGTCTCATGTCTAGGAAAATTCGTTTTCACCGTCTTTTTTAACATTTCTTAGCGCATTTTAGTGCGTTCAAGAAGCTTACAGCGCCATCTGTTGTTGAGTAGCATAGCTTGCACACCCGATGATATTTTAATCATACAGAGCATTGCTCGGTCGGGTGACCGAGCTATGCTCTGTAGGTACTATCCAGTAATAATGTAAATACAGCAAAAAGTTATTTTACGGCGGTCTCAATTATTCTCTGCTTTTCACATCGCTGCATTTGTTCTGGAAAACTTATATACTTTAAATGAAACGCTCCTGGTAATGAAACGAATGTCCCGCGAGAGCCCAAAGGTCAACCTGAAGTAATTTACTCGACTACGTAAACAGAGAATTCGTAGAAAGTTATATTAATTCTGGTGAATTTTGTCGAATGCCAAGTGGGAAGAAGGGTGAGTATGGAAATTCCCATGAAAATAATAGTAGATTAGTAGCCAAGGGCTGTAAGGCATCAATTGCAGCCCGAGATATTTAGGCGCACGAGCGCAGCGAGGGCGCCTATAGTTCGAAGGTGCAATTGATGCTTAGACCCGAGCTAACTACTCTGCTTTAAATCTCGATTGTGAGGTAAGTAGGAAAAACCGGCATTACAAGAATATTTTTTTTTTAAATTACTTACCGCCCTAGGGCTTTTCTAGCTACATTATTACCCTAGAGCGCTAATTGGTCACCTACAAGCCCCATTTGGGGGTAATAAGGACCTACTTTACCGAATACGAGAGATGTAAAGGCCCTAGGGCTTTTCTAGCTACATTCTTACCCTAGAGCGCTAATTGGTCACCTACAAGCCCCATTTGGGGGTAATACGGACCTACTTACCGAATATGAGAGATGTAAAACAATTTTACTTGGTTTTTGGTGGTGGTACGCCCCGTGTGGTGCCGGCTAAGAATAGTACTAACCCATCTCTACCCGTGGGTGTAGTAAGAGGCGACTAAGGGTTAATGAACCAGAGGATTGGCAGTTGCATCCTTCTGTGTATCGTATCATCTTACATTCTGCGGTAACCTACAACCGCGCTTCATGGTGCCAGCTGTAACGCTGACAAGCGTGGTGACTAAGGTACTTCCCCTCCACATTGTTTCAGCAAAAGCTGGAATTTTGGAGGGAGTTTCCTATCCTGAGTGGACGTTTCATGGGATGTCATGATGAAGAGGGTTGAGTATGGAAATTCCCATGAGAATAAAACAATTGTATATTTTTTTTCATATATCATATTTTTCTCCAAAACCAATGGAAATATAAACAAGTCATAACAAACCACTATATCAAATCACAAACATACCGTTGTAATCAACGAGTAAACCGAGTGAATGATCTTATGAATCCCGATCATATGCTGGCAGTGGGCCAACTACGGCCAACACAACTGCAACAAGTGGCGTATCGACGTGATCGGTGCAAGTTCAAGGTCATCGTATATTTAGCTTCCTCGATAGTTTTGAATTCGCGTCAGTGTGTGATTTTGTTACGATTCAAACAAGACTTGATTGTTATGTAAGGAAGCAAAATTGTTATTTGGCGCGATTTCCATGTATGGAAACTCGAGCAAGCGAAGGATTCTTGTATTAAGAAGAACTTGACAATGACATACAATGATTATAAAATTTGAATCCTGAGCGTAACGAGAATTTGAAGGCACGAAACGCTAAATAATTTTGCTGCCGAGCAAAACACACAAATCACCTCACTACAGCGATAGCGCCAGCAAGCGCTAGTACGAGTATGTTATATTATATCATAGTTCATTATCACGTTTTAATTTCAAAAACCTTTTACTAAAAATGACTTTTGCGAGCAGATTTCGAAGGATTTGAATTTGAAAAACCTTTTCCACGTTAGCGGCCAAAAATAACAATTGCACGCAGATTTTAACCAAAGTTTTCCGAGCTAGTGAGATGAAAAAGTAATTAGGATACATTGAGTATCTATTCAGCACACTTTGGCTTTGGCAGCGGGCTTTGTTCCGTGTGGTGCCGGCAAAGAATAGTACCATCCCATACATACCCGTGGGTGTCGTAAGAGGCGACTAAGGGTTATAAACAGGAGGATGGGCAGCAGCATCCTCCTGAGTATCATACCATCTTGCATACTGCGGTCACCTAAAACCGCGGTCCATGGTGCCAGCCGTAACGCTATATATAACAAGCGAGGTGACTATGGTACTTCCCCTCCAAATTATTCTAGCAAGAGCAGGAATTCTGGAGGGAGCTCCCTGTCCTGCAGTGGACATAATTATGGGATGTTATGATGATGATGATGACACTTTAGCCAATCACTAGAACCCTGCACTCCATCAGCTTACCCCCTATTTAGGGACCGGCGCATGTCGATCGATGCCCATCTCTTTATCTCAACATTGGGGCTTATTACCAAAGCTTGTTACACTATAGCCTGACCGCAACCGCTATGCCGCTTCTTAAGGTATGCGCGGGGAGGTAGGGGAGTGGGAAGAAAAGAGCAAGAACTGGTTTCCACCGTTAGCGATGACGAGCGATGCCCCCCCCGTCATACCTAAGGCTCGTTAAAGCGATTGCGGTCAGACTATATCAATACGTGTCGCGAAAAATAGAGATGCAGTTATAGGAAAGAAAGAGAAAGCTGTACGAAATCTCCTTTCCTATAATTGCATCGTTCTACAACGTGCAACGAAAAGGTGTGACAATACTGAAGGATCTGAATCTGCACATGAAACCGAACAACTTTTCCCAAGGAACATAGGTCATAGAACCAAATCAATTTTTGAACTCCCGTTACACGCCGTATAATCGTAAGTACCTGCGGGCGACCGAGCTATGCTCTGTATGATTAAAATATATCGGATACTCAACAACAGATGGCGCTGTACGTTTCTTGAACGCACTAAAACGCGCTAAGAAATATTAAAAAAGACGGTGAAAACGAATTTTGACACCTAGCTAGATCGATTGTTTGCCCCCAAAAACCCCTGTATACTAAATTTCATCAAAATCGTTAGAGCCGTTTTCGAGAAACCGATAACAAATATATATATACATATATACAAATATTGCTCGTATAATAGTATAGGATATGTATTTATAGTAGGTATTTTAATTTCTTCTTTATTTATTTCTTTATTATTTTTCTTCTTCTTCATACCACAATATATCCTACTATGTCATTAGGTTCTTTATTTACTCTGCATACTTCTTTGAACTTTTCACCTAACAAAGATCAAAGTTGTTAGGTGAGTGTTTAAAACTTGTCTAATTCTTCAACCTTGAATGAAATTAACCTTTAATAAATGAAGCTTTTGACAACTTCGTTAATATTTTGAATCATTTTTCATGTGAGCTTTAAGGCGAGAAGTAATTTCCAATTAGTGTTTCTTTAATCTTGTGTTGGGATTATTTCATTACGATGCCTTTTTAGTTTGCCATTTAAAACAAAAGGAATGTGAAAAATGTTTCGTAGATTGGATGTAATGATTATTTTCTTATCTCTTTTGTTTTTTTTTTTCGAAACGCCGACCATGGATTTACACATTTGCGCGCCATTCGACGAGTGCCAGTGCGAATCACCGTTCACAAATTCGTTGTAAAGCGATGTGAAGAACGTATGAACGTGCTTTATGTAAAACTAGAAGCTATCCAGGCGTGAAGTGTCGCTTAAGGCGGTTGCTGGGTGGCAGCACCTTACTTTTAGAAATAAATTTATTGCGTCGCAAATACATAACTTTTCAGTAGTATTGTTCGTTTGGCGGCAATATAGGTTAGTTATATATGTTATAACCCATGACATCATAGCTTAGCTTATCATTTATAGCTTTGTATTGGTAAAGTGCTAAAAGTGGCCGTTTTTGGCAGTTTTACAATACAAAGCTATTCACGATAAGCTAAGGTGTGATGTGATGGATAATAAAATATAGAACTACCCCAAATTGCCGCCAATCAAACAATCCTTATTAAATGTTTTGTATTTATGACGCAATAAATTTATTTCTCCAAGTGGCAGCACTTCTGCTCAGCAACCACCTTAATCTTGTTAATGATACCCGGCGAACGTTTACCACACATTCAAAAGTCGATTTTGGGTAAAGTGGAGTTTATTACTATTGAGCTGCATTTGAGACTCGAAGGGTCGACATTTTCGGTCGAGAGTTTTGTATTCTATGATTTTATAAAAATGTTGTGACATTTTTTTGAACATAGAAATAAATGATACCATTCACTGCCGACCTTCTCCGCCGAACGTTTTGCATTTTCCTGCCGCAAAGAAGTAGTGTTTGCTTTGCAATGCTGGTTGTGTATCAAATCTTTGGTGGGCTCGCCATTTTTTTTGTCGTTTGTTCAAAGATTTTTTTAGATAAATCCTTGGAAGCAGAAAAATTTTGCAATCAGGAGTGCTTGCAAAATTTTTGTCACGGAAAAAAATAATTTTTACGTGGAAAGATAACGTGGAACCATAGTATAAGAAAAGGTTCAAATACTTTCATAGATATCCTTTAATTCTATTATTACTGATCCTATTGGCAACATGTTTATACAACAGTCCGGGATAAATTCGACAATAGAAGGAAACGTTTGGTTACAAATAGTCGCAATCAACCCTAACAAAGAATAATGGAAGAAAGGGGAGAGAGCTAGAATAGGAGCTAGCTAGGGCTGCCTTGTGTAGAAAAAATTAAGATACTTGAAAATTGAGACAAAATGCATTAGAAAGATTAACATTTGAGCGTTAAAAAGAATGCTATGTATGCGTAGCGTAATCGCCCAAGCGATATAAATATAAAACTCTCAGGCGATATTAATCACTTGCTCTTGCAACTTCCGATGCATTCTGCCATTGATTGATTAAATATCAGGACAGTTTACAGGAAGAATGAAACTTTTTCCACGATTTTTTTCCATGACCCGGAGTCCATAGATGGTTAGGTTACTGTTTTATCGGTAGCATGTCGATTGCGTGGACAGATCTAAAATGCAAACGATATTTGTAGCTTGAATGCATTTCAAAAATATCGCCGCTGTGGAAAGTGACTCTTATCAGCTGTAGTAGGTAGTTCTTTGTATGAAAATGTGCTTCAAATACAACTAAATATTAAACTGTTACTATTGAGTATCGGTGTTTTAAGCTCAGATATTTATATAAACTCTGAAGTGACTGTCTCTTAGTTTCCGAAATGACACGCTTATGGTATGATTAATCAAAAATCAGGCCATGCATACAACGACTTACTTTAAATCTAAAACCCACTGGTTAATCATTTAGTCTGTCTCAAGTTTGTCTTTATTAGAAAACGTAAAACAGCCATCTTAGATTCAATTTAACATCCGTAAGGATGACCAAAAAGAATTTATAAAAACTATAACTCAAATTCACTCTGACATTATTACAATGAAAGACATACATTTTATCCTGGGCTATTATCGGGTGAGCAGCTGGTAACCCTGGTAGCGGAAATAAGCGCTGCAGCCACTTGTTGCGACTCGCCCTTGACCCGGAAACCGGAACGGGGACACGCCGGGACTTGTTGCTTTATGGAGTTTAAATTTCAATTCCCATGAATTGTTTCTTGAATTATATGAAAATGTTTATCTATGCTGGTACGACAATATTGACGTAGGCTACCCTTCGGTACATAAGTATGTGACGAAACTACAGGATGTTGGCAAAAAATTATAGGGCATGATCAAACATATCATCGGACACGTAAAAAAAATCGGCCTTTCCATAAAAACTGTCCAATAAAATTTGTAATTTTGTATGGAGCGGCCGATTTCTTTTTTCATTTCCGGTGATATTTTGTCTTGGAAAAAGTTTTTCTGTTTCATGGACTAATCATGCCCTTTAAGTTTTTGCCAACCTCCTACCCAGATCATAAAACTGAACAACTTTCTTTAAGAAATAGGCCATACAGAAAACAAGAAATAATTTAGTTGGTTCCGTATAATGGCAAAAGGTTGCAGGGACCAAAAATGCCGTACAAAGAAATGTTAGTTTTATGGTCTAACTGTGTTATTATAAAAAAATAAATAAACACATGTTTAGTTTTTGAGGTAAGCCCTTTAAAATCTTTAAGTAACCGGTGTGTATTACATGAACTTTAATACCTAAACGCGCAAAACCCATTTGAGCTTCGTCGGAACGGAACATTTAAAGAGAACCAAGGCCAATTTTGATTGTTACTATTTAATACCTCTGCTTAGAGCTTTTATCCTGATTCATATTCATAAACCTGACTAAGTTGGCAGCCATAACAGTTTTTTGCCTGATACTGGGCCGTTATTTGCGCTCAGAAGTTTTTGCCGCGAAGGTTAAAGTACAACTAAATCATGCGCTGAGTGTTGGTTGTCTAAAACAATACATTACTATATCTGTGACTGACTTAAATACTAAAACTCATCATCATTATTATAACGTCCCATTAAACTTCCACTGCAGGAAAGGAAGCTCCCTCCAAAAGTCTTTGAAGAGGACTTACCATAGTCACCACGCGCTTGTAAGCGTGCGACTGGCGACCGCTGTTGTTAGTGACAGCAGTATGTAAAATGGTACAATATACAGAAGGATCCTTCCCATCCTCCTGTTCATAAACCCTCAGTCGCCTTTTACGACACCCACCGGTAGAGATCGGTTGGTACTATTCTTTGCCGGTACCACACGGAAATTAAAACTAAATGTCCCTAATACGGGACCAATGTCATTAGCATGATTGGTTAAATCCACTGGTCCTAATACAGTGCCTTGCGGGACGCTGCGAATAAACGGATCTTTGCCTACAAGCTTGGAGTCATTCAACTAAGTAACCAGTTTTTTTTAACGCCTATATGCAAACGTATATCGATATCGTGGCCAATGTGGCCATAAGCCTAGTTCAAACGTGTAATAAAAAGCTTGTCGAAGGTCGCCATGTCAGTGGGTCAGACCTGTTGCGTCGGCGAAAGTTGAACGTCTGTGTGTGTGACGTTCCGTTTCGTCTTCGGCTCGAAATTGAGAGTGATAGGTTTCTTAACGAAGTTTGTTACAAAAGCGCGGTGTCAACAAAATCAGTCGTCAAAACTAGGACTGAAACAATAGGGTGATTTTTAGCACCTTTTGGAAGTTCAACTGTAAAATGAAAAATGTGACCAGAGCCACCACCGCGCGGTTCTCGTGCCCTACCTCGCTTGCGAGGCAGTAGCGATCTCTACCTATCGACACTTAATAAAACGTAGTTGACAAACGTCATAGAAAATTGCCAATTGAACAGTCCTGGAGCTATGGTACCCCTCCCGCACCGCGCAGCTACCTCAGGAACCTACTCAGTTACGCTGTGCGCTATCGCTGTAGTCCCGGACTAGCAAACGCATTTCTACAAGGTCTAACAGAAAGGGTAGGTATATTGACCCCGAAGGATGGTATACCCTTTTGTTACATCTTGTATAAAATGTAACAGCATTTTGTTTACCCCTTACCATGCTTTTCACTTTTTAAAATATTTTGGCAATCGGTCGTTGTAAGGGGGAACAACCATAACAATACCAAATAGTGACGTGCCGGCGACATTGTCAACTGTCAAATGTCATGCGCCTTATTGTAACCATAGAAAAATAAGGGTAACTAGAAGGAGGATTAAAGAAATAAGTTGTCACAAGGTAGTGAAGGCGTCGTTCTATGGATTTGACAGGTTATTTTGAATATTTCCTAGTGATCACTGATGATTTGACATAAAAATTTGGGACACGTTGGCAGATGTCATCCCATAGTAAATTAAATTAGTAAGGTATCTATTCCGAGCGAAGCAAGGAGGTCCGAAATCTTTGATTGTAACGGTTGGATAAAACTAACTCTACCACGGAGGTTTTAATCCACGCTACGCTCTAGGAAGGAGAGATAAATGGCATTTTTGCATTAAACACTCCTTCCTAGAGCATAGCGTGGATTAAAACCTCCTTGAACTCTACTGACTAAACTGCGTAAAGAATTTGATGTTTCTTTATCTAACTTTGTCCCTATTGAGTCTTTATGAATAGCTTGCAATCAATAAACGCTTCACTTATTTTTACGCGATTTTCTTGCGACAGTGAATGTCGGCGGTCAAACTTTGACTGCGTGTTCCTTTTGATTCTGTTCCATTGAACCGTCTCAATATGAGAGTCTGAAGTATTCCTAAATGAGGTACCCAATTATGTTTTCAAGTCTCTCATTATGTCGACATATTTTTTACTCTTATTATATTTATGATGAAAATATTGCAGAACAACGGTTATAAATTAATAATAGTCATTGATTGCGATTAACCTCGAATTTTTATTATTCTCATTTAACCGTCTGCAGCCCGCTTAAACCTTTATCAGCATAATCGGAACATGTCGATAACGTTGTATTTTTGTTCACAGGAAATCAACAGTATGTAGTGGATCGCGGACAGTGAAATAAAAAAAAACGTGGTAACAGAAACAAAATGGCGGACTTATTCGATGATGATGTCGGCTACGAATACGATACGACCAAAATACCGGAAATAGTGACACCGGATGATATGAACGAATCTGGTTTTCAAGAGGGGTCAGAGAGTTCCGAACAGAGTTATGGAGAAAGACGAGACAGTAAAGAGGGGTTCGGAGGGGAGGGAGATTCTGATAGTGGAGTGGATGGTGTGAGCAGTGGATGCTCGACAGCGGATGATTGCCCAGTGGTGTCCATCAACGATGTGGTGGCCTACTACGAGGACATAAGGCCGAGGCGACGGCACGCGCCGCAGCTCAACGTCTACAATGTTGACATCGAGCGGCTTGCTTTGGACACTGCAGCTCAGGTGAGTCTATTTCCTTTTCTTTCAATATTTTGCTGCATATTTTTGAAGTCTACATACATAGATAGCTCCACAACTGAAACCTTTATTCTTCATGTTTAATTAGGTAGAATTTTTTAATCTGTTTTTACGTTTCGTACTCAACTGGATGAAAGTCTTGATTATGCTACACTACACCTAATATTTTTTTTATTATACCTCGTAAGGTATAATATTTGAACAGAAACTCAATGAATTATCTCTACCGCACAGCTAATAACAAATACAGATACTCAGCAACAAAAGAGGCGTAATGTTATGCATATGTATACGAACGTCATAATAAGGAAAATATATAGAAAACTAGACAACCAGAATAGCCTATTATCTTGTTAGTAGAATAGCAACTAAAATTAAAAAGGTTAAACATTGATTGATTACTTTTGTATAGCTACTGAAGTTATAATAATTTATTAGAGGTTTTTCAATCACAGAGAGATATTTCAATAGAATTGCGTATTTCAATTTGAAGATGTTGGTTACGCTTCGGTAATTTGGTTGTCAAAAATTGCTAAATTGGTCCAAGCTCGGGCGAGGTCTGGCGAAACGATCGAGATTGGTAAATAATTAATGAACTCCTTTCACTACATACCCATACGTATGTGTAGCGAGAATCTTAACGATGTATTCATTCATTGCCAAGTCATATAGAGTTATATGAACAAAACAGTAACGAAGGGAAGGCTTGATGAAATGAAAGGGTTGAACTTTTTCAAGATGGTAGCAGTTGGAAGGATATAGTCTGCGCCATTATGGGGAAAAATGAGGCGTGGTGTTAAGTTTATCGTTTTTTCGTGATCTCTCTAATCCTAGGCAAAAACCTAAGATTTCGGGCCTCCTTGCTTCGCTCGGAATAGATACCTTGCTAATTTATTTTAGTAGGGGATGACATCTGCCAACATGTCACAACCCCATCATCGATGATCCATAGAAAATATTCAAAATAACCTGTCAAATCCATAGAAAAACGCCTTCACCACCTAGTGACGAATTATTTCTTTAATCCTCCTTCTAAGTACCTTTATTTTTCTGTGGCAAAAACCTAAGCCGTGGCCCGAGCCTCGTGAGGCGCCCTTAGGCTTTTTGTCTAATATATTTACTTCTTGGCAGAGCCTTCCGCTCCCCACCCGCCCGGTAAAGCTGTGACACCCAATAGAGCTTAGGTTTCCGTTGACTTGTCAATGCTTAGATAATAACTATCATATTAACAGTACAGGTACAATGTAGAATCAGAACTATACTTACTAATCTGGGATCAGAAACGAGGTAATCCACAGAAGAACGAAAGTAATCGATAAAGCTTTGTGAATCGGCAAACTGATCGCCAAAGAACTGATGCCCGATGGATGGGTTGTAAAGGTTGTAGAGTGCCGACTACGCACCGGAAGACGGACCTAGCGCGGGCAGGCCCAGGCAGGTCATGATCTCGGGAAGCCGCTGGATGCGAGCAACGCAAGACCGGACGTCATGGAAACATACAATACAATGAAAACATACAATCGAATAGAATTACTTTGTATCCTTCTGTAAATGTCTTAAAAGCGACTAATAGAGGATCTATTAAACACCGTGATTTTTTATTCACCAGAAAAAAATTAAGGGATAATTCTGCCCATAAAACTGAACAACTTTCCCTAAGGAACCTTGGTCGAAATACGAAGAACCAGATTTGACCTCCCATACAAAATGTGCTATCAGCTGATAGAGTTTCTGTGGGAGGTCAAAAATGTATTTTCGTATTTAGACCTATGTTCCTTGGGAAAAGATGTACAGTTTTATGAGCAGAATAATCACTTTTTTTCTGGTGAATAAAAAATCACGCTGAATAAAAGAGACTAGATTTAAACTGCAGCTTTCTTCAGTGTTTTGAGCTTCGTTCTGCGGTCTGTGGTGCTGACTAAGAATAGTACCAACTCGTCTCAACAGGTGTCGTAAAAAGCGACTAAGGTAGTTTAAACCGCAGGATGGCAGATCGGATTTTCTGCGTATCGTACATACTACGGTCGCTAACAACCACGGTCCATGGTGCCAGCCGCAACGCTCACAAGCGTGGTGACTTGAGATAGTGCTTCCCCTCGAAAACTCTGGATGGAACTCCCAGCTATCCCTAAGGTTGCCTGGAAGAGATTGCTCTAAGCAATAAGGCCGCCTTTGCGCGCAATTAGATATAAGGTTTCTTACGCAATTACTCTTAATTTGTGTGCAATAAAGAGTTTCTATCTATCTATCTGTGCATCTTTAGGGCTTTCCTGCAGTCAATTAGCGCCCCCATCAGTTAAAAAAAGATTACCCGCTAAATACAAAATATATCGAAAATATGTCTTACTAGATTGAAGTAAAGGTACCCTAGTTTATTTAGAACCTATCAATCCTGAAAAATATAGTTAACTGCAGTTACAGATTCAGATTATTTATTCAATGTAGATTCTTTACAGAATACTTATTGAATGTCATGCAGAATACAATTCAAATAGAGCGAGTCAGTCAGTTACAGATACAAAAACTGCTAAAAGTGGCCGTTTCTCGCACTTTTTGTATCTGTAACTACAGTGAACTATATTTTTCAGGATTTATAGATTTTAAATAACTAGGGTACCTTTACTTCCATTTTGTAAGACAGATTTTCGATAAGTTTTGAATTTAGCGAGTAATATTTTTTTAACTGATGGGGGCGCTAGTTGGCTGGGGGTAACCTCTTTATATTAGAAAAGTACAAAACAATTCACGAGTACCTCTTACACCCACTTCACGCGAAAATGTTGTCATAAATTGTAGTAACAGGACGCTATTTGAATTTATAAGGTCAGACTATTATCACAGAACTGTCAGCTATTCAGCTTTTACGCAGCTCGTAGTCATAAAAGTGGACTTAAAAGAGTTGCATAAAACATTTTGTCTTTAAGAGAAAGGATCGGTTACATTGTTTCGTTCAGCTGCTCTTATACGTCTCAATGATGTTACAATACGTGACCTATTTCGCAATATTTCCCCTAGTGATTCGAACATAGAAAGATCTGTTTTTATTTTGGATACAAATAAAATAAAAGACATGTTCAGGATTATATACAACACGGATCAACTCACGTTTAATATTGACGGCATGGTGCCGACAAGTTTCGACCCTGTACGAGGATCTTCTTCAGGGAGGTCGGTGGATGCTCAGCGCGACACGGCGGCAGACGGCAGTCCGTGAAACTGCCGACCTCCCTGAAGAAGATCCGTGTTGTATATAATTATGTGTAACCCTCACAAGTCATTTAGTGATACATGTTCAGGAATCTATTCTGCTAGACAAGACACTTTAACCTTGAGCGGGTCTCTGGTTTTGGTTACGCTGGTTTTTTTACTACTGACATGTGCCCGTACATACCTGAATTAATCCTTCAGGACCATTCCCATTATGTTGAATTCTCCGAACGTTGGATTCCCATTAAGTTGAATTCTAATTAAGCATAAATATAAAATTTAACAAAAACATTTTTAGATTTTTTATGCTAATATTTTCATCAAAAATAGTTTCGGGATTTTCAAAAACATGTCCTTCAGTCAATATTGAGTTAGAATTAAATGTTAGGCAAAAAAAAATCCGAAATCGTACAACATAGCTATAAATTGAATCGTCTTCGTTAAGCTTCTGGGTTTGAAATAAAAGGTTTTTTCCTCCTATCACTCTTAAATATTACCTAATTTGTCTCGGAAAACCGCCATAACGGAAACATCAGCGGCAAAACCACCTTGTAATTAGGGATGGGTAACTGAAAAAATGTAACGTTGACAATATCGATACAGCGTTATTTTTTATCACCCCAGAAATTTCAAGATGTGGTTCTCTCCATGAAACTGAACAACTTTTCCTAAGGTACGTAAACCGAAACACGAAAATTATTTATGGCTTTCCACAAACATCAGCTGCTTTGATTTAGTATGAGAGTTCGATTTTTTTTTTTGGGAAAAGTTGTTCAGTTTCATGAACAGAATCACTAAAATTTCAGGGGTGATAGAAAAATCGTTATTGTTAAACAATATCAATATTTCATCATCATTATATCAACCGAAAGACTTCCACTGCTGGACACAACAGGCTTCCCGATAGATCTCCACGACGACCGGTCTTGAGCAGCTCGCATTCCAGTTGCTTCACGCTACTTTGACTAGATCGTCGTCTGTGTATTTTAGGGGGTTTACTCACTCTAAATCTTCCGGTTTGTGGGAATTCATATTTTTCCTTTCAATTTGGTTTGTTTGATCATGGTTTATTTTCTTTTACACGTTACAATTAACTTTTTATAGGACGTGTTCCATCTTATATTGGAAATGCATAAAATTTGGCAGGTACTAAGCAAAATATCGAATTTGATACCTAATAAAGCTGATACCTACTCGAAAACAGCAATTGGATTTTGATAGGTCGAGGTTAAATATATCGAAGATAAAATATGGATTGTTGATAAAAAAATATCGACATATTTTTCCCATCCCAAACTTGTAAAGCTTCAGGCTGTATAATATGCTCAGATGTTTTTGGGATGTAAAGGAAAAACTTTGGGAAAAGGCACAAATTGGGACGGATTTTGTTCAACGAAATTGGATTTTGAAATGTAATTGTTAACAGATTGCGGAAGAAACAACAAGTGAAAATAACTTATTAGCCCTTTACGTTATTATAATTTTATTAATGAAATATCTTGCTTTTACGGTTCCTAAGTGTCAAAAAGTTGGTAAGATTGATGACCGACCCGAACTCACAAACTCTGATCAGTCATATTACCCGTGTGGTGCCGGCTAAGAAAAGTACCAACACATCTCTATCCGTAGGTGTCGTAAAAGGCGACTAAGCAGCATCCTTCTGTGTATCGTATCATCTTACATTGCGGTCACCAACAACCGCGGTCCTTGGTGCCAGCCGTAACGCTAACAGGGGTGGTGACTATGGTACTGTCAATTTAAAATTTTGACAGGGCGTAATTTTGCGAACAGTGCATATTGTGTCCGGGGTGTGCCCTGGTGTCAGAGTTGTTAAGCCAAAGGCCTCTGACATGGCTCCTACTTCCATAAATAGTAGCCGAAACCGACGGTTTAAACTGCCTTCAATGGCATGGAATCATCTTTACTTTTCGGACTATCAGGTGAACCAAACTGGGGATGGGGAAGTACCTCACAGTGCTTTTTTTTACAGGGAATCGAACCTAGAACCTCCGGATAGAGAGCCAAACGTTCAACCTTAATATAACAATCAACAGTGTGCTGGTTTCTTGCCGTTTCTTTCTGTCCTGGCATGAGAGGAAGTATCATTGCCTTATGGTTTCCGGCTAAGAAAAGGACTTCCCCATATCTTGCAATGGGTATCGTTTAAGGCGACAAAGAAAATGATTTAGCTCTGTTTCATAGGCAAAGGTCAAGCCATTATTACTCTACGCAATTCCTAACCGATCCTGATGACTCCATCACGCAATATGTCAATTCATTCAACAATAGTAGGCTACAAGGTGGAAGGGAAGGTGGTAGGGCTATTGTGCATAGTCCGTCTGGGGATGTACCACCCCCTTGCCTATTTCTGCCGTGAAATAGCTGTTATACCCCCTTGCCTATTACCGGCACACGAGATACACCATCTTAGTTCTCAGGGTGGGCATCGTGCTTGGCTGTCTTATTAGTGTCAAGTTATGCCACTAATAAGACAGCGGGCTCTATGGGCGGTGGTAACCACTTTCCATCAGGTGGCCCACTTCGTTTGCTCACTTGTCACTTAAAACAAAACACTACAACCGCGAACTCGAACACCCGTCCCGTGGTCGCCCCCGCTTTAGTTCAGTCCCATACTTTGGGAACTATCGGCATACTCCAGGCCGTTTCTCTCCGATCCCTAGCAAAAACCTAAGCCGAGGTTCGAGCTCTACGCAGTCTATATCGTCTACTTACCTCACTTAGAAACAAGACGAGCCTTAAAGCCAATCAAGCACAAGACTCTTCAAGACTTTCCGTACTTTGTACTACAAATAAGGTAGAAACCCACATTGATTTTGTATTAGCTAAGTAATATAGCTAAAGTATTTACATAAAACTAGTTCAAGTGTAGCAACGTTCATTTTGAGGAGCATGAGTGGGCTCTCAGCTCTTACGCAAGGAACTTAAGCGCTTGAGCTTAGTTAGGGCAGTTTTTATAGACTTGTTTCATAGATAGATGAACACTTTATTGCTCACATAACTGGGTGCGTATTCCGAAGTTTTATCGGAGCTCCGATATTATCAGACTGACAGCAACAATTATGTTCGGAAATTTACTTTGTATGGAAATTTCTTTGTCAAAGGCCGAACCATAGAATAATTATAGGCGCGATATTATCGTAGTTTCACTTCGGAATACGGCAGCAGAGAAAACACAGATATACATGGAAAACTTAACATAATGTGGGCAAAGGCCCATACTAACAAATTTTGTCAATCAGGTTCTTAGAAGATTTTCAAAAGCCCAGAAAATCCTTTCAAAAAAGGACATTAAAATCAACATTTAACAAATATGCTTCTTTACTTTGGAATAGTAAAACCTGTGATTTTGTTTTTTTCTTTGTTGTTAGTCCAAAGGAAAATGGATCGATTGGGAAAGTGGACCGAATGGGAAAGTGGACGCATTAGAAAATGGAGGAATAAGTAAAAACAAGTTGAACACTTGGGAAAGTAGACCGAACGGGAAAGTGGACTGATCGGGAAAATGAGCTTATCACCAAAAAATTCAAGTTTTGAGCTCATTTTCCGGTTCAAATGATTGAAAACCCTGTAGTGTGAATGCGTTGATGATAGAATAAGCGAGAGAAGTTTGACAAGATGAGGAGGAAGAATGTGGTCTCGTGGTGTCTCTAACCTAACCCTACTTGTTTGTTTATTTATATTAGTAAAGTCAATTTCCTGTCAGGGAACGCAGAGACCACAGCCCTCCGCCTACTAGAATCTTGACATACCTCCCTCGCTTCCTCTACTTTAATATACGCTGTTTGGTTTAGGATACTTTTAAACTGGCGTTTATTTAGAACACCTGTATTTGGTCTTGAAACGGCCGCCGAAGTCTTCCTTCCAAAGTTTCCATTTACTCTCGCCAGGTAGATCTTTCTTTCTTTGTAGTAAAATTATTAGTAGGATATCTAACAAGGCGAACCTTTCACCTTAACCTGCTGCTGGGATGAAACTTGACAGGAGTCATGAGTACATACCCATAGGTAACATATTAGAAGTGGTGCCAATATTGACATACTTCCCTCGCTTCCTCTTCTTACGCTCGTTGGTTTAGGGTACTTTTAACCTGTCGTTTATTTAGAACATCCTGTATTTGGTCTTGGAACGTCCGCCGAAGTCTTCCTTCCAAAGTTTACATTGACTCTCGCCAGGTAGATCTTTCTTTCTTTGTAGTAAAATTATAGGTAAAATCAGAATCGTAGTGATATGCGTTAGGAGTCGTTTCTTCTAAGACCCGTTCGCCTGTTTGGGGATAATCACATCTGTTAAAAACCGTCATTTATTATATTTAGGACTCTTTAAAAATATAATCAAGAAAACTGACTTCATTTTTCTGCTTGACTCATATAGTCCGGTCGCTTAACGTCTTATGTCACCAAATTCACCAAATTGCACAAAATTTTTTCCAGGTACTAGTTAGGTACATTGCTCTCAATTTTTGATAGGAGCCAATTCTTATATTTTCTATGGAATTTTTTTGAAATTCAAGAATTGGCTCCTATCAAAAATTGAGAGCTATGTACCTAACTAGTACCTGGAAATTTTTTTGGTGAAATTGTAAGGCGTGTCTACGTGAAACAGCTAATTGACCGCACTAATATTATAATGTAGAATTGCATTATGTGTAACAAATCAGACTGTCTGTTTGTTCGTATATCTTTAGAGAAAGATATAAGTACAAGATATAAGTAGTACATTCTCTAGGCTACTCGTCTTTCGATTTCGTAACAGCATCGCCTCTGTTACATTGTGAATGAGTCAATCAAAGTTATTTACGAGACGCCATACCTGTTACTTTCGCGTAACTGTTAATAAGTAACTGTTCTACTATTCCATGCTGAACTAATGATTAATAATTGAAAGTAAAATTGTAGCGTCTTTTTTATTGATTTTGTCGTTTTTAGTGTTTTTATGATGCCAAGGTTATTTTTAACCCCTTTTTATGTGACGTAGAACATAAATATGTACTTACAAAAAAAACTAAAGCTGTAAAAATTAAAACTTTTCCACCTCACTAACTCAGAAAACTTTACTTTATCAAAGGAAATCTGCATGCAAAAGTCGTTTTTGACCGCTAGCGTGGGAAAGGATATTGAAATTTTAATCGGTCGAAATTTGAGTGCAATAGTCATTTTTGGCTGCTATACTAGATACCGATAACATGAGAAAAGCGCCGAGGAGTAGAAAGTGGGTGCAGAAGCAACTAACACGACAAAGTCACAAGCAAAAACAATACTTATTACTTACTCATAATGTCGCTTCTATCGGCGCTGTTCTTGGAAAAAAAAGCAAGTCCCGTTTGACCGCCACTACTGATAAAAAAATTAAAATCACACGCTTGACATCAATTCTGTAAATCGACCAAAACAATTTTGAGTGGAATACGAACACTTGTATCAACAAAGTCTGGTTCTTAAAGAAATAATTGCTTATATTTGCTATCTTACAACAGAACTCATGATAATACTCAAACGCGACGTAGGCGTAAACCTAAACGTACAGAAAAATAAAATCGAGAATCAAAATTATGTTTACTTATTGTAATATTTATTACAAAGAAAAATATTGTTTTTTTTTTCACAAAAGTCAACTTACTCAGACAGGGTGTGAAAAAAGTACGATGATTATGTTATGGTGTGATTCTTATTTAATTTGGATGTTCAGAATAAAACAAAATAATAAATTTTCGAGTTCATACAACCCGAATGTATTAATACAAGTCGCGGATGAATAGGCTTATTCTGCGTGAGCTCATCGTTGTCCTCAGGAACAGCATTGGTCTGCAACAAGCCCTGTTCACAATGATTTTAACCTGATTAAGGTTTAGGAGGCGCCGTGTCATTAATTATAAGTTCAGAAATTGTAAATGATTTTATAAAAAAAAAAAAATCGGATCTCCTTGCTTCGCTCGGAATAGATACCGTGCTAATTTAATTTACTATGGGATGACATCTGCCAGCATGACACATCTCCATTGCTATGCAATGTCACGCCATCAACGATGACTATGAAATATGCAAAATAATCCTACCAAATTAATAGAACAACGCTACATCGCATTTGAAAAGATAATTGAATTATGTAATTTGTTGTAATTTAACATCACATATCCCTCCCTTCAACAGATAACCCCTAGGCACCGACCCAGAGTATGTGAAAGCAAAAGATGCAACACCGACTTACTCATAAATAAGCTCGTTTAAAAAATACAAAAAAATATGTTTTAAAAATACACAGTGCGATTAAAATCGCAATGGAAATAGTGGGACAAGCAGTCGCAAACAGTCTCACTATTTCCTTCAATGGAAATTCGGAATGGAAATAGTGGGATACACCGAAAAATATTTATCTGGCAATTTTGACAATCTTATTCATAAATAAGCTCGTTTAAAAAATACAAAAAAAAATATGTTTTAAAGATACACAGTGCGATTAAAATCGCAATGGAAATAGTGGGACAAGCAGTTGCAAACAGTCTCACTATTTCCTTCAATGGAAATTCGGAATGGAAATAGTGGGATACACCGCCGAATTCACAAAAAAATCCAAAGTAAGTATAATCCGTTGGTCCCGACTACTATCTATGGATGTAGTCCTTAATGAGCCAAGTCAGAGGCCTTGGGCGGCTTAACAACTCTGACACCAGGGTCGGTGAGGTCGGTCATCGACCTTGCAACCCACACGATATGATGATGATGGATGATAAAAGAATTCGGACTCATTGCTCCGCTCGGAATAGAAGGAACACTAATTTATTTACTATGGGATGACATCTGCCAATGTGTCCCAAGTTGAAATGTCAAATCATCAAACGTGATTTGAAATCCACACACAAAATTTACAGAACGATGCCTATGTCGTATTTACAATGCCTGAATACCTTGTGACACATATTTTCCCATTACATACCAATATATTTCTACGGATAATGTTTTGTTTATAGCAATGTCAAAGAATATATAATATGATGATGTTTGGTAACAGGCTACAGTTTTTATAACATTATATTGGTTTTGACATAATTTAGGCTTACGAGTACCTTTTTGTATTATTTATGAAGCTTTTCAAAGTTTTACTAATATTGACATACAGGGTGTAAGGGACTGAACCGGCATTTTAGTCGATAAAACTGAACAATTAATACAAAAAATAGTAAAAATATTTTTTTTTGTTTCTTCCGAAGTCAGTTAAAATTCATCAATCACAATATTTGAACACTATTTCTGTAGTCTTATAAGGCATGACAGTTAAGTATTTATTTATTGTTTATAAGGTAACATACTAGTGTATGTCAGAGGGTCATGGTTGTTATCTGTCTAACTACATTTCGTTACATCAGTCTCTTTCGATTGGTTTGTTAGAGATATATTTTTGTCCGGTCGTAAAATGAAAGGAAGACGCATGCGTTACGTACGTTAGGTGCGTCCTAGAAAGAGAGGACTATACAGGGTGTTAATTTAATTGCGTGCCATAGCGAGGTGTTTAAGTAACAATAAAGGAACACAAAAAAAATAAAAAAATAAATCCTACATAAAAAAATTTAAACTCAATTGAAACTAAACTAACGCGGAGGGCAATGGTCCAGACGGGGCACCGCGCTATCACCGAGCCAGCGCGCGAGTATCAAGAAATTCTGTCTTTTTTGTGTGTGACTCCAACTTTCCCTTCATACTTTAACGGGCTTCATCATATCAGCCGAAAGACGTCCACTGCTGGACATAGGCCTCCCCTAAAGAACTCCATGACGACCGGTCCTGCGCTGCTCGCATCCAGCGGCTTCCCGCGACCTTGACCAGATCGTCGGTCCTCCTTGTGGGGGGCCTGCCAACGCTTCGTCTTCCGGTACGTGGTCGCCACTCTAGAACCCGTCTTAGACCGGGCTTAGACCGTCAAAATGTGATAAAATGTCAAAATGTAATGTAATACCTAATAAATGATAAAAAAAATATAATTGATAATAAAAAAAAGTTGATTTTTTAATATATTTTTTTGTGTTCCTTTATCGTTACTGAAACACCCCCTAAGATATGGCACGCAATTAAATTAACACCCTGTATAAGATCCTAATGAAATAGTGAACATAATTTAAGCACATTACTCAGACCACGAAACTGAACAACTTTACCAAAGCACAGATTAGATAATAGTAACTTATGTCGAAATACGAAAAACAAATATTGAATTCCCATGGAAACTGCATCAGCTGATAGCGCATTTTGTATGGGAGTTCAATTTTTTTTTTCGTTTTCGACATATTGTCCTTAGGGAAATATGTTCAGTTTCTTGATCTAAGCAACATGCTAAAATTATGTTCTCTAAGTATTTCATCAGAACGCTATATAGGGTGACTTTTAATTAGTTCTTGATAGCAAAAGATATGCATGTACTCATGATACTGAACAACCTTTCGCAAGGAACATAGGTCGAAATACGAAAAACCAAATTTGACCTCCCATACAAAATGCGCTATCAGCTGATGCAGTTTCTATGGGAGGTCAAAACTTGATTTTCGTATTTCGACCCATGTTCCTTGGGGAAAGTTGTTCAGTATCATGAGTACATTCATACCTGTTTCTATCAAGAACAAACCGAGGTAAATTGTCTTGATCGAATGAATGTACCTACCTTTTAGAGACAGAACAGAGACTGTGCTCACGCTTAGTTCCGTCTATAAATCTCGGCCTTAGTACTCTGGTTGGGCAACTGCTTTGCTGTCTTATTAGCGTCAAAGTAAGCCACAAATAACACAATTGGTGGTGACTACTTCCCATCAGGTGGAGCCTCTGCTCGTTTGCTCACTAGGACATAAAAAAAACAACCATTAAAAAAAACGTTTAAAGCAATCATTTCTAAACATCTCGTTCGTCTTTATTAATATTCACTTTAACTTTGCTTAGCAAAAGCTAAGCGGGATTAAACTAAGCAAACAGTAGCAATTCACCGTGACCCATTTAAGTTCAATATTGAACTTTAACTTAGGAGTTTTGAGTTTAAATTTAAATATTTAGAAGTCTATTCACAGGCTGTTAAGGGGCTGATAAGAGCTAAATACGCTTCACTTGTGCAGGTTTTTAACGAAAAGTGATGGATATATGGCAGTGAAAAAAATTATGTGATAATTAAGCATCTTTACAATAATATGGCCGACTCTGAAACATGATTAAAAATATTTTGTACGCCATAAAAAAAAATCCAAATTTACCTCTGCTTTTTGCTTTTAAATCGTTTTTATTAAGTACCCATTAATCTGTGATGCCAAAAGTTTTACACATTATTTAATTTATTATGCATCATAATATAGCTGTTTTATAGTTAATATTATAGGTATAGATTTTGAGAAACATGCAAAAATGAGCGAAAAACGTAAAACAGCGCGAATCCGCTCCGTTCTAGCACGCCCATTCTGCCCTTTGTTAGAAAGGGAGGTAATTCAGCTCTTATCAGCCCCTTAAGGGGCAGTTTTTTGAGAATATTCTTTTACATCGATAGAGCAAATAGGTCGAAGTGTTTGAGAGTGATTTGTTCTGGATATCGTTTTTAAGGTTCCGTACCTAAATGATTCCAACAAGGTCCAAGCCATAGCGGATGTCTGTCTGTCCGTCTTTCTATAAAATAATGTATGTTTTGAACCATAATATAGCTAGTTGATTGAAGTTTTATAGATTAAAGCAGACATTCTAATAAATAATCATTTTCTTTAAGGTTCTCTATGACTAAGGTAAAAATACTGTCTTAGTTATGGACACGCAGTCATGCAGAATATATGCGCGCAAATCCGACACGCACTTGACCAGTTTTTATTATTTTTGTTATTCTATAGCTTATGCGTTATAAACATACCAGTTTTTACGCTTGTAAGTGTTACCGTTTTCACGATAGAGCTAAAACACAAAATCGTGCAAGATCGCCTAAAACACGTTTTTATTAGGGAAGCCCCCTTCTTTTTTCTTTAAAATTTTATTATTTGTGGTTATAGCGGCAACAAAAATACATAATCTGTGAAAATTTCTACTGTCATCCTATTACGGTTCATAAGATTCAGCCCGCTGACAGACAGACATCGGGGTCATATTAATAGGGTCCCGTTTTACAAATAACCTATTTTTGTGTGCATCGTCTTGCCTGTTTAAGCTCAAATAAGGTTATACTACGACCGTGCAATGTCGGAATCTGGAAAGTCCGACAGGCTGCCTTACAGTATGTCGACCAGGATATGCCCTTTTGACAGCACAACCCCCTCCGATTTTTTCTACATGGCCAAATCAGCAAAGTTGTCGGCGCGATAACTTATAAAGCTGCACTAAACTGTGTTTTATTATGTAACGTAAACCAGGTCTCAGACAGTGCGATTGTATGTACTGTGTCTCATGTCCTTCACCTACGAAGGTTTCGGGCTAACGAAAACATTGTCGTAAATACGGCTAATCCAATTATCAGACACGTGCCTTTAGTATAGTAAACTGTAAATCCGCCGTTTTCCCAGCTATTATTATTATTAGTCAAATGAGCTACTCTTTACTGCCCGTCAAAACTAGAAATAGTTATTTTGTTATGCAAGGAAGCAAAATTATCATTTGGTGCCTGTGCCTTGTATGGAAACTCGATCAAGCAAAGGATCTTAGAATTTTAAAAGAAAAATCCTGAGCGTAGCGAGGGTTACAAGGCACGAGACGTGAAAAAACTTGGCTGCCGAGCGAAACATACAATTTTTCACCTCAATTCATCATCACATTCTAATTCAAATACCTTTTGTACTTCACCTGCTAAGAAAGTATCTAAATCCTTTTTTAAAAATGAGTAAGAATGTACGTCATTGCAATCGTACAAATATGCGGGATGGAATATTGTATGAAAATCCATTTCTAATTTAGGTCAATGTCGTTCGATGACCTTCTTTTAATGTCATAATGCCAAAAGTAAAACGAAATACTCGTAAAGAGATGTGAACGCCATTAAAAAAATATTAGAAGAGAATGAAGTTCTGAATCTTCAATTTTGTGTTTTAATTTTGTGTCATTTTTTCCTTAAAGGACTACCTATGCATCACTCGAGATAAAGTCCGATTCCCACCTCGAGTGTACATATAGAGGCCCTCGGCTACCCTCGTTGGGAATCGGTCCTTTTCTCTTCTCGATGAGCAATGTACTATTTTACGCTAAAAATGATTTTAGCACGTAGTTTAGCACGCAGACTTCGACAGATTCAAACAAATTTTTTTCCACGCTAGAGGCCAAAAATAACTTTTTCACGCTGATTTCGACCCATAAAGCAAAGTTTTCTGAGGAGAAAAGATTTTATATGAAATAACCGAGAGATTCGAGATTCCAAACCAATTCCAAACCCTTTGGATATTATTTTTTTGCTAATTCTCCCTCGTATGTAGAGGTGGTTTAGTTTACCACTTACTTGCGTGCGTAGAACCAAGGGCGAAGTATTTTCCATACCAAATGCATCATCACGGTGATGCGGCTTATATGAAAAATAAATTGTGTCGACCTGTGCTGCTCGGTCATCATTATATCGTGTGGTATCAGAGTTGTTGAGCCGCCAAAGGCCTCTGACATGGTTCATTAACGACTACATAGATAGTAGTCGGGACCAACGGCTTAACATGCTATCTGAAACACGGAATCATCTAACTTTTTGGACATCAGGTGATTTATCCTGTAATGTCCTTATCAGAGGAGGTCGCATGAAGGGATTTTGCTTTGACAGAGTCCCCACCGGGAATCAAACCTAGAACCTCCAGATCAAGAGCCGAGCGCTCTTACCATTAAACCATGGAGGCTGTTAAGGGAAACTGCTTTCGGTGAAATTTTTTAAACATGGTCTAATAGTGACTTTTTTTACAACCTATGTTTTCTTTACTTAGGTACCATTCCAATTACTTTGAATTTGAGATAGCTTTTGTTACCTAATAGTACCGCTCATATTCGAAGAGCAATTATTTCCACTGATGTGCCGAAACACGTGCTGGAGTATAGACCACGTGACTGGATCGGGTGGACCCCTGTAATAACTCGTCCGTGCAATTAGGTTACCTAAAGGAAAGTTTATTGAAGCTGGAATTGCAGAAATTGTAGGTCTAGTGAGACTGCTCCTGTATGGTTAGGACATCGCAGGATCACAGTCATGATAGGAAAGATTATACAGAGCAAAGCTCGGTCGCCCAGGTACCAGTCGTTAATAAGACATGCCAGAGGCTTTGGGCGGCTCAACAACTTTGACACCAGTTTGTGAGGTCGGTCATCGATTTTACAACCCACTTCACTTTTGATGAGTGGTACTGTGTGTTTGTTTGTTTGTTTTTTAACGGCCAATTAATGCTTTTTGACCAAGATATGAAAACATGGGTAATTTAGCATACATATACATAACATCACGCCTCTTTTCCGTCAGGGTAGGCAGAGACCACAGTCCTCTACCTGCTACGATCTTGACATATTTCCCTCGCTTCCTGTACTTTCATCAATCCTTTCATACATGCTCGTCGGTTTAGGGTACTTTGAATCTGGCCTTTATTCAGAACGTCTTGATAATTTAGCACTGCTTAGAAAAAATACTTCTATTCCTGAAACTCAAGTTTCAAAAGTAGGATTTGTATAGTTAAGGTGATTACAGCCCTCAAATTAGAAGCTACGCGATCGTCAATGCAAATATCGACTTTATTGACACGTCAATAGCGTTCATATAAGAGTGCTCTTCAACGTGGCTGTTACGACCAACGTCGAGACTCTTACCGTGCTCTCACCCATAAAAAAGGGGTTTTTATTGATTTTATACCACATTATAAATTATTTTTTCAAATGTTTTACTTAAATTTCAGAAACCGTAAAATTTAGAATTTTTGGGTGGAAGAAGCATCAAAATCGTTTTTCGAAGCAATAGGATATTTTTTGCGTAAAATAAGAGGAGAGAAGATTTTTTTCTGGAAAAACAAACATTTATAATAAAAATAATCTACTTAAAAATTATTGTTTATCATATTGATTAACTCATGTATATTTTTTGTAACGATTGGACCATCCGTTTGGGAGCAGTTTGCCTTCAAAGTTAGCTCATTTTTGCAATTTGAGGGTATAATCGTCTTAAGACCTGGTTATGGAGTCAGGCTATTTCGGCCATTTAGAGTAAAGGCTCGGCTTCTACATGAGTTCTAATAACTTTTGAAAGTTGAAGCATAATGAGCTTGAAAAGCTTGGCAATGTCCTTTACATACAGTGTTTTAGGTAGAATTTTTATTTTAATTTGCAGTAAAAGCACAATGCTTTGTGCTGCATTCAACCGGTCAAGTATATGAGAACTATGTTCTTTTAAACTTTAAATCTTTAACGAATGTGAGGTTTGCGGTTGCTGAAAATAAACTTTATCTCTACAATTATAAAACTGTAGGTACATTAATTTAAAGAACATTGAAGATATTTAGAAGAAAATTATCACGTTATGTTAATTGCTATTTTGATGCCCCCGAATCCAAAATGAAATCACTGGTTTTTGGACTTTTCGTCTGTTTGTTTATTTGTTCAAGCATCACGAAAAAACTACAGTACCGATTTTAATTAAACTCTTTTCGTTTGATAGTTATAATAGTTTTTTAGGGTTCCGTACCTCAAAAGAAAAAAACGGAACCCTTATAGGATCACTTTGTTGTCCGTCTGTCTGTCTGTCTGTCTGTCAAGACCCTTTATCTCACGAACGGGTAAAGGTACCAGGTTGAAATTAATACCATATATTAAGATCCATGAACCACACAAGATCTGAAAATTTAATTTTTTTACAACGACGCAATCAAAAGATATGGCATTTAATGTCCTCATCTCCATACATTTATGCAAAAAAGCAAAACCTACAGGGTACTTCCCGTTGACCTAAAATTATGAAATTTGGCTAGAAGCTAGGTCTCACAGTACAAATAAAGGGAAAAGTCTGAAATCATTAAATATTACAACTTTTCTCACAACTAATGGTAACCAATTGTGGTGAGCTCCCGTTTCAAGAACATTCATATAAGAGAGGGGTCAAGTTGGATGGTCGAGGAGGCGATTTTTGTTTTAGTTCTATTTTAAAAACGAGAACACTTACAAACTTGAAAATTGGTATGTTTATAGCGCATAAACTATAAAATAACAACAAATAATAAAATTTGGTCTATCGCGTGTTGGACTCAAAAAGTCTAGCACATTAACTTACTGAAATTTCAACTTATACAATTATGATTATGTGGTGGTACGGAACCCTCGGTGCGCGAGTCCGACTCGCACTTGGCCGGTTTTTTAATAGTTTTTTAGATTTTACGTTAAAATAATACGATGGTGAAAATGTATACGACGCACAAAATAACTGTGGCCCTGTCATTAGCAGAAGTCAAAAATGTGCAAAAATGGGACATTGCCAATGCGTTTTAAACTAGTTGGGCAAACGCCCGGTGTATTTTAAAATATTAAAGTTAACTTTCCTGAAATTCGTCCAGTAAAGTAGCACAATATGTAGAAGTGTAAAAAAAAAGTCAGTATTAATTTTCTAAGTTGCTTTCCTTGTATGTAAATTCCTGTTTGTGTTATTTATTGTTTTATCGTTTTAGGACACAGATACACACACTTAGTTTTTACTGATTAGCAGTACACAATGATATAATAATACATTTATCATGACTAAGACAATACGCGTACTTCTGCAAACAAACTATTATTGTTAAATCAAGGGTTGTATTCAAGGCCTAGCCTAGTAATCGCATGACAGCCATTGCATCAAGGTCCACTGAATCGCTTGAGGGTTTTCACCAAATTAGATATTTTGTCTAAAGCACTTTAGAACATTTTTGTAACGTGCATAGACAAAAAGTCTATTAGAGAGTATTTCCGTGTTTATGTAGGGTCTTAATAAAATAGTGAACATAATTTTAGCACGGTATTTAGACCATGGACCTGAACAACTTTCCCAAAGGAACATAGGTCGAAATACGAAAAACCAAATTGACCTCCCATACTAAATGCGCTATCGTATTTATTTATCGTATTAATATTTTCGTATTTCGACCTATGTACGAGTACCTTCTATGTAACTTGTTCAGTTTCATGGTCTGAGTAACATAGTAACAATTATGTTCACTATTTTCACTTGGACCTTATTTAAGCTGAATCCAATAATGTCGTGAGTGAATAGGCTTTTTCTGGAGCTCGTTCCACCGTCGACCTCATGTTATCCTCACGGCTTGTGGCCAAGAGCAAGTCCACATAATAAAATAAACAGTGGCTGACGGGGAACTCAAAACAGTTGTCATCGTGATTGTCATTGTAATGCAGAAAACTTAGTTTTCGAGGTTATTTGTAAATTTTTTTTACTTCTTGAAATAGTTTTGAAATCCTAACGAGAAATCGTGAATTTTCAAATGGAAATTGAGGAAGAACTTTTACATTTTTAACTTTTACACTAAGATTTGTTACAACTATTTATCAAGTATGACTAGGACTTAGTATAAATAATTAATAGGCGAAAAGTAGATATTAATGAGTTGCTAGAAGAACAAATTGAGAAACAGGTAACTATTTCTAGGAAACTGCTATTTATTCGACTGCGGCGAAGCCCAAAAGGAGAGTTATGTGTTCGATCTGTATGTATTTATGTATGTCTCTCCGTTTCTTTCTTCTACTAAACGGCGAAACTGATTTTGCTCGTCGTTACGTCGTAATTTTTTTTATTATGATGTATGATAGATAATATTTGACTCTTATCTCACCTAATGGTAAGGAACGATGGAGTTGAAGATGTAGCATACCTAAATACCTGTTCACTCTTGTCTTTAAATCTGCAGGAAGGGAGATCCACTCTTTAGCTGTGCGCATTATAAAAGACGAAGCAAATCTAAAACTATATTGAAATAAAAAAATATTATGAACAAAAAGCTGTACCGTGAAATAGAAAAGAGGAAAACAAGCTAGGATTTGGTTAACTTGAATTTGATCATATATTGCAGGCAGGGTCGAACAAAATCATTTGAACCACTAGAAAACATATTTTCGTTCCCGCCTCAGTCGGGTTTTTGTTTTTTATTATATTTTACTAGCTTAGGCATTACCGCAACTAAAGCCCTTTTACCCGAAAACGTACTTATCTCAAAATCAATACACATTTAGTATTTTTAAGAGACTCTGCAGACGAAAACAAAAAGTCTGCCAGTACTGCAATTGTTTTATTGTTATCTCTAGTTTAATATTCTTCAGTACCTGGTCGACCGAACTTCGCTCTATAATAGCTGCCTCAACATGAAAATATTATATATATACTATATACTAAGCTTAATGATATCTTTATTTAGACCATGTTTGCAAAAAAACTATAGGCTAATCGAAAGAACTTTACACCCGAAGTACTTAAATAAGCTCGGAAGCTAATAAAAAAGGGACTATCGACATAGGTATGCAGCTGACGCTCTTGGTCTTGGTATGTTGCTAGAATCTTCATTAAAAATTCAGCTGAAGAGAGGTGAAATTCATTGATGATTTGATTCTAAATTACATTAGGATGGTCAAAGAAGAATTTTGTGAATATATTAAAAAATATTTGATGGAGTTAGGTGGTGATGTTAGGTGATTTTGCCGTACAAGATAACATTAGTTACATTAGAACACACAGATTTTATAAAAGGAAAAAAAAAACTAGCAAGCAAAGCATAGTTATAAGGATTTTTAAATTGCGCACTCTTACACAACCATGCGCGCACTCTTACTCAACCAGTTGGGTAAGAGTGCGCATTTCTCTTTTTTTTTATTTAGTTAGTTGTGCCAAAACTGATTGGATTTGCAGTGGAATTTGTACGTTGTTTGGTTACAAGATATGTAAAGACTTATGAAATATAAAGTTGGTTTTCCTAGACCTAATACTTTTTTTCTTATATCATCTCATTTCAAAAGTGCGCACTCTTGGAGCACCTTACCCTATACTTCATATAAAAACGAAAATTTTTGCTAATCATCGGCAAAACTTGGGGACTTTTTGCACCCGTCTGCTGAGACTTTAAATCTACTAACCTTTACACCATGTAGAACAATATTCAAATTGATTAAGATATTGCCATAAAATCTGTTTATGCTGGTTATAATTTCTGAGAAATTCCATTATTTAAATCCGGCATCAGCCACAAGATCACGAGCGCTGTGACTTGGCTATTAAAACCTATGTTATTGCTAGTTAGTTTAGACTACCTACTTATTTGGTGTATGCTCTCTGCGGGAACGGATCAGAAATGAGGAGATCCTCAGAAAATCTAAAGTAACCGACGTAGCCCTGAGAATCGTTAAATTAAAGTGACATGACAGTGCGCAGAGCACATAGAAAGAAGAACCGATAGCCGATCTAGAGTCATCATTACATCCCATGAAACGTCCACTGCAGGACAGGGCTCCCTGTCCTTCTAGTAAGGGTGATGAAGGACAAATTTCTATATGATTTGCTCATGTCTGCCTCTTTGACTGATGATAAGGAGCATCCTCTAGAAGATACAAAAAATATTGGCGGACATCCACACCCCTGCGATTTTGAGGAATTCAGTTTTAACTATTTTGAAATTTGACAATGAAACGTACACCTGGCAGACTATGACTATCTGATTAAATACAATGTATCAAACCCCAGAAAAATAGTCTGCCACCATAATAGCCCTGCGTCGTAAAGTTACAGCTCTTCAAAATGCAAAAATTCACTACTTCGTCCCGTGATAATGCAGAGCCCTGCATGTCTGCCTCTTCGATTTTCTACATCTTCAGAAGTATTTTAAACAGGGACCACAAAGGCAGACCAGAAAAACATTATTTAGTATCTTATTTTAATTTTTTTTGCTTTAACTCAAAAACGCAGCGACGCACAGAAAAACTTGTAAGGACCAAATCGATTCGTATTGAGCTAATCTATCATCCCTATTAATATGAATCATGAGCAAATCATATACCCAAATTGCAGCCACCACCCTGACTATTCAGAAATCCAGCAAAAACGCGTGGTACTTCGAAAAACCATAGTCACCACGCTTGAAAGCGTTGCAGCTGGCGACCGCTGTTGCTGGTGACCGCAGCGTGTATGATAATACGATACACAGAAAGATGCTGCAGCCCATCCTCCTATTCATAAGCCCTTAGTCGCCTTTTACGACACCCACAGGTAGAGATTGGATGGTACTATTTTTTGCCGACACCACGACGAGGTTCTAGAGTAGAGAGCACGAATCGGAAGACGAAGCGTGCGCAGGCCCCGCACAAGGTGGACGGACGATCTAGTCAAGGTTGCGGGAAGCCGCTGGCTGCGAGCAGCGGAGGATGGGTCGTCATGGAAACCTTTAAGGGAGGCCTATTTCCAACTGACTGAACCGGAGGATGGGCAGCAGCATCTTTCTAAGTATCGCATCATCTATAACATACTGCGGTCACCAACAACAGCGGTCGCCAGCAGCAACGCTTACAAGGGTGGTGACTATGGTAAAACCCCCCCTAAGTAACACGCGTTTTTGCTGGAGGACTGGAAGGAGCTCCCTATCCTGCAGTAGACGTTTCATAGGTCCAGCTGTGGACTTCTTTCGGCTGATATGATGAATGATGATGATGACTTATTGTGTCAGTGTGGTGCCGGCTAAAAATAGCACCACCCCATCTCTACCGTTGGTTGTCGTTAAAGGCGACTAAGGGTTTTTGAACCGAGGGGTTGTTAGCAGGGTTCTTCTGCGGTCAGCAACAACCACGGTCCAATGTGCCAGCTGCACGTAGCACTATCAAGCGTGATGTCTAAGTTAGGTATGGGTACTACTCCTACAAAATATAACCCGCATTTGGCCGTAAAATACTGGATGGAGATTCCTGTCCAGCTGTGGGCTTTTTATTTGATGTTAGGATTCTGACTTATTTATTTAGAGTTCACAAACAGTAAACAGCGAAAAGCAAGCTACGGGCTTATTCAGATAAGAAAATATGTAAATCGTGCGTCAAATCGCAACTACTTATCGTGCGCCCTTGAGTGCCGACATCCACCAACGCATTATCGATTTTCTAGTTAAGTACATAGATTCGTCGGCAATACGGCTTCGCTGTCCACACCGTGACATCCCATTCCCTATAACTCAGCGGTAATATGAAGCAAAAACAGGCCGTATTCTTGCGATAATAGACAACAGAATAGACTGTTGGGAAATGGTTTTTATGACGTTTTTATTTGTTCACTTTATGGAGTACTAGGCGAGTTGTAGTAATTAAGTATAGGCATTAGAGCTGTGTCCAGCCTTGGGCGAAACAAGAAACATACACATCCGTCATATTTCCTTTATTTTGCGCACAGTCAAGCAGTGCAATCAAGTATCTTAAGGCAAAATTGGTGATTTATGCAATTCGATAGAGTGTCAGATGCTAACCTAAAAACTGCCAATAATGTTGTCGACGCCTGGGAACTAAACGTTTTCTTTTTCATATGGCAATCGTCTAAGTACGCATTTTTTGTTTTCCGTTTATTTTATTATAAAGTGCTTATTTGTTCATCAAAGTCCTAGCCTTATTTTCGAATCGGTTAACCAACCTAAGAGATTCGGTTAGAGCACTGGTTTTCATACAGAACGACTGTCTCAGTACCTATATACCCAATCCTAGATTATGCTTTACCACAGATGAAATAACAGTAAATTGACATTTGTTTTACCAGATTATTAGCCAGCCTTGCTGACAGAGGTTTTAAAGGCGCCAAATGGTATCCGGAACCAACGGAATAGCAGGCTTTCAAAGCACATAAAAGCTGAATTTGTTTAACCATAATGTGACCTAACTTAAGCTTGAGACCAAACCGACGTACCTAAACCGAAGGCTTATTATAACGATATTCGTAGACACACCCAGATGCAAAGGTCAGCTTCGATCAGTGTCGATCGTAAAAGACGGAATGGCGTAATGAGAACATATCGTAAATAGGATAAGTCTTTCTAGATCAAACCTATCTAGTTATATTTATGCTCTTATTTAAATGTTAATGATGATTGGTCCTTTAATTTGTAGAGCTCAGAGAGCCTAGTCCAGCCATTTAATATCTTTCCATGTCAAGCGCAACTAGAAATTAATTTATGGGTTTGCGAAAAGAAAAAAAAATACTCTTGCAATTGCATAAATCTTTAGATTTATGGTCTAAGTAATATGAAAAAGTTATGTACCTACTTGTATTTCAATAGGACAAATTGTTGAAAGTTGAATTACTTATATCCCCAAATTACTTTTACAAAAAATTTTCAAAAATTAAATTACTTAATTACTTATATTAACACTGATTGAGGTACTTCATCTCTTTCGTAATAAAATTTCAATAACCTACTGTATGAAAATGGCACAAATATAATTTTATCATACCAATATATCGTCCACAAAGGTAGAATTAAGATGATGTAACTGATTAAAGGTCGTTGGCGTCTTTTTGCCAAAAAACCAGGCCATTAGATCACACACCGCATGTATCAACAGACTTTTTATTTTTTCCTCATAAGAACAGCTGTCGTCAACCGAAGGCCGAGTCTAGACAGGCGGATATACTCGTATTACATATATACCTAGTGTTTTTATTTTTATTTAAGGACAGAATACTGTGTGCCTTTTAATATACCCATATTACATTTTTTTTTATAAAAGCAGAAATGAAAGGCCCTAAAATAAAATTGCATTTTTTGCGAACGCTAAATAGTTATTTGTTATCCCAGGCAGCAAAATTTATGTTTGGCGCAAGTGTCTTGTATTGAAACCCGAGCAAGCCAAGGATTTTAGGATTGTTCCACGATCGAAGCAAGTGGTTCAAAAGAAGAATCCTGAGCGTTGCGAGGGTTTCAAGACACGAGACGCGAAAAAACTTTGCTGCCGAGCGAAACACTTAAATTTTCACCTCACTAAAGCGAGGAACATACTAACCAATAGCTCAGATTACTAAATAGTTACTTAGCCAACCAATAGCGCCAGTACCTCATACCATAATTTCATCATCACGTTCTAATTTCAAAAACCTTTTCCACGCTAGCGCCCAAAAATTACTTTAGCACGCAGACTTCGATTCAAATTTCAAAAACTTTTTCCACGCTAAGACCAAAAATTAATTTTTCACGCAGATTTCAATTTTTCGACCCATAAAGCAATGTTTTTCGAGCTTGTTAGGCAAAAATTGATTTTAACGAAATAACTGAGAGAACTGAGATTCCAAACCAATTCCAAGCTCTTTGGAAATTATTTTTAGCTTGTTCGTTCTACATTAACAGGGACTTAAATCGCGTCTTAATCCCTAAGGGACTAAAAGTTATTTGAATTAGGAATGTGGATATTGTTATTAGCCTCTAATTATTTCTATGTCATGTCTCATCGTTCTTATATAAATAAAAACGTTTTGCTTAAGGCTTCCCGCACACGACCGAGAATCGGTGACCGATTTTTTGTCGGCATCTCGCTCTGACGTGTTATCACCTGAATCTTCCGTCCTTGTCCTGGCCGATAATCGCCCACCGATTCTCGGTCGTGTGCGGGCAGCCTTATACGCAGAATTTTTAATGCAGCATTATTGAATACACAGCATTTTTAATGTGAATTCCAAAATCGCCTTGTTAGCACACACTACTAATTTAATTCGTGTTCATTCGTTTAAAGCCACGATCACACCTTCCCTAATTCACAAACTAATTCGGCTTACATTGCTCGTTGAAGAAAGGATATTGCAATTAACATATTCAAGCCTCCCAGCAATGTATGCAGAATTAGTCTTTGAATTCAGTTAGGTGTGATCGTGGCTTAAACTGGGCTTTAGAACAGCTAGAGAGGAGATGCTATTGACTAGGTAGTAAGTAGATATTGAGCTTAAAATACCGCTCACGTAACTGAGAGGCAGGAATGTGATTTGACCGGTGCATCTAGCAGGTAAAAGGGACGCTGCGTTTATTTTTACTCTTAGAACTCGTTCCCTAATTGGCACTCTGTGCGTTTCCTAGCGATTTTTTTTATGTTACAAGTGAGCAAACGAGCAGGTGGGCCACATGATGGTAAGTGGTCTCAACCGCCTATAGCACCCACTGTCTTATTAGTGACATACGTTGACTCTAATAAGACAGCATAGCGCGTTGCCCACCCTGAGAACTAAGATGTTATGTCTCATGTTAATTTCACTGGATCCCTTACCCTTCAAACCGAAACATAGTAGTTCAAACACTGCTGTTTTCCCGCAGAAATAGGCAAGGGGGTGGTACTTCCCCAGATGGACTTTGCACAAAAGCCCTACCACGTAAAAACGACTGTTGGTGGTTGCCAAATAGGGAAGACGTTTTACATGGTTATGGGACCCCGGCCAAGGCTTTATCAGGGATTACAGCCAGCCAACCAGCGATTTTTACGGGATCGACTATCTAACCTAGGGGATTTGACGAGAGCACTAACTTTTACACAGAGCGACTTCCATCAGAACTCCGCAGCCCAGAGGACGTAACAAAACTAACCCCAGACTAGGCTTTGCCAGTTTAGTGGAACCTTAGATTTTCCTTGTAAGAACGTGTAAATAAAGTACAGGTTTATTTATGGACCCTAGCCAAATTTTTGTATATGACTCAGAACACAAATCTGAACAACTTTCCCAAAGAAACATGAGTCGAAAAACGAATTTTATTTTTGGGTCTCCCATACAACATTGGCATTTGTATGGACAGCCAAAATATTTTCTCGTTTTTCGACCCATGTTTCTTTGGGAAAGTTGTTCAGTTTCATGTTCTGAGCAACATACAAAAATTTGGCTAGGGGTCCAAAATTAACCCTGTATAAAATTTCCACCATACTGTATTAACGTAACTGCTTACAATCAGATTAAAATACCTAAAAAAACCCAAGAGTTCTCCGTCTAATGTTATACAATTATGTAAAGAGCGGGGCTATTATCTCTCTCGGTAGCATCATCTGTCTTGTAACACAGATGTAGAGTTTTATAGCTCAGTTACTTGCTAGGAGTATAAAACTGAATTACCTACCTAGTGATCAAATACCTGTACAAAGTGTAACAAAAACTTATTGCAATATATATTCTTTATTGTGCACAAATTACATAAAGTTGTAACATTGACGTTGTTTACAAAGGTGAGCTTATCTCTATGAGAGATCTCTTCCAGCCGACATAGCTGCTGTGAAAGAATGACATGGAAACGGGCATAGGAATGTGCATTTATGAGCAATACTGAAGGATGTAAATCTGCCATTTAAATTAACCTATTTTGGGAAACGATTGGGATTCAACGATAAACGAGTTTAAAATTTTGAGAATTCAATTTACAACCAACTTGAAAGTAAAAAAAAATATAGCTAAAAAAATATTTCACCCCATACAAAATACGCTATCACCTCATGTAGTTTGTATGGGATGTTGTAATTTTTCCGTATTTCGATCTTTGTGCCTCAGGACATAGATAATATAATACTATACTAGTACAGATGCCTCACGTCATAGAACGAATTTGTGCCGAAATCGGGTTTTTTTTTTCCATGGGGTATTTTCTTAGAATAAATTGATATCTGGATGTTAAAATTGAATTAATGTCATAGTTTACACCTTTACCTACCAACCTAGTAGTTACTTTTAGTTTAGTCATTGGAACAAAAGGGCCAAATGAATAGGGAACATGCATAAATTTTTTTAGTCGCATTTATTAACAAAATATTAAAATACCGTAGTAGAGATGACAAAAAGTGAAATTAAAATTTTAATCGGTTTAGAAATACGGCCGATTAGACAGAGAGATCCGACATGGTATGTGACGTCACATGCCACTACGGCCATATAAACTTCGTGTTAAATTTAGTTTTGCTAGAAAGAGACAGAAACAAATCTTCGATGGCTTATATCTTTTTTAATTTCATAGTTATTCGAAAAATAGTTTTACTAAACTGTTTACTACATGAATGAGGATATTTTTTTAAATAAAAAAAAAAACATGCACATGGCGACTCAAAATTACTCGGGTATACTTCCATTAGTTTAGGAACTTTGTTATTAAGGTTAAATTAAAAAGTTTTATTATTTCTTGCTTTTCAGTTTTTTCGGCGGTTTAATTTTTTTGTTAAAGAGTTTTATTTTACAATTTTTTGTGACTTAAATTATATTTTCCCACCCTTAGGGTGAATCGGACTACTCTTTAAAAAGTTATGCGTGGTCATGCATTACAATCAGTCAGTGAACAATCAATCATCCCCTGAATTCCTACCTTTAGGGTTGGATTTTTTTTTTCAAATTTATATGGTACCAATTTCGGGGTACAACCCTTTCCAATAAAAAAAGAATTATCAAAATCGGACTACTCTGCTAAAAGTAATGCGTGATCATACATAAAAAAAAATATACGCGTCGACTTGAGAACCTCCTCCGTTTTTTTTTCGTCTGTTAAAAAGCCATATCTTCTGATTGCGTCGTTGTAAAAATTAAAATTTTCTGATCTTGTGTGGTTAATGGACCTTATAATTTCAACCTGATACCTCTTCTCGTTCGTCAGAAAAAGGGTCTTGACAGACAGACAGACAGACGGACAACAAAGTGATCCTATAAGGGTTCAATTTTTTTTATTTTGAGGTAGGGAACCCTAAAAACATTGTGCTGTTGTTGTAAGAAACCCTCGGTCCGACTCTTTATTGGCTGGTTTTTGTTACAACTTGTAGAGTCTACCTAATGATGAATTTTCCGAAGTCTGATCGTAAATTTAGCACCTTTGGCTTAGGATCATACTTTAACTATAAAATGGGTCATCACATTCTGTATCGATTAAGTCAAATTATAATTAAACTTGTAAATTTAATTTGTGAAATTGAAAACATTTATAAAAAATTATCACGTCATACAAATTTTGATGCACCTGAATCCAAATCACAGATTTTTGGACTTTTTGTTCGAACTAATATTTTGCGTAATCGCAAAAACTACTGTACCGATTTTAATGAAACTTCTTTTGTTTGGTAGCTAATGATTTGACAAGCCAAATCATTGTAAAATTTTTAGGTCTCAGTCGTATTGGATGATTTCCGACAGATTTTAGCTCGAGTGCAGTAGCACGCCGGTATAAATAGCGCCGGTTAGGACAGGTATGTCACGCGGTAGTGCGGAATATATTGCACTGGAGCTCGGCCAACTATTGTGTAAGGTAAAGACACTATAAAAACGTCGGTTTGTATCACTCGCGACGGTTCTAGAGTTTACGGAAGTCTATTCTGAATAGGTGCTAACTAACTTTGAGCTGCAAAATGTAAGAGAGAATACCGAACACTGCAGAATATGGTCAGTCATAGTGTCATCAAAACCAAAGAACAAGAAAAAAGAAATTTGGATGTGAGAATAAAGAGAAGATTTCTTTGGTTTTTTTTTTGTAGTGGACTCCTGTTGTTAGCCCTAGTGGCTGTCACAACTTCACCGGATGGTTGGGGAGCGGAAGGCTCTACCCAGGAAAAACACGTAAGGCTACAAGCCTAAAGGCGCCTCGCGGGGCTCGGACCTCGGCTTAGGTTGTTGCCGGGGATCGGAGACAGGCGGCCTGGAATATGCCGATAGTTCCCAAAGTATGGGACTGAACTAAAGCGGGGGCGACCACGACCCCGCCCGCAGGGACGGACCTACGAGCTCGCGGTGGAAGATTTTTTAGGGTCACGTCAGACTTTTTGTAGGTCCGATTATTGGGCCGTCTTTTCTTCCAACCGAGAATGCCCGATTTTGAGTTTGACTTTTTGTAGGACGTGTTCGTCTCACTATTGCAATCCGTACGTTCCATGTTTCCTCTACAAAAATCGGTCACCGACTATCGGAAGTTGGCTAGCGCGCTTAATCAGTAATTTTAACTTAATAAACTGATTTTAAGTGTTTTCAGCAGAAAGAAATACATACAATCATTCTAGTTTTGATAGAAATTCACTTCGAAACTTGGCGCTGTACAATATTGACATCACGAGACTCTTCACGTGATCCACATATCGTAATTGTTTTCGTGTCTAGTCTAGATTAAACCGTTTAAATGGTTGATTCATTTAGTACTTGTTTAACATCAATCTATCCCATCTATCCTTTAGAACATATGGTGGAAGAGTTTCACTATTATGAAAACAGTATGACGTGTTCTTACCACGATCACAGATTAGATAATAGTAAACGCGATATGGATTTTTGATGAGCTCCAGATATTTCGACGCATCCGATATTGTTCATCCGTGATCATGGTGCTTGCAACAACGTCGAAATATTGGAAGCTCATCAAACATTCTTAGTGGTAAGAATCCGTCCTACTCTTTTTATTACAGTATCATATTAGTGCGCACAGCCAAGGAGTAGTATTCCTCCTTGCCAATCTGTTCCCCGAAAAATATAATCTGGATTTTTTAAAGGCAAGAGTATGAACAGGCATTTTTTCGGTAAGCGTGCTACATCTTGAACCCCATCGTCACTTACCACTAGGTGAGATCGGGGTCAAATGTTGACCTATTTCTCAAAAAACAGGTCGAAATATGATGCAGATTGTATGGGAAGTCGAAAAAAAAATCGACTTCCCATACAAACTCCATCGGCTGATATAATTCATTTTGTATGGGAGGTCGTTTTTTTTTCGTATTTGGAACTATGGAAAGGTGTTAAGTTTCATGGACAGATTCACATCCTTCAGGGTTGGTACTCGTATACCCTTTTTGTTACACCCTGTATATGACTCAAATATGTAGCCACAATTAACAGTTAGTCGGCTTATCCATTGTTTAGCTGAACAACTTGCGAACTCTAGTTTATGATGTTAGATGTAAATCTGTGTAATAGACGTATATGGAGTTAATGAAAATTACATACATACATACATACATAACATCACGCCTCTTTCCCGTTGGGGTAGGCAGAGACCACAGTCCTCCACCTGCTACGATCTTGACATACTTCCCTTGCTTCCTGTACTTTCATCAATCCTTTCATACATGCTCGTCGGTTTAGGGTACTTTTAACCTGGCCTTTATTCAGAACGTCCTGAATTTGGTCCTGGTACGTTCGCCTAGGCCTTCCCCTTCCAACGTTTCCATTCACTCTCGCCTGGTAGATCTCTTTCGTCAATCTTCGTTCATTCATCCTCTCTACATGACCAAACCATCTCAGCATCCCTTTCTCGATTTTGGTCACTACGTCTTCTTTTACGCCACACCGTTCTCTTATCACACTATTTCTTATCCTGTCACTCAATTTAACACCAATCATACTCCTTAGCGCTCTCATTTCCACTGCATTAATTCTACTTTCATGCTTCTTCTGCCATACCCAGCTTTCACTGCCATACATCAGTGTTGGTACCAAAACTCCCCCATGAACAGCCAAACGAGCCTTGTGAGACACCTTCTGACTCTTCATAAAGGCGTGCAGGGCACCATTCACCATGTTTCCAGCATTCACTCTTCTTTCAATATCACTTTCACACTTTCCATCTCTCGTAAACTTTGAGCCCAGATACACAAACTCCTTCACTTGTTCGACTTGTTCACCATCTATTAATATAGTACACTCTGTCATACATTCTTCTCTTTCAAGTACCATTACTTTAGTCTTGCTTACATTTACTTTCATTCCTTTCTTGTCCAAAGCCACATTCACCATTGTTACCATCTCCTGTAACTCGTCAGCAGATGACGCAAGTACAACTTGGTCATCAGCGTAGAGAAGACATTTGATGAGTAACTCATTCATTCTCAGTCCACACATACTCTCTTTCAGATCAATCAAACAATTATCCATGAACAGGTTAAACAGCCAAGGTGACGCTACACATCCCTGCCTAACACCTTTTTCGATGCTAAACCATTCAGTGTACGCCCCGTTTATTCTGACACAAGCACTGGAATCCTCATAGAGAGATTTCAGTGCTTGAATCAGATGACCGTTTACCCCATACATAGACAATGCTGACCACAATTCATTCCTCACCACTCGGTCATAGGCCTTTTCCAAATCCACGAACGCGCAGTAGACTTTTTGGTTTTCAGCCAAAAACTTTTCAGCTATGCACCGCAAGGAAAAGACCTGATCTGTACATCCCATTCCCTTTCTAAATCCCGCTTGTACATCCCATATTTTATCGTCAGTATCTTTCATCACTCTTTCAATCAAAACCTTTGCATACAGTTTGCCGACGACACTGAGAAGGCTTATCCCGCGATAATTTTTGCAGTCCTGTTGTGACCCTTTTCCCTTGTACAGCGGCACAATCACAGCCTTGCACCAGTCACCTGGTACTTGGCCGTTCGTCCAACACAAGTTGAAAAGGCGGTACAACTGACTAGCCACAATGCCTCGCCCAGCCTTCAACATCTCGACCGACACTCTATCATACCCAGCTGCTTTACCTGATTTCATACTTTTCATCGCTTTCATAATCTCATCCATACTTATCTCACTTACACAATTCTCCTCTTCATTCTCATTCATTTCCACAGAAGACCTAGGTTCGCTGGCCTCTGCTTTTTCTCTCTCAAACAGACTTTCAAAATATTCCTTCCACCTCCTCAGAACACATTCTTCACCTTTTATAATACTTCCATCCTGGCTTCTGATTTTACTCAGCTCCGATGTTCCAAACTTTCCTCGGGCTGTCCGTATGGATTTCCAGAAAAACTTTTGGTTGGACTGGAAATCTTCAGTAAGCCTTCTGTCAAACTCATCCTTACACTCCTCTTTCTTTCTCTCAACAACTTCCTTAACAATACCTTTCGCTCTTTTATATACCTTTCTTGCTACACTTACGTCATCACTTGTTGCCCTCTGCATTCTTTGGTTAGCTTTTACTGCTAACCAATCTGACCATGCTTTCTTCTTCTCACAAACAGCTGCCTGTACACTTTTATCCATCCACATATTCTTCTTCTTTCCACCCTTTTTCCTTTTTGACACCCCACAAACATTGACAGCTATACCTACTACTCCATCTTTAAATTCATGACGTTAATAAGTGCGCCTAGATTTACAGGGTGAACCGTTTTGAAACAAAAAAAAATAAAATGGTTAATTTAATTTATTAAAATTTAATGACGAGTGGAATTCTGTGCCCGCGTCTTTGTTCCCGAGCTCTTAGGTATAACCCGAATCTATTTAAATCGCGAGTGAATAGGCTTCTTCTGGGCAAGCTCGTTTCATCGTCGACCTCATCTCTGTCCACAGGGCTAGATCAAGAGTAAACCCATAGACAGTAAAAAAAATAATGATTTAAAATTAGTAACTAATTTATAAAGTTATCAATATTTACTGAAAAAATCATTTTGTAAGAAAATCTGAATATTTTTCATTCGGTACTTAAACATGACGAGTTATATCGAGTTTTAATTATATAACTTACTTCTCAGGAGAATTGATGTTATTTATACGTTGGAAAACCTTACAAATACCGTAAGAAGTACTTGAAAAACGAAAAATCGGGGGCAAAATTTCAAATATATATATATGAAAGGGCTTTACTTGTACATTCTAAAATATATTTTTGTATTTTTTTACAACTCTTAGTTTTCAAGTTATGATGAAAAATTACAATAAAAAATACCATTTCCCCCTTATCTCCGAAGTTTGTAAAAGGAAAAATCTGAATTAATTACCGTCGATAGAAGTTTATGTAAGTATTACAGCAAAAATAAAACAATCTTTCTAAGTTGTACAGTTTTTTAGAAATCTGCATAAAACCTTTTCAAACAAATTTATTTTGCGTTCCTAAAACTGGACTTTATTGCTTCCAAAAATACTATAGGTATATCGGAACCCTCGGCGCGCGAGTCCGACTTGCACCTTACCGGTTTTTTTTTTTTAATTTGGCAGAGAAGAATGCTGCGTAATGCTAATCTCTTCCGGGTTTTGTGTTGCAAGGGTAATGGTTCGCAAATGGTTGCAGTGCGACCTAGCTAGATCGATGACTAGAAGATAGTCAGACAGATCAATACCTGTAGCTGATTACATCACCTAATCACGGTATTGTTTTCGATTCCATTATTTTTTTATACGTTTTGAAACGAATATCATGGCTCTGGTCGTTGTAGGCTCTAATAATTTGAAAAAAGCGAGCGAGGTTAGCTAGCGTGATTGGATATGGCATATCATCCCAAAACATACTTTGTGTGAAAATACATCACAGAGCCCAACAGACTTAACAGGCTCCAAAGAGGTTACTGTACCTATTAAATATGAAAATTGAAAATAAATCTTCGTGCCTCAGTGTTCTGTATCAAATGAATCAGCCATCAGTCCACCGCTCCATTATCCGTCGTATAACTATAATGACTGTGATCATCCGTTGATGAGTGGCCCACTCCGGATGTGACGTCACACACAATAGGCAAGGCCGCTGAAACGACACACTTTTTTGCGCTTTCAATTTTCGAACGATTCAATTGTTTTGATGATTTTGAATTTTGAACTGTCCGAAGGCCGTTTGGGTCGTTTAGCAATTGCTTCATTTGGTTTAAATCAGCATCCTGAGCGCGATTTACAGTAAAACGAGCCTGAAAATCGTTTATGGTAGGTATATTATGAACGATTTTCAGATTCGTTTTACTCTAGATAAAAAGTATGAGCAATCTTTTCGATGTTTTGCTTCTTTTTAGCATACTGTATGCTAATAAACTGTAGGGTGTTTTCCGGTACCTTTTGAAAGGGGGCGGAGAGTGACAATTCTGTATGATAGTACTATTACTTTATTCTGTGGTCATAGTTATTATGACATTACAACTGCGTCATACATGATATCGGCCATACACCGGTAGAAAAAAACCACGATAGCTTCCCGTAATATTTTAATTCTATGTTATATTATAATCCTATTTCATTTATAACGCAACCCAAAGTGTGAACTATGATCGCAGCCAGCGCGCGTTGTTCGACCTGCGTTTGCGCACCGCAGTCGGCCTTGCGCGTAGTTCCGTGAAAGGTGATTGGTCGTGTCGTGCCTTGCCCGTCTGGCAACTCCAACTTGTGCGTGAATGTTGAAGAGATAAAACCTGGCATGTTGTTCTAAAATTAAGTTTTAGGTCTCTACCATTTATTTAGAACCTACTTAAATGTTTCAACACATAAGTAACCGTCCATTAAAAATAAATAAGTATCAAATAATAAATAAATATATAAATAAGTATAAAATAAATCCGGTGACTTATAAATAAAATATATGTCACTGGAAAATAATACGGAATCGTAAATTGATAAAAATAATAAACTGTACAGAATTCACTTCTGGTCGAAAGGTAACCTAACACAACCTAACCGATCCCCAATGAGATCGTTTGTGTTTACCTTACCTAACGGACTTATGGATCTACAAATTTCCTACCACTTTGTGATTTTTCTAAAATTGATCAACCTACGATTCTTATCATTTTCCGGTGACATAAATGTTACATACATGTTACAGCCATGGCGTATCAAAATATCGTCTATAGAACTAATACCACAGCGTAAATAATGTTGTCATCTCTTAGATTATTATAATACTGTCATCTGTGATAGTATACGTCAAAATTTGTTCGCGGGACGCTATTTCAAAAGTTAGCTGTCATTAGGGTTCCGATACCAAAATGGTAAAAAAAAGGAACCCTTATGGTGCCGCTCTGTCTGTCTGTCCGTCTGTCTGTCACACCTCTATATCTCAGCAACCACTTACGCTATCGAGCTGAAATTTGGAATAGTTTTAGAATATAGTTGCCCAACTTAATTGCACATGAAAATTTTTTGAAAAAAGTATGATTATTAATGTAAAGGGGGCCAAAATAGGGGGGGCCAAATTTCAAATTGTCGCTACTAGGTCGAGTGGGGTATCATATGAAAGGGCTTTACTTGTACATTTTAAAATATATTTTTTTAAGTTTCTTAGTTTTCAAGTTATGATGAAAAATGTCAAAAAAAATACCATTCCCCCCCCCTTATCTCCGAAGTTTGAGTAAGGGAAAATCTGAATTAATTACAGTTGACAGAGGTTTATGTAAACTTTGCAGCAAAAATAAAACGATCTTTCTAAGTTGCACAGTTTTTCAGAAATCTGCAAAAAACCTTTACAAACAAATTTAGTTTTGCGGTCCTGAAAATGGACTTTATTGCTTCCAAAAATACTATAGGTATATCGGAACCCTCGGCGCGCGAGTCCGACTCGCACTTGACCGGTTTTTTTTGTTAAGTAACACCGATAGTTAGGGTACTGGCTGCAATTTGGGTATATGATTTGCTCATGTATCATATTAATAGGGATGATAGATCAGCCCAATACGAATCGATTTGGTCCTTACAAGTTTTTCTGTGCGTCGCTGCGTTTTTGAGTTAAAGCAAAAAAAAAAAAATAAGATACTCATCATCATCATATCATCCCATGAAATGTCCACTACAGGACATGTAGCTCCCTCTAGAATTCTAGCTTTTGCTGGAAAAATGTAGAGGGGAAGTACCATAGTCACCTCGCTTGTTAGCGTTACGGCTGGCACCATGGTCCGCGGTTGTAGGTGACCGCAGTAAGTAAGATGTTAAATTCAAAGGAGGATGCTGCTGCCCATCCTCCAGTTTATAACCTCTTACGACATCCACGGGTATGTAAGGGTTGGTACTATTCTTTGCCGGCACCACACGGCACAAATAAGATACTAAATAATGTTTTTTTTGTCTGCCTTTGTGGCTTCTGTACCTGTAGAGCCCCGGTGTATCCCGAAGGATACAGAAGAGGATCGAGTTCCCGCGCTTTATATTCTGCCTTATTGCGTCGAAGCTATGGTTTATTTTGGTTTGGTGTGTATAGGGAGTAATGACCTATTTAAATTACCTTTCGAATGACGTATAAACCATAGATTAAAGTTGGCGGCAATCGGACGGATGACGCGTTCAAAATTTTTCAAAATTTTTGAAAATCTTGGTCACGTGGCAACATCCGACCGATTTGAGTCGGTCAATGGCGGCCGGGTTTTACGACCGTAAAATTCGCAATCCTCTTTTTAATTGCATAGATTATTGCGAATTTTTTGTATGATGGGATCAGTGAGGTTAAAATACTTCTGAAGATGTAGAAAATCGAAGAGGCAGACATGCAGGGCTCTGCATTATCACGGGACGAAGTAGTGAATTTTTGCATTTTGAAGCGCTGTATAACTTTACGACGCAGGGCTATTATGGTGGCAGACCATTTTTCTGGGGTTTTATACATTGTATTTAATCAGATAGTCATAGTCTGCCAGGTGTACGTTTCATTATCAAATTTCTAAATAGTTAAAACTTAATTCCTCAAAAACGCAGGGGTGTGGATGTCCGCCAATATTTTTTGTATCTTCTAGAGGATGCTCCTTATCATCAGTCAAAGAGGCAGACATGAGCAAATCATATAGAAATTTGTCCTTCATCACCCTTACTACGATGTAGGTTGTAGAGTATCACGGGTATCGACACTAAAAAAAGTCTGCATTAAAAATATCAAAGTTCTTTAAAATGACTTGCTAATTTTGTCAAAAATTAATAATAAATTGAAATGGACATGATATTGTCGCTTCAGTTTCCTATTTTAGTTAAATAGTTATTCTATAGCCAGTCGGGTCTTTAGTTAAATATTTATGAAATTAAAAAAGGTAATGTATTTCCATAACGAAAGTGTTGACAAAACTGGCGGTGATACTGCGCAGGCGAGCTATTACAGTGAGCATGACCGTGACGACAGTCAAGGCCACGCGACAAGGCGTTTTCTTTTATAGGGTTCCATAGACAGATGAGATTTATTGAAAGTATGTAGGTACGTTTTTATGGTTCAGCAAATATTGAAACCAAATATTAAAACAACTTTTACTAAAAGACCAACTCTAAACTCGCTAAAAATAATAATGAAGTGTTTGTTTCGTACGCATTTCGTTCGCATGTATGAAAGGATTGATGAAAGTTCAGGAAGCAAGGGAAGTATGTCAAGATCGTAGTAGGTGGAGAACTGTGGTCTCTGCCTACCCCAACGGGAACAAGGCGTGATGTTATGTATGTATGTACTAGCTGTTACCCGCGGCTTCGCTCGCGTGGTTTTCGTATTTATGTTGTTACCAATGCAACCGAAGCAATAAGATATTTTCCCGTCATTTCGGGGTAATTTTAAACTAAGGAAAAACGGTACTAACCCTGCGCAAATCAATGAGTACAATTCAAGATCTAGCTGAAGTTACTCATAAATTACTCAGAACAGAAGAACTTAGCAGCAGTATTATGCCTTAAAGTTGTCACTTAACCTAACAAATGTAGAAAGAGAGATGAGAGACACCTTTATGTAATATTTCAAAACAGAGCCAATTCGCAGAAGTAATTGAGAAAAACTAAAACCCTCTCCCTCTCTTTCCCTCTCTTTCCCTCTCTTTCCCTCTCCCCCTTCCTCTCCCCCTCCCTCTCCCTCTCCTCTCCCTCCCCTTCCCCCTCCCCCTTCCCCTCCTTCTCCCCCTCCCTCTTCCCCTCCCTCTCCCTCTACCGCAACTCGCTCTTGTTATTAGAGTTAAATCACGCTACCGGATCGCCTTACCGAGTAAAATATATGAAAGCAGCGCCCTCCTGACAACGTCACCCACATGCCATAATATTCGTGTCGCACTGTACCTGTACTACTTTAGATAAATGTGTAAGTATTAAATAACTTCTCTATGGAGCAGACTACGCAATCACTATAACAGAAGAGCGATTATTTCGAGCTGGGATGATTTGCGCAAATATTTGATAATATCTGTGTATGTTTATCGAGTGCGCAAATATCGCACGATTCGTGATGTGCTAAATGCTATGTTTGGCGAACAATGATTGCCGTACTAAGCCCCTTTTGGATTTATTATTTTTATTGTATTATAACATTATTGTACTCATTCGATGCGCTTTTTGTGAAGGTTTTTGTGCGCTGTTTTGTTTGTTTGTATCTGTTAAGTCAATGAACATCCTTCCTTTAACATCTTTTATTGCGTTTTTGTTATTCACAACACTGCAGGATCGTTCATCTTGTTTTGATTGGCGAACATAGGTATTATATGGTTTGCTAAACAACAATTTTTATCCTTTATTTGACAAAGAAATACCTTGCACTATACAGGGTGTTAATTTAATTGCGTGCCATAGCTTCGGGGGTGTTTCAGTAACGATAAAGGAACACAAAAAAAATACAATAAAAAATCCTACTTAAAAAATTTAAAACTCCATTGAAACTAAACTAACGCGGAGGGCAATAACCCGGACGGGGCACCGCGCTATCACCGAGCCAGCGCGCGAGTATCAAGTAGGTAATTCATTTCATTTCATTTCATTTCATTTATTCATGCTTACATTGTACAGCTTAAAGTTCTTAAATAATTGTAGCAGTTAGTACATGAACCCTATATTAGGGCATCGCATATTGTGAGGCATGCAGTAAGAGACATTAAAAAAAATTAAATTAAATTACATTACATCGAATTGTCAATTAAATTGTCAAATTGTCAGAAGAAATTAAATTGTCAATAATAATATAGAATCAAAAGAAAATTAAATTAAATTGTCAACATAATAAAGCATCAAAATTGAAATTAAATAGGTAACATTGTAAATATCATTGTGTAAATAATAAAATTGATAATAAGGAATTCATAAATTAGATTAATGATTAGTTTTCGATTACGAATGACTAGATTGGATCATGGAGGAACTCATTTACTGTGTAATAACACTTATTCAACAAAAGGTTTTTTACTTTATTGTAGAAAGGTTTGTCTTTAGGTTCTGCTTTAATAATTTCGGGCATTTTATTATATATTGTTGCAGCTTTATAGTGCGGACCAGTTTTTCCCATATGCATAGTTATATGTGGCAGAACCAGTGTGTTACTTCTTCTGGCACTAGTACAAAATTTGAATTCATTTATGTTTTTCCGGACAAATAAGGTGGCTTCCAATATAAATATACAGGGCAACGGTAGTAATTTATGTTGTATAAAAAATGGTTTACAGCTTTCCCTTGGCTTTATGTTAAAGAGGATTCTGATACATTTCTTCTGTAAAACGAAAATTTCATGCGAGTGTACACTGTCTCCCCACAACAAAACCCCGTACTTCATCCATGCGTAGGCATACGCGTAGTATGCAGCTCGTGACGCTTCAAGGTGAGTGTTCGTTTTAAGGGTCGACAGCGCATACGTAAATTTAGAGAGTTTTGATTTTATTTTTTGAACATGTTGCTCCCAAGTTACATGAGTATCTATTGTAATGCCTAATAAATTGAACTCGCTTACTTCTTCTATATTTAGCTTGTTTATAACAGTACTAACATCTAATTTAGATTTTTGTCTAGGTCTAAGTTGAATAAGTTTAGTTTTTTTCAAATTAATTTCTAAATTGTGATTTACTAACCAACTTTTGACGTCCATAAAGCTTTTTACAACGTTTTCCCTACTATCGTGGTCATCCCTACATCCAAATAATAATGATACATCATCTGCAAACATAATACACGGTGAATTTTGTATGTTTGGTAATTCATTTATGTAAATAATAAATAAAATACATCCAACTACACTTCCTTGGGGTATCGACCAGTTTGTACATTTTATTTCAGATTTTACTGCTTTTATCATGTTCTTACCTGGAACGAAATATTCGAGTTCTACATACTGTTTACGGTTTTTTAAGTAAGACCTAAACCACCCGTGTGCCCTACCTCGAATCCCGATGTTGTATAGTTTCGATAATAGGATTTGGTGAGAAACTTTATCGTACGCTTTAGTCATGTCAAGCAATATACTCACGACATAGTATTTATTTTGTATATAGTTTAATGCCTCTTGAATATATTTAGTGATTGCTTGCGTAGTAGACCGCTGTTTACGAAAACCAAACTGATTTTTATTTAATAATCTATATTTTTCAATAAAGTTGTAAATACGTTTTGCCATTGCTTTTTCAAATATTTTTGAAAAAACGGGCAAAAGCGCAATCGGCCTATAATGACTTGTGTCTTCTTTAACTCCGCCTTTTTTATGAATAGGTATTATTTTTGCAATCTTGAGTCTTTCTGGAAAGATTTCCTGTTCAAACGATTGATTAATTAGTAGGGTAAGTGGTGACGTTAATTGATCAACACACGATTTGATCAAAGCATTAGGAATTTCGTCTACACCGTAGCTATACTTATTTGGGAGCTGCATAATAATTTGTCGCACTTCTCGCTCCGTGACCGGTTGAAGGTAGATGGAGTTCTCCGCGCGCTCAGTTGACTGCGGCAGCGGGCCACTCGGCCGAGCGCACTCTGACTCACCGATCGAAGCGAAGTAGTTATTAAACGAGTTTGCTACACTTAGGGGATCTTCAATAACTACGTTACCCTGCTTTATTTTAATTTTTTCCTTGTGTTGTTGGCTTTTCTGATTTTTTGTTACATTATTTACTATTTTCCACATAGATTTTTGTTTATTATTAGATTTTTTCATAAGTTTTGTATATTTATTTCTTTTGGAAGACTTGACACATTT